>JBBGZY010000683.1:2320000-2957500 GCA_037952925.1 Lithobates clamitans | reverse complement strand
GTCAACGCTGGAGAGACTTCTGTCCTTTGTCCAGGAGACCATCCCTGGAGCAACAATGGAGACAGTGTACAAGAAAATTGGGGTCTTGAGGAACATGTATAAAAGGGAGCATAGGAAGATCCAGGAATCAAGGAGATCAGGAGCATCAGCAGATGATGTTTATGTACCCAGGCTGTGGTACTACAAACAACTCCGTTTTCTTGATGACCAGAATGAAGCCAGGGCATCACTTTCAACCCTTCCCTCCACCCTTCCCTCCACCCTTCCCTCCACCCCAGCAGAGGCTGATGAGGAGCAAGCTGGGTCTTCCATCCTGGATGAACCGGATATGACCATCTGGAGTCAGGTAAATTATTTTAACAAAGATTTACTGTACTAATATTAATGATGTTAACTGGATGTTATAATTGTCTCAAATAATTTAGCACTCCAAATTGTGTATACATATCAAATGATAGTAGTGACTAAATATGTTTGGCACCTGCTTGAAATAATTAGGGTGTCTGATTAGACTCTTTTATTAAAGAGATGTATTCACATTGAATTTGCTAGTCATGAGAAGCAAACTGTGTGTCATTGATGAACCCAAAAAAAGAAACTAAAACTATTGTCCTTTTTTTATACACAGGATGAGTCCATCCAGGAGGAATGTGGGGAAAGTGGCAGGCAGGAGGAGACCGGGCCCATGGACAGCCTGGAGGAGGCCGGATTCACCATCATCCTGGAGGAGGCTGGGCCCAGTGTCAGGCAGGAGGTGGCTGCTCCCAGTGAGGTGGCTGGGCCAAGTGAGGTGGCTGGGCCAAGTGAGGTGGCTGGGCCAAGTGAGGTGGCTGGGCCAAGTGAGGTGGCTGGGCCCAGTAGGAGCCTCACCCAATCCCAAGTGCCTCCCCTCCACCTTCCCAAAAAAAGGGCCAGGAAGGGGATGGTCACACAGGACGCGTCCCTGCGCCTCATGCAACAGGCCACCCGTTTTTTAACAAGCCCCCCCGAAGCGGAAGAAGCCTATGGCTGCTACTTAGCCAGCAGGCTTCTTCAGATGGATTGGGAGCAGCGCCTCATTTGTGAGCGCCTATTTGGGGAAACAATCCATAAGGGGCTGCAGGGCACGCTAACCAAAAACACCCAACTACATGAGGCAGCCCCCCCCCCTCCTCCTCCTCCTCCTCCTCCTCCTCCTCCTCCTCCTCCTCCTCCTCCTCCTCCTCCTCCTGCCACAACTGAAACACCAGAGCCACAGCCTCAAAAGAAGGCTACAGGGAAGGCTACAGGGAAGGCTGCAGGGAAGGCTGCAGGGAAGGCTGCAGGGCAGCGTGGAGGAAAGGCTGCAGGGAAGAGAAGAAAGTGATGACCTGGGTTCAGTCTGGTCTGACAGAAGACGCAGGCTGTTGTAGTACCACAGTCTGGGGACATCTAGATCATCTGCTGGTGCTGTTGATCTCTGGGATTCTTGGACCAGATTGTGCTCCCTCTTATATGGACTCCTCAAGATCCCAATTTTCTTGTACACCGACTTTTTCCAGCGTTGACTTCCTCTTTATTTTATTTTGACCATGAATAAATGGATCTTTTTTGAGTTTAGCAAAAGACTTTTATGTGTTTTCTTTTAAATCATTGATTTTACACACAATGTTAAATTAACAAGGGACAACAATCTCATTGAGTTTTAAAAAAACACACCAAAAATACATTACTAATGTTAAGAATGTTCAAGTGGTAAGTCTTGAAAAAAAAATATATACATAAACAAAAACGGTGCTTTGGGTTAACTTTATCTAAAAATTAAAAAATAATCACTAGAAAAAAAAAAAAAAAGAATAATGGGTTCTTTGTGGTAACTTTACAAACCTAAAAAAAAAAAAAAATAAAAGGGAAAAAGTATTATTAGTATGGAAACATTGTTTATAAAAAGCATACTATATCATTCATGAGATCAAAGAGAAAAAGAATTCAGAAATCAGTTTGGGAGAACTCTGATTATGAACAGCAAAACACCTTCGTTCTTTAGAGCATTCGTAAAGAAGAAATAAAATGCGCTGCATTCAACGATCACAGATTTTGCAGCGTGATGAATGTGCTACCTACAATACGAACACTAGTTTTACTAGACCGAGTGCTTCCGTTTAGTTTTTGCTTATGAGCATGCGTCGTTTTTTTGTCCGTAGGACTAGCATACAGACGAGCGGACTTCGGGGTCCGTCGTAGTTACGACGTAAAGATTTGAAGCATGTTTCAAATCTAAAGTACGTCGGATTTGAGGCTAAAAAAGTACGTTGAAAGTCCGAAGCAGCCCACACACGATCGGATTACCAGCCAGCTTTAGTCCGTCAGCGTCCGTTGGACTTTTGTAGACGAAAAGTCCGACCGTGTGTACGCGGCATAACAGGTTTTCTTCTAAGATTGCCCTGTACTTGGCTCCATATATCTTCCTATCAACTCTGACCAGCTTCCCTGTCCCCGCTGAAGAAAAGCATCCCCACAACATGATGGTGCCACCACCATGTTTCATGGGGGGATGGTGTGTTCAGGGTGATGTGCAGTGTTCGTTTTCCGCCACACATAGCATTTTTCTTTTAGGCCAAAAAGTTCAAGTTTAGTTTAGTCTCATCTGACCAGAGCACCATCTTCCACATGTTTGCTGTGTCCCCCACATGGCTTCTCGCAAACTGCAAATGAGACTTCTTATGGCTTTCTTTCAACAATGGCTTTCTTCTTGCCACACTTATATAAAGGCCAGATTTGTGGCACGCATGACTAATAGCTGCTACCTGTTCATTAGGTGTACTGTTAGATGTACTGATGATATTACTGTTTAAAGTTTGCATTGTTTAACCGCTTCAGCCAAGGAAGATTATACCCCCTTCCTGACCAGAGCACTTTTTGCGATTCGGTACTGCGTCGCTTTAACTGACAATTGCGCGGTCGTGCGACGTGGCTCCCAAACAAAATTGGCGTCCTTTTTTGACACAAATAGAGCTTTCTTTTGGTGGTATTTAATCACCTCTGCAATTTTTATTTTTTGCGCTATAAACAAAATAAGAGCGACAATTTTGAAAAAAACACATTATTTTTTACATTTTGCTATAATAAATATCCCCCAAAATTATATATAAAAAAATGTTTTTTTTCCTCAGTTTAGGCTGATACGTATTCTTCTACATATTTTTGATTAAAAAAAATCGCAATAAGCGTTTATTGATTGGCTTGCGCAAAAGTTATAACGTTTACTAAATAGGGGATAGTTTTACGGCATTTTTATTAATAATTTTTTTTTACTAGTAATGGCGGCGATCAACGATTTTTATTGTGACTGTGACATTATGGCGGACATGTCGTACATTTTTGACACATTTTTGGGACCATTGTCATTAATACAGCGATCAGTGCAATTAAAAATGCACTGATTACTGTGTAAATGACACTGGCAGTGAAGGGGTTAACCACTAGGGGGCGGGGAGGGGTTAATCAGTACTAGGGGAGTGTTTTCTAACTGTAGGGGGGTTGGGCTGTGTGTGTCACTAGACGATCACTGCTCTTGATGACAGGGAGCAGTGATCAGTGACACTTGTCACTAGGCAGAACTGAGATATGCTGTTTACATCAGCATCTCCCCGTTCGTCCCCTCCGCGACTCGACTCACAGAGCTCCCGGCCGGCGCGTGCTGCCGGCGGCGCGCACACAATGGCATGGCAGGGAATTCAAATGGATGTACAGGTGTGCCCATTTGCCCAGCCGTGCCATTCTGCCGACGTATATCGTCGTGTGCCGGTCGGGAACCGGTTAAGATAATGTGATCAAGCTTTTATCTGATTTGTGTGGTATAAATTGTGTGAAATTACAATAATGAGTTCCAGTTCTTGGGTGCAATTCTTAGCTATAATACCTGGTTCCAGAGTGGAGGAAGCTGTATCTTGGTGGAGGCACCCAGGCTGGGTGCCAAGCAGTACTTGCTCTTGAACTTGAAACAAGCAGTACTTGAAACAAGCAGTTTCTTAATACCAGTTTTGTAATATTTTGTTCTGTATATAGAATATAATTTGTATTTTTATAGTGCTTTTTTCTCTGAGGACCTAAAATGCTTAATAGGTGAGGGGCTCATATTGGGTGCACTCAATTGCGCCTATTAACCTACCAACATGTCTTTGGAGTTTGGAAGGCAATCAGAGTACCGAGAGGAAACCCACACAAGCACAGGGAAAACATGAAAACACCATGCAGATAATGTTCTTGTTGGGATTTGAACTGTGTGTCCTAGTGCTGTAAGGAAGAAGTGCTAAGTACTGTTTTTCTTATAATTCATCAAAACAATATTTAAAAATTATTTAACAGAATCTCAAAAAATATAATCAAGAATTGAAAAAAAACTTTAGTCTCTGTAAAGTGCTACTGTATTGTAAACTCTGTTACATCCTGGGCTCTGTTACATAAACCCGTCTGGGCATGGTGGTGAGTGGTGAACATCTCCCATGCTGTATGCAGATGCTGTGAATGATGCACATTTCTATTAAAATACATTGTGGCAACTACCGTGTACAAAATGTGCAATAGGTTAACAGTTCAGTTAACTTGCCTCAGTAATAATCACTCTGTCTGCTACTGCTTAGTTCGTTGTCTTATGAGAAGGAAAGTCTCTGCACAGGGTGGGATCTTGGAGTGTAATCATCACATGGGCCATGAATAATTAATGCAGAAAAATGATTGGTTAGACCCAAAGATACTTTTTTAACTTTTTCTGTTTCGCTAGCTTTTTTAAATTGATAAATAGAAAAATGTAAATATTGAGTGCAGTTTAGCACTTTTGATAGTAAAATACATTTTTTTAGAGGTCCATACCTCAGACTAGAAAGCAGGGCAAATGGATTTAGTATCAAAAGAGGGCAAGTCCATCCAAATTGAGTAGTACACTGGATAGTGTAGTATCGTATCCCCTTTTATGAACTCAGAACAGACAAAACATGTAGGGTGCCTGATGCTGGGAATGAATAGAATTTTTGCTGTTTTTGTGAACTGGTAAGGATGGCAGTGGCTGGCTGCCAGCGGCTTCTTTGTATCTTTGCCAATCTATATGCTTGATTTCAAGCTTTTGTGAGTACCTTGATTGCTTGTGTCAAATACATTTGGATGCTCAGAATACTTTACTATGGAAGCTTGTTTTTTTTTTATGCTGGCCTTGAAATCGAACCACTAAATGGGGAGAGGACGGAAGTGGAAGTGAAGCCTTAAAGTGGACTGCACCTGTTTGGAAGATCTTTGGAATTAATAATTAAGCTGTGTTTGCCTTATCTTATAGTGAGATAGGCATGCACTTCTGGCTTGTGCACTTTCCTGTATTAGTGGTGGTGGTGGTCACTTTAGGTCAAAGATTTTTCTACACAATATTTTAGTCATTACACCATTAAATGGTTTTATTTTAACTAATTTAACTTATTTAAATTAATTTTGGTTTGAAATTTTTTCATGTAGGACTTTGTTTGATCACAATATTTATGGAATTATTTATTTTGCATGCATTTTTACATATATTATTGAATTTGTGCTGTAATTATTATTTTGTTATATCACTTAGGGGTTTATATTTATTTATAGCAGCTGGCTGTTGGTAGAAAAATAAGTTATTTGGTTCACAGTTTTGCAATATAATTTTCTCAGAATTTACCATATTCATCGGCACAGAAGGATTTATAATTTTTTTTGGATTTGATCACTGTGTGCAACCAGCCTGCCCATATATGGATCAAAATTCATCCAGTCCCTGCTGAACCGGCTAAAATCTGATTAATATATGGACGGCTTTAGGACACACTCACTCTAGTAATATTCAAAAAAAACATTGCAGCCAGCCATAACACCTTCTTCTGAGAAACATCTAAAAGTGAGAAATATAAAAAAAAAACATTTCTGTGTTAATGGGAGCATATAAAAATCATATAATAGGGCTTTCTCACACTTGACTGCAACAGTGGAAAAACACTTTAGGCATACCAATCCATATGCCTGGAAGTCAGGGTTAGGTTATAAAAAAATATCCAAATCTTTGATGATCCCTAGGAGCACCATCAAATCTATCATAACCAAATGGAAAGCACAGCAGCAAACCTGCCAAGAGACGGCCGCACACCAGAACTCACGGACCGAGCAAGGAGGGCATAAATCAGAGAGGCAGCACAGAGACCTAAGGTAACCCTGGAGGAGCTGCAGAGTTCCACAGCAGAGACTGGAGTATCTGTACATAGGACAACAATTAGCCATACGCTCCATAGAGTTGGGCTTTATGGCAGAGTGGCCATAAGAAAGCCATTACTTTCAGCAAAAAATAAAATGGCACATTTTGAGTTTGCGAAAGGCCAGGTGGGAGACTCCCAAAATGTATGGAGGAAGGTGCTCGGGTCTGATGAGACTGAAATTGAACTATTTGGCCATCAAAGAAAACGCTATGTCTGGCACAAACCCAACACATCACATCACCCAAAGAACACATGGTGGTGGCAGCATCATACTGTGGGGATGTTTTTCAGCAGTCGGGACTGGGAAACTGGTCAGGGTTGAGGGAAAGATGGATGGTGCTAAATACAGGGATATTTTTGAGCAAAACCTGTGTGATTTGAGGCTAGGATGGAGGTTCACCTTCCAGCAGGACAATGATCCCAAACACACTGCTTAAGCAACACTTGAGTGGTTTAAGGGGAAACCTGTAAATGTGTTGGAATGGCCTAGTCAAAGCCCAGATCTCAATCCAATAGAAAATCTGTGGTCAGACTTAAAGATTGCTGTTCACAAGCGGAAACCATCCAACTTGAAGGAGCTGGAGCAGTTTTGCAAGGATGAATTTGCAAAAATCCCAGTGGTAAGATGTGGCAAGCTCATAGAGACTTATCCAAAACGACTTGGAGCTGTGATAGTCGTAAAAGGTCGCTCTACAAAGTATTTACTTTGGGGGGGGGGTGAATAGTTATGCACATTGACTTTTTCTGTTATTTTGTTCTATTTGTTGTTTGCTTCACAATAAAAAAAAAAAATCTTCAAAGCTGTGGGCATGTTCTGTAAATTAAATTATGCAAATCCTCAAACAATCCATGTTAATTCCAGGTTGTGAGGCAACAAAACATGAAAAATGCCAAGGCGGGTGAATACTTTTGCAAGGCACTGTATCTGATGCACAGATCTGAATGAGCTACAGTGGGTATAGAAAAGAAACACCCCTTTAAAATAATCACATTTTGTTGCTTTGCAACCCGAAATGAAGACAGACACAGTTTTTGTTTTATCCAGCTGTATTTACTCAGTGCAACTTATAAAATCCAAGTGAGAGATAACACCAACATGTCAGAAAAAATAAATAAAAATGAAAAACAGAATCACTGAAAAAAGGATCCTTCCCTTCTAAAAATGACTTGTAAAGTCTACTTATTTTGTCACACAAAGCGATTTGACTTTCAACTGTGATCAGCTGTGGTCATTTTGAATAGCTTAGAATAAAAAGAGCTTTCCTGGAGCATTTCAGTCCCTGGTAGTGCAACTAAAGTAAACAATCAACTATGGGTGACAAGGCACTGTCAAAAGATCTCCAGGATAAAGTTGTGGACAGGCACAAGTCAGGAGATAGATACAAAAAAAGTAAAAGGCTTTATCAATGCCTAGAAGCACAGTGAAGTCTATTTTTAAGAGGTGAAAGGTATTTGGTACAACACAGACCCTCCCTGGATCAGGATGTCGATCCAAACTGGATGAAAGAGCCAGGAGGAAACTGATCAGAGCGGCTACCAAGAGGCCTACAGCAACCCTGAAGCCATTGCAGGAATTTATGACAAAGAGTGATCATTCTGTGCATGTGACAACAGTATTACAAATGCTCCACAAATGTATGGGAGGGTTGCAAGAAAAGAAACTCCTCAAGAAAGGCCACATGCAATCATGACTAAGCTTTGCCAAAATGCACCTTCTGAGGCCACTTGGAAAAAGGTGTTTTGGTCAGACTAAAATAGAATTATTTGGCCTTAACACCAAATGATATGTCTGGCAGAAATCCAATACAGCTCACCGTCCAAATAACACCATTCCTACAGTAGAAGACGGAGGTGGTAATATCCTGTTATGTGGATTTTTCTCTGCAGCAGGGAATGGAGAACTTGTCAGGATAGAAGGAAAAATGGATGGAGCAAAATACCGTCAAATTCTTGAGGAAATTGCCCTCTGCCAGAAAGTCCAACATGACAATGACTCAAAGCACACAGCAAACATGACCACACAGTAGTTGAAGGAGAAAAAGGTGAATGTGCTTGCATGGCCTAGTCAGAGACCAGACTTAAACCCCATTGAAAATCTTTGAAATTACTAAAATATTGCAGTTAGCAAATGGTCACCATCAAATTTAATTGAATTTGAGCAGTTCTGCAAAGAAGAGTAGGGAAATATTGCAAAGTCTAGATGTGCAAAGTTAGTGGAGGCAAATCCCAACAAACTAAAGCAAAGGATGGTTTAGCAAAATACTGACATAAGGGTGTGATCTTTTTTCCAGCTCAGTGATTCTGTTTTTATTTTTTTCTGACATGTTGGGGTTATATCTTTCACTTGGATGTTATACATTGCACTGAGTACAGCTGGATAAAACAAAAATGGTGTCTGTCTTCATTTCATTCGGGGCTGTAAAGCAACAAAATGTGATTCTTTTGAAGGGGGTGATTCTTTTCTATACCCACTGTATATGTCCTAATCTGTGCATGAGACCCACACAGATGCGCAATTCAGGATGCACATGGAGGTCCGTGCAGCCAGTCACCTTTCATTGATTTTAACAGGGCACTTAAGTGTATTGTGGATTGTTGCACCTGTGTGCATGAAGCCTAAGGCCTCATGCACACTGGACGTTATAGGAAAAAAATCAAGTAACGTTACCTGTAGAAAGTTGTAGCTGTAGAGTGAGTTTCTCAGCTTTTTTAAGCATTTTTTGGCGCTTTTTTTTTTTTTTTTTTTAGCTGCAGCGTTTTTTTTTAGCTTTTTTTAAGCAAAACTATACTACCATAAAAGCTTATGGCTCAAAACTGAATAGCCACATTTTTCATATTTTTTTGCGTTTTTTAAGCTGTTTTCAGCCTTTTTCAGAGTTATGCCCTGTACACACGGTCGGTCATTGATCCGACATTCCGACAACAAAATCCTAGGATTTTTTCTGACGGATGTTGGCTCAAACTTGTCTTGCATACACACGGTCACACAAAGTTGTCGGAAAATCCGATCATTCTGAACGCGGTGACGTAAAACACGTACGTCAGGACTATAAATGGGGCAGTAGCCAATAGCTTTCATCTCTTTATTTATTCTGAGCATGCGTGGCACTTTGTGCGTCAGATTTATGTACACATGATCGGAATTTCCGACAACGGATTTTGTTGTCGGAAAATTTTATAGCAAGCTCTCAAACTTTGTCTGAAAATCAGATGGAAAATGTGTGATGGAGCCTACACACGGTCGGAATTTCCGACAACAAGGTCCTATCACACATTTTCCGTCGGAAAATCCGACCGTGTGTACAGGGGGTAAGAGCATTTTTACAGCTGAAAAACTCCTCTCAAAACTAGTTCTGGGGGTTTTCCCTGCTAGAAAAAGCCCCTGCCTAAAACAGGTGATAACAGCCAATGTGTGCATGGACACATAGGATTACATGCTGGGGAGTTTATTGACTGCAGAAAAAAATGTCTGAAGCCAAAAACAGCAGCTGTAAAAATGTTGTGTGCATGAGGCCTTAAAGTGCAACTGTGGCCTGGCTACAGAATCTCAAATAATTACATATTCTTAACAATCAGTAAATGAGTAACAAAAATGGGTCTGACCTCTTTAGCTGTAAAAAAAATGTGAGGTATATATTTATTTTGAGATTTACAGCAGAAGCACAGAAAATTACTCTATTCCCCACTCAGTTGTAGGAATAGAAGTATAAAATAGCAACAGCTAGAGGGCCATGTAGCACTTGATTGTACATACAATTAGACGTCCTGTTAGGAATATTAATAAATAAGTGAAAAAAAATTGGTTTCCTTTTTTAAAGGGGTTTTCCATGTTGGGCAAGAGATTTAGGCCGGGTTCATTATTGCGAATTGGATGCTGGCCTCCGCATCCAATTCGTAATAGCAGGAGAATGTGACCGGCTCTCTATGGAGCCGGTTCACATATGTCCGATGCGGCTCCGGTGCAAATTTGCAAAGGAGCCCTGTGCATCTTTTGGTCCATTTCAGTCCAAAATTCAGGCTGAAATCGGACCTGAAACGGTAAACCAGGACGCACAGGACCCCTGCTGGGAGCCGCATTGGCATCCAGTGTGAACCGAGCCTTAATGACTGCACTTGACTGATATCTGGCAAGCATTTGAGTAAAGAAATTTTTCATCACCTGTTCTCTGTCCTTGAAGAAGTAGCTCAGCTGCATTGAAAGATTGATTCTGCATTGTTCTGGAAAGAAAACCAAGATGCTTGGAGCAGTTTTAAAACTACTTTTCATGGACAGAGACCAACTGATCAACAGGGTGTCCAAGCATTATGACCCCATCCAATAGTCATGGTTCAAACAAAAATGTAGCATCACACTTTTTTGCTAAATTTGAAAAACCCATTAAAGATAATATTAAATCAAGCATTTCATTTAGTTTACACTATAATACATTTACATTTTTTTTCTGTTTATATCATATATTTTTTATGATTTTATTGAATTGCTGAACTAGAAGTTGCACATCCATGTGATCCACAAAACTAGACACTTATAATTATGCAGTGTGGTACTGTTTTGGCTTGACTTTTTTTTTTTTTCTCCAATCAAAATAAGAGAGCCGTTTGTTAACAATCTAAAAATATCAATGTGTGTTAATTATTTTCACAATATGCTGCTGTGGCGTATATTTAATTACATGTTCTGTCAGCCAGAATAGTGCCAGGAAACAGCAGTCTTTGCTTTGGTGAGGAGGCTCAGTATATTAATAAGGATGCAGTCTATTTGCCCATTAGTTTTAAGTGGCTAACTTTCAATAGATTCACTAACACTGATATCAATTTTTCCAAATGAGAATTGACTAGTGTTATCACTGCTTATTTTGCCTATTAGAAATTGTTTATTTATGGCTGCCAGGCCAAGCTTTTGCTCCCTGGTATCTTATCACTACATTTAGTATTACAATAGACCTTGCTAATTGTTTGCTCGAGGGCAGTAAGTCGCTCAGTATTATCATCTAGATGATTAGTGCTTGGTTGTTGTTGACCAGGCCAGATAGAAGTGTTACTCATGTTCTCAGTGAGGAACAGTTGTCAATATCTTGTTTCCTTGCTTTACCTTTGATGGCGGTCTATGACATTTTTTATTTTAGACACAATCCCTGGAGCAGACATCACAATACCCAATAGACTTTACATAACTATTGCTGGTGTACTGAGCAGTAATTATGTTCTCAGCAGTTTATGTTTAATTAGTTCTCTTTATTTTTCATATCATGCTAATGTAAATATATCCTTTTGTTGAGTGTGTTTTGAATGACCAATTTTACAGATAAAAGGGGCCATGCATTTCCTCTGCTAAATCATGGAATGGTTCTCATTTAGGTGTGACAATAATATTCCTCATTTAGATGTGACAATAATAGACTTTTGGCCTAACAAGGTAAAGCGCTCAGAGAGTGTGCACCTAGTTTTGCTATAAACTGCGAAAAGTTGATTATTGGTTCAGTTGATAAGGGACAAATGTGAATGGAGTGGCAATAGCTTTAAATCAGACTTTAAGGCTGGGTTCACACTGCATGCCGATGCGGCTCACAGCAGGAGTCCAGTGCGTCCCAGTTCACTGTTTCAGGTCCGATTTCAGCCAGAATTTTGGGCTGAATTCAGACCTGAAACAAACCAAAAGATGCACAGGACCCCTGTGCAAATTCGCACCGGAGCCGCATCGGAGATATGTGAACCGGCTCCATAGAGGGCCGGCCACATTCTCCTGCTATTCCGAATTTGGATGCAGGGAGATCACGCATCCAATTCGCAGTAGTGTGAACCCAGCCTTATGCCGCGTGCACACGGCCGGACTTGCCAACGGGCTAAACTCCATCGGCATTTCCGACAGAGAGATTTAGAACATGTTCTATATCAGAGTCCGTCGGAAATGCCGACAGAAAAAGTCAGATGGGGCATACACAGGGTCAGAATGTCCGACCGAAAGCACCCATTGGACTTTTTCTGTCGAGAAGTCCGGCCATGTGTATGCGGCATTAGACTTTAAACTGTTTGTTAGAGGCATGTTTGTTTCACTTCAGGGGGTACTGTGCCCAAGGTAAGAATGTTATTAGTAGACTCTGTGGGGTTGATTTCCTAGATGCAAAAAACGTTTCACTTTGAAAGGGAAGTTGCCCTTTGTAAGGGAATTTTTACCAGAGCTTAGTAAATGATGTGAAGCTCTGCTGACTTCCATCATCCAATCAATTGCAAGCAAAAATGCTGTCTTTTTTATTTTCCTTGCATGTTATTGGGTATTCTTTGCAAAATAGAATTTCACCACAATCAATAATCTTTCCCTGCAATCTGAACAGCATATTTTCCCTTAATAAATCAACCCCATGTATACTTGCAAAAGAAATTCAAACATTTTTAATATTTGAGCTTTTAGCTTTGGATAGCTTTGACTAAAGTAAGAAATGGTTACAACCCTGTCAAAAGTTTTTTTTTATATTTTTCTGCTACCTATGTTCTATTAAGGAGGTTTTTATCATTAGCCCCCCCCCCCCCCAAAGAAAAAAAAACACAACAGGAGGTTCGGGTTAATTTCCCTTCATCTCCTGTACTGATGAAAATAATACATTTTGTATTTTCACGCTTTTTATCCAGTGGCAATGGTTAAGAAGCCAATTAGTGAGGGTTAACATCCCGAGCAATGAGAAATAAAGTAATTAAAAAGAAACATAGCTCTTAACCCATTCCTACTCTATCAAAAAATAAATAAAAATTGGTAATAGATACACAGTGGGGTAGATTTGCTAAAACTGGAGCACTCAGAATCTGGTGCAGCTGTGCATGGTAGCTAATCAGCTTGTGCTAATCACACTGCCGGGGACCTGAAAGTCGTGTAACTTACAGTGCAACTTTGCCAGGCGACTTCAGTGCGACTTCAGTGTGACTTGATGTGACTTTAGTACTTTAGTGTGACTTAATGCAATTTTGAAGCAATATTGAAGCAACTTCAGGGAATGCCTGGGTAATCTTCCTGTAATGCCAAATCCAAATCACATCAATTAAGATGAGGATCTGACTTGGAGGTGACTTCCATGAAAGTCTATGGGCACAAGCCGGATAGAAGTCACCTTGAAATAGTACAGGAACCTTTTCTAAAGTCAGAACGACTTCAGTAGTGCTAATTAAGGCAGCTCTCATTGACTAAAATGGGATTTCACATGTCAAGCATATTTGGGGTCTCACAAGTTGGATCCCAAGTCATGGTAATGTGAACCAAACCTTAACCACTGCCTGGTTCAAAGGCTGATAAAATATGTGTGCAAAGAAGAGGTTTTTGTCCTAAAAAGATTGGTGCTAAAAAAAGAAACAAAATGTCAATATCTATTCTTGTGTATTGTGCCTTTGAAAGGGATTCTAAAGTAAAAAGCTAGCACAATTAATACGAAAAAAATACAAAAGAAATAAAAATAAAGGGACACAGTACAGTTATAATAAAGTTCAAGACAATAGGGTTAGGAGGGCCCTGCTCATGGGAGCTTACAATCTAAAAGAAAAGGCAAGTAGTAAAGAAGGTAATAATTGTGGGGAGATGAGTTGTTTGAGCAAGTAAAATTCAGTTCTTTGGTATAGGAGGGATGGACTTTGCTGGAGAGATATGTTTTCAGGGAAGGAGATAGCTGTATAGGTTGGGGTAGGGAGTTTCAGAGGATGGGAGAGGCTTTGTAGGATTTGTATGTCATTGTTAATATTTAGATTTTTTTTTTTTAACTGGGTGATCAGATGCCAGTGATGGGATTTGCAGAAAAGGAAGGCAGGCACTGAGCAATTAGTAATAAATATGAGAATTGTGACACAATAAATTGTGTAAATAATCACTTCCCTTACCCTGTCATGTCGAAAGCCAATTTTTGTTCATTTTAAATACCCAGTTATGTGTAGCTGAAATGTGTGGTAAATGCAACTACTGTAAGTTCATACTAAAACAAAGAAAATATGGAAACTCCGATCAGCCAACATGCAAGCTTGTATCATAATTTCAACCTGTCCAATCTAGGCCTCCATGCATTAGAACACACATGAACGGGGAGGAGACATTGATTGTACACTATTACAAATAAAAAAAAATGGATTTACTGTCTACAGGCTATGTGTCCTCCAGGACTCAACAAATCTATAAGCTTTAAACCCTTCCTATAAAATTCCATTTAGCCAATATTCAGGTCTTTAGTATAGTGGGCTGGAATATTAAATTTATACTGTATCTTTTCAAGTCCATGGATAACATTCTTAGCAATACACTATAGAATATAGGTATACAATTTTAGTTTATTAAACTTTGCCACTTTGGGTATGTAATTTTACTTTGTAACTTGTTTATTCTATTTACACATGTTCATGTAACAATGTGACACATTTTTACAAATCTTTGTGAATATATATAACTTTGTTATTTTAGACATTACTATCCATGTGCTTCTGGGAGACCTATTTGGAGTGGATGGGCCTGCATTGTTGAGAGGGGTTCCTATTGAGTGATGGGATGGGGGGGCTCAGGCACTCCCTCCCCTCCATCCTTTTTGCATCCCTCTTCAATTTGGGGTCATCCTAAGGGTGCCCAGGGCATCCCATGGTCCTGAGCCCTTGTGCCCCCCCTCCGTCTTATGCCCCTGTTAGCATCACTTGTGTATGGGACGGAGGGTGTGTGTCACGTACCTTGTGGTTGAGCCCAGTAAGCAGGGAGCGTATAACTTTGACTCAAGAACCCCTGATAGAGCAGACAGGGGCTCAGAAGTGCAAAGGGGCACAAGTGCCTGACAGGTAAGCTGATGCAGGGGGCTGGTCCGGACTTCCGATGCAACTGAGAAGAGACTGGCAGAAGGTGGCAGGCAGAAGAGACTGGCAGCTGGAGGCAGGCAGAAGAGACTGGCAGCTGGTGACAGGCTGAAGCAGTAGTCAGGCAGGAAGTAGGACACAGCAGACGGTAGGGAGGTGTTCTGTAGTTCACATCACCAGCAGGTGCAGGCAGGCTGGGTCAAACACTGGCGGGCAGATCAGGTACAGAAACAGATGCCAAAGAGGAGTCAAGGTACTAGCCAGGTCGGTATCAGGCGGGCAGCATACAGGCCAGGGAGCAGCAGAAGAGTAGTCAGAACAAGCCGGGATTGGAGACGGGCAGCAGGCAGGGATGGTCAGGAACAAGCCGGGTCAACAGGAATCAGATGAACAAAGTAACAGGTAGCAAGGGTCTCAGGAAATGCTGTAGACTGGACAGCAAGGCATCAGTCTCCTTTAAATAGCGCATCTTGGCACCAAGTGCTGTCACGAGGAGCGCGCGTCCCTGTGCACGTCTGCGCGCTGTCAGTCGCACCGGTGCGCGTGCGCCGAACGGCTCTTCTAATGGGGACCCCGCGCACAGGTAATCTTCTGTCACTCTGGTTGCTGGAAAGCCTTTCCTGACATTGCCTCCCTCCAATGGGCAGCCTTTGGATGCCCAATTGAATCATCTTTCTTGGGTGGGATGTTTTAAAGTCTAGAATCAGTCTTTCAGCGTGGATATTGGACTCTGGCTCCCAAGAATTTTCCTCTGGGCCATACCTTCTTCATTTTACCAGGTACTGGACCTGGTTACATCAAATTCTTCTTCACCATTGATGAGTACTGGTTCAGGAGGGCCGGTATTCCGGTTGGCGAAGGGGTCAGGAACTGTGGGTTTAAGTAGGGCTACATGGAAAACTGGATGTATCCGAAACGGTTCTGGTAGTTTTAATTCGTAGGCCACATTATTGATCTTCCTTTTCACTAGGAAGGGACCCACAAATTTAGGGCCCAATTTTTTTAGAGGGGCAAGCAAGCTTCAAATTCAGGGTGGACAACCACACCTGATCTCCGGGTTCTAAATTAAGCTCCCCCTTCTCTTCTTGTCAAACACCTCCTTGTTATATTCCTGGGTCCTTGCCATTTTCTCCTGCAGTAATTTATTATTTGTGTCAAAGGAACAAGGGATGAAAGCCAAAAAATGGAGATTGCTTTGTGGCAGAGTGAACAGTGTTATTATATGCAAATTCAGCAAGAGGTAGCAGGGATGCCCAATCATCCTGGGAAAATGACGAAAAACAACGCAAAAACTGCTCAAGCTTTTGGTTCGTTCTCTTCGCCTGGCCATTAGTCTGGGGATGATAGGCAGAGGAGAAGGAAAGGTCGATATTCAGGGATTCACATAATGCTCTCCAAAACTTAGAAGTTAACTGTATCCCTCGGTCTGATACAATATTTGCAGGGATACTGTGGAGCCTCACGACCTCCTTAATGAAGATCCTCGCGGTTTCAGGGGCAGAGGGTGTACCCCTCATTGGCAAGACGTGAGCCATTTTGGATAGTCTGTCTACCACCACAAAGGTGGTAGTGCAGCTTTCAGATGGTGGCAGCTCAACGATAAAATGCATGAAGATCATCCTCCATGGCCTCTCTGGGACAGATAATGGCTTCAGCAGACCCCATGCCTTAGACTTGCTGCCTTTATTCTGGATACAGATGGTACATGATTCAAGATATTTCCTGCAATTCTTCAACAACTGTGGCCACCAAAACATGCATTGAAGGAGTTCGGAAGTCTTGTGCACACCAAAGTGGCTGGCCAACTCATGGTCATAGCAGGAACTAAGGAACTTGTGAATCTTGAGGTACATAAATGTTATCCCTGTATCACAATAGGTCATCTCTTGCCTGTAGGGTGACATCAGACGGAAGAGGAGCCCCTATGGAAGCTTGTTTGATTAGGGACAGAAAGTCCCCTTGGAGCATAAGAAAGTTCCCAGAGGATAGGATGTTATCTGGAGGTAAGGGGGCTTTAGATTCATTGAACATCCGGGAAAGTGCATCGTGCTTCATATTGTTCGACCCTGGCCTGTAAGTGATGTTGAACGAGAATCTGGTGAAAAAGAGTGCCCACCTGGCCTGACATGGTTTTAACCTTTTGGCAACTTTGAAGTTCTCCAGATTCTTATGATCCGTATAGATAAGAATCGGATGTGCTGCGCCCTTCAAAAGATATCTCCACTCCTCAAGTGCGACCTTAATTGCTAATAGTTCTTGGTCACCTACATCGTAATTCCTCTCTGCTTCGGACAACTTGCGAGAGAAGAATGCAACTGGGTGCAAAAGAGCCTTGGGCCCCTGTCTCTGGGAGAGTACTGCTCCGACCGCTATTTCTGATGCATCTACCTCCAAAATATGTGGCAAAGCTGGATCAGGATGCTTTAGAACTGATGCCGAAATGAACAGGTCCTTTAGAGTTACAAAGGCAGTTTGGTCTTTCGAAGACCAGTGGAACCGAGTGCCTTGCCTAGTCAGGCTTGTAATGGGGGAAATGATGGTAGAAAATCCTCTTCCACTTCCAGTAAACTTCCAGTAAAAATTTACAAACCCAACAAAACGTTGGATTCCTTTTTTATCAGTAGGGACTGGTCAGTCCAGGGTGGCAGAAACCTTCTGGGGGTCCATCTTGATACCCTCCACAGAGATGATCAACCCCAGGAACTGAATGCTTTGGCATTCAAACACGCACTTCACAGGTTTTGCGTACAGGCCATGACGTCAAAGTCGTGTTAGCAAATTTCTGACGTGCTCACGATATTTAACCAAGGAGGGAGAGAAAATCAGGATGTCATCTAAGAGTATAATATGACAAACAGGTCAAGATAGTCTCTGAAAATCTCATTTATGAAATGCTGGACTGTGGCAGGGGCGTTGCATAGACCAAAGGGTATCACTAAGTATTCAAAGTGCCGAACCGAGTGCGGAAGGCGGTTTTCCATTCATCCCCACTTCAAATACGAACTAAGTTTTAAGCTCCATGAAGATCCAGTTTAGTGAATATTTCAGCAGATCCAAGTCTCTGAAACAGTTCAGGAACCAGGGGAAGAGGGTACCGGTTTTTGATCGTAATTTTATTGAGCTCCCGATAATCTACACAGGGGCGTAGAAAGTGATCTTTCTTTTCTACAAAGAAAATTCCTGCTCCTGCCAGGGAGGTGGAAGGTTTTTACAGTCCCTAATTCCAGTTCTGTTAAAGAGAAGATTCTCCCGAAAGGAATCTCTTTGATCGGGCAGTCATAGGGCCTATGTAGGGGAAAAGTCTCTGCCCCTTTCAGCTGAAAACATCCAAGAAACTGTGGTAGACCTCTGGGACAGCTTGGCGGGTTTCGGCATCTGATTCCAAACATAGCAAGGGAGACGGAACATCAACAGTCTCCTGTAAGCAGTGTTGGTGGTGGTAATGAGAGACAAAACTTATCCTCCCTGAGATCCAATCAATTTGTGGGTTGTGAGCCCTCAGCCAAGACATGCCTAGAATGATGGGGAACAGTGGGGATTCAATGACATCTAGACACAGTAGTTCTTGATGGTTACTGGCAATTGTGGTATTTAGAGGAACAGTTTCATGGGTGACTGGCCCGACTTAATAGCTGATCCATCAGCCAGATGTACAGAAAGTCCTTTTACCTTAGGCAGCAGGGGAACTTAGTATCGGGTGGCAAAAGATAAGTCCATAAAGCAGCTGCAGGCTCCTGAATCAACTATAGTGGGGACCAGAGTATTCCCTCCTGGAAGCTTTAAAGAAATGGAGACAGCCAGATGAGAGGTGTTGTTTAGCAGAGCAGGTGTAAGAGCAGGAGAGTGTCAGGGCTGGCCCAGCCCTTCCTTCTCTGAGCTGGCCGCTCAGCTGTCGGCTAATTGCCAGCTCTCATCTCTCTCCACTCTCCTCCGCCTACTTAAAGATCTCCAGCTCACTTCATTCCTGCCTTCACCTTGGTCACATCGCAAGAAATCATCTTCTGCGTTCCTTTTTAAAGACTGGCTTTGCTGAAATCCCTTCTGGCTCCTTATCGTGCTTGCTGTTTCTCTACTTGGATCCCTGACTTCTGGCCTGGCTGATTACCCGATCTGGTTACTGAACTCCGGCTTGGCTTATTACCCGATCTGGTTACTGAACTCTGGCTTGGCTGACTACCCGATCTGGTTATTGGACTTTGGCTATACTTTGAATCCGAATACTCTATTTACCTTTTTATTTTTAAAAAACATAAATAAACAAGTGTGATTTTACTGTACTTCTGTCTCGGTCTGGTTCATGGTTTCTGATAGAGAGATGGAAAAGCACTTATGGAGCTTTGCAGGGCAAGCCCTCACATAATGTCCAGGTTCCCCACAATAGAGGCAGAGGTTGTTGACCCGCCGGCATTGACGTTCCTCATTTGTAAGTGAGGGACGAAGCAAGCCCAGCTGTATCGGTTCAGAAGCATTGGAAGTGGTGGTCAATGGGGCTGAGGGAGCAGAGTGAGAGAAGCTAGGTACGTGTGAGAGCATCCATACTGGATGAGAGGGAGAGGATGTTCGCTCTGATCTTCATTCTCTTAGACATCTATTTGAATAGACAGGTTAAAGAGGGCGTCTAGAGCCTCGGGAATGCCTACTCAAGCAAGTTCATCTTTTAGTGGTTCGGAAAGGCCCATGCAGAATTGGTAACGCAGGGCGGCATCGTTCCAGTTTGTGTCAGAACTCCATCGCCTGAACTCAGATACATAGTCTGCGGCCCTGCTGGAGGGTATGTAGAGCCGCTTCTGCGGTAGCAGTCTGTTGTGGGTGCTCATAAAGTAGAGACATGGCTTGAAAGAAGGTGCTCAAGCTGTCGAGAGAGACATCCTTCTGCTCCAGCAGGCGGTAAGCCCATGACTGAGGCTCCCCTAACAGGGAGATGACAAAGCCCACTTTGGTGGACTCGAGGGAAGAAGTCCTTGGTTGCAGTGCAAAGAAAAGTTCACAGGCATTGCGAAATGCCCTAATTTACTGCGTTCCCCAGAGAATCTTTCAGGTGTGGGGACCTTGGGTTCAGGTGGCATCATCACCACCGCAGGTGCAGCGGACGTTCCCGATGTGGAGTGAGCAGAGGAAACAGAGCCTGCACACATTCCTCCAGGCAGGTATAACCCTCTTGCAAGTCTTTAACAGCCTGGGTGAGTCCAACAAGATGATGGCAAAGTTCGTCCATTGGAGACGCTCCCTGCATGGGCTCAGACATGGCTGTCCAGTACTGTCACCAGTGGCATCTCCAGCTTTCATATTTAGGGGGGGCACATGGGGGGACAGGGACAAAAGTAGGGGGGCAACTATAAAATGCATATATATCTATAGATATATCTATAGATATATAGATATATAGATATATCTATAGATATATATATAGATATATAAATATATACTGGGGCCCTTTACTACTATCTCACAACAGGCTCTTTCACATGTTCTGCAGTGAGCTCCCTTTCTACTGTATTGGGGTCCCCCAGGGTGGCAGAAAACAAGATATATATGTCACCAGCATACCAAGAAAATATAAGGATCCAAAGCAGTGGGAGAACTATCAGGGTTGCAAAGGTTGTCTTGCCTCCGGGCCCTGGTGTTCTGCCACTGTGGGGTTTCTCAGCCTCCACTTGCTGTCCTGCCCCTGCTATTGACTGCTCTGGTCTGGCATCTCTTGGAATTTACAGGCTGGTTCTCCTGTGGGAGAAATCAGTCTGTTTTTTCAGTAACTGAGAGTCCTGGTGGAGACCTTCCTGCAACTCGCTTTTCTCCCTGCCAATGAAGATGCAGGGGAAGGAGCAGATCGGGCAGCCGTGTTTGTGTGAGTGCTCGCATTATGCAGTGCCAGAAAGCAGAGGGAGGGGGGAGGAATCACCTGCAGGAGCTGACTGGGGACTCTCTCCCTCTTAGACATTGATTTTTTGTAAAAAAAAAAAAAGAATTATTTTTTTTTATTGGGGGGGCACATGGTGGGGCACAGCATAATGTTGGGGGGGTCAGGGCCCCCTCTGCCCCTCCTAGGGACGCCATTGACTGTCATGTACCTGGTGGTTGAGCCCAGTATGCAGGGAGCAGCCTCTCGTATACCTCTGACTCAAGAACCCCTAATAGAGCAGAGAGGGGCTCAGAAGTGCAAAGGGGCACAAGTGCCTGACAGGTAAGCTGAAGCAGGGGGCTGGTCCGGACTTCCAATGTAAATGAGAAGAGACTGGCAGCAGGTGGCAGGCAGAAGAGACTGGCAGCTGGAGGCAGGCAGAAGAGACTGGCAGCTGGTGACAGGCTGAAGCAGTAGTCAGACAGGAAGCAGGACACAGCAGACGGTAGGGAGGTGTTCTGTAGTTCAGATCACAAGCAGGTACAGGCAGGCCGGGTCAAACACTGGTGGGCAGATCAGGTACAGGAACAGATGCCAAAGAGGAGTCAAGTTACTAGCTAGGTCGGTAACAGGCGGGCAGCAAACAGGCTAGGGAGCAGCAGAAGAGTAGTCAGAACAAGCTGGGATCGGAGACGGGCAGATGGCAGGGATGGTCAGGAACAAGCCGGGTCAACAGGAATCAGATGAACAAAGTAACAGGTAGCAAAGGTCTCAGGAAACGCTGTAGAATGGACAGCAAGGCATCAGTCTCCTTTAAATAGCGCATCTTGGTGCCAAGCGTTGTCATGAGGAGCAGGCGTGCGTCCCCGTGCGTGTCCGCGTGCCGTCAGTTGCGCTGTTGTGCATGCGCGTGCGCCAAATGGCTCTTCTAATAGGGACCTTGCGCACAGGTTATCTTCTATCACTCTGGTTGCTGGAAAGCCTCTCCTGACATGTGTGTGTGTGTGGGGGACTTGGTCCTGTGATTGGGCACCCCTTTTATGCATGGGAGTAATTGGCATGGGTAATCCCATGTTGTCCCCCCTCTCCCGAGTTGGGGGTCCTATTTGCCATCCCCTTGGGTCCTTTGTTCAATGGGGGTCACCCCCCATGTGGTCTAGCTTTAGGGTGGCCACACGGCCCCGCTGAGGCATGCATGTGCCTCCCCATGTTCTGTGTGTTATATTATGTGGCAATGTGGGCATGCGCAAATTCCGGCCTTGCTAATTGCGGGACCGTAATCTGCATTCGACAATGCCTACTCTTGTGTTCCAGCTAAGGGAGGACAGTAGGGAGCCTGATGCCCGATCTCTCTCCTCCTTCAGGTTATCCACACTCCGCCATGACATCACACACTGACGGAACAGAAGGGGCTTAAAATCCGGACATCACTTGTCACTAGTGAGCAGGAGGAAGAGAAGCCAAAAGTTGGGAGAGATTTCCCCCTTCATGTCCAGTCACCGTGCTGGGAAGAGTCAGAAGTCAGAACAGAAGAGGAACCCAGCCATAGAAGACTCATCAGAGGAGCGCCACATTAACCTCCAGAACAGGACAGCACCAGCCAGGGTTTTATACTATATGGAGCATTCTTTTCCATGTTTTGGGACTGAACCCATGGGACCAAATCCGGCGGACAATCCGATCGTGTGTGGGCTTTACCGGACCTTCAGCTGACTTTTCCAGTCACAAATCTGACGGACTTTAGATTTGGAACATGCTTCAAATCTTTACATCGTAACCCTGCCGGACCCAGAAATCCGCTTGTCTGTATGCTAGTCCGATGGACAAAAACCCACGCTAGGGCAGCTATTGGCTACTGGCTATTAACTTCCTTATTTTAGTGCGGTGTACATCATCATGTACGAATCCGTCGGACTTTGGTGTGATTGTGTGTAGGCATGTCTGGTCGTTAGAAAGTCTGTTGAAAGTCCGCCAAAAGTCTGTCGAAAGTCTGACGGATGGGCTGTCGGACTTTTGTAGCTGAAAAGTCCGACCATGTGTACGCGGCATAATAGGGCGTACACACGGTCGGACTTTGTTCGGACATTCCGACAACAAAATCCTAGGATTTTTTCCGACGGATGTTGGCTCAAACTTTTTTTGTCTACACACGGTCGCACAAAGTTGTCGGAAAATCCGATCGTTCTGAACGCGTTGATGTAAAACACGTACGTCGGGACTATAAACGGGGCAGTGACCAATAGCTTTCATCTCTTAATTTATTCTGAGCATGCGTGGCACTTTGTCCATCGGATTTGTGTACACACGATCGGAATTTCCGACAACGGATTTTGTTGTCGGAAAATTTTATCTCCTGCTCTCCAACTTTGTGTGGAAAATCCGATGGAAAATGTCCGATGGAGCCCACACATGGTGGGAATTTCCGACAACACGCTCCGATCGGACATTTTCCATCGGAAAATCCGACCATGTGTACGGGGCATTAGTCTGAAGTTTCAGTCAGACAAAGCCAGGCATAACGCAGGCCCCTACTGCTATGCTGTCTGCTTGGCTAACCTCTAGTTGTCCGAGAACCCTGTGTAATGTATTAAATGTTTATTTGTAAAAAAGACTGTATACTTATAGATAAAAAAATACTATAATAGGTTTATAAAGTTAAAAACTTGAAACTAATAATTGACCCCTTGCATTATAGTTTAACCTTAGGCAATTAAGTCACTATGACGCTATGTCATCATGTATGCTCGCTGACCAGCTTGTGGAGTCCAGTGCAGCCACACAGCTTGTTGCTCTGGGAAAGCATCTTGTGTTTTACTGCTATATGCGGATTTTAGATTTTTTTTCCCATTTTACTTGTATTTTAGTGGGGATCCTTTTGCAAGTGCTGTGTCACTTGCTATCATGTGTCTTAATAAATCATTTTTATTGATTACACTGTGGTTATATATATTATTTTATCTTCCACCATATCCTTCATGTTGATGGAGCCATCCTGATCAGATAGGTGCTTGGTGTCTGGAATCATCCTGATCAAAGGGCTTAAACAAGCGCTTGACCATTTATGTGATGGCCCGCTGGATCTGATAAGAGGCTTATTTATATGGTGTGACTAGGTGGTGGATGCACAGAAATTTGGAGTGTGGAGACCCCTATATGACAAACGGATTGCAGATCCACTTTTTTGAACTTTGTTACTTTAAACACAGTTCTTTGGTACTTTTACAGACTGGCCCTTATGGACTGATTTTATTTTGTCACATAATATTTTTTTGTCACCAATTTTTTTTTTGCCACTTTATTCGTCTTTCCCTTTATTTAATGTCTGGTTAATTATTGAATCACTTGTTTTTTTTAATTTGGGGCTACTTTTTTTTATTTTTTTTAATATATATTATTTGCTAACTGTCCTAAAGAAGAGTTATTGAAAAAAGGTAGATCAGGTTTTGAAATTACATTGTAACAGTTTAAGAAAATTCAAGGTAAAACTTTCATTTTGGCTTCTCAGCTAAGGTGAAGGTTAACTACAATGACAGACCAAAAAAAATCATAGTGGATTCAACTATAAGAAGTCTGTCACTTTGAAATCTTCAGTGACCTCCTTTCTTGCCCTTTTTGACTTGCCTTCATAATTGAGATCAATAGCTCAAGCTTTCAGTCTAATAGTAGGGATAAAAGGGGGAGAAAAATGTCAAGATAGTAGGAATGAAAGTAGTAATATAACAGACAGTGGCAGTTGGAACTGTGATTTATTACAGTTGTCCTGTCCAGGATCGTGCACAATTTACTGAAACTTGAACTGTGGAAGAATAATATCTAAGCGGCTTGGATTTTTGTGTTGTGGCGTGTCGGGAGTCTTGAGTTAAAGTGTAAGTCCAAGAAGTCCCCTAATTTACCCCCAAACTCCATGTTCCAAACCTATTTTGTATATTGTTCCTGTGCTAAGAAATAGTTTTTATAACTTCCAGGGATGTCATGGCTAGGCTTGTAAAATTCTTGCAAGGGCAACTGCAGGAAGGCAAGTTTCTATTCATGTAGACACACTCCCAGAACCAGTGGCGTTGCAAGGTGGGAGGGGGGGGTGCGGGCCGCACCCGGGTGACACCCGCCAGAGGGGTGACACCCGTGTATAGCAGAACTGCTGACACCGCCCGCTGCCCTGTGCCTCTTGTCTCGCTCACTCTGTGTCCCCCGTGGAGGGGACTGAAGCTGCCTCCTCCTCTGTTTACATCCAGTGAGGAGGAGGAGCCCAAGTGACACACACCTCTGTGTGTATACGTCCGCGGCCAAGCTGTACTGAGGTCTGTACACTCTAAGTAGATTAGTAGATGGACATGTGCAGGGGGGTGCTATGGGAGGGGAGAGGGGTGCTTATACTGATGGGGGTCTGCACTAAAAGGTGGCTGTCTAAATGGTGGGGGTCTGCACTAAGGGGGATTCTATACTGATGGGGGTCTGCACTAAGGGGAAATTTATACTGATGGGGGTCTGCACTAAGGGTAATTCTATACTGATGGGGGTCTGCACTAAGGGGATTCTATACTGATGGGGGTCTGCACTAAGGGGGATTCTATACTGATGGGGTCTGCACTAAGGGGAATTCTATACTGATGGGGTCTGCACTAAGGGGATTCTATACTGATGGGGGTCTGCACTAAGGGGGATTCTATACTGATTGGGGTCTGCACTAAGGGGATTCTATACTGATGGGGTTTGCACTAAGGGGATTCTATACCGATGGGGGTCTGTACAACGGGGGATTCTATACTGATGGGGGTCTGCACTAAGGGGAATTCTATACTGATGGGGGTCTGCACTAAGGGGATTCTATACTGATGGGGGTCTGCACTAAGGGGGAATCTATACTGATGGGGGGTCTGCACTAAGGTGAATTCTATACTGATGGGGGTCTGCACTAAGGGGAATTCTATACTGATGGGGGTCTGCACAAAGGGGGGGATTCTATACTGATGGGGGTCTGCACTAAGGGGAATTCTATACTGATGGGGGGTCTGCACTAAGGGGAATTCTATACTGATGGGGGTCCGCACTAAGGGGATTCTATACTGATGGGGGGGTCTGCACTAAGAGGGGGTGACTATATTGATGAGGGTCTGCACTAAGGGGTGATTCTATACTGATGGGGGGTCTGCACTAAGGGGAGGTTATATACTGATGGGGGTCTGCACAAAGGGGGGTTATATACTGATGGGGAGTCTGCACTAAGGGGGTGATTCTATACTGATTGGGGTCTGCACTAAAGGGGGTGTCTAAACTGTGGGGGTCTGCACTAAGGGGGGATTCTATACTGATGGGGGGTCTGCACTAAGAGGGTGGATTCTACCCTGATGGGGGGTCTGCACTGAGGTTGGAGGTCTATGCTGATGGGGGGGTCTGCACTGAGGGTGGAGGTCTGTTCTTAGTGAGGGTAATCTATACTGAAGGAGGGGGATCTATACTGCGGGATCTGTAGGTCTGTACTGAGGGGGGACTATATTTGGTGGAGAGTGGGGGGGAGGGGGGGTGACACCAATTTTTTTCAGCACTGGGTGACACCAATCCTAGTGACGCCACTGCCCAGAACTACATATCACAAAAGCTTTTTTGCTACACACAGTGTGCGAGCAGGCTCTTGGAAGTCAAGGCAGCAGCACTGTTATAGTGGGAAAAAAATCACTGTATGTATAGGCAGTGGGACAGAGAGGGGTGAGCAATAGACATAGTTCTAGAGACCTGCAGTCAGGGCTGACCAAACCGGTCAGAATTTCAGTGCAGAAAAGGTACTGTGGTGTCAGCACAAATAGAAAGTTAGGAACACATGGAATTTCTGGCATATCAGCAGCATGTTTTAGAGAGATGAAACAGAGAATTATGTACATATTGCAGAGATGTACAGCATGTTTTTTTCTCAGGCATACACAGTGATTTTGCATTGATCCTTTACCACAGATGGTAGAGCTTGATTTTCTTTTAACCTGGACAAACATGGCTGCTGCAACACACAGGGAATCTCAATGACATTAGAATTATGTCACTGGAATTCCCATGTACCTACAATGCATTTCATTGTGTTTCCATTTGTGCTAAAAAGTACTCTTACAGAGGATACTGTAGTTAGGGTAAAAACCAAGGATCTGATCCGTAAGCTTCTGGGCTTAGCAAAGGACACTGGCTATCTCTGACGGTGAGCAATTCCACCACCAGAACCAGCCACTGACATAGAAACCAGCCACACTTTTAATCAGCTCAGCAAGTGAGAGAGAGAGAGAGAGAGCTGTTTGGGAGTGCTGGCAGTACTGGTTCCTATTGCTTAATAATGCAAATGTCATGTCTTACGAGTTGTTTTTTTTTACTTCCTAGACCTTTTTAGACAGCAAACACATGGAAAGGTGCAACATGTCTAGGTTTACATGGGGAAAATCTCAATGAGATTTGATTAACAAATAACACATTTCATTTTACAGAGATTTACACTTTTAGTAAGAGGAAACTTAAGGTTTCAGCAGCTATACATAACATTGCAAATACAATTAGTAGTCCAACAACACTATAGCTACTTCAGGGAAAGGGAACAGCAAATCAATGTGAGTGCAAGCAAGTGTTAACCCTACCAAAGTACATCCAACATTGAGTTGCTTAACTGAACCTGTACTTTGCACATTCTAGAAAATATTGGGGGGGGAGCAATATGCTTAGCCTTGCCTAGTTACAATTTTTTCATCATGTGAAAACCTTCTTATGGTGGTCTGGCAATAGAGATGGGTACATTTGGGCAAGTTTTGTAGGTGCTGCTTATGGTTTCTTTATTTTGAATCTGTCACCCAGTATTGGCAACATAGAGTTTTTTTTTTTTAAAGATAAGATATTATGCCTAACAGAACCTATAAATGTAATTTTCATATTTCATTTTAATCAAACACATTCATTTTTTGTCATTTTTTGTGCCACTTGCCATTTTAGTGGCATTTTAATCAAACACATTCATTTTTTGTCATTTTTTTTTTTTGTGCCACTTGCCATTTTAGTGGCAAGTGGCACAAGGTTTATATGGTTACCCATTTGATACTGTACATACCATATATATTGCATATACATTTGGGGAATAAAGACAACCTAGTTGGTTGACATTGCTTTGTTGACTACTGTGGTAAGTAAAGCTCATATCGCTTTTGTACTGCAGCATGCATTTTCTGTATATGTGTCATCAGTGCTATTTAATGCATTTTATTACTAATAACAAATGGAGAGAAATATTTACTGAGATCTTAAACACAACGCACATAGGTCTTCAAATAACAAAACTCTACTGTGATGGTAATAAATCCGGAGTCCTTGTAATTGCTTTGATCTTCTGTACAAACATAATTGCTTTCATCTTCATTTAGAAGGTGCATATATCGAATATGCTTTTTGTTAGCAATATGGGGGCTGATAGTTTGGGCAGGGATTTTGTGCACCAGACTAATTGTACTAATTAATTCATACCTAAGTGTGAGCATAATGTTTGCACAATTAGGTTGTAATTTTGTAATTCTCCACAGACTATAGAGACACAGCAGTTGCAAATTTCATATAAAGTGCAAAATAGGATTTATTCAAATTGAATACATTTAAAATTAAAATGGGCTTAGTGAGCAGAAGAAGAATAGTTTAGGGTAAGATAACACTTCCTGCAGTAATAGATGTTGGTTTGAAAAATAAATTAGTTAAGCCATTCTTTACTATCATAATAATCTATCACCACAGTTTATTATAACAAAAAAATACCTACTCTTGGAACCTTTTGGATACACAAAGGAGCAAATGCATATATATATGCAAAAGATTATCAGTGGTCTGAATAGGCCTAAGCAGTAAATATATTAAATTTGTGTGTGCAGAGAAAGAATTGAGGGGGTAAAACCTATATATTATTATGAAAAATACATTTTGTTTAAAAGAACATTCAAATGCAAATAAGAATGAACAAAACACTGTTTACTAGGGAACAAACATTGAAGTGTTGTTGATAGCAACTTTAAAAATTGTGTTTTTTATGGCTTTCTTACACACATGCATGGATATAGAGATAAGTTCATATTCAGTAGCACTTTAAATTGTGAACACTAATTTATATTACTCGTTTCAGAAAGCATGAAATAACCAACATGTGATAAGTATCAAAGTCAGAACTGAACAGAAGCATATATTTAAAAGTCAGGTTGTTATATGTTATCATCTTACTATATGTAACATTATAAAAAAAAAAAATACATTATATTGATATAGGTGAGCTTCAGGTATGGGTTTGCATGTGATTTTGGTGAACCAACCTTTATCACACTTTGGGAAACTGAGGAAATAATGTGGCTGTTTGCTGCCATAGCAGTCAACTACAAACAATGCACTTCTTTTGACTATTAACTTAGATCAGGTGGATTAGAATAGCCAATAATTGAGGCTCTGTTATGTGCCAGTGCCCTCACTGGAAAAGGCAGGGTTCCCAGCAGCCATATTGACAATGTGATTAGCTGAAATACAGAAAGCATAGGGAGAGGGAGTGCTGCTGACAAAGGTACATAGAGATAGATTAGCATAGGGATTGTAGGCAATGGTCTCTAAAGTAAAATGTAAACCCTTACTGAATTTCATTTAGGTTGCAAAATGCTGTGTATCTTTAAAAATGTGGGGTGTGGGAGAGGGAAGGATTGCTACTGATGTGTGTCCTGCAGTTTGTGTTTTTTTTTTATTATTTTTTTTTTAATTATTATTATTTTTTTAATTGTACATTCAAGAAACAAGATATATAAAGTAAACAACATAAACATAGACTATTGCTGTTCTATGCCAGATTTCCTAGGAATATATGTTGGAATGCCCTCTTTATGAGGTAAAGCCTGTCACCTCTATTGGGAACATACCGTTGGCAGGCTAATAAGAGGTATGGTTAGGAACCCCGATAGCGACCCTTCTGATGATCGCTTGGGGTAGGTAGTGTAATATATCAAATAATAGTAATAATAGTAAAACAAAATAATTACTATAGTGAACTAAGAGAAATACACAGAATTGTCAGTTTCTTCTTATTTACATCAGTTTGTGATGTGAAATATTCTTTGTGATACCACAGGATGGGTTTTCACTAGTCAAAATGTTTTCATTATACTAGAGTTACAGCTATATGTAATAGAATTATCTCTTATTTGACACCAGAGGCTTTCTTGGATGACAACCACATGTCCCAGTGTCTGTGGAAGGCATGTGCCCTTCCTTCTTTGTATGCAAGCATTCGCTCCATTGTACATTGTGAGTTGACTCTAGTTATAACTTCTTCAATACGCTGGGAAGTTTTTGTTCTCAATTTTTTGGCTATGGAAATACGGGCTGCATATATTATATGTATTACTACTTTTCCTGATAAATAAGATAAAGAGTCTATACCCAAACTCAATAGCGCCAATTCTGGGGTTGCAATTTTTTTTTTTTTTACAGCCTGTCCCTGTTCACACACACAGCAGTTATAGCAAGCTGTTTTTTTTTTTTTAAACAGGGCATATTTACTACTTTGTGTTAGCTGCAAATTATTTTTCCAATACAGCCTGTCCCTGACTACACTTACTTCATTGATGACCAGTGGCATGTGTTTGTTCACAGGGCATATCTCCTAAGTGTTGTTGGCTGTAATTTGTGAAGGGCCTTTTTTTTGTAAAACCAGTGTAATTTTCCTGGGCAAAATGCATCAGCACAGAAGCCTATTTAATCCTTTGGGAAGGCATGTAACATGGTGATTTGCAGGCAGGCGAATGTTAGAGACAGGGGCAGAATGATGTTAACCCATAACACAAAGTGCCTAAAGGAGGAGCTTTATAATATTCAGTATTATTAGCTGTGAAAGCATATGTAACATTTTAGTTGTTGGGTTTACATCTACAATAACAAATGTATGCTTGAGTTCTCTGAATTGCAGAGTGGGGTACATTTTTTCGTGTGCCCTGCCATTATGCAGAGATCTGTGAACCTAAAAATAGTTTAAAGGGTACTTTCATACTGGTGTGGTGCTGGCGTTAGTGGTAAATTGGCGCTAGTTTAACATCGCTTTACTGCTGTTATAGCAGCTGAGGAAAGGGTTAAAAGTGCCTGTGTTGCAACGCTGCCAAAGCTCTTTGCAGGTGCTTCGGCAGCGCTGCCCATTCATTTCAATTGGCAGGAGTGGTGCGGGAGCGGGGTGTACACTGTTTCCGCACTGCCCCGAAGATGCTGCTTGCAGGGCTTTTTTTCCTTTCCTGCAAGCGCACCGCCCCAGTGTGAAAGCACTCTGGCTTTCACACTGGGTAGGCATGAGAGGCGCTTTTCAGGTACTTTACAGGTGCTATTTTAGCGTTAGGGTGCCTGAAAAGCACCCCAGTGTGAAAGGGGTCTAAAGACCAATATTTGTCTGAAACAACTGACTGATAGGTAATCAAAAAGTGTAGCGCTAAAAATCTATAAATCACAATAAATGAATTAAGCTAGTGAAAATACATAATGTATCCACTAAACACGCTGTATAGCTCATACGAATATTATGTGTACCATTGAGTCCTGAAAGTAGTACATACATACAGTATATCAGTTCAGGAGCTACGGTGCCTTGAAAAAGTATTCATACCCCTTGACATTTTACACATTTGTCATGTTACAGCCAAAAACGTAAATGGATTTTATTGGGATTTTATGTGATAGAACAACACAAAGTGGCACATAATTGTGCAGTGAAAGGAAAATGATAAATGGTTTTACACACTTTTTACAAATAAAGATGTGAAAAGTGTGGCATGCATTTGTATTCAGCCCCCTTTACACTAATACCCTTAACTAAAATCTAATTTAACAAATTGCCTTCAGAAGTCACCTAATTAGTAAATAGAATCCACCTGTGTGTCATTTAATCTTAGTATAAATATAGCTGTTATGTGAAGCCCTCAGAGGTTTGTTAGAGAACCTTAGTGAGCAAACAGCATCATAAAGGCAAAGGAACACACTAGACATGTCAGGGATAAAGTTGTGGAGAAGTTTAAAGCAGGGTTTGGTTATGAAAAAACATCACAAGCTTTGAACATCTCACTGAGCACTATTCAATCCATCATCCGAAAACGGAAAGAGTATGGCACAACTGCAAATCTACCAAGACATGGCCGTCCACCTAAACTGACAGGCCGGGCAAGGACAGCAATAATCAGAGAAGCAGCCAAGAGGCCCATTTTAACTCTGGAGGAGCTGCAGAGGTCCACAGCTCAGGTGGGAGAATCTGTCCACAGGACAACTATTAGTTGTGCACTTCACAAATCTGACCTTTATGGAAGAGTGGCAAGAAGAAAGCCATAAGAAGTCCTGTTTGCAGTTTGCGAGAAGCCATGTGGGGGACACAGCAAACATGTGGAAGATGGTGCTCTGGTCAGATGAGAACAAAATTTAACTTTTTGGCCTAAAAGCAAAATGCTATGTGTGGCGGAAAACTAACACTGCACATCACCCTAAACACACCATCCAAACCGTGAAACATGGTGGTGGCAGCATCATGTTGTGGGGATGTTTTTCTTCAACAGGGATAGGGAAGCTGGTCAGAGTTGATGGGAAGATGGATGGAGCCAAATGCAGGGCAATATTAGAAGAAAACCTGTTAGAGTCTGCAAAAGACTTGAGACAGAGCTACAATTGAATGGTTTCGATCAAAGCATATTCATGTGTTAGAATGGCCCAGTCAAAATCCAGACCTAAATCTAATAGAGAATCTGTGGCCAGACTTGAAAATTGCTGTTCACAGGCGTTCTCCATCCAAACTGACAGAGCTTGAGCTATTTTGCAAAGAAAAATGGGCAAAGATGTGCAAAGCTCTAGATGTGCAAAGCTGGTAGACAGCATATCCAAAAAGACTTCCAGCTTTGTAGAACTACCGAAAAGTGGTTCTACAAAGTATTGATGCAGGGGGGCTGAATACAAATGCACGTCACACTTTTCACATATTTATTTGTACAAAATGTTGAAAACCTTTTATCATTTTCCTTCCACTTCACAATTATGTGCTACTTTGTGTTGGCCTATCACATAAAATCTCAATAAAATACATTTATGTTTTTGGTTGTAACATGACAAAATGTGGAAAATTTCAAGGGGTGTGAATACTTTTTCAAGGCACTGTATGTTTGAAAATCCCCTTTTCTGTCATAAAATAAACATCAATTGTGTCACCAAAAAATGTCCATAAACAGCCCATAACAATAACTGCTGTTACAATCTTCCCTCTGGGATCCCCATGTCAAAGATGTTCAATCTAGCACCCACAGAAACACACAGGACTATTACTTGTACCAGATAGTTATGACCATTTAAAATGGTCAAAACCGCGCTCAAGGAGTTAATGCAGCAATGGGAACTTTAAAGTGTTCCCTCAGTGAGGGCAGAAAAGTAAAGCACAAAACAACTCTATAGCATGACACCGTTAAAAACATTCATTTTATTAAAAATGCGCACTTATAAACAGCAGATGGGTAAAAACTGCATCGCTCATATAATCCCAGTGGGCAGTGTCAAGGGACAGGCTAAAGGACAGCAACTGATTGATAGCTAAATATGGTAAGGTCTTTTCCCTTTAGATTTTAAAATTTACTGAACCCCCTAACCCCATAAATAAACAAATAGTTAGACCTATTATCCCTGACTAAAACTGTCCTGCTGTATCCATGGCAGTATCCTATTTTTTTTAACCCCTTGTCTACCAAGGTATGTTAATTAAGCTCTTGGTATTCAAGGAGTTAAACAAGCTCACAGCTGCTGCCAGCAATTGACTTTCCGGTAAAAGTCTTTTTTATGAGGCTCTGAAGGTGATGTCCCTCCCGACCACTGGCATCTGAGGTGGTTCCCAGGCTGTCCAGTTCCTCTGGGGAGCCCAGGGCCACAGTTAACTGCTCCAACATTGAGAGCAACAGGAGCTCAGGGAACACCCCAACAATCTCATCTGCAACTAATGAACTAAGTAATGTACCTTTTAGAATGGATTAGGATTAAAAAAATACATTTATAGTAATATTTTAAAAACTTAAAGGACACCTGTCTTCCTAGTACACATCTGAATACAAACATACACATAGAACGTGCACATACATGTAAACATAAATTGCATCACACATATAATATAAATATCAGAGTAAGAGCAATATTTCTAGGTCCAAAATTCATGATTAAAGTGGTTGTTAAGCCACTATGTTATGTTTATACCATCCCCTCTGTTAGATAACAATATGTGTCCTAATGTCTGTGCTTTATAAAAAACAAATGACGATTTCTACCTACCTTCACAGCATCTTCCAGTGCTCACATGACTCATAGCTTTGTCCTCCTCTCCTTTTTTATAAGGCACAGACACTAGGACACATGTTTATATCTAACAAAGGGGATGGTATAAACATAACATAGTTTTATAGCAGCAGGGAGTGTAGCAGAGCAGTGCTGGTACGAGCTGACGGACAAGGAGGGAGGGGGAGAGGAGCACAGAGGAGGACAGGAGAGCTGCAGATGACAGAGGCACGTAAACTGACCATGGTGTCAGGGCTCAGCAGCCATGGTAAACCATGATCAGTTTACAGGGGGAGGGAATAACCAGGCAGGATCAGCCAGATATTTCAGGTGATACAGGGGGCCAAATTACACAGCACTGTGCTGTATAATATGCTTTAAGAAAATGGCATCCATTTTTTTTTTAGGGTAACAAACACTTTAACGCCAAACTGTTATCCTGTTTTGGTTTTTAAAGCATCGTCTATGGACAGTTTTGATAACCATTTGACAACTTGACACGTTTGGTATCTGTTTACTCAATGCAACCTCATCTTTTATATTCTACCAAAAAAGCAGGTATTGTTTGTTTTGTTTTAGAGTATTTTTTTTTGAAAATATAACACCACATACAGTTTTAAGACATCTCTCAAGCAGATGTACTGTAATTGAAAGGCTTGTTGTTCTTTTCATGTTGTTCTTAAAGAGGAAGTAAACCCTCAGAAAAAAAACAAAAAAACAAAAAACCCTGCAAGACAAAGGCATAATTAGCTAGTATGCATAGCATACTAGCTAATTATGTATTATTTACCTCAGATCGAAGCCCCCACATCGGTCCACGTCTCCCCCTCCGACTGCCGACATGTTGTCCAGGAGTGACTTCCGGGTATCGCGGCCCCGGCACTGCGATTAGCCGGAGCCGCAATGACGTCACTCCACGCATGCACGCGGGAATGGCACAGTACAACTGAAGCAACGGCATATAGCACCATTGCTTCAGTTGTCTTAAGTGCGCATGTGCCGCATGACGTCGGCACATGCAAATACAGGGAGATCTCCTAAACCATGCAGGTTTAGGAGATATCCTTGTTAGCTACAGGTAAGCCTTAATATAGGCTTACCTGTAACATAAATTTGTAAACAAGGGTTTACAACCACTTTAAAGATGTATTAGAAGGGAGACCTTATGCTTATTGAACAGTACTTTTTTTTTTTAACATGTGCATGTCCCCCATGACAGTACCCCGCTTCTCATACCCTTTTAGACAATCTATTGCCTACTGTCCTTTAAAAATGATCAGCATTGAATATCAAGATTTGTCCCCTATGGCTTTCAAAGGGATTTGGTTTTAATTTTTATGACTTCACGCTGGATTAGTTGAACCCACGCAAACCAAACCTAAATATGTTCACTCAGTCCTAAAACTGAACCTAAAACAAGACTCCAGTAAATCCGGTTATAAAGTACAAGAACTTGTCTCTGTATGTATGGTTGCTAGGCTTTCTAGGGGAGCACTCGTGTGTGCTCGCTCACTCCTGAGCTGGCTCTGCATGTCTATTGACCCACAGAGAGCAGCTATCCTTACTGGCTGTGATTGACAGCAGCAGGAGTCAATGAGAAGTGAGAGAGCTGAGAGAGCTGCTGCTGTCATGCACATCATTGGATCAAGATCAGGCTCAGATAAGGGAACAAAAAAACAAGAAGGTTCCCCCAGGAGTTTTTTAGCAGCAAAATAATTGTGTCAGGGACAATAAATTTATAAAACTATTTTTATTATACAAATAATTAAAATTCACAAGATTTTAAAAATATGAGCTCTGGTTGAAAACTCATAAAATATAATCCATCAAACATAACAACACTAAAAAATGGGGCTGATGCACTCATACAGTGCAATATACCAGCCACCAATTGTGCCCCAACGCATTTCGACCCAATGTAGTCGTGGTCTTCTTCAGGGTAATAATTTGTGTCTAAAAGATACATCAAAGACTTAGAATTATAACATGTCACAGAAGATAACTGTCCTAATGGACATAACAGTTATATTTACCGCTAATGGATGAAAAGCAATCTTGTAACCAGAGACTTATAAGAAGGTATTCCAAAACATTCCATGAGTTGTCCCCATCTCCTCCAAACGGTATCCAGTGATAAAAGTGGCTTGCAAGAAACCACACCCTTGGCGCCCCAAGAGTGGGACAGAAAGCCACCTGCGGTGCAATTACCAAAATACGTATAAACACGAATAAAAAATATATAAAAAATATATTAGTTGTAGCGGAATGACAGGCAGGGTGCAAGCAAGGAGGTGAAAAAAAAAGAGGATGTTGAGTGAGATTAAGTGTATGTTTGAACTAGATTTTAATGCTCTCTACATTGTTAGAAAGTGAACCGTAGTGTATGTGATGAATGTGAACATGTGTTATCATCATCTGATTAAATAAATATGTGATGGAATTATTTTAAAACTAATGCCCCGTGCACACGATCGGAATTTCTGTCGGAAAAATCATGGATGGTTTTTCCTACAGAATTCCGCTCAATCTTGGCTTGCATGCACACGGTCACACAAAAGTTCTCTGAACTTTCGACTATCAAGAACGCGGTGACGTACAACACTACGACGAGCCGAGAAAATGAAGTTCAATACTTCTGAGCATGCGTCAAATTGTTTCAGCATAATTTTTGCCTGTCCGAATTGCATACAGACGAACGCATTTTCGGATAGGAACTTTTTCTGACTGAAAAATAGAGAACCTGCCCTCAATCTTTTTATGGCTGGAATTCTGCCATTTAAAAGTCCGATGGAGCATACACACTGTCACAATTTCCGACCAAAAGCTCTCATCGGACTTTTGCTAGCGGAATTTCCGCTCGTGTGTACGGGGCATAAGTGAAAAAATATGCTGTGTGAAAACCATATATTTGGTACTACTAAAAATTTGTATGAATTTTTTTTTTCCCCCTAGAGTGCATGAGCATATGATAGAGAGGGAGGGAAGGGGGCTGAATCGGGGGATACACATTTATAAAACAAGGCAGATAGGAAGAAAGGTAGAAGATTTGGAGTAATGTTACATTGGATATTCTATTGTTTTAGATGTGTATTTGTTTTGTGTGTAATGTTAAAAATTGTAAAATTGTTTGGATAAATAAAGATTATAAAAAAAAAAAAAAAAATTGTATGAAAGTGCAAAAATGCAAAAACAAAAACAAAAGTGGCAGTAACAAAACAATGTGAAAAAAACAACAATTGAGGACAAAACAGTCCAGATGTGATCAGTATTACCTTTTTAAGTTAAATGCCTGAAGAAACCAGTGATTTGGTATATGGAAAAGCAACGAAAAATGTTGCAAACTATCTGGTGACATGGTGAAGCAAGGATAGTGAGTGTGCATGGAAGCGTGATGAAACCGTATCTATAGTCGGTGAAAAAGTATACATGTATAATAATCTGTTCATTCGGTTTGTTCCTTGCTTAGCCATACAATGGCAAAATCAGGCCCGCCCAGTTCAAAATCAAAAGTTAGAAAATTAGTTACTAAAAAATAATGAATATAATATTATATATAAACTAAACTAAAATGTTTGCCCGTATGGGACCCAGAACATCCGTACAAGAACACCCATGGAATTACCACTGGGTCCAAAAAATGAGGATTTATGTAGTTCCTCCTAATCTTTAAATTAGAGCTGAAATTGATAGATTGGCCACAGGTGCATTCTGCCCCAAACGCATGGGCGCCTAGGCCGTTTCTGCAGTCTCCGCGTGGCTCCCTTGGCGTACTGGAAGATCTTGGCCCCTGCCATTACTTCCGTCGCAATGTGCGTGGCACGATGATGTGGCGCGCACGCCAGGCACCTAATAGTGATGCCGCGCATGCATGCCCAATCCTCGACAAGCCCGGGAGTGATCAAGGGATGCCGCCGGCACCTAAAGGCTCCCCCTAGAGGCCAAGGACATTATTTCCACGGCATGGTTGGAACACAAGTAAAAAAGAGGAACGGGGAATGAACCCCACGCCTCGCCACCATGCCCGGAAGATAGCTCAAAACAAGGAAAGCCCACCAGGAGGAAAAGGGGAAGAACCCATATCTAGAACACAACAAAGAAAAAAGAAAGAAAGAAATTAGTGAACACATATTTTATAACATCATTGTATACAGTACAAATATTTAACTAGTATATATAATATTACTTACCATGGTATAACTACCTAATTATTATTTAGATAAGTATAAGGGGGGGGGCAGGGAGGAGCAGCACTCTGAAGGTGTTTTAGCTTAATGCAGAGAATGATGAAGTAGCATGGTAAGGATTTGGAAATCAGATCACCCACCCCACAAGTAAGGATTCTAGCATATACATAGAACACAAATTAAGGCTACACTGCAGTCAGATTTGAAAACTGAAGTTGAATTCAGGGCAAACAGCTAAATACACAGATTAAATAAATATAACAGTGCTGTTTATCTGCCAAAGGATTTGTATTTCTGTCAATCCATTTCTGATACAGTATTTGCATAACTCTGCCACACCACATAGCATGGTTTAGCAGGGGAAGAGACCTGAGTTTTGTCTGTTACAGTATGACTTACAGGTCTCGTCCTTTCACCAGCTCTCTGTCACTCCAATGATTTCTACTATCAGCAGTTGCCCTGCATTGCAACACAGCTAGCTTTTTGTGCTGCTTCTTCCTTCCTCAGTCTGAACTTTGCTGTACAGGGACTGTAAAATGATCACAGCAAGAACAATTAAGGTATATACACTAGTGGCAATAAAAAAATATTTTACCCTAGGTCTTTCAGGGTACATTTATAAACATTCTGGTACTCAGGGGGTTAAAACAAGCTCACAGCTGCTGCTACAGCATGGTATTGATATCTTCAGTTAGAGATGGGATTTCAATTAAGAGTGATTTGGGTGGCTCTAGAGCAGGAGTCTCAAACTGGCGGCCCTCCAGCTGTTGAGAAACTACAAGTCCCATGAGGCCTTGCAAGGCTGAAAGTTACAAGCATGACTCCTTCAGGCAAAGGCATGATGGGACTTGTAGTTCCGCAGCAGCTGGAGGGTCACCAGTTTGAGACCCCTGCTCTAGAGCCACCTAATCACTTATATGGTACTGGGAACTCACACTCCCATTCTTCCAGGGAACCTAGGACTGTGGTAAAATACTCCAACATTGAGAGAAGGAGGAGCTTAGGCAGCATTTGTTCTCTGACCTTTTCTGCGACAACTGAACCTAAAAAGGTCATGTATTACCTCATTTCTGGGTACAAAGCTGTAGCTGTAAAAGCAGCTAATCAAGCTTGATCTGTTCTTGATTAGTTGCAGAGAAGGGCATTGAACATGTCACCATCAAGAGGACCTGTCAGCTGCCCATGCTATCAAATAGGTGGTATGATAGCCCCTTGTGATAATAATAGGGAAAATAAAAATAAAAATAAAGGTATATACAAAAACTATTATAAAATAAATAAATATACTAATAATAATTATAATAAAAAAACCCTGTCACCCCTAAAATTAACTTACAAAATACTAGAACAAGGGAGCTATTCCCAAATACACACACCATAGGATCCTTGCTATCTTTGATACAGAAAGACTGATGTACTGAAACGCTAAGCCTTTAATACATGGATTGAACAAAAAAACTGACCTGTTGATACAAGGCATGATGGATCCATGCTTTCATGTTGTTTACACCAAATTTTGACCCTACCATCTGAATGTCACAGCTGAAATTGAGACTCATCAGACCAGGCAACATTTTTTCCAATCTTCTATTGTCCAACTTTGGTGAGCCTGTGCGAATTGTGGCCTCACTTTCCTGTTCCTAGCTGACAGGAGTGGTCTTCTGCTGCTGTAGCCCATCTGCTTCAAGGTTCGATGTGTTATGTGTTCAGAGTTGGTATTCTGCATACCAACATTTTTGTCCACACAACTGCCACTCACTGGATATTTTCTCTTTTTCGGACCAATCTCTGTAAACCCTAGAGATAGTTGTTCATAAAAATCCCAGTAGATCAGCAGTATTTGGAATAGTCAGACCAGCCCATCTAGCACCAACGACCATGCCATGTTCACAGTCACTTAAATCCCCTTTCTTCCCGATTCTGATGCTCGGTTTGAACTTCAAAAAGTCGTCTTCACCACATCGAGATGCTGCCATCTGACTGGCTGGTTAACAATTTGCATTACCACGCAATTGAACAGATGTACCTAATAAAATGGCCTGTGAGTATATATATATATATATATATATATACATATATATATATATATATATATATATATATACATATATATATATATATACATATATATAAATATATATATAAATATATATATATATATATATATATATATATATATATATATATATATATATATATATATACTGGGCTTTTTTTCAGGGGGAACAGTTCCACCACCTCTGGCTCAGACTCTTGGAGGGGGGGCTGCTCACCACAATCACTTGTAAACACAGAAGTCCGGTTTCTGTGTTTACAAGTGACAGCTCTGCACTCTGTGTGTAATGCAATCCTGGTATTCAATGCCCCTTTAAGACCCTCTTGCTGTTCATGAAATTTGACTGACCACGCCCACTATTTGGTGTGATTTGGAGGGTGTGTGTGGGGAGAGGGGTTTTGGGGGGCCGTGGTTGAGTTCCAGCACCTATTGTTTGAGAATAAAAGCCCTGTGTATATACATACATACATACACTACTGTGCAAAAGTTTTAGGCGGGTGTAAAAAAATATGCTGTAAATTAAGGGTGCTTTCAGAAATAGAAGTGTTTTTTTTTTTAATCATTTAAAGTTACTTTCCTGCTACGAGCAAACTTTACCTTTGTGGTTTTTGCAACATATACGGTATGTGGAGAACTGTACTGCCTAGTACGGAGCGGAGTGACACACTACTGCTACATGTTACTAGCCCCTTACATGGGCTGCAGAGGAGGTGGATTATAGCACATGCCAGATATCTTGATCGGCTAGAGACTTTCTCCTTACTTTTTTCCATGGTATGACTTGGCTAGTAAAATATTATCTCCCATACAGGAATATATATGTAGGATGTTTGAGCAGCACACATAGTATATGTGATGACATGAGATGGTAATCCCCTGGCTGATATACACATACATATAGCCGGTTGCTCCCAATCTCTTATGAGCACTTCCACCTGGTGGAAAAATGACTGAGTTTTTGCAACGCACATATGGGGTGATATAATTAGATTGGCATTCCTATGCATCCAGTGAAAGCACCTGCACTACAGTGCATCAAACTGCACTACAACCAAAACATAGCACTAGCGATTTTTCCTGGGCTGGGGCCCATTCAAAATGAAGGAGATGTGGCAATGCATTGCACTGTAACACACGATAAAATGTGTGAAACTCCAGTCTCCTTATTACATTTGGAATTGTATCTTTGCTGATGCAATGCTTACAGAAGTCAATTGCTCTGGTGAAGCTTCACTTTGTAAATAATATCCAATCAGATGCAACGAAAAAAAAAAAAAAAACAGCATTTTTGCTTGCAAACGATTGGATGGTGAAAAATTATATATATACCTCTGAGGGGATTTTTAAGGCAATGAAGTTTTTGGATTTTGAATAAAAATAAGTTTATTTATAACAAACAATTTAAGTACAAAAATTACATAAATAGTAAAAGGACATGATTACACAAATAGCAATTTCTGGATTCAAAAGGGCTTATGTATACAACAAATCATATTGCAAGTATGACATGAGCTGATACAGCGAGAATATATGAAAAAGTGATGCATCACACTGCCCAATCCAGTCACTACAGATGGTACCATAGCGTAGAGCAGTGGAATTCCAACGTGTTTCAACATTTATATCACAAAGAAAAGTCTTCCTCAGGGAAATACATCACAGTCTAAAGAATCAAAGATAATGATATTACTCTTTGTAACTATATATATCTCTCTAAACATTTCCTACGTTGTGAGGCTATCACAAATACTTACAGCCTCTCGGAGCATCCCCTGTGTCGGGTAGGCATAGGACATACGGATAAACCCCTGGGGTTTATTGAAGGACTATCTACTCCCACATTGTACACCCTAGAGATGCAAAGGGGGATAGTAAGATGCAGAGAACGAATAAAAGGAATATATCAATGATAATGAAAACAATAATAACAATGATAGAAGGGTTCAATCATGCCATTCAACCTAAACAGGGCCCAGAGATATAATCCCTGACCTGAGGAATTTTGGAGGCATGATTTTGCAAAATGCTATTTCAAGTTGAATCACTTTTTAGATATACAAAATTCTGAAATTATAAAAACCCCTAAAGGTTAAAAAGGGTCTCTATCTTGTGCTCATGTACAGGTAAGGGGTTCGTGGGGAGTATCCCAGGGAGAGACAGCTATCAGTTACTTGATGCTGAAAACGCCAAAGACTCGGATCAAATTCTTTATCCAGCCGTCCTGTAGAGACATAGGACTATTTAACACCTGGAGGTTTGGGACCCCTGACCCTACACCTACCCATGAGATGCTCCGAGAGGATGTAAGTCTTTGTGATAGCCTCACAACGTAGGAAATGTTTAGAGAGATATATATAGTTACAAAGAGTAATATCATTATCTTTGATTCTTTAGACTGTGATGTAATTCCCTGAAGAAGACTTTTCTTTGTGATATAAATGTTGAAACGCATTGTAATTCCACTGCTCTACGCTACAGTACCATCTGTAGTAACTGGATTGGGCAATGTGATGTATCACTCTTTTTCCTATATTCTCGCTGTATCAGTTCATGTCATACTTGCCATATGATTTGTTGTATACATAAGCCCTTTTGAATCCAGAAATTGCTATTTGTGTAATCATGTCCTTTTACTAATTATGTAATTTTTGTACTTAAATTGTTTGTTATAAATAAACTTATTTTTATTCAAAATCCAAAAACTTCATTGCCTTAAAAATCCCCTTAGAGGTTTATATATCATTTTTCAAAATGAATATGGGATGATGGCAATGACACACCCGTACCACCGAGGTCATACATCTAAAACGATTGGATGGCAGAAATCAGCAGAACTTCACCACATTCACTAAGCTCTGGGGAAAATAAGCGCAATTGCACTTGCAAAGTAGAAGTTTATTTGCCATTGGTAATACAACACTAATGAGCCATCATAACAGACTCATCCTTTATGAGCTTGCTCAGTACAGCCTTTATTTCAAATAAAAGGAGCTGCAGTAAACAGTATCTGCTGTGCTCTTTATTTAGTAAACCAGTAGCGCCAGTCAGATTTTCATTTTCATTCTTCCATACTACACCAGGAGAAAGAAAGCTAGAATTTGACTGAGCAGGTATTGCAGACTTATGAGGCAATACTGTGATGAATGTGATCTGGTAATTTAAAACAGATTATTAACCAATGTTTATTTGCTTTGTCTACTGTAGCAGTGCAGTACCCTGTCAGTTTCCAAATAGGGGTTATAACCCAGGATTATTAACTAGGCAGGTTGAGGGGCCTCCAAGCGGTTTGCTTAATACAGAGGAAACTGGCTTTTCAGTTTCCTTATTGTTTTGTAAAGTTTGGATTGGGATCTAGAATCTCAAGATTTCTTAGAGATTTGGGAGGGATGAAATCTCCAATCCTGGGTCCAGGTTTTGTGAACAGCCAGCATACTAATTGGACAGGCTTTTTGAAGAAGCCTAACCATGGTTCTGGTCTCCACCCCGGCAGATAGAGAAGGTCTTTGCCCAGGAGTCAGAAGAGCTTCACCTAGGAGAGAGGTGGGAGCCAGAGCAGTAAAGGGGCTGCTAGGTGTATGGTCCAAACTTTTGTGAGAGGATGGTCTGTAGGAGACAGACAAGAGCCTGACGAATAGAGACAAAAAATGTAATCCAGAAGGGCTGAACGTAGATTGTTTTTTTTATGTAAAAGGAATGTGGAATACCCCTGTGAAGAAAACTCACGTTTTGTGTTTTTCTGCAACTTTTTTTTAATGAAAATAGGCAGGAAAAGGCCCTTAAGACTGGGTTCACACCTATGCGAATTGGACATCCAATTCGCATGTCAGGAGATTGTGACTGGCTCTCTATGGAGTCTGTCCACACCTCCACACAGTGGCTCTTGTGCGAGTTGTACAGGAGCCCTGTGCCTCTTTTGGTCCGTTTCAGGTCTGAATTCAGCCCAAAATTCGGGCTGAAATTGGATCTGAAATGGTGAATAGAGACGCATCGGACTCCAGCTGTGAGCCGCTGCGTGTTCTAGTGTGAACCCAGCCTTAAAAGAAGAAAAGCGAGTGGCTGAGTCCTGGAAAACTCTATTGTTTGATGCTAGTTCTTACAATGCTTATAGATCTTAGCGTGGTAGGGTGCTGCATATTTTAGTACACAAGATTGACTCTTCATTATACTGTGTATACTTTACTGAATGGAACCTCCTTATGGACCACAGAAAATTTTGAATTTCATTTATGGCTATTGTGATCAGTGATAACTTTGTCGTTACTTGTATTACTTAAAGTAGAACTAAAGTCTTTTTTTTTAAAAAGGTGTCAGGTTTCTTGCCATCTATGTCACATAGAGGAGATTTCCCTTCACTTCCTGTCTCATAGTCAAAACAGGCAGGGAGAGGAAATCTTTCCAAAGTGAGGAAATCCCAAGATGACACCAGGGTCATGAGAACCAGTGTCCCCATTGGAAGATTCCCCCTTTAATAGTTTTCTGATGTCAACCCAAAATCTGGGATTTCATTAACCACTTGACGACCGCCTCACGCCGATGTACGTCGGCAAAGTGGCACGGACAGGCAAAATCACGTACAGGGTACGTGATTTGCCTTCCGCGGGTGGGGGGTCCGATCGGACCCCCCCCCGGTGCCCGAGGCGGTCGTCGTTTGTCCAGCGGCGATCGGTGATGAGGGGGAGACCATCCGTTCGTGGCCCCCCCCTCGCGATCGCCGCCGGCCAATGAGAACACTCCTTTGCTGCTGTATGCTAAACAGCAGCAAAGGAAGTGATGTCATCTCCCCTCGGGTCGGTATTTTCCGTTCCGGCCCGAGGAGAGACGACAAGTATGTGAGTGCACAAACACTACACACACAGTAGAACATGCCAGGCACACAAATCACCCCGATCCCCCCCCCGATCGCCCCCCGATCCCCCCCCAATCACCCCCCCCCCTGTCACAAACTGACACCAGCAGTTTTTTTTTTTTTTTTTTGTTTTTTTTTCTGATTACTGCATAGTGTCAGTTTGTGACAGTTACTGTGTTGGGACAGTGTATATTACCCCCCTTTAGGTCTAGGGTACCCCCCTAACCCCCCCTAATAAAGTTTTAACCCCTTGATCACCCCCTGTCACCAGTGTCGCTAAGCGATCATTTTTCTGATCGCTGTATTAGTGTCGCTGGTGACGCTAGTTAGGGACATAAATATTTAGGTTCGCCGTCAGCGTTTTATAGCGTCAGGGACCCCCATATACTACCTAATAAATGTTTTAACCCCTTGATTGCCCCCTAGTTAACCCTTTCACCACTGATCACCGTATAACCGTTACGGTTGACGCTGGTTAGTTCGTTTATTTTTTATAGTGTCAGGGCACCCGCCGTTTATTACCGAATAAAGATTTAGCCCCCCGATCGCCCGGCGGTGATATGCGTCGCCCCAGGCAGCGTCAAATTAGCGCCAGTACCGCTAACACCCACGCACGCAGCATGCGCCTCCCTTAGTGGTATAGTATCTGAACGGATCAATATCTGATCCGATCAGATCTATACTAGCGTCCCCAGCAGTTTAGGGTTCCCAAAAACGCAGTGTTAGCGGGATCAGCCCAGATACCCGCTAGCACCTGCGTTTTGTCCCTCCGCCCGGCCCACCCAAGTGCAGTATCGATCGATCACTGTCACTTACAAGGCACTAAACGCATAACTGCAGCGTTCGCAGAGTCAGGCCTGATCCCTGCGATCGCTAACAGTTTTTTTGGTAGCATTTTGGTGAACTGGCAAGCACCAGCCCCAGGCAGCGTCAGGTTAGCGCCAGTACCGCTAACACCCACGCACGCACCATACACCTCCCTTAGTGGTATAGTATCTGAACGGATCAATATCTGATCCGATCAGATCTATACTAGCGTCCCCAGCAGTTTAGGGTTCCCAAAAACGCAGTGTTAGCGGAATCAGCCCAGATACCTGCTAGCACCTGCGTTTTGCCCCTCCGCCCGGCCCAGCCCAGCCCACCCAAGTGCAGTATCGATCGATCACTGACACTTACAAAACACTAAACGCATAACTGCAGCGTTCGCAGAGTCAGGCCTGATCCCTGCGATCGCTAACAGTTTTTTTTGTAGCGTTTTGGTGAACTGGCAAGCACCAGCCCCAGGCAGCGTCAGATTAGCGCCAGTACCGCTAACACCCACGCACGCACTGTACACCTCCCTTAGTGGTATAGTATCTGATCGCATCAATATCTGATCCGATCAGATCTATACTAGCGTCACCAGCAGTTTAGGGTTCCCAAAAACGCAGTGTTAGCGGGATCAGCCCAGATACCTGCTAGCACCTGCGTTTTGCCCCTCCGCCCGGCCCAGCCCAGCCCACCCAAGTGCGGTATCGATCGATCACTGTCACTTACAAAACACTAAACGCATAACTGCAGCGTTCGCAGAGTCAGGCCTGATCCCTGCGATCGCTAACAGTTTTTTGGTAGTGTTTTGGTGAACTGGCAAGCGCCAGCGGCCTGGTACACCCCGGTCGTAGTCAAACCAGCACTGCAGTAACACGTGGTGACGTGGCGAGTCCCATAAGTGCAGTTCAAGCTGGTGAGGTGGCAAGCACAAGTAGTGTCCCGCTGCCACCAAAAAGACAAACACAGGCCCGTCGTGCCCATAGTGCCCTTCCTGCTGCATTCGCCAATCCTAATTGGGAACCCACCGCTTCTGCAGCGCCCGTACTTCCCCCATTCACATCCCCAACCAAATGCAGTCGGCTGCATGAGAGGCATTTTTATGTCCTCCCGAGTACCCCTACCCAACGAACCCCCCAAAAAAGATGTCGTGTCTGCAGCAAGCGAGGATATAGGCGTGACACCCGCTATTATTGTCCCTCCTGTCCTGACAATCCTGGTCTTTGCATTGGTGAATGTTTTGAACGCTACCATTCACTAGTTGAGTATTAGCGTAGGGTACAGCATTCCACAGACTAGGCACACTTTCACAGGGTCTCCCAAGATGCCATCGCATTTTGAGAGACCCGAACCTGGAACCGGTTACCGTTATAAAAGTTAGTTACAAAAAAAGTGTAAAAAAAAAAAAAATATGAAATAAAAAAAAATAGTTGTTGTTTTATTGTTCTCTCTCTCTCTATTCTCTCTCTCTATTGTTCTGCTCTTTTTTACTGTATTCTATTCTGCAATGTTTTATTGTTATTGTTATTGTTATTGATTGTTATTGTTATTGTTATTATGTTTTATCATGTTTGTTTTTCAGGTGTGTAATTATTTACACTTTACTGTGCTTTATTGTTAACCATTGTTAACCATTTTTTTGTCTTCAGGTACGCCATTCACGACTTTGAGTGGTTATACCAGAATGATGCCTGCAGGTTTAGGTATCATCTTGGTATCATTCTTTTCAGCCAGCGGTCGGCTTTCATGTAAAAGCAATCCTAGCGGCTAATTAGCCTCTAGACTGCTTTTACAAGCCGTGGGAGGGAATGCCCCCCCCCCCCACCGTCTTCCGTGTTTTTCTCTGGCTCTCCTGTCTCAACAGGGAACCTGAGAATGCAGCCGGTGATTCAGCCAGCTGACCATAGAGCTGATCAGAGACCAGAGTGGCTCCAAACATCTCTATGGCCTAAGAAACCGGAAGCTACGAGTATTTCATGACTTAGATTTCGCCGGATGTAAATAGCGCCATTGGGAAATTGGGGAAGCATTTTATCACACCGATCTTGGTGTGGTCATTTGCTTTGAGGGCAGAGGAGAGATCTAGGGTCTAATAGACCACAATTTTTTCAAAAAAGAGTACCTGTCACTACCTATTGCTATCATAGGGGATATTTACATTCCCCGAGATAACAATAAAAATGATTAAAAAAAAAAAATATGAAAGGAACAGTTTAAAAGTAAGATTAAAAAAGCAAAAAAATAATAAAGAAAAAAACAAAACAAAAAAAAAACACCCCTGTCGCCCCCTGCTCTCGCGCTAAGGCGAACGCAAGCGGCGGTCTGTCGTCAAACGTAAACAGCAATTGCACCATGCATGTGAGGTATCACCGCGAAGGCCAGATCGAGTGCAGTAATTTTTCCAGTAGACCTCCTCTGTAAATCTAAAGTGGTAACCTGTAAAGGCTTTTTAAGGCTTTTAAACATGTATTTATTTTGTTGCCACTGCACGTTTGTGCGCAATTTTAAAGCATGTCATGTTTGGTATCCATGTACTCGGCCTGAGATCATCTTTTTTATTTCATCAAACATTTGGGCAATATAGCGTGTTTTAGTGCATTAAAATTAAAAAAAGTGTGTTTTTTCCCCAAAAAATGCGTTTGAAAAATCGCTGCGCAATTACTGTGTGAAAAAAAAAATGAAACACCCACCATTTTAATCTGTAGGGCATTTGCTTTAAAAAAATATATAATGTTTGGGGGTTCAAAGTAATTTTTTTGCAAAAAAAAAAAACTTTTTCATGTAAACAATAAGTGTCAGAAAGGGCTTTGTCTTCAAGTGGTTAGAAGAGTGGGTGATGTGTGACATAAGCTTCTAAATGTTGTGCATAAAATGCCAGGACAGTTCAAAACCCCCCCAAATGACCCCATTTTGGAAAGTAGACACCCCAAGCTATTTGCTGAGAGGCATGTCGAGTCCATGGAATATTTTATATTGCGACACAAGTTGCGGGAAAGAGACAAATTTTTTTTTTTTTTTTTTTTTTTTTTTTGCACAAAGTTGTCACTAAATGATATATTGCTCAAACATGCCATGGAAATATATGAAATTACACCCCAAAATACATTCTGCTGCTTCTCCTGAGTACGGGGATACCACATGTGTGAGACTTTTTGGGAGCCTAGCCGCGTACGGGACCCCGAAAACCAAGCACCGCCTTCAGGCTTTCTAAGGGCGTGAATTTTTGATTTCACTCTTCACTGCCTATCACAGTTTCGGAGGCCATGGAATGCCCAGGTGGCACAAAACCCCCCCAAATGACCCCATTTTGGAAAGTAGACACCCCAAGCTATTTGCTGAGAGGTATAGTGAGTATTTTGCAGACCTCACTTTTTGTCACAAAGTTTTGAAAATTGAAAAAAGAAAAAAAAAATGTTTTTTCTTGTCTTTCTTCATTTTCAAAAACAAATGAGAGCTGCAAAATACTCACCATGCCTTTCAGCAAATAGCTTGGGGTGTCTACTTTCCAAAATGGGGTCATTTGGGGGGGTTTTGTGCCACCTGGGCATTCCATGGCCTCCGAAACTGTGATAGGCAGTAAAGAGTGAAATCAAAAATTTTCACCCTTAGAAATCCTGAAGGCAGTGATTGGTTTTTGGGGTCCAGTACGCGGCTAGGCTCCCAAAAAGTCCCACACATGTGGTATCCCCATACTCAGGAGAAGCAGCTAAATGTATTTTGGGGTGCAATTCCACAGATGCCCATGGCCTGTGTGAGCAATATATCATTTAGTGACAACTTTATGAAAAAAAAAAAAAAAAAAAAAAAAAGTGTCACTTTCCCGCAACTTGTGTCAAAATATAAAATATTCCATGGACTCAATATGCCTCTCAGCAAATAGCTTGGGGTGTCTACTTTCCAAAATGGGGTCATTTTGGGGGGTTTTGTGCCACCTGGGCATTCCATGGCCTCCGAAACTGTGATAGGCAGTGAAGAGTGAAAGCAAAAATTTACACCCTTAGAAATCCTGAAGGCGGTGATTGGTTTTCGGGGCCCCGTACGCGGCTAGGCTCCCAAAAAGTCCCACACATGTGGTATCCCCATACTCAGGAGAAGCAGCTAAATGTATTTTGGGGTGCAATTCCACATAGGCCCATGGCCTGTGTGAGCAATATATCATTTAGTGACGACTTTTTGTAAATATTTTTTTTTTTTTTTGTCATTTTTCAATCACTTGGGACAAAAAAAATAAATATTCAATGGGTTCAACATGCCTCTCAGCAATTTCCTTGGGGTGTCTACTTTCCAAAATGGGGTCATTTGGGGGGGTTTTGTACTGCCCTGCCATTTTAGCACCTCAAGAAATGACATAGGCAGTCATAAACTAAAAGCTGTGTAAATTCCAGAAAATGTACCCTAGTTTGTAGACGCTATAACTTTTGCGCAAACCAATAAATATACACTTATTGACATTTTTTTTACCAAAGACATGTGGCCGAATACATTTTGGCCTAAATGTATGACTAAAATTTAGTTTATTGGATTTTTTTTATAACAAAAAGTAGAAAATATAATTTTTTTTCAAAATTTTCGGTCTTTTTCCGTTTATAGCGCAAAAAATAAAAACCGCAGAGGTGATCAAATACCATCAAAAGAAAGCTCTATTTGTGGGAAGAAAAGGACGCAAATTTCGTTTGGGTACAGCATTGCATGACCGCGCAATTAGCAGTTAAAGCGACGCAGTGCCAAATTGGAAAAAGACCTCTGGTCCTTAGGCAGCATAATGGTCCGGGGCTCAAGTGGTTAAGTGGTCTGATGTGTAAACCTCTATACATAAACTGACTTTTTAACTATGCAGTTGTGAAAAAAGTATCTATAGGTTAAATAGTATTTTTTTGTGTTGGGCTTTTTTTTCTACATTCCCCATCCAACCTTTCTTTTATGTCCAATATGCTGGTGTCATGTGTCTCGCGAGTCAACATATGGCACATATCTGAATCTTTTAATATTGGACACCTAAACTAGCCCATCACTTGCATGTCTATGAAAGCCTATGCATGCTCTCATGCTGCCTACAGTAGTCATCAGAATAGGGTGTTATAGTTCTTCATCACACCAGTACATTTGAGCTGGTTTTCATTAAAAACATGGGTAATCCCCAGTTCTTGTGGAAAGTCATGTGACTGGGAATCCAGGAGTACCACAGTTGTAGGATCTGTATGTTGGTGGAGGGGCTGCTGTCGTCACCCTGGCATTACAAAAAAAACCTTATTTTTGCACCTCACTGATACCTAGAATGAGAAGCGCTGGTGCATGCACAGTGCAACTACTGCAATGACACAAGACATTGTGCTGCTTTGTAATAGAAGAAAGCTTAAACCAGTATGTAGGACTACATAATAAGGCATTTCATGGAATTATTTGGGAGTCAAGTTCCGATTTTACAACTTTATTATTTTTATGTTGGTACACAACTATGTTCGCAGATGTCTACTCTTATATAATTTCATTCATTTTTTTTAAAATAAAAGTTGATGTACAATCTACAGCTTAAAATGTGAATATTTGCAGCAACTGAAGACTATTTTGACAGACTATGTTAAAGAAATTCGATTAAAACATCATGTGAGCATCTGGTAGTGAAGCAGTTAATGTGATGTTCATATGCCATGCTTGCTGCACTGTAAGCTACATTGTATCCTGTCAGTGAAGTGGAAGATTTAAATTCATATTTCTTGGTGTGTGTGAAATCTCTTTTCAAAGCCTCAAACAGAAATGACAGATGGTTTTCTTTGATTTTTTTATATACACCATAATCCTCAGGTTTTTTTCTTTAATGTACAAGATCCAGAATAAACCTTATGCAGGTGGACCAGCAACTAACCAGGAAATACTCTTTTAGCAATGCATCCATATATATTGCAGGTAATTGTTAAGGTGGTTATAAAACATACAACATTATTACAGATTTTTAAAATATTACCAAGACGTTGCAAATTTGGGACTATAGTGCAACTGCATACCATAATTTTATGGCATATTTGACAGCTCAGCATTTACTAGCTTCGACCAAATATTTACTATAGTTGTATTGTAATAAATATGCATCTAGCAATTGTAACAGCATTGACCAGAGATTCCCCATAATGCTGATGCAAATAAAAAAAAATAAAAAAGTATAGTGAGTATAATTTTCTGCTGCTGAAAAGACTCAGGTTCTTCCCAAGACAGGGTGCTTTAATAGATGGCTTATGTGCCACCCATCAGCCCACTATAGCACCAGTTCACAGTGCATGCCTTGCAAGTTGCTGCTTGCTGACCAGTCGCCATCATTAAACTGCGGCAGGTCGGCACATTCCCGCGAGCCATCGTAGCTGTAAATTGGCCCTTTAAGCAGGGATAGCATGGGCACACGCGTGCCCGCTGCACTGCGGGGGAACCGATGCGCATGGCTAGCGGTCGCGATGACCGCTGGCCACGCGTGATAGCAGGCACGAGAGCCAGAACAGGGACGTGTGTGTGTAAACACTTAAATCCCTGTTCTGTGAGGAGAGGGGAGACAGATCGTGTGTTCCTGCTAGTCAGTTCCTTCCCCCTACAGTTAGAACACACATGAGGGAACACAGTTAACCCCTTGATCACCCCCTAGTGTTAAACCCTTCCCTGCCAGTGACATTTACACAGTAATCAGTGCATTTTTAAAGCACTGATCACTGTATGAATGTCAATGGTCCCAAAAATGTGTCAAAAGTGTCCGATCTGTCTGCCACAATGTCGCAGTACTGCTAAAAATCACAGATCACCGGCATTACTAGTAAAAAAAATAAATAAAAATGCCATAAATCTTTCCCATAGTTTGTAGACACTATAACTTTTGCGCAAACCAATCAATATACGTTTATTGCAATTTTTATTACCAAAAATATGTAGAAGAATATATATTGGCCAAAACTGATGAAGAAATTTCACTTTTATAAAACATTTTTGGAGATATTTATTATAGCAAAAAGTAAAAAATATTGTTTTTTTTCAAAATTGTCGCTCTTTTTTTTTTTATAGAGCATAAAATAAAAACCACAGAGGTGATCAAATACCACCAAAAGAAAGCTCTATTTGTGGAAAAAAAAGGACGTCAATTTTGTTTGGGTGCAGCTTCGCACGACAGCGCAACTGTCAGTGCCGTATCGCAAAAAAAAATGGCCTGGTCATTAAGCAGGCAAATCTTCCAGTCTGTAAGTGGTTAAATTAATTGAAGAAATTCTACATTTATTTAGAGATACAATTTAGTAACATCTAAGATCAGATGATGGGTCTCCTCTTTGGGCTGGGGTTTCTAAACCCTTCTTGTCCTCTTAGCGTCTGGCTTTACGCAAATGCAATTTTGACAGTGCAATGATTTTTAATGGGAAGGTGTCTCCCAGGAGTTCTGTCTGACAATGCTGAGTTGACATGCACAGCAGCCATACTACTGTTTTATAAAGACGTGCTTTACAGATGTGCATTGCACTTTCCTGGCTTAGGGAGTTCAAAGCCAATGGAGCATAATAAAGGATAAAGGAAGTGAAAAGAGCAGAAAAAGCCATAAGGAGTGTCTTGTCACATGAATGGTCAAAGTCTCATGACCACCTCTTCTTTACTTATGGAGCTCCCTCTGCTGCAATGAGCAGAAAGAATTCAATGGAACATGTTAGGCTCCACAGCCTGTATTTTTAGAGAATAGTAAAATCCACTGTGTAGATTCACCTTGCGGTGTATAACAGAAAATTAATATTAAGATCCCCTTTCCTTTATAAATTGCCCCCATATGTGGTATTAGTCCAAATAAGGCAAAATTAAATTTTATCATACTTGGGTAATATGGGGACAACATAGCTAAAATCTGTCGCAAAATATATACGTTGGGAAAAAATAAAGCTAACACACAAAACAAGTCACATAGCATAGCTTGTGATCTTCTTTTCAGTACCTCACTGTATCGTGTATAAAGTTTAATAAAATGTCAACCCCTGGTGCACCAAAACACTTCAAAACCACAGACCCATATTACAGAGATGAGGCTGTTATGCCGCGTACACACGGTCTGACTTTTCGACCGGAGTTGTCCGACAGATGCCGACGGACCAAATCCGGCGGACAATCCGATCGTGTGTGGGCTTCACCGGACCTTCTGCAGACTTTTCCAGTGGAACATGCTTCATATCTTTACGTCATAACTCCGCCGGACCCAGAAATCCGCTCGTCTGTATGCTAGTCCGACAGACAAAAAACCCAAGCTAGGGCATCTATTGGCTACTGGCTATCAACTTCCTTATTTTAGTCTGGTGTACGTCATCACGTACGAATCCGTCGGACTTTGGTGTGATAGTGTGTAGGCAAGTCCGGTTGTTAGAAAGTCTGTTGAAAGTCCGCCAAAAGTCCGTTGAAAGTCTGTCGAAAGTCTGTCGGACGGGCTGTCGGACTTTTGTAGCTGAAAAGTTCGACCGTGTGTACGCGGCATTAGGGTGAACTGAAAAAATACAGTGCAATGTTTCAGGGACAACAGCCAAACATATGGAAAGTGGTGAGAGAATATGTAGGAGGTTTGATTGAGGCCCAGGGCAGCAATGTAAGAGGTCAAGAAAAGCTTTTTTTTAACAAAATGATTTCCAAACGCAGTAGCCATAAAGATTGTATAATGTGAAAAATATAAAGCAAATACACCGCGTTGTCTGCAACAAATGTAAGAAAGCAGCTAGCACAGCAATAGATCAATTGCAAAAAATAAAACCGTGAAAAAAAAGTGCAGCGCTCAAAGTAAATCCTAGAGTAAATTGAAAATGAATGTACATATACATAAAAGTGCACATAAAAAAATCTAAGAATAAACTCAAAAAATATATATATGCAAACAGTGTATAAATGAACACTGAATTATGCATGTAAAATACACCTAAAATAAAATTGATATACTAAAGGTAATAAAAACAGTGTCACAATAACAATATAAGTGAATAATGTCCAATAATAACCAAGGAAAAAATTGTAAAAATGATGGTCCTTAGTGTTATAAAATAAATAGTAGATATCCAAAACGTGGTTCAAAAATAGTTGATACTGGATAATGATGTGACAAAGAAAAAACATGCCCATACTTGTTAAGTGATCCACCACCAGAAAGTCAAAAGGCTTACCGGAACAATTGAACCTAAGTGGGTATACACCCAATGGGTTAATCAAACTTGTAGGGCTACCCGCCTAAGGGTAACTGTCACAAAGGACACAACCTCCAACCAGAAGACCATCTCCAACAATGTACCTCAATGGGATAGGTAATAAGCAGAGAACTGCCTGGATAATTGCTCCAATGGGACAAGTTTATGAAAAGGAAGAAGTAGGCACAGTGTAATCCCATTTAAATCGGAAGTAATTTACTTAGTAAAAAAGGAGATAATACACTCACATTTTAGTAGATAAAAAAGCGCTTTGGAATAAAACAGTGACTTCAGCAGAGTGCCCTGACATGTTTCATCTTACAAGATATCATCCCCAGATCTTTTTAGCCAAGATGCTATGTCAGAGGAGGAGAGCATATAGCTTTCATGTTGATTAATAGGGATGGGCCCGATGTTCGAGGGGAATGTAAGTTCCCCTCGAACATCGGGTGTTCGACCGTTCGCCAAATACCGAACATTATGGGGTGTTCTCGGCAAATTCCACTGCCGCGGAACACCCCATAATGCACTGCAAGATCGCACTGCATTGCTGTATGATGATTGGCCAAAGCATGCACCTGACCTGCATGCTTTGGCCAATCACAGCGCGCTCTGCTGTGAGAGCCATGATTGGCCAAAGGCAGGGCCTTTGGCCAATCATGGCTCAGGGGGCTAAGTCCATGCTTCACACTATATAAGACTGCTTACACGGCGGGCGTATATAGTGTTATGCTTATGATTGAGAGAACGTTAGCTAGAGGCAGGATGTTAGTGGCGGGCAGACAGTTTAATATATATATATATATATATATATATATATATACACTCTGCATGCAGTGTAGACTATATATATATTGAAGTGGTGAAGTGGTTAAGGGAAACCCTATGACAGAATTAAGAAAAAAGCGGCATGGGTTCCCCCCAGTCTATATTAGGCCCTTTGGGTCTGGCATAGATTTTAAGGGGAACTCTATGCCAATTTTTTTTTTTTTTAAATTTGGGGTGGGGTACCCCGAAAATCCATACCAGACCCTTATTTGAGCAAGCAGCCTGACAGGCCAGGATAGGAGGGGGACGAGAGAGTGCCCCCCTCCTGAACCATACCAGAACGCTTGCCCTCAACATGAGGGGGTTGATGGGACAAGGGCATCATCCCCATAACACTTGCCTGGTGGTTTTGGGGGTCTACGGGTGGGGTGTTGGAATCTAGGAGGGGGCCCCAGGTCCCCACCCGCCCTTGCCTATATAACAGCGGTCACAGCGAAAAGACAGTAGTCGCCGGGAGGCCTCCCATGGAGGCAGAGTATTTTTTTTTTCTATTTTTCGGGTCCCTCTGGTGGCGTGATTGAAGATAGATGGACATCGCTGGACACTTTCTTTTCTTTTTAATAAAGGAATTGTCAAAAACTGTCTTTTGTAGTTTTTCCTTTTTAGCACTTTTTTGGTGAATGGGTAGGGGTACAATGTACCCCAAAGCACCCTCCCCATGTCGGGGGCATGTGGCCTCATATGGTTCAGGAGGGGGGCGTTCGCTCGTCCCCTCCTAACCTGTCCTCCAGGCTGCTTGCTCGGATAAGGGTCTGGTATGGATTTTGGGGGGCCCAATGCCATTTTTTTTATTTTGGCGTGGAGTTCCCCTTAAAATCCATACCAGATCTGAAGGGCCTGGTATGGATTTTGGGGGGGGGACCCTACTTTGTTTTTTTTTTCAAATTTTGGCATGGAGTTCCCCTTAATATCCATACCAGACCCAAAGGGCCTGGTATAGACTGGGGGGAACCCACTCTAAATGTTTTCCTTGATTTTATTCTATATTGCCAGGATCCGGCAATACATTACAGCCATGTACAATTTTAAATTAAATGTTTTCCTTTAGAAATGTAATTTTGCTGCGGCAATGTAATACACATCACACAGATGCGCCACTTCACAGGCAGACTAAGGGGACCCCCCAGGTATGATATTTAAAGGAATTTTTCATTTTTAGTGTTTCACTTTAAGTATTATTAAAATCTCTGATCCTGACAAAAACTTTTTTTTGCATTGATACATGGAACCGAACCGGGGGTGTTTGGCCCATCCATATTGATTAAACACATATAAGTAATAGCAGTATATGTTTTTAGACAGACAAAATCGTATATATTTAAAGCAGATTAATATAGTCTGCTTTTTTTAGAGGAAGAAAGCAGACAGCTTTCATGTAAAAAAAAAAATGTTTATTTCCTAGAATAGAAGACCAACCTTTCTTGGATATGCCACAATTTCTGAGTGAGACAGTAATCACATTGCAACTGAAAAAAAGTTATGATTTTTTAAAGAGACTAAAGATTAAAAAATGTTAAAGATTTGTATCACAGATATTAAGCCTGATTGTGTGGGCATATTACATCTTTAAATCCTATTTAATTTGTTCATAAACGACCTGGAGGATGGGGTAAACAGTTCAATCTCTGTGTTTGCAGACAATACTAAGCTAAGCAGGGAAATAACTTCTCCGCAGGATGTGGAAACCTTGCAAAAAGATCTGAACAAATTAATAGGGTGGGCAACTACATGGCAAATGAGGTTCAATGTAGAAAAATGTAAAATAATGCATTTGGGTGCCAAAATAGGAATGCAATCTATACACTGGGGGGAGAACCTCTGGGGGAATCTAGGATGGAAAAGGACCTGGGGTGCCTAGTAGATGATAGGCTCAGCAATGGCATGCAATGCCAAGCTGATGCTAACAAAGCAAACAGAATATTGGCATGCATTAAAAAGGGGATCAACTCTATAGGTTACATAGTTACATAGTAGGTGAGGTTGAAAAAAGACACGTCTTGAAAGGTTGAAAAAAGACATCAAGTCCAACCCATGTGTGTGATTATATGTCAGTATTACCTTGTATATCCCTGTATGTTGCGGTTGTTCAGGTGCTTATCTAATAGTTTCTTGAAACTATCAATGCTCCCCGCTGAGACGACCACCTGTGGCAGGGAATTCCACATCCTTGCCGCTCTTATGCCCTGTATACACGGTCGGACTTTCCAATGGAATATGTGCGATCGGAGCTTGTTGTCGGAAATTCCGACCGTGTGTGGGCTCCATTGGACTTTTTCCATTGGAATTTCCGATACACAAAGTTTGAGAGCAGGCTATAAAATTTTCCGACAACAAAATCCGTTTGCGTAAATTCCGACTGTGTGTGGACAATTCCGACGCACAAAGTGCCACGCATGCTCAGAATAAATTAAGAGAGGAAAGCTATTGGCTACTGCTCCGTTTATAGTCCCGACATACGTGTTTTATGTCACCGCGTTCAGAATGATCGGATTTTCCGACAACTTTGTATGACTGTGTGTATGCAAGACAAGTTTGAGCCAACATCCGCCGGAAAAAATCCATGGATTTTGTTGTCGGAATGTCTGATCAATGTCCGATCGTGTGTACAGGGCGTTACAGTAAAGAACCCTCTACGTAGTTTAAGGTTAAACCTCTTTTCTTCTAATTTTAATGATTGGCCACGAGTCTTGTTAAACTCCCTTCTGCAAAAAAGTTTTATCCCTATTGTGGGGTCACCAGTATGGTATTTGTATATCGAAATCATATCCCCTCTCAAGCGTCTCTCCTCCAGAGAGAATAAGTTCAGTGCTTGCAATCTTTCCTCATAACTAATATCCTCCAGACCCTTTATTAGCCTCATATTCCCTCTCAAGCGTCTCTCCTCCAGAGAGAATAAGTTCAGTGCTTGCAATCTTTCCTCATAACTAATATCCTCCAGACCCTTTATTAGCCTCGTTGCCCTTCTTTGTACTCGCTCCATTTCCAGTACATCCTTCCTGAGGACTGGTGCCCAGAACTGGACAGCATACTCTAGGTGCGGCCGGACCAGAGTCTTGTAGAGCGGGAGAATTATTGTTTTATCTCTGGAAGAACTCCTCCAGTGAGAGTGGGGGGGGGGAAGCGAAGGGAAAGGAAAGACAGATTCTGGTGGTAGGGGACTCAATTCTTAGAAGGACAGAGAGGCCAATCTGTAACAAAGACCTGAAGCGCCGAACAGTATGTTGTCTACCGGGCGCTCGGGTTCAGTTTTCCCCCCCACTCTCACTGGAGGAGTTCTTCCAGAGATAAAACGATAGTTCTCACGCTCTACAAGACTCTGGTCTGGCTGCACCTAGAGTATGCTGTCCAGTTCTGGGCACCAGTCCTCAGGAAGGATGTACTGGAAATGGAGCGAGTACAAAGAAGGGCAGCAAAGCTAATAAAGGGTCTGGAGGATATTAGTTATGAGGAAAGGTTGCGAGCACTGAACTTATTCTCTCTGGAGAAGACACGCTTAAGAGTGGATATGATTTCTATATACAAATACCATACTGGTGACCCCACAATAGGGATAACATTTTTTAGCAGAATTAACAAGACTCGTGGCCACTCATTAAAATTAGAAGAAAAGAGGTTTAACCTTAAACTACATAGAGGGATCTTTAGTGTAAGAGCGGCAAAGATGTGGAATTCCCTTCCGCAGGTGGTGGTCTCAGCGGGGAGCATTGATAGTTTCAAGAAACTATTAGATAAGCATCTGAAAGACCGCAACATACAGGGATATACAATCTAATACTGACATATAATCACACACATGGGTTGGACTTGATGGACTTGTATCTTTTTTCAACCTCACCTACTATGTAACTATGTAAAAATCAAAAATTTGATTAATTGATTGAGAGACTGACAAGGGAAACATTTTACAGTTTAGCATCACAGATATTAAAGTGATTGTAAGCCTTTGTTTTTTTTTAAATTTAAAATAACAAACCTGTCATACTTACCTCCACTGTGCAGCTAGTTTTGCACAGAGTGGCCCCGATCGTCCTCTTCTGGGGTCCCTCGGCGGCTCTCTTGGCTCCTCCTTGCATCAAATAACCCCCTAGGAGAAGCGCTCTCCCAGGGGGTTACCTAGTCCAGCATTTGGCGTCCATAGACATGAATGCTGGACTCGGCGCCGCCCCCCAAAGTTCCGGTGTTATTGGATTTGATTGACAGCAGCGGGAGCCTAAGGCTGCGCTGCTATCAATCTATCCAATCAAGAGCACGGACCCCGTGCAGAGAGGGACAGGGTGTCTCCGCTGAGGGAAATAGGTCAAGTACATAAAATGGGGGGGCTGGGGGGCTGGTCACTGCCAGAAGTTTTTGTTACCTTAATGCATTGGATGCATTAAGGTGAAAAAACACAAGGGTTTACAACCCCTTTAAGCCTGTATGGACAGGCTGCAATTTCTGAGCAAATGAGCTGCATATTGCATATGGAAACAAAAAAAAGTGTCTTGATACAGAGACTGAAAAGAAGAAAATTTACAGTTAAGCACCATAACTTTTAAGCCTTTATGGACAGGCGACAATTTCTTAGGGATTGAACAGGTATTGCATTTGAGGAGAAAAAATTTGGTACATTTGTTTCAAATTTAAAAGAAAAAAAACACATATTTGCATCATACCTTTTGAAGCATTTATAGGCCATAATTTCTGAGGGGACAGGCAAGCATAAGGCATGTAGAATTAAAAAAAATAATTGTCTTTTAAATTGAGAATAAAAAAAACATGAACCATTTTGCACCACATCTTTGAAGCTTTTATTAAATTTTTAAGGAAAGAGCAAGCACACTGCATATGGAAGTAAAAAGATTGTTTTTTTTTAAACACTGTCTATAATGCTTTTTTTTGAACTAACATGATCATTTATAAATTGTGTTAATGAATCCGCTCCATAGATGTGAATAAAAAATTATTAATTCTAAATAAATAAATAAGCAGCAGGTCTATATAATCACAATATATGTGAAAATCGATATACACTATATTACCAAAAGTATTGGGATGCCTGACTTTACAACACATGAACTTTAAAGGAACTGCAGTCTTATTAGGGTTTAATATTGAGTTGGCCCACCCTTTGCAGCTCTAACAGCTTCAACTCTTCTGGAAAGGCTGTCCACAAGGTTTAGGAGTGCGTCTATGGGAATGTTTGATCATTCTTCCAGAAGTGCATTTGTGAGGTCAGGCACTGATGTGGAGAAGAAGGCCTGGCTCACAGTCTCCGCTCTAATTCATCCCAAAGGTGTTCTATCCGGTTGAGGTCATGGCTCTGTGCAGGCCGGTCAAGTTCCTTCACCCCAAACTCGCTCATTCATGTCTTTATGGACCTTGCTTTGTGCACTGGTCCAAATCATTTGGGGGAGGGGGGGTTATGGTGTGGGGTTGTTCTTCAGGGGTTAGGCTTGGCCCCTTAGTTCCAGTGAAGGGAACTCTTAAGGCGTCAGCATACCAAGACATTGTGGACAATTTCATGCTCCCAACTCTGTGGGAACAGTTTGGGGATGGCCCCTTCCTTTTCCAACTTGACTACACACCAGTGCACAAACAAGGTCCATAAAGACATGGATGAGTGAGTTTGGGGTGGAGGAACTTGACTGGCCTGCACAGAGTCCTGACCTCAACCTGATAGAACACCTTTGGGATGAATTAGAGCAGAGACTGCGAGCCAGGCCTTCTCGTCCACATCAGTGCCTGACCTCACAAATGCACTTCTGGAAGAATGATCAAACATTCCCATAGACACAGTCCTAAACCTTGTGGACAGCCTTCCCAGAAGAGTTGAAGCTGTTTTAGCTGCAAAGGGCGGGTCAACTCAATATTGAACCCTACGGACTAAGACTGGGTTGCCATTAAAGTTCATGTGCGTGTTAAGGCAGGCATCCCAATACGTTTGGTAATATAGTGTATATGTAGTTATGACCCCACTTAAAATATTCATAAAAAGTGATAATTTTATGTCTTAATATGTTACATCAATCAAACTATAAAAAAAATCTCTAAACAAGTGGCATTGCAATATGGAACCTTAAAAAATATAAATAAAGTGACAGTGTAAACAAAAATATATAGTCAAGTGACATTGCAGTATGGAACCTTAAAAAAAATATGTAAATAAAGTGACAGTACAAACACAGATGTTGACACAACCTAAGTTACTAAATCATAAACAACTCTAATGCTGCGTACACATGGTCGGATTTTCAGACAGAAATGTTCGATGGGAGCTTGTTGTCGGAAATTCCGACCGTGTGTAGGCTCCATGGGACATTTTCCGTCGGAGTTTCCAACAAACAAAATTTGAGATCTGGATCTCAAATTTTCCAACAACAAAATCCGTTGTCGTAAATTCCGATCGTGTGTACACAATTCCGACCACAAAATTCCACACATGCTCGGAATCAAGCAGAAGAGCCGCACTGGCTATTGAACTTCATTTTTCTCGGCTTGTTGTTTGTGTTGTACGTCACCGCGTTCTTCTCTCGGAATTTCCAGCAAGATCTGTGTGACCGTGTGTATGCAAGACAAGTTTGAGCCAACATCCGTCGGAAGAAAACCATGGATTTTGTTGTTGGAATGTGCGATCGTGTGTACGCGGCATAAGTATCAATGCAAGGATCCAAATAAATGTCCAAAAGCTTGATAAATGTCCAAAATCTTAGTGACCACTGAGTGCAAATAGTGCAAAAAAGGTCTGTCAGTACATCACTAAATGTCCTCCACCTAATCAAAATCGTTTCTCTCACCTCCCAAAAAAAACAGTCTCCTTGGGAAGTGGCACAATAAAGATAACACATACAGTAATTAGATCTCTCTCTGGGAATACTCAAATTTTAAATGGGCTAATCCTCCTCTCTTCGATTAGCACTATCCTTGGTATGAGTTCATCTCGATCTTCCTTGTGTTAGATGATCCAAGTATATACATGGGGAATACAAGGAGAGCGCCACATAGTGTAAAACCAAGGATGCATGTTTATTTGGTTCAATCAAAACAAGCACCCGCCAGCGTCAGCTGCACACGGGCTGCGAGCTGCCACAAGCTAGTATGAAGTGACGTCACTCAAGGCTCTGCCTAACACACTGTGATGTAATGTCTTTATCATAAGTGCCATTTTTTTTTTTGTAGGTGAGAGAAACTATTTTGATTAGGTGAAGGACACTTGGTGATGTATTCACAGACTTTATTTGCACTCAGCGGTGACTTTAAGATTTTGGATTTTGGAGTCATTTATGATTTAGTAACTTGGGTTGTGTCAACATCTGTGTTTGCACTGTCACTTTATTTACATATTGTTTTAAGGTTCCATACTGCAATGTCAGTTGACTAGATATTTGTATTTGCACTGTCACTTTATTTATGTTTCTTAAGGTTCCATATTGCAATGCCATTTGATTAGATATATATTTTTAGTTTGATTGATGTAACATATTTGCATATATAATTATTACTTTTTATGAATATTTTAAGAGCGGTCATAACTACATAATTATCAATTTCAAGACAAGCTTTCAGGCTGTACTCCCTTCTTTTAATGTCCAAGCAGTAATAATAGACAACATTTTAGCATAATGCTAAGTAAGAAAATCACTGAGGAACAAACACAAACAAACATACACAGCAATGGTAATTAAACTTTAACCACTTCAGCCCCGGAAAATTTTACCCCCTTTCTGACCAGAGCACCTTTTACAATTTGGCACTGTGTTGCTTTAACTGACAATTGCGCGGTCATGCAATGCTGTACCCAAACAAAATTTGCATCCTTTTTTTTCCCACAAATACAGCTTTCTTTTGGTGGTATTTGATCACCTCTGCGTTTTTTATTTTTTTGAGCTATAAACAAAACAGAGACAATTTTGAAAAAAAAAAAAACAATATTTTTTACTTTTTGCTATAACAAATATCCCAAAAATGTTTTTTTAAAAACAAATTTCTTCATCAGTTTAGTCCTATATATATTCTTCTACATATTTTTGGTAAAAAAAAACGCAATAAGCGTATATTGATTGGTTTGCGCAAAATTTATAGCGTCTACAAACTATGGGAAAGATTTATGGCATTTTTATGACATTTTTATTATTTTATTTTTTTACTAGTAATGGCGGTGATCCCCGATTTTCAGCAGTACTACATCATTGCGCCAGAAGATTGGACACTTTTGACACATTTTTGGGACCATTGACATTTATACAGCAATCAGAGCTATAAAAATTCACTGATTACTGTGTAAATGTCACTGGTAGGGAAGGGGTTAACACTAGAGAGCAATCAAGGGGTTAAATGTGTGTTCCCTGGATGTGTTCTAACTGTATGGGGATAGGACTGACTGACGGAGGAGACATATCATGTTCCTACTTAGTAGGAACAAACGATATGTCTCCTCTCCCCTGACAGAACAGTGATTTGTGTGTTTACACAGGCGCATGCCTGCGCTTTCTGTGGCTCTTAAAGGGAACAACATACCCATACGTTGTTTTGCCCAGCCGTGCCATTCTGCTGACGTATATCGGCGTGAGTAAGTCGGCAAGCGGTCAATAGTTGATGATTTAAGGAAAAGAGTAGGCTATGGAATGGGAGGGAGGATAGAGTTGCTTAGTTGAGAGTTTTCATGTAACTGTTAGATAGTGATTTAGAGTGATATCCACATTTAGTCCAATATCTGTCAATGCACAATTGTGAGTATGGCCTCATGTAGTCAAAGATAACAGGTCTTAAACCGTACCATCATCCAAATTAATATACAGAAAAAAGGGAGAGTGGGAACAAGGGGACAGTGGCTGATGTTGGCCCCATACCATTCCCACCCTGAAATGGCTGGACTATACCGGTACAGATAAACAATAGTAAACAATTGATGTAAAAAAGGGGGTTTATTACAAAAGAAACAATACAAAGTATACTGATTAAAATGTAAAACAGAAATTCAGGATTCCCCAAAGAATATCTGTTGGTTACAAGGTATAGAATGGTCATGTTCTCGACTAGTTTCGCGATATTATCGCTTCCTCAGGAGGACCAATCTATAAAACAAATAATAAAGTACATTACAAGCAGAGAGAAAACATTGCACAACAAGTAATGATCATAAAAACAGCATGTGAAAAAAAAAAAAAAAAAATAAAAAACATAATTACTGGTTTGGCTTACCCTATGATTGGGTGATCGTGTGCGGTACCCGGGCCGCCTAATTGACTCTCCCCCACGGCGGACAAGGGGGATAATGTAGAGCTCTCTGAAAAAAGGGGCATAACATAGATAAGGGGCCACATAAATGGCTGATTAAACGGTACGATAAATATGGCCATTAACCTAGTAGGGGGAGTTTTTGGGAAAGGACAGGGAGGAAAAAACAAAGGGAGGAAGGAGAAGAAAGGACATGGGGGGGGGGAAAGGGGGGGGAGGGGGAAAGATAGGGGGTGGGAGAAAGAGAGGAAAAGGGCGGGGAAAAGGGGGGGGGTGGAAGGAAAGGGGAGGGAGAGAGGGAAAGGAAGAGAAGGGAACGGAATGGGGGGAATGGACATAAAGTAGAGGGGGGGAAAAAGGGAAGAAGGGAGGGGGGAAGGCACAACAAGGGGTAGTGGGGGGGAAAAAGGGAAGGAGGGTTGAGGGGAAGGGGGGGGAAAGGAATGGGGACAGAACAGGCTGAGACAAACAGTACACAGGGGAGGGAGGAATGGGGGGAGGGGGGGAGAAGAATTAATTAGCACCTTGGTTAGTAAATTGGTTGGGGCATATAATATAGCTCACCGCAGTGGTTAAACTGGGGGTAACAAAGATGCCAATCCACATAAAGACTTCCAGAGGCGTGGGGGTCGGATGACCCGTAAGGAACAGGAAGGCCAACCATGTCCAACCACTGGGGCATCATAGCGGGTACAAGATGTGAGGGCCCAACACGATGGGTGGATACCCACAAGGTTACAGGGAATCTGTCAGTAAAAGAGTATCAGATATAGCATAAGATACAGGATAGTATCCATATGACGGTATCAGTGATCGATAGCGTCGGGTAAAGGATGATATCCAAGGTAAAAAAGCAGGAACCGTACCCATAGATGACCGCCAGTGAGACATTGCAAACTTCCCTTCCATCCCGTCCCACGTCAGCAGTCCACCGTGGAGAGAGCTGTAATGCTCACTCACAGGCCCGAGGGCCCGTTAAGTGAGCTCCCCAACCCGGAGACGCCCACGACGCCGCCATCCGGCCGCGTCTGACGTCACCGGGTCAGTTTCTCCGCACTGCGCAGGTGCGCGGCCCGCGCTACTGCGCAAGCGCGTTCGAGGCGAGCCCGTGGGTAGGGAACCCTGGGCTCGGCAAGGACAAGCAAGAGATGAACAGAGGAGAGTCATCTCTGCCAGGAGAAACACAAGTCCGCCGCTGTGGGAAGGCACAGGCAGCCGCGGACCGCGCCGGACACCCAGGGATGGCCAAACACATACAAATAAAACATAAAGCATCATAGAACATTGGATTGTAAATAGTATGTAACAGTGTAGGTAGAAAGGAGTATGAGTGGCAATATTAAGTGCCACCATAACCATTACGGTGTTGGTAAACACAAACGGGGATTGGTCACCATAAATGGCTCTAGAAACAGAGGGGGACAGCATTGGCTAAAATGAGCCCATGTTGGAAAATGAAATCAGTTGATAGGGTAAGGCTTCCTATTGGTGAGTGATGGGAGTGAAAGGTGGGAGTGAGAATTAGGGATGGGGGAGGGGGGGGGAGGACGAGGGGAGGGAATATAAAAATGCAAGGAATGAAGACTATTTATTCCAGATACATTCTGGATAATGAGGTGAAAGGTGGTGGGGGAATGAATGAATGAATGTGTCAAAAGTATGGTGAATGAAATATATGAAAGAGTGATGCAGTGAAAAAGGTGCACTATGGTGAGAATACTTGACTAAGGAATGTTGGTGACAACCAAAAGAAAGGAAACCATATAAGTTGAATAGATTAAAATGAAGATGTCCTCAATTAGCTGAATTAGGGATCAAATGACATAGAGGGCAGGGAACTCTGTACGATGTCATACTCCATACAGTATCATATTAATAGGTGTACAAGGATAATCGCAATATGGCGATAATGAAACAATTATAATGGGTTTTAAATAGGAGACAAAAGGGCCGTAGTGGGTGAGAATCAGCTATGGATTATAAATGTGGATAACATCAATAATCACGGTTGGGCCGGAAATTAACCGGTCCATAACAACACATACTCTTGGGTAGAAGGTAGTGAATTTAAACTGACTAAACCCAACTAATGAACCATAATGAGTTGATTATTGATGTTATCCACATTTATAATCCATAGCTGATTCTCACCCACTACGGCCCTTTTGTCTCCTATTTAAAACCCATTATAATTGTTTCATTATCGCCATATTGCGATTATCCTTGTACACCTATTAATATGATACTGTATGGAGTATGACATCGTACAGAGTTCCCTGCCCTCTATATCATTTGATCCCTAATTCAGCTAATTGAGGACATCTTCATTTTAATCTATTCAACTTATATGGTTTACTTTCTTTTGGTTGTCACCAACATTCCTTAGTCAAGTATTTTTCACTGCATCACTCTTTCATATATTTCATTCACCATACTTTTGACACATTCATTCATTCATTCCCCCACCACCTTTCACCTCATTATCCAGAATGTATCTGGAATAAATAGTCTTCATTCCTTGCATTTTTATATTCCCTCCCCTCGTCCCCCCCCCCCCCTACCCCATCCCTAATTCTCACTCCCACCTTTCACTCCCATCACTCACCAATAGGAAGCCTTACCCTATCAACTGATTTCATTTTCCAACATGGGCTCATTTTAGCCAATGCTGTCCCCCTCTGTTTCTAGAGCCATTTATGGTGACCAATCCCTGTTTGTGTTTACCAACACCGTAATGGTTATGGTGGCACTTAATATTGCCACTCATACTCCTTTCTACCTACACTGTTACATACTATTTACAATCCAATGTTCTATGATGCTTTATGTTTTATTTGTATGTGTTTGGCCATCCCTGGGTGTCTGGCGCGGTCCGCGGCTGCCTGTGCCTTCCCACAGCGGCGGACTTGTGTTTCTCCTGGCAGAGATGACTCTCCTCTGTTCATCTCTTGCTTGTCCTTGCCGAGCCCAGGGTTCCCTACCCACGGGCTCGCCTCGAACGCGCTTGCGCAGTAGCGCGGGCCGCGCACCTGCGCAGTGCGGAGAAACTGACCCGGTGACGTCAGACGCGGCCGGATGGCGGTGTCGTGGGCGTCTTCGGGTTGGGGAGCTCACTTAACGGGCCCTCGGGCCTGTGAGTGAGCATTACAGCTCTCTCCATGGTGGACTGCTGACGTGGGACAGGATGGAAGGGAAGTTTGCAATGTCTCAAAGGCGGTCATCTATGGGTACGGTTCCTGCTTTTTTACCTTGGATATCATCCTTTACCCGACGCTATCGATCACTGATACCGTCATATGGATACTATCCTGTATCTTATGCTATATCTGATACTCTTTTACTGACAGATTCCCTGTAACCTTGTGGGTATCCACCCATCGTGTTGGGCCCTCACATCTTGTACCCGCTATGATGCCCCAGTGGTTGGACATGGTTGGCCTTCCTGTTCCTTACGGGCCATCCGACCCCCACGCCTCCGGAAGTCTTTATGTGGATTGGCATCTTTGTTACCCCCAGTTTAACCACTGCGGTGAGCTATATTATATGCCCCAACCAATTTACTAACCAAGGTGCTAATTAATTCTTCTCCCCCCCTCCCCCCATTCCTCCCTCCCCTGTGTACTGTTTGTCTCAGCCTGTTCTGTCCCCATTCCTTCCCCCCCCCCTTCCCCTCAACCCTCCTTCCCTTTTTCCCCCCCACTACCCCTTGTTGTGCCTTCCCCCCTCCCTTCTTCCCTTTTTCCCCCCCTCTACTTTATGTCCATTCCCCCCATTCCCTTCTCTTCCTTTCCCTCTCTCCCTCCCCTTTCCTTCCACCCCCCCTTTTCCCCGCCCTTTCCCTCTCTTTCTCCCACCCCCTTTCTTCCCCCCTCCCCCCCCCTTTCCCCCCCCCCCATGTCCTTTCTTCTCCTTCCTCCCTTTGTTTTTTCCTCCCCTGTCCTTTCCCAAAAACTCCCCCTACTAGGTTAATGGCCATATTTATCGTACCGTTTAATCAGCCATTTATGTGGCCCCTTATCTATGTTATGCCCCTTTTTTCAGAGAGCTCTACATTATCCCCCTTGTCCGCCGTGGGGGAGAGTCAATTAGGCGGCCCGGGTACCGCACACGATCACCCAATCATAGGGTAAGCCAAACCAGTAATTATGTTTTTTATTTTTATTTTTTTTATTTTCACATGCTGTTTTTATGATCATTACTTGTTGTGCAATGTTTTCTCTCTGCTTGTATTGTACTTTATTATTTGTTTTATAGATTGGTCCTCCTGAGGAAGTGATAATATCGCGAAACTAGTCGAGAACATGACCATTATATACCTTGTAACCAACAGATATTCTTTGGGGAATCCTGAATTTCTGTTTTACATTTTAATCAGTATACTTTGTATTGTTTCTTTTGTAATAAACCCCCTTTTTTACATCAATTGTTTACTATTGTTTATCTGTACCGGTATAGTCCAGCCATTTCAGGGTGGGAATGGTATGGGGCCAACATCAGCCACTGTCTCCTTGTTCCCACTCTCCCTTTTTTCCAATATCTGTCAAGTAGAACTATCGTTCTTGGTTAAAATGTCTGTCACGTACCTGGTAGGTGGAGCCCGGAATGCAGAGAACGGCCTCTCGTATGCCTCCGACTTAAGAACCCCTGAAGGTGTGAACAGGGACTCGAAAGTACAGAGGGGCACAAGTGCCTGACTGGAACACTGAAGTAGAAGGCAGGATCCTGTAGTCAGCAGGGAGGTGCACCGTAGTCCTGTAGCAGGTTACAGATAGCAGGGAGGTGCACTGTAGTCCTGTAGCCGGTTGCAGACAGCAGGGAGGTGCACTGTAGTACTGTAGCAGGATGCGGGTAGCAGCGAGGTGCACTGTAGTCCTGTAGCAGGTTGCAGACAGCAGGGAGGTGCACTGTAGTACTGTAGAAGGATGCAGATAGCAGGAAGGTGCACTGTAGTCCTGTAGCAGGTTGCAGACAGCAGGGAGGTGCAGACAAGCCGGGTCAAGGTACTGGCGGGCAGATCAGGTACAGAAGGGCAAAGCAAGAGAATAGTCAGAGTCCAAGCCAAGATCGGGGCGGGCAGCAAGCAGGTAAGTCAGGAACAAGCCAAGTAAGTACTGGATACAGGAAAACTGGTAACAAGGTAGCAGGGGTCTCAGGAAACGCTGTAGACCGGACAGCAAGGCAGCATTGGAACAGTCTTCTTTAAATAGCCTATCTTTGGCGCCAAGTGGCGCTATCGCGCATGCGCGTACGCCCGTTAGAGCTATTGGCGCTATTGCGCATGCGCGTACGTTTATTAGCACTATTAGCGCTATTGGCACTATTGCGCGTGCGCGAGCGCCGGATGGCGCTTCTATGCACAGGCATTCGTTTAACCCTCAATCTGCTGGGATAACTGCAAGAGGGCTTTTCCTGACAATGTCTCCTTTTTCTGAGTATTTTTGAAGTTTCCTTAAGGAAGTAAAACAATTATGTCTTCCATACAGTGGTCTGGTTGTGAGAAATGATGTCCCAAAGGTGAGCAGTAATCATCCTCCTTATCTTCTTTAACCACTTCAATACCGGACACTTTCACCCTCTTCCGACCCAGGTCAATTTTCAGCTTTCAGCGCTGTCGCACTTTGAGTGACAATTGCATAGTCATGCAACACTGTGCCCAAATGAAATTTTTAGCTTTTTTTGAGACAGATAGAATTTTCTTTTGGGGGTATTTAACCACCACTTGATTTTTTATTTTTTTCTAAATTAACTAAAAAGGACTGAAAATTTTGAAAATAAAAACGTTTTACTTAGTTTCTGTTACAAAATTTTAAAAATAGGTAATTTTTTTTCCATACTGATGTGCGCTGATGAGGCTGCACTGATGGGGCTGCAGTGATGTGCACTGATGAGGCTGCACTGATGAGCCAGCACTAATAGGCAGCACTGATGGGCACTGATAAGATGCACTAATGGGCACTAATTAGCACTGATGGGGGTTCACTTATAATCAGGGCACTGATGTTCAGTGCCCTGATTATCAGTGTAAACAATGTACTCACTGTGCCCTGTCAGACTTCGCAGTTGGAGACAGAGTGTTAAGAAAGAAGAGCCGTTAACCAGCAAGTCTGTTTACATGTGACCAGTTTTGATTGGCCCTTTACCCCAATCTGTGATCAAAGAAGACAGTGGTCACAGAGCATGCCTGATGTGCACACATGGCAGGGCGTCCATGAACATCCTCCCAGAACTGGAGGCTTGCACTGTAGACATCTTTCTGCTATAGCACGGGCCGGGAACTGGTTAATGGTGTGTCTGTGCAAAAATATTCTTTTTTGTAATTTCTGTCCTATTTCACCAATGTAAGATCCTTGGTTGCATGTTTTTTCAGTGAATGAGGTACACAACAATACTAGTTATATACTATATATACAATAATAATAATATATACTAGTATATACTAGGATCCTGTAATATTGAAGTTCCCTTTTTTGTGTGTGACACTTTTTTAATGGATTGATTTGCAGCATTTTTGTTGAAAGGCTTCTTTCATTTTTGTGTGATCAAAATTAAGTTTCCTGCTTTAATTTATGTCTGGGGTGGCTGCCTGAAAGACAGCACTAGAAGTTGTTGAAATATTTATTTAAGAGTTTTATCATTTGTTAGGATGGATTGCAAATCTTTGATTATCTTACTTATCTCTTCTAGGGCTGTATTTTATGTGTTTTTTTCCTTATATTGTAGGAGATTTTCATTTTGCGTTAACAATGCTGTGTTTATGCTTGTGTTGATGGTTTTGTTCTTGAAACCTAGCGTACAAAAAGATTCTGCTAGTATTGAGATATTTATTTCTGTCTTCTGGGTCAGAGCATATTCGGTGGTATCTGATGGCCTGGCTGTGTATAATAGCACTTTTGTTTTGTTGGGGTGGAAGCTGGAACTGTGAAGATAGTTGCATTGGTCAGTGGGTTTTCTGTATATTGAGTTGTGCAGTTTGCCATCCCTGATGGATATTTTTGGGTCTAGGAAGTTAATACGTGTGCTTGTATTGTCCATTTTTTACTTTGATTGATGTGTGAAACATACTAAGCAATGAGTGAAATTTTATTATATTTTCTTCAACTTCTGTCTATGAATCCAGTTAGCTGCTACACGCTGCCTGCCACTCGCTACCTCCCACGATGGGTTAAGTGCCGGACGTGCCGCTCAGAGGGGGGGTAGTTGTGTGCCGCTCGGGGGGGTAGTTGTGTGCCGCTCGGGGGGGTGGGTGGTTGTTTGCCGCCCCCCCTCAAAAAAAAACACCACCTCCCACTGCATCTAGAAGTATTAGACATGATAGGTTGTAAGATCATTGATGTTTTTCTTTTCTTCTGAATGTAGGTCTGCCAGTAAAGTGTCATTAAAATCAGCCACATCATTAAAAATTGCCAGTACACAATCATTAAAAACTGTCAGTACATGCTGTATTACATGCAGTTCATCCTCACCCAGTCACCCAGTCACTATGGGATTCGTTTACTGTATTCTGCAAAAAACTGGTTGATATTGCTGTTCACTGTTCCTTCCTCCATGTCTGTGCCCCCGTTGCAGCCTGAGATTGTGTAGACCAGCTATTAGTTCTTCTACTGAGCATGCTCTGGTTTCAGTTCCCATTTAGGCCGGGTTCACACTGGTACGACAAATTCTCCGATATAGGATCTCATGAATTGTGAAAAGCAATGTTTCCCCAATGAGAGCCGTCTTAACTGGTCCGACAAAATGCTTCCTGCACTACTTTGGTCCGAATTTGATCCTACTTCAGCCCATTGAATATCACTGAAGTCAGATAAAAGTCGGATCACGGTCTTAACTGATCCGACTTTGCCATGCGACTTGTGCTCTGATGATCTTGAAGGGGAACTTCAATTAAAAAAACTCAATTAAATTAAAAAATAAAAGTCATGGGTTCCCCTCCAAGAGCATACCAGGCCCTTCGGTCTGGTATTGATTTTAAGAGTCCCCCCAGAATCCATACAAGACCCTTATCCGAGCATGCAGCCTGGCAGGTCAGGAAAGAGGGTGGGGATAAGTGAGCACCCCCCTCCTGAACCTTACCAGGCCGCATGCCCTCAACATGGGGGGGTGGGTGCTTTGGGGCAGGAAGGCCCTGCGTCCCCCCACCCCAAAGCACCTTGCACCCATGTTGATGGGGACAAGGGCCTCTTCCCGACAACCCTGGCTGTAGATTTTCCATCTGTGGGGGGTTATCGGTATCTGGAAGCCCCCTTTAACAAGGGAGGCCCCAGATCCTGGCCCCCCACCCTATGTGAATATCGGGTACATTGTACCCCTACCGATTCACCTAAAAAAGTGTACAGGTTTTTAAGGTAATTTATTAAGGCAGCTCTGGCATCTCTTCAGATCTCTTCTCCCCTCTCCAGCTCCTCTGCCTCTCTTCTAGCCCTTCCAGACTTCTTTGGTTCTTCTCCCTCTGTCCACTGTCTTCTGCCTCTGCTGGGTCTTCTCCGCTATCTTCTCTCTCTTTTGCCGGGTCTTCTCTGTCTTCTTCCGATGTTGACTCAATGCTCTCTCCAGCTCTAATGCTGAGTGTGCGGTGTGCCACTACTTATATTGGCATGGAGCGGGGTCACCGGGGGATGTCACATGGAGGCCCCACCCCTTATGACGTCACCGCCCCATCATGCCACGTCATAAGGGGAAGGGCCTCCGGATGACATCACCCAGTGACCCCGCTTCATGCCAATATAAGTAGTGGCACACCGCTCACCCAGAATTATATCGGGAGAGAGCGTTGAGTCAACATCGGAAGAAGAACAGAGGGAGAAGACAGCGGACAGAGAGAGAAGAACCAGAGAGCGCTAGAAGACCCGAAGAGGGGAGAAGAACTGGCAGAGGCAGAAAACATTAGCGGAGGAGGCAGAAGAGCTGGAGAGGAGAGAAGAGATTGGAAGAGATGCCAGAGCTGCCTTAATAAATTACTTTAAAAACACGTGTAATGTGGGTTTTTTTTACACTTTTCTTAGGTGAATGGGTATGGGTACAATGTATCCCATACTCATTCACATAGGGTGGGGGGCCAAAATCTTGGGGCCCCCCTGTTAAAGGCGGCTTCCAGATTTCAATAAGCTCCCGCCCACAGACCCCGAAGACCAACGGGCAGGGTTGTCAGAAAGGGGCCCTTGTCCTCATCAACATGGGGACAAGGTGCTTTAGGGTAGAGGGGCACAAGGCCCCCCTGCCCCAAAGCACCCACCCCCCTATGTTGAGGACATACGATCTGGTACGGTTTAGGAGGGGAGGTGTTCACTCGTCCCCACCCCCTTTCCTGACCTGCAGGGCTGCGTGCTTGGAAAAGGGCCTGGTATGGATTTTGGGGGGACCCCACACAGTTTTTTTGGAGTGGGCGTTCCCCTTAAAATCCATACCAGACTGAAGGGCCTGGTATGCTTTTGGAGGGGGAACCCATGCCATTATTTTTTCAAATTTGGCATGGAGTTCCCCCTAAAGATTCATACCAGACACATTGTGCCTGCATTGTCGGAATCAAAGTCGGATCCCCGTTCATTTAAGTCAGGCGGATGTCGGACTTCAAGTCGCAGGGCAAAGTCGGATCCCCAGTCGTACGACTGTCGTGTCGTGTCATACCAGTGTGAACCTGGCCTTAAGCTGTTCCTTTTCTGTGCCACCCATGTGACTATAGAGTCACACATGTGGGTGAATACACTGGGTAAAATGACAGCCCACTCCATCCCTCTTCCTCTATGTCCAATAAACAATTAGATATTATGGGGACGGTATATTACATGTTGTTTGAGACATCACCTCTATATAATTTTGAGCACATACAAACAATAGACACAGGGTGGAGGGGCATGAAACAGGCTGTGATCGGCAGAACCTCCCCCTAGATAGCCCACACCATGTTTTTGCACAAAAATAATAAAGATTTGTTTATAAATATATATTTGTACGATGATTTAAAAAATGTATTTGATATCCACGTGGTTCTGAGGCCTGATTCACGCTAGTACAATTTTGCACAGAATCCCATGATACGGGAAAACACATTGTCAATGAGACTCAGCATGGTGTGACTTTGGAAAAGGTTCCTGTACTACTTTGGTGCAATTCCAGTGTGATTTTGGCCCCAAAGAATATACAAACCTTATCAAAGTTGCATTCAAGTAGCACCACGTAATCACATTGAAAGTAGAATCAAAATAGTATTGCAGCAGTGTGACCCTAGCCTAAATATTTAAGGCTTTTTACCTTAATGCACTCTCTGCATTAGAGGAAGAAAGGGAAAAGGAACTGCGCTATACCTTAGAAAAAATATATGTGAATATATGTGACAAATAATATGAAATCTTGAACTGGGTGAGAATTGTGAAAAACCAAACTGGTATCTAACTATTACCAGATGCATATGATCAATACCACAAAGATATAGTGAAACCAAATTAAAAAAAAGTCCATAGATCAAATAGACAGATAGTCCACTAGGCATTGGGAAGAAGCCCTTGATCACTGTTCATAGGGATCGGTGTGCAAAGGGGGAGAATAGGAAAACACCCATCAAAGTGATCCTTCACCACCTGAAGTGCACGCTTACCAAATAGCAAGCTGAATGAGTTTGATCAAATAAACCGGAGGCCTAAGGGACATGGCTCTGCAGCGTCACTCTGTGTAAGTAACAGGCAACGGGTAGACTGGGTGGAATGAAGACTTGGATATCCAACCAGCATCAAAGCATCCCTCTGGCGGCGTGGCCGCGGACGAATTTAGGGAAGTACCAATCCCTGAATTACAACCATAGAGATAAAAGAAAGGTATCCATAGTGTGACTCCGTAAATGAAATTCATTAAAAAGTAGGTAAAACACTTACAATATTGCAGTGAAAAAAGAGCAGAGATCACCGGCCAGCTGGCGAGCGCCCGTCCTAATGTGAGGTGATGATCTGCTCTTTTTTCACTGCAATATTGTAAGCGCGAGGAGAAAAAATAGCCGATTACCGACTTTGTTGACATCACATGATCAGCTGTCATTGGCTGACAGCTGATCACATGGTAAGGCGTCGGGATCGACTCGCTGATCACAGAGCGCGCTGCGTGCGCCCTGCAGGGGGCGTGCAGGCCGCTCGTGCACGGGACAACGCCAATAGACGTCGTCCCAGCAAAGCAGGTCCGTGCTGTGGCCGTCCTTCGGCTATAGCCCGGATCTCAAATGGTTAAGCCAGGTAGGGAGAGAAGGGGCAATTAAACTCTCTGTCATAAGCAGTTCATACGAGAAAAGTTCATGAAATGCAAGTTCAAAAGCAATTGAAGTCTCAGGGGGTTGAGTACTGGCTTTGGACAGCTGCAGGCTCTGGTACGAGCTAGAAGGAACTCTGTGGAGATGCAGAGCAAAAGGAGAGCATGTGGGAATGTATGGTGGTTCATCCACTCCTAGGGAGGACCAGCTGTGGTCAGGAGAAAAGAATGGCGACTGGTTCTGGCTGTGCTGGTGGCTCTCCACGCTTCCAGGGACTCATGTAGGCTCAGTCGTTGGCGTCACATCCAGATGGAGGGTGAAGTAGGAGGTACGTGCGTTCGGAGCATATATGCTCCTTCATCAGGCAGTGCCTACCTGAGTGCTGGAAATGCTGAGAGCCACCAGCACAGCTGGAACCAGTGGTCATTCTTTTCTCCTGACCGTAGCTCGTCCTCCCTAGGAGTGGTTGAACCACCATACATTCCCACATGACCTGAAATCTTTTTAATCTTGTGAGTTTTTATTGTTACTCTTAAATAAATGTCATATTAGTTGCTGCACTTAGATGATGCTGCTCTCATACTGGATTTTAAGCTTTAATTGTCCAGATATCTAATTTTTTGGGGGGCTTGTATCCCCGGTTTGGTGGTGATGACATGAGGAGCTTGTAAAATGTATATGAATATTCCAATAAATGAGACAAATGGTTTTACAAAAAAACTGAAAATGAATGAAGTTGGTTATTGTATATGTTATAAATTCTGTATATTACCCTACAGAACAGACCGTGCACAGTCCACAAGGGATTTCCTTCTTAACTGCAGACAGGAAACAGGAAACTTTTTTCAGGGAATAGAGTTTAACCATAGATGCAGCTACAAACTTATAAACACTGTTACCTACTGGTTGAAGAAGTTATCTCTACTAAATACTGATGTATAGTAGTTGTTGCACAAAATACAATTCTGTATTCCAACACCCCCACTTACCAACTACTCCTTATATTAGTCCCATTTCAGATCTCAGCCCTATAAATCTGTTTCTTGTAGGCGGTTTTGTCAAAGCTTATGATCCATATTTTTTTCTCATGAGTTGGAAATCTTTGCATTATATCCCATAAATCTGCCTCGTGTTTTAATGCTACTCGAACAACATAGGTCAGATGTTTGGCTGGGATGCTTTTATTGCTTCTGGTGGATTTTCATATTGAAGCCACTTGTGGCCTGTTTTTTTTTTTTTTTTTTTTTTTACAGTATTTGGATTGTCTGCATTAATTTCTATTTCTGTGTCACTTTGTTGCTTGTCTTTTTTTGGAATTTCCCTCAGTGTGAAGTGTTTGTGAAATTTTTAAACACTGAAGTTTCATCTACAATTACACTTCAGCTGATGGTTACCTTGTTTGTGTCTTGGTGTAGAGTTCTGTGTCCTTTTGAGATTTACTGTACCCCAAATACATCTTACTTTGCGCAAGCATCTCATTTTGTACATTTTTCTTTTGGGATTAGCACAGAGGCTTTGCTTACAAAAATATTTAGATGGTTCAATGCTGAGGTCCTTCCATTCTATAGTTCATATGGAGTTTTCTCTCGATTTTCCTGGTAGTCGATTTTGGAGATAGCACGTGGTCATAATTGTTTACCCCCGGTATGTGGTTGGTAAATCTGCATCAAACAGCATGGTTCTTCCACTCTCACATAGAGAACGGTTCCTTCTTTCTGCAAACCCATTTTGTTCTGAGTTGTATGGTACAGTAGTTTGAAATATTTTGAAGTGGTTTCTGAAAATCGCCTGTGTGTTATCACCTGTATATTCAGTTCTATTATCTGTGCACAATACACTTGGCATTTTGCCAAATTAGTTGCTTACTTAAACCAAATACTGTTCAAGTTTCTCTGGTACTATTGTTGTGTAACATATATAGTGTAGTATACCTGGAGTAATCATCTATAAAAGTCACAAAATACCTCTTCTTTCTTGGAGATTATTTTTCCATTGGACCACAAAGAGCTGAATAAATTAAGTCTAGAGGCTTTTTAGCTCTTCTGTTACTCTGCTTTAGAAAGGCTTGCCTTGTCATTTTTCTTGTTATACAGTTGATACATATCCTTGTTTAATCACATGGACTCATTTTTATTCCACTTGCATAGTGATTTTTGGTTAATTCTTCTTATTATGTCAGGACGTCTGTGCCCAAGTCATCTGTGCCATGTGTGAATGCAATTTGAATTTTTTTCCTTCTTGGCTGTATTAACCACCTCATTGCAGTTCAGCTGATACAGTTTATCTGTAATTTTAGCCTTTGCAAGTAAGATATACCCTTTTGTGATGGCACCTGCCATCCTAATAGGTCACTGCATTCCTTAAAAATTTATAAACACTGCCAGCTACTGATTGAAGGCTCTATCTCTATTGAATACTGATGTACAGTAGTTGTTGAACAAAATATCAGTATTCCAACATTCCCACTCAACAAACACTCCTTATATTAGTCCCATTTCAAATCTCAGTTCTATAACTTCTTGCAAGCAGTTTTGTCAAAGCTTCTGATCCACTTTTGTATCTCATGAGTTTAAGTCTTTGCATCTCATCCCATGAATTTGACTCTGGTTTTATTGCTACGCAAGCAACGTAGGACAGATGTTTGGCTTTATTGCTTCTGGTCGATTTCCTGATTAAAGCTCTGTGTGCCCTGCTTTCTTTCACATTGACATCCTACTGGTTGAAGAATGTATCTCTACTAAATACTGATTTAAAGTAGTTGTTGCACAAAATACAATTCTGTAGTCCAACAGTATAAAATGCCATTTTAGCACTATCATCAATTTAGTAAATATTTTTTACGCTCATACTCAACTTTGTAATGATCATCACTGAAACAATACAGCTTGTCAGTTCAGTGTATATGCAGTGTATAAGATGCCCCCTTTTCAGGGAAAGTGCAGTGTTGGCTCTGTCGGAGAGAGTAAGCAACATGAGTTGTACTGCAGGTTTTTTTTTTTTCTAGTTCCATTTGTTGCATCTTCTGTCCCCATCCGTTTCTCAAATTCAAATTACTTTAGTAGTGAAGTGGAGTCAGCTTGATGCATACACCAGTGAATGTAATGAACAATAAAAAACCTAAAACATGCAGCTCACTTCTTGGCTAGATAGGTGATATGTATATATGTACTGTATGTATATATAAGCAGACTGAGTCATCCACTTGAGGATGGATCACTCCACACTACTACTTCACACCCTACCTAAAGAAGCTGTGCTTTTTGAAATAACATTCACCCAATTACTCTATATTCCTAAAGTGCACTACTCTTAAAACTAACTATACAACACAAATAGAATAACAATAAGCAACAAAAGTCAATTAAAGCTGTATTATTAATCTTAATAATTAAATGTTCATCAAGTAAATTATTGGTGTTTTGCAATTAAAAAGTGCTGAATTCTCAAAAATACCTCCAAAAATTATTCATGTATTAGCTAAGTTCTCCCTCTAAAATGGACTGATAAACCAAATGCGGTGGACAACTATAGTTAAAGAATATGTAAGCCCAACATTTCATATGCCATGTGCCAGCTCTACTGCTTCCTCTATTGCTTCCTTTGTGTGAAATACCTGATGTTCCCACCAGTCTCTCTGCTTTCCGATTAAAAACTGAGCACACTAGGCAGGAGAGCACAGTGTGGTCAGCTGTGCTGAGACCTCAGCCTGCTCTCCTTGAATGATCAGACTTGTCCTTGTCCCCCCTCCCCCTTCATGCACAGCCATTCATTGGGAAGATCAGTGTGATGTTGTTTCTCCTTCCTGAGCTCCTTAAGCAGCTAATAGGGAATGCGATCATTAATAAAAAGGGTAAAAAAGGTATTTATAATGTTTTTATATACAAATGTTTTGCCTTTCATTTCTTTTTTAAACTAAATTGGTTGTTTTACAAGGTGAGAGTTTACATATACTTTAACCACTTGCCAACCAGCCGCCATTATTATACGGCTATTTTTAGCTCTGATCGCTGTATAAATGGTCCCAAAAAAGTGTCAAGTGTCAGATCTGTCCACCGCAATATCGCAGTCCCACTAAAAATCACTGATCACTGCCATTACTAGTAAAAAAAAAATAATAGTAAAAACACCACATATATATATATCCCCTATTTTGTATAACTTTTGCGCAAACCAATCAATATATACGCTTATTGGGATTTTTTTTTACCAAAAATATGTAAAAGAATACATATTTGCCTAAACTGATGAAGAAATTCATTTTGCGTTTTTTTTTTTTAAATTGTCACTTTTTTTTATTTATAGCGCAAAAAATAAAAACCGCAAAGGTGATCAAATATCATCAAAAGAAAACTCTATTTGTGGGTGAAAAAGACATAATTTTTTGTTTGTCTACAACCTCGCATGACCACGCAATTGTCAGTTAATGAGCCGCAGTGCCGTATTTTTCAAAATTGACGCTCTTTTTTTGTTTATAGCACAAAAAATAAAAACCGCAAAGGTGATCAAATACTACCAAAAGAAAGCTCTATTTGTGGGGGAAAAGGACATAATTTTTGTTTGTGTACAACCTCGCATGACCGCGCAATTGTCAGTTAATGCGCCGCAGTGCCGTATTGCAAAAAATTGCCTGGTCATTAAGGGTGTAAATTCTTCCGGTGGTTATTGGTTAATATGCTCTTGATATCATTGATTCACACAGTATAGTACACTTGCTTTCTTCAACACTCCTCTGCCTTTGATCATTTCCAGTAGGACCTTGATGCAAAGAGACAAAATGCTTCCATAGTATAAAAACAATAAACAATTAAACAATAAGAATCACACACACATAGTGAAGAGTGCTATAATAGCACCACAATAAAATACTTCAAGTTTTTCTAAACCCAAGAACAAAAATTGATACTATTACAGCTTACCTGTCAATAGATGTGGTGGCTGCATTCCTTTTCTTTTTTCATGTTTTCCTTTTTCATTTTACCTGGTATTCCTGCCAGCTGAAAAGGGTAAAATATATTTAAAGTTCCCCCTGTTGACTTAAAAAGAGAACACAGAATGTCAATATGCAAAAAGAGAACAACTTTTTAAAACATAGTACTAATAATAATAAATAAAGACAGTGGAGCTGAGAATCTTAATACAATAAATTGTGAGAATATTTACTTCAGTTATCCAGTCATGTGCAGATGAGATAAATAAACAAAGGTTGTACATGTTTAGATAATTAAAGTGCATCTTCAAACAATTTATAGTGTGAGCATTTTCAACTCCTTTAATATTCAGCTACACTATGTGTAAAACACTATATATTTTCTTAAGGCTTGTACACATGAGCTTCCAAGTTTTGGACCATTTGCAATGCTGACTGCGCAATATTCAGCCACTTTGAAACAGCTTTTAATCTCATAAAGATCTAAACAGAGGAATGCGTCCCACCACTAGCCATTTAGATTAACAACATGAATTAATGTGGAGTTGATCCCCCTTTTAATGCATGCCAATATTCTGTTTGCTTTGTTAGCAGCAGCTTGGCATTGCCTGCCATTGCTGAGCCTATCATCTACTAGGACCCCCAGGTCTTTTTCCATCCTAGATTCCCCCAGAGGTTCTCCCCCCAGTGTATAGATTGCATTCATATTTTTGCCACCCAAATGCATTATTTTACATTTTTCTACATTGAACCTCATTTGCCATGTAGTCGCCCACCCCAATAATTTGTTCAGGCCTTTTTGCAAGGTTTCCACGTCCCGCGGAGAAGTTATTGCCCTGCTTAGCTTAGTATCATCTGCAAATACAGAGATTGAATGGTTAATTCCATCCTCCAGATCGTTTATGAACAAATTAAATAGGATTGGTCCCAGCACAGAACCCTGGGGAACCTCACTACCCACCCCTGACCATTCCGAGTACTCCCCATTTATCACCACCCTCTGAACTCGCCCTTGTAGCCAGTTTTCAATCCATGTACTCACCCTATGGTCCATGCCAACAGAACTTATCTTGTACAGTAAACATTTATGGGGAACTGTGTCAAATGCTTTTGCAAAATCCAGATACACCACATCTACGGGCCTTCCTTTATGTAGATGGCAACTCACCTCCTCATAGAAGGTTAATAGATTGGTTTGGTAAGAACGATTCTTCATGAATCCATGCTGATTACTGCTAATGATACCGTTCTTATTACTAAAATCTTGTATATAGTCCCTTATCATCCCCTCCAAGAGTTTACATACTATTGATGTTAAGCTAACTGGTCTGTAATTCCCAGGGATGTATTTTGGGCCCTTTTTAAATATTGGTGCTACATTGGCTTTTCACCAGCTGATTGGAGCGGCAAGGATGTGGAATTCCCTTCCACAGGCGGTGGTCTCATCGGGGAGCATTGATAGCTTCAGGAAGCTATTAGATAAGCACCTGAATGACCAAAACATACAGGGATATACAATGCAATACTGACACATAATCACACATATAGGTTGGACTTGATGGACTTGTGTCTTTTTTCAACCTCACCTACCATGTAACTATGTAACTATGTATTGACGGTGGTAGGTTGTGTTGATATTTTTGATTATTTGTAATTGAAACTGGTTGTAAGTACTTGTAATTGGATAAAATTTTGGCATGTGTAGTACAACTGTTAGTTCATCCCTCCAGAAAGCTATCTATATGGTCTAACCATCAAGCTAAGGTATTATTTATTATATTCAAAAAGTGACATATCGTGTGATATTGTTATGAGTAGGGATGAGCCGAACACCCCCCTGTTCGGCTCGCACCAGAACATGCGAACAGGAAAAAAGTTTGTTCGAACACGCGATCACCGTTAAAGTCTATGGGACACGAACATGAATAATCAAAAGTGCTAATTTTAAAGGCTTATATGCAAGTTATTGTCATAAAAAGTGTTTGGGGACCCGGGTCCTGCCCCAGGGGACATGGATCAATGCAAAAAAAAAAAGTTTTAAAAACGGCCGTTTTTTCAGGAGCAGTGGTTTTAATAATGCTTAAAGTCAAACAATAGAAGTGTAATATCCCTTTAAATTTCGCAGCTGGGGGGTGTCTATAGTATGCCTGTAAAGGGGCGCATGTTTCCTGTGTTTAGAACAGTCTGACAGCAAAATGACATTTCTAAAGGAAAAAAGCCATTTAAAACTACTCGCAGCTATTGCATTGCCGGTCCGACAATACACATAGAAGTTCATTGATAAAAATGGCATGGGAATTCCCCACAGGGGAACCCGAACCAAAATTTAAAAAAAAAATGACGTGGGGGTCCCCCTAAATTTCATACCAGGCCCCTCAGGTCTGCTATGGATATTAAGGGGAACCCCTGCCAAAATTTTTTTAAAAATGATGTGGGGGTCCCCCTAAATTCCATAGCAGACCCTTCAGGTCTGGTACGGGTTTTAAGGGGAACCCCACGCCAAAAAAAAATGGCGTGGGGTCCCCCCAAAAATCCATACCAGACCCTTATCCGAGCACGCAACCTGGCAGGCCACAGGAAAAGAGGGGGGACGAGAGAGCGGCCCCCCTCTCCTGAACCATACCAGGCCACATGCCCTCGACATTAGGAGGGTGCTTTGGGGTAGCCCCCCAAAACACCTTGTCCCCATGTTGATGAGGACAAGGGCCTCATCCCCACAACCCTGGCCGGTGGTTGTGGGGGTCTGTGGGTGGGGGGCTTATCGGAATCTGGAAGCCCCCTTTAACAAGGGGACCCCCAGATCCTGGCCCCCCCTGTGTGAAATGGTAAGGGGGTACAAAAGTACCCCTACCATTTCACAAAAAAACTGTTAAAAATGACAAGAGACAGTTTTTGACAATTCCTTTATTTAAATGCTTCTTCTTTCTTCTTTCTTCTATCTTCCTTCATCTTCTTCTTCTGGTTCTTCTGGCTCTTCTGGTTCTTCCTCCGGCGTTCTCGTCCAGCATCTCCTCCGCGGCGTCTTCTATCTTCTTCTCCTCAGGCCGCTCCGCACCCAAGGCATGGGGGGAGGCTCCCGCTCTTCTCTTCATCTTCTCTTCTTCATCTTCTTCTTCATCTTCTTCTTTTCTTCTCTTCTTCATTTTCTTCTCCAGGCCGCTCCGCATCCCTGCTGGCATGGAGCGAGGCTCCCGCTGTGTGACGGCGTCTCCTCATCTGACGGTTCTTAAATAACGGGGGGCATGGCCACCCGGTGACCCCGCCCCCCTCTGACTCACGGTGACTTGACGGGACTTCCCTGTGACGTCACGGGGAATGCCACAGGGAAGTCCCGTCATGTCCCGTGCGTCAGAGGGGGGTGGGGTCACCGGGTGGCCCCACCCCCCGTTATTTAGGAACCGTCAGACGAGGAGACGCCGTCACACAGCGGGAGCCTCCCTCAATGCCAGCATGGATGTGGAGCGGCCCGGAGAAGAAAATGAAGAAGAGAAGCAGAGAAGAAGAGAAGAAAAGAAGAAGATGAAGAAGATGAAGAGAAGAGCGGGAGCCTCCCCCCATGCCATGGGTGAGGAGCGGCCCGAGGAGAAGAAGATAGAAGACGCCGCGGAGGAGATGCTGGACGAGAACGCCGGAGGAAGAACCAGAAGAGCCAGAAGAACCAGAAGAAGAAGAAGATGAAGAAAGAAGAAGCATTTAAATAAAGGAATTGTCAAGAACTGTCTCTTGTCATTTTTAACATTTTTGACAGTTTTTTAGTGAAGTGGTAAGCTTACCATTTTACACGGGGGGGCGGGATCTGGGGGTCCCCTTGTTAAAGGGGGCTTCCAGATTCCGATAAGCCCCCCGCCCGCAGACCCCCACAACCACCGGCCAGGGTTGTGGGGATGAGGCCCTTGTCCTCATCAACATGGGGACAAGGTGTTTTGGGGGGCTACCCCAAAGCACCCTCCCAATGTTGAGGGCATGTGGCCTGGTACGGTTCAGGAGGGGGGCCCTCTCTCGTCCCCCCTCTTTTCCTGCAGCCTGCCAGGTTGCATGCTCGGATAAGGGTCTGGTATGGATTTTTGGGGGGACCCCACGCCGTTTTTTTTTTTTAAATTTTGGCAGGGGTTCCCCTAATATCCATACCAGACCTGAAGGGCCTGGTATGGAATTTAGGGGGACCCCCACGTCATTTTTTTTTTTAAATTTTGGTTCGGGGTTCCCCTGTGGGGAATTCCCATGCAGTTTTTATCAATGAACTTCTATGTGTATTGTCAAACCGGCAATGCAATAGCCGCAAGTAGTTTTAAATGGCTTTTTTTCTTCGAAATGTCATTTTGCTGTCAGACTGTTCTAAACACGGCAAACATGCGCCCCTTTACAGGCATGCTATAGACACCCCCAACTACGAAATTTATAGGGATATTACACTTTTATTGTTTGAATTTAGACATTTTTAAAATCACCGCTCCTTTTTTTTGCATTGATCCCCAAACACTTTTTATGACAATAACTTGCATATAAGCCTTTAAAATTAGCACTTTTGATTTCGCCCATAGACTTTTAAAGGGTGTTCCGCGGCATTCGAAATTGCCGCGAACACCCCAAATTGTTCGCTGTTCAGCGAACTTGCGAACAGCCAATGTTTGAGTCGAACATGAGTTTGACTCGAACTCGAAGCTCATCCCTAGTTATGAGTGATGGGATAATTAAGGACATTGTTAGAATGCCTAGAATTTTCCCTTTCAATAAAATAAAAATCTTAAACTTTAAACTGAACCAAAGTACTGTTTAATCCAGGGCCGGCCCTACCATGGGTCCCGGTGGGTCCATGGGACCCAGGCGGCACATGAGAGGGGCGGCAGAGGCAGCTCTTCATTTATCTCTGAAACACTGTATACACCTTTGCCTAAGGGGGCGCTAAGATGGGGCAGCCTCCAGTCCGGTCTGACTCCCGCTATGTGCAGGCGGCAGGGAGGGCAATCTGAATGTATAATCCATCTATCCACCTGGGGGCTGGGCACCCCACTGCTCACACTAGGAGCGCTCCACTCCTACCTGGGACCGGCCTTCCCCCTGCTCGCTGTGCCATTGGTCGGGTGTGCATGGGGGAGGCCAGTCCCAGATAGGAGAGGAGCGCTCCTAGTTTGAGCAGCGGGGTGCCCAGCCCCCAGGTGGATAGATGCATTATACATTCAGATTGCCCACCCTGCCGCCTGGGCAGAGCGGGAGTCAGACCGGACTGGAGGCAGCGGGGAGGAGGAGGGGGAGCCAGCATCGGAGTTGAGGTGCGAGGGCACAGGTCTCATCCTTTCAAGCGGCACAATGTGGCTCACCTTTCTCGCTGAGAGAAGATAGGCAGGAGGAGCTCATAAGCTGTCAGAGATAGACACCTGCTTGAAACCCTCCGCCTCCTAAACACCGCACCCCTGGCCTATGAACACCCCCCCCACGTTCACCTCCCTAACTGGGACTGCACAGGCCCTACCACCACCACTGCGTAATGATCTGATGCTGGAGAGGTTCTCCTCTGTCCTGTCCCTCTGCCCCTCTCCTGTGATGCATGCCCCCTCCTGTCCCTCTGCCCACCTCCTGTGACACTGCCCCCATGTGTCCTGCCCCCTCCTGTGACACATGCCCACCTCCTGTGACACTGCCCCACCTGTCCCTCTGCCCACCTCCTGTGACGCTGCCCCCACCTGTTCCTGTGCCCCCTTTGTGTGACGCATGACCCCCTCCTGTCCCTCTGCCCACCTCTTGTGACACTGCCCCTACCTGTCCCTCTGCCCACCTCCTGTGACGCTCCTCCCCACCTGTCCCTCTGCCCCCTCCTGTTCTGCTGCCCTCCTAGTGTGATGCTGCCTCCCACCTGTCCCTCTACCCACTTCCTGTGACACTGCCCCTACCTGTCCCTCTGCCCACCTCCTGTCCCGCTGCCCTCCTCCTGTAATGCTGCCCCAACCTGTCCCTCCACCCCACCTGTCCCTCTGCCCCCTCCTGGTTTGCTGCCCCCTTCTGGCTTGTTGTCCCCCTCCTGTCCCTCTGCCCACCTCCTGTGACTCAGCCCCTTCCCCACGTGTCTTGTGTTTTCACTCTGGTCATGCAGAGGCTGCTCAGGGTGGCGGGGGCGGCATCTGTACGAGGAGTCCAGGGATGGGGAGGATCTGTCTGCACAAGGAGTCCGGGGATAAGGTGAGTCCGATGATGGGGAGGATTTGTCTGTCTGCACACATTACAATCTGCACAGGGACACATGAATTGGGTGGACTTGATTTTTTTTTTTTGGGGGGGGTCATTCCATTCTTGGACCCAGGCAGCACAATGTCTTGGGCCAGCCCTGGTTAAATCCATTCTTAAAGCTGAACTCTATGCTAAGCAAATATTAACTAAATGCAAGAGGCAAACAAATATTGTCTAAATAAAAGACTTTTGTATTTTTTTGTTGAATCATCGTGTGCTTTGTGTATTTCTTTAACATGTAAGCAGTAATCCCATGTGAAACTTTGCCTCAGTGCAGGAGCTTCCTGTAAAGAAAAAAAAAACAGTGGTGTTCTCTCTCCTTGTGCCTTCAGGTTGAGTGGACTCTGTAGTTTTCTGCAGGCAGCCTATAGTAAAAGGTTGTAATGAGACCCTCCCACAGCTCTGCTCTCTGTACAGGCTGTTCAGCACAGGGCTATGTCACCTCCTATGTTTACAAGCTAATAATTGGGCTTGCAAAGGAGTTTAGCTTGTGGCCAGAGTTCAACCTTAAAAATTATGAAAAAAAAGTGTGGCTTAACCAAAACTGGCTCAAGAAGTTCTTCAAGAAAAAAATTGTTTGCCATATAAGGAAGGCATTAACAAAATAATCAAGAAATCTGTAGTAAGTCTGAAGGAGATGCAGAGGTCCAATCCAGAGATGAGACAGCTATAGCCTGGATACTCCACAAAGATAGGCTACATAGAATAGTGATGAAAATGAGACCAGTAGTGGGAAAGAAATATATTAAATGCCATTTGGAGTTTACCAGGCAGATACCGATCAAAAGTCCTCAGGTCTGATGAGACCAAAACTGAGCCTTGGAACAAAATACTATATTGGGTAAAAAGTCAATGCTGCTCATTTACAGTAGGAAAATAAGCCTTAATGCACAACTAAAGCTGCACTGAGATGGAATATACATAACAAATATTTAGTAGTAGTTCTCTGCATTCACATAATGCCCTAAAGTATTCACAGGTAGAAAGCAGGGGTTGCAGTATACATATTGAAGTAATGCATATAATGAAAAAGAAAAGTTTGTGACTTTGAATGAGGCATAAAGTCAGGACCAGCAAGCAGTCAAGGTAGAAAAAATATGTTTTATTTCTCTACAACCACGAATGGCGAAATTGTAGTATCATACCTGGATAAAAACATGGAAAGCATACTAGAGCAAAACCATGTGGATAATCATACTGCATGTCAGCAATGTCATAACATATTGCATGATAAAAAAAAAAATATATATAATATAATAAAGCTGTCCTCCATATCAACAGATCAATGGGGCAACATACCACAACACTGAAATACAGTCTTGCAATTTAATACAATAAAAACATATGGAACCAACTGTAGAGCATGTAGCATCAATGGAATCCCGACGCGTTTCAAGGGATAGTACCCACTCTTCAGGGGCGGATGCTGCATAAGTCTATAGTAAAACATAAAATAAAAATAACAGTATTCGAATAGTAGACCCAGAGAAAGGGGGATGATTGAAGCAGAGGACAGATAGCATCCCTGGATACTTACGCCGGCCTGGTATGTGCGGCTAGATGTCGAGGACCACTAGAAATGTCCCCCACGGGAGCTGAGGTATCGGGGCGCAGGAAAAAACAGGGAGCACTTAAAGTCCCCAAAGGAGATATCCAAGTGGTAATGAGAATGGGCTCCACTATCTGTGAGTATAAATGCATAATGTGTAACTATTATAGTAAATAGAATAAGAAAATAGGACGAGCCCATAACCAAATAAAGGGGAATGGAGATCAATAAAGTGTGAAAGTGGACATAAGGCCCAGAACTATGATCATTAAGTAGAAAAAGGCTGTGAAGTATAGAATATAGTGATATGGTATGCCACATACCAGGATTGAACCAAGAGTAGGCAATTAAACCAAGTAGTGCAAACATCGGGATTAAAAAAACTCACAGTGAAAGGATCTTGAATAAACAAGGCTGGGATACAGAGCTAAAATAAAAGTGTGTGCATAGTGAGCAGCACAAGGCAGTGAACTGCCAAGTGAGCATGTTAAATACTCCCTGTATGGCCTGCGTCCCACCCAACGTCACGCTGACATGACAGTGAATGGGAGACATCCTCGCCAGAGCCTCTCACCGAGGGTTGGACATCCCCTCACAGTGTCGGTCAAAGATGGATAAACACACACCAGCAGGGCGTCACACGCTCAGGGCGGAGGCGTGGTGCTAATGCGTAGGGGATAGACCCGCTCGATCCCTTGCCTGTCAGTGTGACGTTGGGCGGGACGCAGGCCATTCATGGAGTATTTAACTCACTTGCCAGTTCACTGCCTTGTTCTGCTCACTATGCACACTTTTATTTTGGCTCCATATCCCAGCCTTGTTTATTCAAGTTCCTTTCACTGTGAGTTTTCTTCATCCCGATGTTTGCACCACTTTCTTTCCATTTGGGCATTTCTGTAAATATGTAAGGTAGTCTGTAAAATGTAAGATCAATTTATATGTACTGCCAACATTAGCATTAAGTCTGTGGATCTAACATTATAGCGTTTCATTTGTATTGAGCCTTTCGTTGATATTGGTAACCAGCTTATGGTTTTCTCACTTTGATTGGACTCAAAAAACCACACACTGGACTAAGTTTCAACTAAGTGGTCCTCAAGGGAGAACTACCATTATAAAACACAAGTCCCTTTGCTATATGAGTTGCAGCCCTCCTTAGCCACTGCTGCTTGTGAATGTGTGACAAAATATATTTCATATAGCTTTTATTTCTGACATGTAAACAATGTTAGAAAGTAAAAGCTCCATGAATACAGCAGTTTGCCAAATGTGTTTACATATTTCATCTCTAATTTAATTAAATTAATACATAACTTAAATATCCATTTCATATACACAATAATCAAGCTATAAAGAATTACACTTTCTCCTAGTTGAAGAGTTACTAAAATCTCTTTCTGTTGACCTAGCAAAGATTCCCTAATAAACTATCAGCCTGTTATCCTCTGTGTTAGGAGTCACTCTGCCCTATTCATCTATGCTGCCACTGGAAGGAACTTTCCTCTGCCTGCATGTCATGAAATTCTGAAAGGCTGGGCCCCATCCTGAAAAATTAATGCCAAGGCCACCTACAAGATCAATGTTTTTAATACCCTGATGGTGTCCTTCTGCAAATGAGACCACTGGTCGTAAATTTAATGTTACAAAACCTTAGCTGGTCATTATATATTGAATAAATGTAAAAAAGCGGCCCCTTTCCTGAGCAGTAGCAGTGCGCATGGCTAGGTATTTACTGTTGAATTTCAATTTGCCCTGATCAGTGAACCAGTAAAGGCAACCTTTGGAATCCCTGCCAGTTTATATTCTTCCTGCAGGGTGAAGAATAACCCCCTTCCACCAATGCCTCTTTCCATAACATAGTCCACTGCATATTCTACCTGAATTCTTTAAATATTCTATAGTAATAGTAATAGTAAAGTACATCATCAAACTAAGACTTAGTAAGGTAAAAAGAAGGAAATATCAGTGCAGCACACACCTTAGACTGTGACCTACACAGGTCAGTAGGAATGGACAGGTGAATCAAACTCAGATATTGTACGTAGCATAAGACAAGCTAAGTGACTGGTAAAACAACCAAAGTAGCACTTTTGCCAGGTCAAATAATGCCAACAATCTGCAGTGAATAATCAGATCTGCAAAGCAGAATGCAGACTGTGATTAATCAGATTACCACTGATGTTAAAGGAAGCACATTTGCTTATTACTAAACTTGACCATTGGTAAAGTGCTTTAGGGGGAGTTGTTTCAAAAAAGTAACTCTGCATTTAATGCTGAAGGGCTCTGATTTATTTGCAACAACATGCAATCAAGAGGGAAGGCTGGGATTGGAAAGAATTCACGTGCTTTCTACTGGGCTCCTTCACTTCAAAAATTCCTCATTTTACCTTTTAGTTATATAAATTTAACTCAAAATGAAACACAATGGTATTCCCTCTTCATTTTAATATAGCACAGTTAGGGAAAGTAAACAGGAATCCCAGGCTCCATCCCCAGAACAATATCTAGAAAGAGGGAATTCTTGTGTGGCAAATACCTGGGGTTGTCAACATTGACTATAATTTAAGAATATTATGTTGCCGAAGCTTTGGGAGGGCTATCCCCCCTTTCTTTGGGAAATCCTTACTTGCACTTACTTTCAACATGAAGGCTGAGATCAACATGATGGGGTATAGCACATCAGTTTACCAGCCACAGAGATAACAGCCCTTATGTCTGGAGTTGTGCACTGTTATTTTGAGGAAAACTGATTTTAAAATAATTTATATGGAAATTCCACATGTCTACATATTTAAATATGTGTAAACGGTATATATATTTAGTGAACAAAGCATATTAGGATAGATTTGAATGTAATTTTAGGGCTCACCATATATGAAGTTAGAACATTTGCAGCATATCATCACTGAGCATCAGTATCTTGATAGGGTATCTTAAAAGGTTTTGGCTATTTCCCAGTTGTTTTTGTTATGGGTCAGCAGTAAGCCAGCACTGAATGTTACAATCATGCATTATCATTCTTTTTGGAGAGATCAGGATCTTTTTATAAATGGATCCCTTTCCTTCAAAGGATATTTCCTTTGTTTTTAGATTTGATGAGATTGTATAACCAGGGTGTCTGTGGTCTTTCATACTAAAAATACAGTTAGCTTTCAAATGATAAACCTTACATTAAATAAATGAATTTAAATTAAATTGTAAACCTTACGTCCATCCCATATATTTCTTTTAAATAAGAAGAGTTATTGACAGAAAGAAAACCTATCCACTGCGATATTTAAAACTTCCAGACAACAAATTGAAGTAAATGAAGGTCTTTTGAGTGGGAATATAAGTTATCTCATGTGGTGCTCTGAGAATATCATTTAAATATATGCTATCTTGTATATCCATCTCTTACGTTTGAAAAAAACCAAATTGCTGTAAGAATCCATTAATTTTTTTCCATTAATATTGCTGTTCTTCAACACTCGTTTGAAAGCTAGATGGATTTTTTTCTCTCATAAAGAAGAACATTGTGGTTTAAAAAAAAAAACGCTGGATGTGATTTCAAAAAATGTCAAAATATGTCAAACGTAGATACCACTCAAGGATTTCATTAACTGAAGCTTTGGTGATAAGTGTCATCTCGTCAAAGACCCTCCCATCTTTCCCAATAGATACCAAATGTACTAATTTCCTTGCAGAGCTTGATGTTTATTGTAAAGCTGAAATTGAAAATGGTCCGTAATGGAGTCAGCTTCAATCCAGGACCAATTCTGAATCTAAATTACTTGCTTTTTTCAAAAGCATTGGCAGAAGAAGCTTTGTGCATCTTGTACATAATCAACCCTTACTGTGACCCTAAATTCAACAGACTTCACAGATTAATAATAAAATCCTCGGTTCAAACAATTATTTGCCCTGAGCATATTGTCCATTTTATTTTTAATGCTGCAAATTAAGGAACATGATATTATTTTTTTCAAGCTTGGCATGTATCAAAGTACCACTTATTTTTGACATTTGACCCCACATAATATGTTCTTTGAATCTGCCACTGAAGTTACAAACATCTTTTTTAGAGAAAAGGTTGTTGTATGCTTGTTATCTAAAATACATTGCTACAATCTAAATGAATGAAGACCTAGTTTTGATAGAGTTTAAAGTTAGATAAATTTATTTCTAGACTATGCAGGGTCACATACTAGAGGCTTTACCCATCTTCTAGAAATGGTACACCGTTTAGGCTTATTCAGTAAGAGTAGTAATGCTATGCAAACTGCAATAACCCATAACAATCAATAAGACTTAAACAAAGCTACTAATTCTAAATTTCAATATAGTACACAGCTTCAGTGCAATACCATCATTCACGTTACATCAACAAAGCAACAATACTCATGCAACTTTACAGACCATAGACTTACTCATATTAACAATGTTATTGTATTAATATTTGTCAGTAGCAATCCCATCCAGCAGTGGTTTTCAGATCTTGTTAAATTTGGCTGGACTCACACTACTAGCATATATAAAATTATACTTAGGCAAAACATTGTTATGAGCATTGAGGGTATTTTTAGGCATTGAAGTTATTCTCAAGCTTAACTTTCAGAGAAAGCCCAGGATTACTCTGTATAAGAAGTATTTGGTAAATTTCTTAAGGGCACTCAAAATGGCAGATTTTTTAACAATTGTAATCAATATGTCAATCTAAGAATATTTTTCAGAAAGGAAAATTTAAGCTCTGCAAATAGAATGCCTAACTAACATTGCTTTGTGCATCTCAATAAAAGGTGTTAAACAATTTTCCCACTGTTAGTCTTTTTTAATAAATTAAATTATATTAAAATACATTATTACTAAAATATTTGCGAACATATTCAGTTTTAATACTGAAGCTAATAGAAAAACTAAGCTAATATCCAGACGTAAGTGTTAGTTGGATTGTCCGCAGAGGGTTTCTGGGATCATAGAAGGCAAGCTATGAGGTTATGAAGAGGTTAAAGTACAGTATTTGTGAACTCTTGCCTTGTTTAAAACACTGCTTCAGTTTAAAATGGAAGGCAAAACATGTATGTATAGATACCACCTTTTTTTTATTTTTATAAATTATTACATGATCTCAGCTACATAAGGGAATGGAGACTGGGTGCATGTCAGCAGAAGGCAGAGTAGCAGCAGTACACTGATCCTTCCAGTGATTAGCTGTGCAAAGGGTTGTGTCAGCAGAAGTTTGCACATTGGAGGACAAGAAGTGCATGCACCCAGCACAGCCGAAAAATTGATCAAGCTATATTAGATGTGCTTACTTGCCTATCGTGGTCAGTTTGAAAAAAGAAATCAGGGGGGCTGTCAGGATGACCAAGTATTTCACACAAAAAGAATCAATGCAAATTGGACAGGATACTTACAAATAAATATCTGAAAAGTGTAGCATGCATTTGTATCCAGCCCCCTTTACTCTGATACCCCAACTAAAATCTAGTGAAACCAATTGCTTTTCGGAAGTCACCTAATTAGTAAATAGAGTCCACCTGTGTATAATTGAATCTCAGTATAAATACAGCTGTTCTGTGAAGCCCTCAGAGAACCTTAGTGGACAAACAGATCCATGAAGGCCAAGGAACACACAAGACAGGTCAGAGATAAAATTGTGGAGAAGTTTAAAGCAGGGTTATGTTATAAAAAAATATTCCAAGCTTTGAATATCTCACTGAGCATTGTTCAAGCCATCATCCAAAAATGGAAAGAGTATGGCACAACTGCAAACCTACCAAGACCTGGCCGTCCACCTAAACTGACAGGCAGGGTAAAGAAAGCATTAATCAGAGAAGCAGCCAAGAGGCCCATGGTAACTCTGGAGGAGCTGCGGAGATCCACAGCTCAGGTGGGAGAATCTGTCCACAGGACTATTAGTCATGCACTCCAAAAATCTGGCCTTTATAGAAGAGTGGCAAGCAGAAAGCCATTGTTGAATGAAAGCCATTAAAAGTCCCGTTTGCAGTTTGTGAGAAGCCATGTGGGGGATACAGCAAACATGTGGAAGAAGGTGCTCTCCTCAGATGAGACCAAAATTAAACTTTATGGCCTAAAAGCAAAACGCTATGTGTGGCGGAAAACTAACGCTACAAATCACCCTGTACTTGAGGGGGTGGGAGCGGAACCTCTTTTACAGGGAAACTATGCAGGAGTTCCTTAATAAGATACTAATTTGCAATTGTTTTATTGATCACATTTTCTTTATATGGACAGGGACACAAGACAAATTGCTCATTTTTTTTTGAAACCCTCAAACAAAATGAGTTTAATCTAAAATTTACATTGCATTGGATTTCCATCAGGAAACCATGAACTTTTTGGATATTTCAATATTTGTGAATGAAGATGGCAGCCTTGGATCTACACTATTTTGTAAGTCCTCTGCGGGAAATTCTATCCTGCATGCAGATAGCTCTCACCCTACTCCACTGGTGATGAGCATCCCTTATAGTAAATATTTGAGGATGAGGAGGAACTGCAGCAGAGATATGGATTTTGAAAAGGAGGCAAAGAAACTACAGCTACACCTTCAAGAAAGAGGATACAGCAAAATATGCCTTAAAAAAAGTTTATAATCGAGCAAAAAATCAAAACAGGATGCATTTAATTCATGGTAAAAAACCAAAGAAACAGGAGGTGGGGATAAGACTAATTACCCGATTCTCAGGTCAACATAAACAAATTCGTGAGATAATGAAAAAATATTGGTATCTTTTAATGGCAGAAGAGACAGTATCAAAACACCTAAAAAGCTACCCCGAGATAACCTTTAGAAGATCAAGGTCAATGAGAGATGGCCTGGATCACGGCCACTATCAATCTTAAACAACAAATAAGAAGAAAATTTCTGTAGATTTATCCATAAAGCCCAAGGCTCACATTACCCAATGGACATATATTTAACAACATACCGAAGAGCCAATTCCATAGAATTCGGCGGAATTGCACCAAGGACAAAGACTACCACATACAGGGTAAACTCCTTTCCAATAAATTTCAAGACAAAGGATACCCACCACATCTGGTACAAAAGGCCTTCCTCCAACAGGCAAAGAAACCTCCACCCAAACCCAAAACTTCAGATAATCCACAACCAACACGTTTCACTACCCAGTTTCATGATTGTCACAAGAAGATGGAGAACATCTTAGCCAAACATTGGTGCATCTTGCTTGGAGACCCCTTTCTAGGTTCTTCCCTCACCCAACTACCCAAGGTTTCATATCGTAGAGCAAAAAATATTAAAAGTAGGATAGCCCCCAGTAAAATCCGTAAAGTCCCACCCACTCCAGCCTCACACATCCCCCTAATTCCATTAGTGGGAATGTACCAATGCCAGAAAAAATTATGCCTAACGTGCAAATTTGTTGACCATGGACAAAAAACTTCACTGTTAAAGACAAAACATACACCATAAAAGACTTTTATAATTGCTCCAGTGAATACGTGGTGTACTGCCTGACCTGCCCATGTGGTCTCTTTTATGTGGGCAGGACCATATGCCCCCTACGCCAACGTTTTGGCGAACACAGGCGTTTCATAGAAAAGGGCTGGAACAAACAGTGTCCCTCTTCATTTTTTGAAGGAACACCAAAAATCTACCATGGGCCTCAGAGTCTGGGTCATCGAGGCCATGCCCAGAGGTCTTCCTGCTGCGGAACGTTTCAAACGCCTGTGTCAGCAGGAGGCCTACTGGATATATTCATTGGGTACTCTCTCGCCAGGGGGACTCAATAAAGAATTAGAAACACATTCTTTGTTGTAGTTTACTTTACTTCCCCCCCTTCCCCTCTCCAATCATACATTCATTCTTCACTTTCTTATTATATATATATACACCTTGCCCATCACTATACAAACCATGTAGAAGTTTCTTACAACATAAAAATACCCCCATGGTCCTTTGCTGTCGTATCATCCAGTCACCTGAGGGACCGCTGTCTCCTCATGGACCCAGATAGCAATTCCACCGTTCTATATAACAACTTCACCCCCTTCCCCACCCCCCCCTTCCCTCATGTCCCCCCTGAGCTCATCCTCATAATGTGTATCGCAGTGCTTTTTAATCTCATTTTCTATTTTTTTTATTTTTATTTTAATTTTACATTTGTTTTTATTTTTTTATTATTATTTTTATTTTTATTTTTATACTTATTTTTATTTTTTATTTTTATTTATTTTTTTTTATTTCTATTTTTCATTGTTTTCCCATTTTTATTTTTATTTTTCATTTTATTTTTTATTTTTTATTTTTTAGTTTAGATTTATTTTTATTTCCTTTTTTTTCCACATTTTTTTCATCTTCTAAATAAATGTTTTAACTCTAATTCCACTTACTATTATTATCCTCATATTTATTAAACTTACCCCAAATTCATCATATTTTTAATTCTTCATACTTTACTTTCAACTTTTTTGTGCTTTTTGGAAGATTGTGGGTCTGCTGGCTGTTGTGGTTCCACAGCCACAGACCTCCAGCCCATACACTTTAACCTAATTAACCTAATTGCCTCCACTATATATTTAAGCTGCTCTCCTCCAGGGAGCAAAAAGGCCAGTAGAAGGAGCTGTGAGCCCCGAGCACGTAGCCTGTACTATCCCTGCATTATCCCCAACACCAGCCTGGACATTTGCCATGCATCAGTAACGTCATTTCCTCTTCCGCGCTCCAGAGTGGTCAGCGTGGAGCTTTCCATGCACTGGATGTAGCGGTTCAGCCTGTGAATAGACTTCACACCCAGACGCCTGAAGGAATGAAATCCGAGCCGGAAACAAGATAACAGCACATCTCAGGCCCCTTTCATCTCAAAGAAACACCTCCACCCTGCGAACCAGTAAGTGTAATTGTTACACTAACTTTTATTTTTGCATAAACAAGCTACCACAGTTGGCGCCTCCACATCCCTCCTTTTTTGGACATATATTTAAACCTGGATTTTTATACAATTGTTAATTTATAGGAGTGGTGTACATTATGCTGTGCGACTGTGGAGCATTTTATGTGGGAAAGACAAAAAGGCCATTTTTCCATCGTATATGTGACCATGTTTCCTTGGTTTCTAAATCAAAAATGGAGACACCCATCAGTAGACACATGGGTTTATTCCATAAATTTGATTTGTCTAAAATGCATTTTTTGCGCTGGAATATTTGCCACTAAATAAAAGAGGAGGTGACAATGACAGGCTGTTGCTCCAACGGGAATCTCACTGGATTCACAGCCTGTCAGCTTTGAAACCCCCAGCATTAAATGATGCCTTTAGTTATAAGCTATTTTTTATAAATGACTTACCCTCTGAACTTTTGTTCGCCTTGCTCAATCCATCCCAATAGATGAATTTTTATCTATCTAGGCTAACATAGCTATCAAAACAATTGGTGCTATTTCAAATACTATTTCAAATATATTGACTCCTGTACTGCTTGTAATTTCATTTTTTTGTACATTCAGACCGAGACGAAAATTCCTTCCTTTAACAAATCGGGGATTGGACCCTGTATGGAGTCCTATCTATATAAAAAGGACATGTAAAGTGAGTCTACATTATGGGGTTCTGACTTTAGCAACCATACGGACACCCCGGGCGCTTGTTCACAGGGTGCTTGACCAATCACCTTTGTTAGAACTTGATGTCATTTGGCGCTTGCTTATGGGGAAATGCCACAACCGTGATGATCGTATTGTACTCTACACTCCGTATTGTTTCCTTCACTTCCTGCCCTGTGACGCTGAGGGGCGGGTCAGGGTTCTCTCGATCCATCCTCCATTGTGTCGTATGGGCAGAGGATCTTCCAAGATGGTGGTGTGTGTCTTTGCTATGATGTCACATCCGCCGTTTTGGATCCACGCTTGCGCAGTGACACTGCCAATACGTCCATGCCCCGCTGATGACGTCAGACACCTGTGGGACGGGGAGAGATAAAACACATGGCGTTTCACAATTACTTCTGATGGAGGTTGTGTGAGAGAGAGGTTGTCAGCCTCTTCTCTCCCTCCAGACTACTTCTTGGGGCGTCTTTCAGCTTCCAATCTTGGACTCGTAAGTACAGAAAATTGACCGTTTAGCTATAGAAACTAAACTATGGACAAGTGAACCACTGTTGTCAGCTTGAGGGGGCTACATTTGCCAGCACCGGACAGGCTCTTTGTTGCTCCTGGAGGAGGATGCACTGTATGTTTGGCCCTTCTTGAATTAACCACTTATATATTATACACATCGTATACAACTCCATTTTTGTTTTTCCTTTGTAGGACTGATTCGCTGGAAGGTCATCTCTGAGTCTTTTTAAATATATACAACAGTAAGATTTTCCAATGCTGGATACTTTTCCCTTTTATTGCAGGCAGCTTCCTGTAATTCAGGAAAAATGCAACTGCTGATTGGCTCTCATGAATTTCAGCATCTTTGAAACTCATTGGTTGGATTTAATATATCCAGATGACTAAGGTAATTTCTTACATTTGGACGAATTAGATATGTCTATATTAAATATTGTTATGGTGTTACTGTACCTAACATATTTAAAATATTTAAAATATTTCCTTTAAAATAATTCCTTTATATAGTTTTAAAGAAGGTTTCTCCCCCTATGGTTGCAATGTTTGGTCTTAACCCAGATTTTGGAAGATTTGATTGATCGTCTCAAGAATTGATTTTAGATTGATTGGTAGGTTTTCCTCTCGGCCTGATAATTATTCCTATGTTTGGAAATGTAAATGAATTACTGTAATTATATTGCAACAATTTTATTGTTATCAATGATGTTAATATCATGTATTCACTTTGCCGTATTAAACTGCATGCAGCAATATAAAACTCCTGAAGAAGCTCCTTTAGAGCGAAACATGTTGAGTACAAGTAGCTGCAATGGTGTATGAAATTTATACAATTAATTATTGAATGTATTTTTTAAACATATTGTTAATCCAATAAAATGTATATTTAAAAAAAATATATATATTGTTTATTTAATTGGACCTTTAAAAGTCCCGCTTCCTATATCCTTGACATTTTCTATCTCTAGGGATGTGATGCTTTTATTCAGTTTTCACTACCCAATTCCCACTGTATGGTCTTGGCCACCATGCTGCAGCTCAGTTTCGGGGTCTTGGCAATCTTCTTTATAGCCTAGGCCATCTTTATGTAGAGCAATATTTTTTTTTCATATCCTCAGAGAATTCTTTGCCATGAGGTGCCATGTTGAGCTTCCAGTGACCAGTATGAGAGAGTGAGAGTGATAACACCAAATTTAACACACCTGCTCCCCATTCACACCTGAGACTCTGTAATACTAACGAGTCACATGAACAAGAGGAGGGAACATGGCTAATTGGGCCCAATTTGGACATTTTCACTTAGGGGTGTACTCACGTTTGTTGCCAGTGGTTTAGACATTAATGGCTGTGTGTTGAATTATTTTGAGGGGACAGCAAATATACACTGTTATACAAGCTGTACACTCACTGCATTGTAGCAAAGTTTTATTTCTTCAGTGTTGTCACATGAAAAGATATAAAAAAAATATTTACAAACATGTGAGGGTGTACTCACTTTTGTGAAATACTGTACATTAGGAATGAGCCGAACACCCCCCTGTTCGGTTCGCACCAGAACATGCGAACAGGAAAAAAGTTTGCTCAAACACGCGAACACCGTTAAAGTCTATGGGACACGAACATGAATAATCAAAAGTGCTAATTTTAAAGGCTTATATGTAACTACAGCAGTTTTGCTCGTTATACTCCAGTCTTTGAGCTAAATTAGATTAGCATGTATGTACAGTAGGGATGAGCTTCGAGTTCGAGTCGAACTCATGTTCGACTCGAACATTGGCTGTTCGCAAGTTCGCCGAACAGCGATCAATTTGGGGTGTTCTCGGCAAATTCGAATGCCGCAGAACACCCTTTAAAAGTCTATGGGAGAAATCAAAAGTGCTAATTTTAAAGGCTTATATGCAAGTTATTGTCATAAAAAGTGTTTGGGGACCCGGGTCCTGCCCCAGGGGACATGAATCAATGCAAAAAAAAGTTTTAAAAACGGCCGTTTTTTCAGGAGCAGTGATTTTAATAATGCTTAAAGTCAAACAATAAAAGTGTAATATCCCCTTAAATTTCGTACCTGGGGGGTGTCTATAGTACGCCTGTAAAGGGGCGCATGTTTCCTGTGTTTAGAACAGTCTGACAGCAAAATGGCATTTCAAAGGAAAAATTCCGTTTAAAACTACCCGCGGCTATTGCATTGCCGACAATACACATAGAAGTTCATTGATAAAAACGGCATGGGAATTCAACACAGGGATACCCCGAACCAAAGTTTAAAAAAAAAAAAAAAATGACGTGGGGGTCCCCCTAAATTCCATACCAGACCCTTATTCAAGCACGCAACCTGGCAGGCCGCAGGAAAAGAGGGGGGATGAGAGTGCGGCCCCCCTCCTGAACCGTACCAGGCCACATGCCCTCAACATTGGGAGGGTGCTTTGGGGTAGCCCCCAAAACACCTTGTCCCCATGTTGATGAGGACAAGGGCCTCATCCCCACAAACCTGGCCGGTGGTTGTGGTGGTCTGCGGGCGGAGGGCTTATCGGAATCTGGAAGCCCCCTTTAACAAGGGGACCCCCAGATCCCGCCCCCCCTGTGTGAAATGGTAAGGGGGTACTTACCCCTACTATTTCACTAAAAAACTGTCAAAAATGTTAAAAATGACAAGAGACAGTTTTTGACAATTCCTTTATTTAAATGCTTCTTCTTTCTTCTATCTTCCTTCATCTTCTTCTTCTTCTGGTTCTTCTGGCTCTTCTGGTTCTTCCTCCGGCTTTCTCGTCCAGCATCTCCTCCGCAGCATCTTCTTCTCCTCGGGCCGCTCCGCACCCATGGCATGGGGGGAGGCTCCCGCTCTTCTCTTCATCTTCTTCTTCATCCTCTTCTCTTCTTCCTTCTTCTCTTCTTCATTTTCTTCTCCGGGCCGCTCAGCACCCATGCTGGCATGGAGGGAGGCTCCCGCTGACTCATTGAGGGGTAAGCCCATGATGACCTGCACTTAAAGTATGACCTCAGTCTTACCGATTTATTGATGGTACGCATCATTAAATCCAGAAAGCTGAGTACTTTCTGTGTACTGCCGTGGGAAGCTATGGGTTATAGTTGAGTATAACAGCCCGGTCTGCATTTTTTTTATAAATACAGGCTGAGGGACATTTATTTAAAAAAACCTCAGAGTCAGGCCTTAAAGCAGATGATTTTTAAAAAAAACCCCATTAGTACCCCCCCCCCCACCACCACCACACACACACACAAAACACTAAACAGTTATTACATTTATGAAATTTCTTATCATTTAAGAGATATGACTGATTGAATTTTCAGGAAGTCAGCTTTGTGATTCAAAAAATGCATCATCTTTTCTGGCAGGGAGGATCTCTTAGAACAGTGATTGCATCATATCCTCTTCTCTCTCTCTAACTCTAATCAGCCTACACTTCCCATGAATCCTTGGGATTGGAGTGAATGTGGGAGGTACACTAGGCTTGTACATGTAAATGTGAACTCGCCCACTTCAACATAAATCACACCCCTCATTCTGCAGCCAGCAAGCCATACATAACACACGGTTTGATAGGTTACAGCCTTATAAATGCAAAGCATTTTAATATAAATGCATATTAATATAATATTAATTTAATGCATTTAATAAATAAATTTTAATTAATAAATGTAATGCATTTATTATTAATGCAAACCAGTTTATCGGTGTCCACCAGTGCCGAATGTCAGGGACTACCATGTCGGGGACCACCAGTCAGGGACCACCATATCAGGGACCAACAGTGCAGCATGTCAGGGACCACCAGTGCCGCTTGTCAGGGACCACCATGTCAGGGACCACCAGTACCACTTGTCAGGGACCCCCAGTCAGGGACCACAATGTCAGGGACCACCAGTACCGCTTGTCAGAGACCACCAGTCAGGGACCACCATGTCAGGGTCCACCAGTGCCACTTGTCAGGGACCACCAGTGCAGAATGTCAGGGACCACCAGTGCCACTTGTCAGGGACCACCATGTCAGGGACCACCAGTGCAGAATGTCAGGAACCACCAGTGCCGCTTGTCAGGGACCACCATGTCAGGGTCCACCAGTGTCGCTTGTCAGGGACCACCATGTCAGGGACCACCATGGGACCACCATGTCAGGAACCACCAATGTACAGTAGGGATCATTATCAGAAATCACTTGTATGACACAGCAGGGATCTCCCACTGCGTCAGGTATTGACAGCGCACCGTTCCTATAACGGCGGGGGGTGGAAGATCAGCGATCGGTGTTTTCATATAACAATACCTGACACAGTGGGAGATCCCAGCTGTGTCTTATAGAGTTTTCAGATGACTACAACTGGGTGTGTCAGAGCGCTGGCTGAGCTTAGGAAAGGGATAGAGCGGTCTTACAAACAGGAAGTCAGCAGGCAATAGCGTTTTTTCAGCAAGTTCAGCAGCCTATTACCGAGCAACTACAGAGTTCAGAAGAACATGGATGGCAAAGTTGGTGAAGGTAGGAGATCAGCAACAAGGACATGGAAAAAAAATTTTGCCCGGAGTTCTGCTTTAAAGACTAAACATGAGTCACATTTTGCTTGTTATTCCAGCCATACTAGATAAATCTTTGGTTTGTGTGTTGCAGATCAGGAGTTTAAAAGCCTTGGGTTGCCTGGCTACTTTATAATTGTGGTAACTGCCACATGTGTCATATGCATACAATACATAAGCCAAATCGAGAACATAACAATGAGCGCTTGTTCATAATTGATTGCAAGTCTATTTATGATTGTTTATTTTGCAGTTGAAAACTTTAGTCCTTGTCCTGGAACTGATCTATGATCATGACAGCAGTGGCTGACATTTAAGTGACAGAACTACTGGAATCTACACAAAACAGTATCCTCTTTCATATGTGCCTAAGTAAGACAATATGGACCCCATAGAAGACCCTGTGTCTGTGTATTTATATAGGGTGATAAAGTACTGAAATCATTCTCCTTAAAAATTGCATTAGATAAAATCACACACAGAGTCCAGTTTTATTCAGTTCAATGCCAACAGAAGACAATTAATACTTGAATGTGATGCAATGTCGTGAGTTGCTATCTTTTTTTATCCATCAGGTGGAACTCTCATTTCTCTTTCTTTCAAAAATGGCCTTTTGCTTACAGAGCTCAATAGCTCAAGCTGTTTACACACAGGTTAATACGGTGAAATGTTTACTCTTCCACCTACCTGTTTGCCTGTAAAGTTGGCTCCATGCCAGCTTGTTACCCTGTATACCAAGTATACCCTGTAATAAATAATAATATATATTAAACAGTTTAACGACATACAAATAAAAAAAAAAAATTATTAAATTAACTCAAAACCATTTCAGTGTTTTTATTAAATTCATGTAAGGGAGGTAAAGAATAAAATTATGTAGTTATGCAATATTTGCCAAGTTAATAATATGAAGTTATGTTATCCTTGTTCCTTTAAAGAAGAATCAATATATCTACCCACTTATATTTATAGTGTGCTGCTACTCAAAGGCAAAATTAAACTGGATGAAACAAACTTGGGTAATTATTTTAAAGCGCTTGCAAATAATCGTCAGGAGCAGAGAATTGACTCCTGCAGTGATTTATACGTACTGCTAAATTATATGTTTACCTTTCTCTTAACTGTGATTGGAAATTCACCATAGCAACGTATGCATTAAATAGCGTTGATTATCTGGTTGTGTATAAAATCTACAAGCACGAAAAACCCAGAACACATAAAGTTGGAACTGACCACACTGTTAGTCATAGGTGCATGAAAATGAAAATAAATAGTTTGGCTGAAAATATAGCAATTGATTACATTTTATAAAATTAGATTTTTTAAGACAGTAAATTACAAAAAATATTTTGTTTAAAAAAATGACAGCTTACAATGGGTGATATACCTTCTGTGAAAATGCTTCAGAATTTATAATTTTTGAACACTGAAGTACACCTGTCATCCAAAACAAATTGCAGACCACCCTCTCTCCCTTCCAGGGCATAGTAGGTATTCTCTATTACAATAATTTACAAATATAAGTATTACTTGTACCTCCAACAAGCACTTTAGGCCTTGCAAACAAATGTCAACTTTCCTGGATAGATCCTAGGCTAATATTGGCTTTCTAGTAAACAAAACTTGCATAATACAATGTATACCCCTGCCTCTCAGGTGATATCACTCTGGCATGGAAATTGGCTGCTTAGGCGGTAAACACTATACTGTGGGAGAGCAATGAAGCATACACATACAATACTTTTCCTGCAAAATTTCCTCCTTACAGTATTTGCTGCCCAAGTGCTTCCTACCACTCATTACAGTATCAGGATTTGCTGATACTAATTTTATGGATTTTTCTGTCCACTGCATGCTGACATCATCATGCAGTATAGCACCTTACTTCTGAGAACCTTCCACTCTGAATTGCTAGCTAGTTAACGTGTGGGGGCCCAGAAGCTGTCAAGCATCCACACATCTGAAAAAGTTTGTATTTCAATTGTAAAATGCTTTTTACAGTCTAATATCTACATTTCTGAAGATCATTGTAATCCTAATAATGTACTTAGATGTATTAATAAGTGTTGTTAGTACTGCAGGGCAAAACTTCATTTACAGTACATTTCAGCTGCAAAAAGCAGCACCTTCCCTTAACACATGACAAAAAACTGTATTATCTGATGCCTTTAAAATAAAGAGACAAAGGGTTTCCTTTTTTCATGATTGGCTGTCACTGTTTCCAATTAATTGCATCCAATGTCTACAAATGCATATGCTTAGAAATGTTTGGATTTTTACTTTAAGCATCTTTTTCACATTTTGATAAGATGATACTGTACATTAACTGCTGAATTATTACCTGGATAGATGCATTTGCTGGAAAGATTTGCCTGCACATTTGCCAGGCCAAGTACCATTCAATGGCATTTACCAACATCTGTTCTTCAATGAGTAATAGTGCTTACTGTAACATTTATTCTTTGGATAAAATACTGAATTAAACAGATTATCAGGAACCATGAATCAGATGGAGACAGAAAATGCAGTAAAAATCACACCTTTTAATATAATGGTAAAAATGGTACAAATACGTAGTCAAAACATAGCCAGGGTATGGTAGCCAAAGTGGGTAGTCAGAACAAACCAGTAAATCAGGAAGCCATAGATCAGCATAGTTGGAGGCAGAAGACAGGATCAGGAACCAGAAGGGAAGTCGCTAGGCAAGTCTTCAAAAGGAAAACAGCAGAGAGCCTCAGATATGTTTGATCAAGACGAAGGCACAGAAGAAATGAACCAGACTGTTTAAATAGCCAGAAAGGGCTGGCTTTAGGCTGAACTGATTAGCATGAAATGATCACCAGGTGAGCCACTGTGGAACGATGAGTACTGGCAATTAACCACTTAAGGACCGCCCACCGCATATATACTGCGGCAGGGCAGCGCTATTGTGCAAAACGATGTACCCGTACGTCATTTCGTGCACGAGTCACTGTAGGCTGTAAAGGGATTTCACACTGTTTTCACTTCTTTGGAGTGCAGTGTCAGGGGTTATCGCCTGCTGAAAGTGACATACCCTATTTTTTTACTTTGCACAGCAATGTGCACAGAACTATCCAGAAGTCATTGCCTGATTTTGACAGGCAGCTAAGGTAAGCTAAAAATGCTCTTCAAACACCTGTTTTTGCTGCCTGAAAGTATGCAAGGCCCCTTTCACACATGCGGACCGTTTTTCATCCATCCGTTGAAGGATGAAAAATGGACATAAATGCATCTCAATGGAAAATCCGATGTAAATGGATGATCATTCATTTACATCCGTTTACATCCGCTTCCATCAACATCCATTTTTTGGAATTGATCAAAGCTCTATTTTTCTTTCCTGTAAAAAAAAACGGATCGGACAAAAAATGGATGTATAAGGACAAACAGTAAATTTTTGCATTAAAGAATAGCTTCGGGACTCAATGGTTAAGGACTCTAGCTGGCAGATGTAAAAAATGGATGTAAAAAACTGATGTAAAAAGGAATGAACAATGGATGAAAAACAGATGAAAAACTGATGTAAACTTCATAAATTTTTTCTTCGAAAAAACGTGACTGAACTGATGAAACAAATGGTCTGCATGTGTAAAAGGAACCTTAAAGGTTTAGTGTTGCAGATCTGAAAAACTGGCCACGTGGGACACTGTTGAAAGGTCACCCTGGCTTCCCATAATATCCATATAATTGGCTAGTCATCTATGTGTGAAGCTATTTGTACTGAACTCTAAGCCACTAAATACACACTTGAAATACACCTCTCTTATTTTACAAATGATTGGTAATCCTGTCAATCCACTTTTATGGTTCATAAAACCCTGCCAGCCAGCACAGCAACAAATGTGACCCCAGATTCTATTTTTTACATATAAGCAATACGCTGATATCACATCCTTGTTTGAAGACAGGACAGTAAGGGGGCAGTGGAACACTGAAAAGTAGTCCCGGTGCTCATTTTTTCTCTCCTCCTGTCAGCATGTTCAATGTCAGCACATGTGCATGCAGCAGCAGTATCTGACTGGAGTGTTCACAAATATGTGTCTCCATGCTAGAAAAATATATCTGCACTTGTTAATAAATAATTTATATTATATTATTTATTAGTTATTGTACACCCAAGAACAAAATATCTGTGTGAAAAGCATGTCTAAATTAACCTATTGTGGATAGAAGGACTAGAAGTTCTTGCTCAAATATTTTGTTGGTGACAGGAATTAAGAATACAAAAACAAGTCACTTTTGAGACATAAGGCATATATAATATGATACAACCAATCAATAGCAAAATGGTTAAGACAACAGTCACAACAACAGTAAAGAATGACAGGGTATCAATGGCGAAGACAATGTTGTTTCAAAAAGTTAGACAAAAGGAGTTCCTGTCATTGAATAACCAACTAAAATAACAGTGGGTACATTTTATAAAACCATATAAAGATACCAAAGTCTGTCAGTAGGATGGGGGATATAGCTCCTGTGAGGATAATTGGACTAGATAGGGCTTTAAGGACAAGCAATTGCAGTGCAGAAGTCTACCAGAATAAAGGTATTAACAGGGCAATATGTGGAGGCTACGGTACTCAGGAGGACTATTAGGGACACGTGGTTGGTTGTACAGAGCAGAGATGGAGAGTATAGATTGAAGAAAGGGAAGAAACAAGGAGTGATAAAAGGGGGAAGAGTCCCTCGGGGTAGGGTGGGGCGAAGGCAGTGAATGTCCCCGGGAGACTGTGTTCCCTAGGAGGTGTTGTCGAGTGTTTTTATGTTGCTATTTGTATCTATCCTTAGATAAAGAAGCAACAGCATGGTATAAAAGTTAGGGGGTAAAAAGTTTGATACCCATGGGTCCCAGAGTTTCATATTTGGCTACTCCCCCCCATTTTTCATATATAGATACCGGGATGGAAGCAATTGGGTAATTGGAGTGGCAGTGTTCCCCTGCCATCCCAGTGTGAGGTTCACCCTCATTTATAGGGTACCTTCATTAAGGTTCAAAACATTTTGCCAATACAAAGATTTTTCCATATTGTTTATTTAACATCCATGCTTTTATGCTTTGCACATGTCTTTTTCTAGGCAGCAATTTCTCCACCAAGTTTCATGCACTCATACGGACTGCCTCCAATCAGATGTTCCATGCACACTCCCCCTGGTCATGGTCTGACGTGGGTGGATGGATCGGTGTTTGGACATGGCTGGGCTCCACCTCTATTGCGGGAGCTGCAATGCGCTCATCGGGCTCTCCCCCTTCTCCCCCTGCACTTCCTGCTTGGGAGAACGGGGCGTCCGCCGCTCTGCGCATCGGCGCCACGCTTGTCACACGGTTCTGTGTGGCGGCTTCACTCCATGTGCGTGACGTCAGGTTATGAGGTCATGGCGCCGGCGTCTAGCCAAAACATCTTGTGTCCTAGTATGGGGAGGTCTCCGTGTCGGTGTTGAGTGCTACTCACCTCAGGTGCGGCTCCCTCGCCTTCTTTGGCTCATCAGCGTGGCGTTGGCGGCATTAATACATCCCCCATTCAGGCGAACTGTTTCATTCATCAGCTCTCCTCTGGGGTCCCCACACACCAGCCATACCATCTGCTGGGGGTTGTTCTGTTGCGGCATTAGGGTAGGCATTCTTCTTTGCTTTCTCAATCTTCACTCTCTCTCTTTTCTCTTCTCCCTCTTGGTGGATTTGTTTTCTGTTCACACTATTGCCCTTGATTTCACGTGGCATTTCTATCAGTACTCTCACCACCATCTGTGTTATGTTTATGCTCACCATTTTTTACACACAGGTACTTTCACACTCTTGGGCATTTTCTTTACCTTTCTCATATTATTTATACACCTTCTATATGGAGCTGTACTGGGTTAATGTATTCATATCACTATCTCCTATCATATATTATCACCATGACAAATATAAATATATCATATTTACACATATATTTTCTTGTTCCCAGACATCCTTGCCCCATTGAGTACACATCACTTTCTTGGCTACATGGAGCTCCCATCCATACTTTTAGCTCTTGTCCTATCCGATCCTGCAATCTTGTATTATGCCGCCTCAGCTCCCGCCCTGAGGCCATGTTCTCGGCCGGCCCTGCTCCGATCACTCCACTTTGCGGTCTATGCCTGGGTTGGTGAGTGCCAGTGGTTAAACACCCATACTAACATAAACAATTTTTGAACTTTTTTGAGAAGCATGGTTTCTTAAATCAAATCTTTTTTCCATAGAAATGTCTGACGCATCCGCTCCTGACGAGTGGGAATACCCACGAAACGCGTAGAGCTTTATATGATGCTGCAGCCACATACCCCATATGGATTGATATTCATCTAATTTTAATACATGATGTTTTTTATATCATCTGGTGGATACAGATGTACCATGTGGGTGCATGTGCTGGTTAGGCCTGCTGCTATTGGCATGTGTATGTCATTTTTATGCATGTATGTATTCATTTTTTCGATCACATGATGTTATGCATGTATTTTTCCATTCTAGATACTCGGCCTTTGTGCATGTCTTCCCTGTATATATGATATGAAATACTCTTTTGTATACATTTCTCTTTTTTGTATAATAAATTCATACTAATAAATAAACATGTTTATATTGTAATCCACCTCCACTACTCAATTGCTTCATATAAAGTCCCAAACTTCCTTTCCTATTACGCATTACAGGGATGGAGGCACCTTAGGGTGCTTCACTCAAAGTCCCGCGGGATGGAGGCACTTATGGTGCTTCATATAAAGTCCCAAACCCCCCCCCATTTTTCATATTTGGCTACCGGTGGCAGCTGGTGGTAAATTTTTTGGGGGGAGCGGCAAACACCACCACCCCAGTCCGGTCGTTCGGGCCATTTGCATCCCCCCCGGTTGGTCGGTTACGAGCGCGGCACTTACCCCATCTATGGCGCACAGGCAGCGCTTCCCTCCGTGCGATGGGCGAGTCTCTTCCCTCCTCCTAGGCCAATTGGAGCTCTTATCCTTTTGGCCAATTGGGAAACGGGTCTCAGACCCGCTTCCTGATTGGCTGGAAGGAGAATCAGTGTAACAATAGCGCCATTCGCTATTGTCACACTACTGGGTGAGCTCGGGGTAAAGTACTCTGAGCCCCAAGACCGCTCTTTTTTGAAGCCTATTAGAGCCTCTGGCTCTAATCATGTGCTTAAAAAAAAAGACCTGATTGGAATCCATGCATCCGGCGCCCCGCATGTAGATTAGGGGCCAGACGCATGGATAGGGGGGGTGGCACCCTTGTGCCATGCATTATGGGCCACCTCTGTTGGCTACTTTATCTAAGAGCATGGCTTCTATCTTAGTGTGGATCATTGAGAAGGACTAAATTTCTAGCTTTTGGTATCCACATAAACATGTATAAAAGAGAACCAAAAGTGGATGTAGTGGCTTGTTCACCTATATGCAAAATGCAACCAGGCAAATAAGGATGTACAAAATAAAGCATCACAGGGGCAATTATTTGTGCCTATTTTTATGTACATGTGCATGTATGCATGTACATCTATGCACTTGCATATTTATACTCACATTTATTTATCTGCTTCCCCCATCATGAATGTACTCATCTGTTTGTCTTTTATTGTTGTGTTTATTCCTGTATTTGATTTCTCATTGATAACTGGATAAATAGTTATATACCGCTCAGATGCGACATCTAAATATCTCATCTCATATCTCATAAATCTTTAAGCACAAGCATCTGACTTCACTAGAATGAAGGGGAACGAACGCAATAGTGTATAAAACATACAATATTCATTAAAGCGCAGCTGCTATCTTATTGGTATGTAAACCAACTCTAATGCCGTGTACACACGGTCGGACTTTTCAGCAACAAAATTCCTACAGCCTGTCCGACAGACTTTCGACTGACTTTTGGCGGACTTCCGATGGACTTTCTAACGAACCGACTTGCCTACAAACGATCACACAAAAGTCAGATGGATTCGTATGTGATGACGTACACCAGACTAAAATAAGGAAGTTCATAGCCAGTAGCCAATAGCTGCCCTAGCGTCAGTTTTTGTACGTCAGACTAGCATACAGACGAGACGATTTCTGGGTCCGGCGGAGTTACGACGTAAAGATTTGAAGCATGTTCCAAATCTAAAGTCCATCAGATTTGCGATTGGAAAAGTCCGCTGAAGGTCCGGTGAAGCCCACACATGATCAGGTTGTTTGCCGGATTTGGTTAGTCAGCTCCATGACTGCTTCAAGCCTCGCTTTCAGATTACTCTACTGCAGGGTAGTCTTCTCGGTCAAGATTGCAGATTGACAGCGGTGAGAGTCGGCAGTGCGGAGGATGATCTATGTGAACAGCTTTACCCCGGATGCCTGCATACTTAGATGTGCCTCTTTTAATAATCAACCATGTGAATTGCTAAATGTTGTACCTTCATTAAATATAACCGTATTGCTACACTTAGAGGCGCCTCTCTTCTCTTTTATACCCTGTATTTCCTGCTGGATTTTGCTTCTAATCCCCTTGTGGAGGCTTTCATTTGTGGATGGACATTTTATGGTTACACAATCTATCACATTGTTATAATCTTTTTATATGGGCTATAAACGGAAGGACTTATGCTGCTTTCACACTGCAGATGCAGCCGCGTTGGCGGTAAAGCGCAGCTCGTTTTAGCAGCGTTTTACCGTCATTTTAGAGGCACTTTGTGGCTGCTAGCGGTGCGCTTTTAACCCCCGCTAGCGGCCAAAGACAGGGTAAAACTGTCCGTGTTGTGGCTTTTCCAAAGTGCTTTTCATGCTATTCGGAAGCGCTGCCCATTCATTCCAATGTATACATCGCGCCTACACCGCCCCAAAGATGCTACTTGCAGGACTTTTTTTCCCATCCTGCAAGCGCATTGCTCCAGTGTGAAAGCCCTCATACTTTCACACTGGGGAGGCTTGAGAGGCAGTTTTCAGGTGCTTTACATTTTTAGCGCTAAAACACCTGAAAACTGCCTCAGTGTGAAAAGGGGTCTTATGAATAAATAGTTGTGGAACGAATCATCTGAGTTTCCATTAATTCTGATGGAGAATTTTGCTTTGATATATGAATGCTTTGGATTACAAGCATATTTCCGGAACTAATAACTATACTCGCAATCCAAGGTTTTACTGTATTTAAAACGTCCCAATTTAGTGAATCCGTGTGAAGTTCTTATTTAAATCTACTTTCTTCCACCACACCACAGTGTCATCAACCACCAGATATACTAAAAAAACTCACCAGAGGTAAATGCTGGTTACATTATAAACCAACCATTTAGATTTTAGGTAGGTAGGGGTTCTCATAATGTAGTTATAGAGGTAGAGACATGTGCATGTTTGACGGATCAGGGGGATGATAACATGCACATGTAAAAGTATATAGGAACTCCTGATTGCCAAGAGAAATACCTAATTATTTGTTTTTTTATTTGATTCATACATTTTAATTTGGTTTTATTATGTTGTATAATATGCTTTTTATAATGTTGTTGGGAGCAGTAAGCTATTATAAATGTAATAGAATAGAGGTGGAAACTAACTGCAAAAGAGTAGCGGGGTGGCAAAGGTTAAAGGTATAAATATGATCAGAACCACCATCAGATTATAATAGGGCTAACCAACGGTAACAACTATGCCCGAATTCTCACCACGTAGTCACGGACTATATGAGCGGAAGGGTGTACTGGGAGGGAAAACTGGAGTAGTAGGAGGAGTCACCCTTGTAAAAGATCCACTCAGTACTGACGTTCCCAACCTCTGAAGAAGCTCTGAGGGAGGAGTGAAATGCATTAGGTGGGAACTTTCAGTGATGCCACATCCAGTCCTTGGAGTGCACGCCGTGGAGTTGTGTTCCAAGCTGGCATTACATGTTTTATACGAGAGTTTACTTGTGGGTGTTACATTTGTATTTTAAAGAATATTTTAATAAAATGGAATTACGCTATGGATATCTCCTGATTCTCTTTAAATGCCATTACAACTGAGAGATTTTTTCTGTTGAATGCACAGAGATCTGTTGGGGATCCATTACAGGATTCTGAGGACTTTGAGGAATGCCTTTACATTACCAGGTGCAATATACATTCAGACTTGGTGAGTGAGGGCAGATGAGAAGGGAAGCATGCACCTGAATGTCTTTATCTGCACTTTATTTGGAGCAAGGATTGTACTTTTAGAAGATTAACTTGATTTTTGGACTCTGAAGGCGGCACAAATTTGCACTTTATTTATGAACGCTATTCATGAATAGAATATTATCACCTTTGAATTTTTGTTTAATGTTGAAAGAGTAAGGTTTTGATTTTGTAGTGTAGAATTGCCCTTGTAAAGGGAATCACATTGATCTAGACAGCACTGGGTTTGACACATAGAACATTATAATCCAGCTAACAGTGCATTCCCCTCTGGGAGTAACGATCTGCAGCATCAGCAAATTTCTCTTTAAAAACCTCAAGACCACCAATACATATATCGAGGAAGAAGATAAAAAGCTTGCATAGTGTAAAATCACCGGGAAGACGTCGGGTTGAAAAACACATAGGGCAGGGTTTGGACATCACCATGCACGCCAAACTTGTGCTTGTGGCTAGGGATTGCGGTCAGAGCCAGCCCGTTTTTATGATTACACAATTCATATTTGTGTCAGTGGAGACACATATAAATGTGAGTTCTTTGGATTGTTTTAATAAATGAAATGTTTTAAAAATGTTACTCTATGCAAGATTTTTATCTTGTGGCTAACAGCCTTATAAGAGAATGTTATGTGGAAATAAGTTCTCATGGGTCAACGTGTTTCCCTTTCGTGTACATATATCAAAATGATATAATAATTTACATTTTCAGCTGAATTGAATTCATATGGTTAACACCTTATATGTGTGTTTGTAGTGAGTATCCCCTAGACAGGCACTGAAATATCAAGGAGGCGAGGGAAGTAGCAGTCAAAACGTCATCATATAAACTGCAACACAGCATAGTGGTAGAATAAATAAAGGCAAAAAATACAACCTCTAAATAAATCAACCCCCCCGGATTTTGAATAATGATTTATCTGATACATAGGAGTTGTATCCATTTTATATATTTTGAATATATTTATTTATATATATATATATATATATATATATATATATATATATATATATATATATATATATATATATATATATATATATAATTTCTATTATAAACATGTACATATACTACTAATATGTTTACGTGATATTATTATACCATTAGTACATGAAATGATCCTGTGTGGTCATCAAAAATCAATTCTTTATATTTTTTCTTTTTCTAAATCTCCTTTTTATTATTCTGGTTCCCCCACCTCAGGTCAGTATCTGTTTGAAAAGCTCTGATGCATTATCCAAGGTGTGTATTATATACATTGCTAAATTGATGAATTCCCTAATCTTTCTACTTTTTAACTATTCTTTGTATATTTAACAAAACAACCCACCACATTAGCCAGGGTGATAAGGGGCTAACACCTGTAGGGCGAGAGATATACGTATATACATCCCGGAAGTTAGGTATTATTTAGACCTGATTAAGGGGAGGAATGTTTCTCCAAAATGCATTTCCCACAATCCTTTATGACTGGATACAAGCAGGAAGAGATCTGAGCAGTGGTTCTGTGTAGAGGCTTCCATCCTGGCCAGAAGTTACAGCTTTATCTCTTGCGACAGCAGTGACCTCCCCCTCAGTGGCGGTTGCATCTGACCACTCTGACACACACTGTTGCTTAGCTATATGCCAGTTCCCGTCCCTGACTTGTGAGTGCATTACCAATTGTTTTTATTTGTTTTCACTTAATGAAACACACTACGTTATGAGGAGCTCTACGTCTCTGTCTTTTCCTTTTGTTTTCCTTCTCTGCCAGTCCCTCAGCTGACTTTCCGATTGCCCAGCAAATACAACTCAAAATACTAACAATATACAAAGACATTTACAACTGTGCCTCAAGATACATCACCAATCTTGTCTCCGTATATCACCCAAACTATCCTCTCTGTTCCCCAAGACCTTCAGCTCTCTAGCTCCCTTGTCTCCTCCTCCCATGCTGATCTCCAGGACTTCTCCAAATCTTCTCTCATCCTCTGGAACTCTCTACCCCAATCTGTCTGGTTATCTCCTACTCCACTTTTAGGGGACCCCTGAAAACTCATCTATCCAAGGAAATGTATTCCTCTTTCACCTAACAACTGAGTATATAATTCTTTCATCAGCTCATCCCTCACAGTTATTACCTTTTATTCCACTTTCCCCTTTCTTATTAGATTGTAAGCTCTTTGGAGCAGTGCCCTTTTGTATGGAGTTGTATTGTAACTATTTATAATGTAAAACATTGCTCAAACTGTTGGAGCTACAGTGCATACGGAAAGTATTCACAACACTTCACTTTTTCCACATTTTGTTATGTTACAGCTCTATTCCAAAATTGATTAAATTCATTAAGTTCCTCAAAACTCTACAAACAATACCCCATATTGACAATGTGAAAAAGGTTTGTTTGAAATCTTTGCAAATTTATTAAAAATAAAAAAGGAAAAAAATCACACATACATAAGTATTCACAGTCTTTGCCATATCACTCAAAATTGAGCTCAGATGCATCCTGTTTCCACTGATCATCCTTGAGATGTTTCTACAACTTGATTGGAGTCCACCTGTGGTAAATTCAGTTGATTGGACATGATTTGGAAAGGCACACACCTGTCTATATAAGGTCCCACAGTTAACAGTGCATGTCAGAGCACAAACCAAGCCATGAAGTCCAAGGAATTGTCTGTCGACCTCCAAGACAGAATTGTATTGAGGCACTGTTCTAAGGAAGGATACAGAAACATTTCTGCAGCATTGAAGGTCTCAATGAGCCCAGTGGCTTCCATCATCTGTAGATGGAAGAAGTTTGGAACCACCAGGATTGCTCCTCGAGCAGGCCGCCTGGCCAAACTGAGAGATCGGGTAGAAGGGCCCTAGTCAGGGGGATGACCAAGAACCTTATGGTCACTCTGACAGAGCTCCAGTGTTTCTCTGTGGAGAGAGGAGAACCTTCCAGAAGAACAACCATCTCTTCTGCACTCCACCAATCAGGGCTGTATGGTAGAATGGCCAGATGGGAGCCACTCCTCAGTAAAAGGCACATGACAGCACACCTGGCGTTTGCCAAAAGGCACCTGAAAGACTCTCAGACCATGAGAAACCAAATTCTCTGGTCTGATGAAACAAAGGTTGAACTCTTTGGCCTGCATGGCAAGTGCCATGTCTGGAGGAAACCAGGCACCGCTCATCACCTGGCCAATACTACCCCTATAGTGAAGCATGTTGGTGGCAGATGCTGTGGGGATGTTTTTCAGTGGCAGGAACTGGGAGACTAGTCAGGATCAAGGGAAAGATTAATGCAGCAATGTACAGAGATATTCTTGTTGAAAACCTGCTCCAGAGGGCTCTAGACCTCAGACTGGGGTGAAGGTTTATCTTCCAATAGGAACTGGTTATGGGACAACTCTGTAAATGTTCTTGAGTGGCCCAGCCAGACTTGAACCCGATTGAACATCTCTGGAGAGATCTGGAAATGGCTGGAAAATTTTTTTATTGTTTGTAGAATTTTGAGGAAAGTAATGAATTTAATCCATTTTGGAATAAGGCTGTAACATAACAAAATGTGGAAAAATTGAAGCACTGTGAATACTTTCCAGATGCATTGTACATAAATCCCTTGTTATAATAATAATGATAATAATAATAGTAGCAATAATACTAAAATAGGTAGCATTTCTACTCCCACAACATGCAGAACACAATTTCAAATTAAACATTTACTGGAAGTTGCTATGTCTTTTAGTGTGCCTCAGCAAAATAGACTTGAAATAAAGCATACCACAACACATCGGTGTGAATAGGCAGGGCCGTAGATAAGGGGGTACCACCAGTCCTCCTGTACAGGGCCTGGGGGGGGCCCAGGAATCAGGTTGAATCAGATGTGGGCAGGGAGGGTGATGGATGTGGCAGGGATGCAATTAATGGAACCAATCCCCGGTATGGCTCTCTCTGCTTTCAGCTGCTGCAGAGAAAGCCATACAAAGGATCAGTTGCACTAATTCCCCACCCCCCTCCACCACATTGATCACCCTCCCTGTGAACCATAGGTTTCCACCTGCTGCCCAGGCAACCCCCGTGTGCCCACCCCTGCAGTGCTGATGTCTTCCATCCTCTCCTTCCTACTGGCAGCTGCAAGCACACAATAGGATCCTTCAAGATTGAGAGTGGGGGAAGGGTCCTGTGTCAGGTTGGGTTGCCTGTATGGGGCTCCATTTCAAGTTGTCTGTATGGGGCCTCGTGGTTTCTAACAGCAGTCCTGTGAATAGGCATACATTGTGGGCCATTAAATTGACAAAAAACAAGTGGGGTACATTCTATGATCTGTAGATACATGTTAAAGGCCCAAGGAAATTATTAAATTGACCGTGATGCATAAAAAAACTCATACAAAGCAGTGTGAATGGGATCTATCTATAATGTGTTTAAAGCAATGATGCTCAAAGAAGCTTAATTTGATGAACTGTACATCATAACTTTAGACCATGGAAAAATCCTTAGCATGATAACAATTTTGTTTCCTGTAGAGCTTCATAGGCAATTGACTAGATAATACTTACAGTGAATGAAGATCCCCAAAAGTGTATTTCTGTTCTGCTTTCCTTATACTGTCTTTGGGCATATTACCATCTTTGAATGAATAAATGAAAAAAGCTATGTGCAAGTAGACATTTTAGCCTTTACTAAAAAACAAAAATGATTATAATATCAGAAAATGTTGAGCAATAGCAGCATCAACACGAGTGAACAAATAGAAACATTAAAACTGCTTATATGAAAAAAGTACTGTCCAAATACCTGGAACAACCAGGTGCGTTTTCCAAATGTAATTATTTGTTTTAATTCTTTCTCCTTAGTTCTGAACCAGGAAAAAGATCTGTTATTAACGTAATTCAATATTTCTCTGTCCTGACCTGGTCTTATGTAAATTGTTCTGTAGCCAATTTTATGCAATGCTGTGTGGCTCAGCATAGGTTAAACAGTTTCTAAGGGTGTTCAGGAATGGAGACCACCAAATCTGCATGGTACCTGATTGACCACTGTAACAAAATTAAAATGTGCTGGCTATATTTACTGATTTAAATTTCAAAACATCTTTTCCACTTCCCTAACTGTAGCTAGCCAATACAACAGAGGGCACATAGAGAATATATTACAAAATTTATTCCCTCTTCAGTATTGGAAAAATATGCTAGTTTCTTGGATTTTCCTAACTTAGGCAACTAACTTTATTTACAAACCTGGAACAAATACACATAAAAAAGTTAGAGTATAGTCAGAAATCCTCAGTTGCATATTTATTGAGTTACAAAGCACTAAAGCCAAAATGTTTTTTGTAGATTTGAAGGGAGTAAAGAATGGTTACCACCTGTATTTTATTAAATGTCTGTGTCTATATACTCTATTTGAGGAGATTTTTCTTCACATCCTAACTGAAGACACAACAGAAAGTAAAGGGTGATCTCTCTAATGAAAGAGACATCCTCTTTTAGGCCATGTTGACATTTGTCAGTACGTTAACAAAAATGCATGTTACACTGCATATTACTATGTCTTGCATTACAAGGCCGATTCATTTTTATGTTGTGTGGCATGCTGTAGTGCAGGTGTATTGCCTTGTCTAGTGCACAGGGGTGCCATTCAAAATGAATGTCCCTGCCATGCCCATGCACCAGTGTAGAAAATGTGATGCTTACCACAATGGGATAATGGGAACGCAGCCTTAGATAGTTGCCACTGGAACTGTTCTCCCTGTTGGAAGACAGGCTTTCTATTTTTGTCCCAGTGACAGCTCAAAATTTTGGAATTTTGATTACTTTTTCAACCAGGGTCCCCAGGCACCCTGGGGTGCCTTCAGATTTATTCAGGGGTGCTTTGGCAATATGCCTAAACATTGCCCAAAAAGTGTGTATACAGTGCCTTGAAAAAGTATTCATACCACTTGAAATTTTCCACATTTTGTCATGTTACAACTAAAAACGTAAATGTATTTTATTGGGATTTTATGTGATAGACCAACACAGAGTGGTACATAATTGTGAAGTGGAAGGAAAATGACAAATGGTTTTCAACATTTTTTACAAACAAATATCTGAAAAGTGTGGTGTGCATTTGTATTCAGTCCCCTTTACTCTGATACCCCTAATGAAAATCTAGTCAAACCAATTGCCTTCAGAAGTCACCTCATTACTAAATAGAGTCCTCCTGTGAGTATTTTAATCTCAGTATAAATACAGCTGTTCTGTGAAGCCATCAGAGGTTTGTTAGAGAACCTTAGTGAACAAGCAGCATCATTGAGGCCAAGGAACATATCAGACAGGTCAGGGATAAAGTTGTAGAGAAGTTTAAAGCAGGGTTAGGTTATAAAAAAAAATATTCCAACTTTGACCAGCTCATGGAGCACTGTTCAATCCATTATACAAAAATGGAAAGAAAATAGCACAACTGCAAACCCACCAAGACATGGCTGTCCTCCTTGCTGGACAAGGAGAGCATTATGTAAAGAAGCAGCCAAGAGGCCCATAGTAACTCTGGAGAAGCTTTAGAAATCCACAATCAGGTGGCAGAATCTGTCTTACTGCCATAAAGACCCTACAGATAATACAACATCCGGATGTTGTATTATCTGTAGGGTCTTTATGGCAGTAATATCTAATGGCAGTAATACTAAATGTACATTATTTTGATAACTTTCCAGTTATATTTATGTTGTTTTTTTTCATTTGTACTTCATTTTCATTTACTGCATGTCTTATATATTTTAGTAATCTGTTCTGTGCTCCTGATGAAGCGCTTTGGTGTGTAACATGTTGAGCAAGTCCTTGTTACTGACTACTATTCCTGCATAGCTCTCTTTTTTACAATACAATTGTATGTAAATTGTTTACTATAACGATTGTATAACTGATGTCTATAATACAGAGCTTTGTATGGAGTGTATATACTGTAAATGTATGGCTATGAACTGATTTCTATCTTTTTTTTTTATACTTTTAAACAATCTTTAATAAATTGCATCTTAAATATAGCAACTATAGTGATTACTATGCCAATAAAGTCCAAAGCCCAATCTTTTTCTCTTTACAATATATCATGATAGGACGCGGCACTTAGTACTATCTATGTATCCACATTATCACTGTGTGTTGATACTTCTTTAATCCAATCACTGCTAGTTACATTTTGCTTTTAGATTTTAACCCAGCTGCTATATGGTATTTTGTGATTCTCACCTTGCCACATTTTTTTCTGCTTCCACTCCTGAGGGTATTTTATTTTATTTATATTACTTAAGATATAATGCTATTGTATACAGATAAATTATTTTCTTTTGTTTTTGTTGCCTCTTTATATGCATCATATGTCTGTATTATATATCAGGCCAGTATCTCAGGGCCCTCGTGCTTCTTGTGCTTTTTTTCTGATACGAAAATCCAATATTTCACAACAAGAAAAAAAAATGGCAAAAGATGGCAAAACATGAAATATTTGTTCAGCCACAGAAGATACAGGGTATCTAAGGTCCAGATGGAAGGCCAAGGGTGTGCCCTAGCCCAAAGAACCTCCATGTAAAGGCTAAAAACCAAGCACCTTTAAGGATACCTAATGGATCTGTTTAAAGGCAAATTTACTTTGATCAAAAACATTCTTAATTGTTTATTTTACATTAGGTCAGGTTATCCATAAGACAATGTTGAACAAATAAACACTATTGTAAAGCACAAATTCATTTTTGTTTTTATAGCTGTCAACATCAAATCTTTGGAAAGCTTCACTTCTAACTTTATAAAAAAGCAAAATTCATCCATAATACACAATCATTTTTTAATTCTTGCAGATGCTTTACAGGAATTTCAAAACGTTTTGGGACCTTGGATTGGATATTACAAGCTACTTAGCTGCAGATGTGAGGATTTATTATTTCGAGTCAAACTAGGATAAAAATGAACACCCCTCATTTCAGTTTTTCTTTGTCCATCCTCCACATCTTACCCTTTTGCCTTTACTTGGTTCTGTGAAACACTAATGCCACATACACATGATCGCACATTCTGACAAGAAAATCCATGTTTTTTTTCCGATGAATGTTGGCTCAAGAATGCGGTGACGTACAACGCGTACGACGAGCCGAGAAAAATGAAGTTCAATAGCCAGTGCGGCTCTTCTGCTTGATTCCAAACATGCGTTCCAAACATTCCAAACATTAGTGGAACTTTGTGCATCGGAATTGTGTACACATGATCGGAATGTACGACAACAGATTTTGTTGTCGAAAAATTTGAGATCCAGATCTCAAATTTTGTTTGACGGAAAATGTCCCATGGAGCCTACACGCGGTTGGAATTTCTGACAACAAGCTCCCATCGAACATTTCCTGTCGGAAAATCCGACAGTGTGTACGCGGCATAAGACTGAGTTACTAAAAGTGTTGTGAATCTTCACTCGATAAATTAAATGAATGTTCATTTAAATTATCCAATCACATGAAAAGCTACAAATTATTAGGTAAAGACTCTTAACTCTTTTAGTAAATCAACCCTTTTTACCTTTTTTAAAATGTTTGGCCACCTTACATAATATAATCATTAAAAAGTAAGGATATTTATGCTCTCAGAGTCAAGCACCTCTTCAAACATGGAATATAATCTATGTCTTTTAGATTTGTATAGCTATTTTATGTCTTTATATTTTTTTTATTTCTATTTCCTTATGTTTTCAAAATAAAAAAAAATATAGCCAATACATGCATTTGAATGCATGGTCTTTTACTAAGGCCCAGAAAGACCCCTATTGTCTAAAGGGTAGATCACAAGCTTTTTGATCTCATGCTCTATGAGTAGGGTTGCCAGTGTTATGTTAAAGTAAAATGTTGAAAAGAAAATTATGTTAATGAGACGGATATGTTAAAATAGTAATATCGGTATACTTTCTTTCAACAAGAATGCAAGTTTCAACCGCATGTACACATTTAGTGACTATACCACTACATGATGCAGTCTTGGATCTAGTGATGTCTGAAGAGTTCTCCCAATATACAGTACAGTGACCTGTCTTCACACGCCATCATACTCTGTGTACCATATACCAGGGTACATCTATGATCAAGTAGGAACTCCTATTATCACATACATTGTCAAATGTCTAAATGACTATATGCTTACATTCATGTACTGCTTAAGATTCAGGTAAGAACCTTTGGTCTGTAAAGAGTTAAATGTGTTCCAGGCAGACAAAATGCTATTCAGAAATCTGTGCATGGTATTTATTGTGAGAGTACTGTGCAGGTTTTTGTGTGTGAAGAGGTGGCTTCTATTCATGACACACTAGGGGTTATGGTAAGAATATGTGCTTTATATTAGTATAACCTTGTCTGGATGATATAGGAAAACTAATTTGCCTTATTTACATATGGCACAGTCTTTCCAGCATTCAAGGGTTTGTCAGAACCAGGAACATTGTGCATTTCCATGGTAACAGATGGCATGCTGGCAGTATCTAGCTTGTTGCAGTTTCAACTAGGCAGGCCAGCAATTAATCAGCCATCTACATGAGCAAAATTCTTTGTGTGTGAATGGCACTGCTCCTCTGTAGTGCTGTCTGTGCTTTTACAATTTCAGTATTCCTGCCGTGTGAATTACTTTTTGGTCTTTTGTACTAATTTTTCCATTCGCTTCCAAAGCCATGAAGCACAGAATTGTAAAAAAAAATAAAAATTAGCTTTGACCTGTGATATATTTCATCAGTACCTTAACCTTGAGAAATGGTTTCTTGTGCATCTAGATAACATATTTTTATAGAAAGGTATGCTTCTTTAAGTCCTCATCAGTAAAATAATATATACAGTTTCAACCAATATTTTTCTTTCAAAAGGTCAGTAAATTGTATAGGTCCTCTACCCACACATGAACAAATGTAAATTTGTTAGCATGATCAGTAGATAGTATGCCCAACAAAAAATATATATAAAGTACAACTTTTCATTTTTAAATGCATACTTTAAGAAAATTAGCTTAAATAGATTGTCATCTGTCATAGTCAAGGATTCTATCGCGTACCTGTTAGAGACCGAGGAGATGAGGAGTTTCCTCTTGCACCTCCTGCCCAACACTGCTGTAGGTGGTGACAGAGAGTGTGAGGGTGCAGATTTGCATGTGTGCCAGAGTTTCAAACAGTATGAGATCTATGTTGCTGAAAGATGTATGGAGCAGATGACTAATGCTCACTGAGCAGGATCCAAGCACAAGAACACCAAAGTACTAAAGCAGGTTACAGAACAAACTTTAGGCCCTTGCTGAGGACAGTCATGGCCAGGCAGTGGGACACAGATCAAAAGACAAAGGGAGAGTCAGAGCACAAATCGAAGTCAGAAACAGCCAAGCTTTGGCATCATGTCACACGTTATCTCTCTCATACCAATTATTGCTCAATACCCATTCTCAGCCAGATCGAGATTTCCTTTCCAAATAGGAAAAGGATCTGGGCATGACTTTTTCAGATGAACAATGGACTGGCATCCTCACATTTGCACATAAGGCCTCAATCAGTTGCAGGTATGAGGAAATATCTTACAAGATAGTCACTCAATGATACAGGATGCCCTCAGTGCTGGCTAGACTGGGAATCCATGACAGAGTGATCTTTGTTGGAGGTGTGGTACCCACAAACGAACTCTGTTGCACATATTCTGGGAGTGTCCAGCTCTTCAGTATTTTTGGCACCCGGTTCTGGACATCATCCATCACATTACAAGGTATACCTTAGCTGGTAACCTGGTGGCAATACTTTACCATCTAACCCCCATGTCTTGTAAGAGATACAAGAAGTTCTTGCTGCTCCAGCTGCTAAATGCAGCTAAAGCATGTATTCCTAGCTCCTGGAAGAGTCCATCACCACCATCGCTAAGACATTGATTTGCCAGAGTGAAGGATATTCAAGAGATGAGGGATCTTACAGCAGTTCTCAAAGACAAGATCTCTGACCAAAACAAAAAACAGTATTATTGGAATGACTTTAAACCCTCCTCTAGATACCAACAATTACATGACTAAAATCAGCTAGAGATGTTGGGTTGATGACCTGGCCTTTAGCCTTGTAACGTATCAGGATTGGGCTAGAATGATAAATGTTCCCAACATTGTCTCTCCTTTTACCCCTTCCCTTGGGAAGAAAGCTGCGTACTTCTTTTTTTCCTCTCATTTCTGTTCCTCTTTCCCTCCATTCCGGGGTATCCCCTCAGACACCCTATGCTTGCCCTCTCTCTGTATTTAAAAGTTTGAAAATGCTGGGTAGCATCATACTATTGTGTATTTTGCCATATTGACCCGATATTTCACCCAATCACTTTCTTTTTATATAAATACTGATTGTCCTCTATTTTTCTGGAGATGTTTGCACTTTGGCCTTCATTGTACATTATGGCTTATGACCTTAACAGATGTGAATTTCAATGGATCTGTTTGTTTTGATGCATACCCTGTAAAAAGAAGAATTGTAAAAAAAAAAAGAAACAGCTGAGCAGCAGATCATAAAGCAAAAACAGAGTGTCGAACATAAGCCAAAGTCAGTAACTGCTGGACAAGCAAAGTACAAGGCAGAAGGCAGTAAGCCCAGTCCAGAAGGCACATCGAAGAGGCAAAAGTTGGAAGGCAAGTCAAGTCGTACAGGGAGAGAGAATAAGCATGTCAGTTTACAGGTAATCATGAACAAGCTAAAGACCACTCAGCAACTTCTTCCTTCAGTACTCTAATTTACAAGGGTCGTTGAGTGCCAATACCAGTGCCAAGTGTGTACACTAATGCTTTCTCACAAGCTCCCTAATGCATGTCTGGCAGTTAACCTATGCACAGAGACATGGGCAGAAGTATGTGCATGTGCATAAACCTGCTCTTGTTTCCTAGTATTAATAGAGAGAAAAATGGGGAGAGGAGGAAGAAAAATCTATGGGGACTACTCCAATTAAGCCCCCCCTTTCCACCCCCATAAGCTAATTGGACTATTACAGTACCACATACACCAATACAATTTATAAATAAAATTTAAGTTTATTCAGAAGACATTTAATATTCTATATATACAAGATATAGATCTCACAACTATCTGTTATTTACAGTGCAAAAATTGCAGTAACATTTAAAATGCCCACAAAAGGTGGTTGAAGGCTGTTATTTTAGAGTACTTGGAGATGTATCCTCAACAGTTTCGCGGATTGACCGCTTCTTCAGGAGGCATCCAAGTGGATTCTCTATGGATCAAATAATTACAATTACACACATAATAACTGGGGATAAATTTATAAACAACAGCATAATATTGGAGTGGTAATACATTTCGAAAAGTTAGAATACACTCACCAACCACTGCCCGATTGGGGCTAGGACGGCACTGTGAGACGCCCAAAAAGCGGGCATTCTCCCGGGGGCGAGCACGGGGGATTTAATATGGCAGGGTACACTAATAAAGAGAAATGAGGACCATATTAAAAGGAAGAAGTGTGGATCAATTATTAGTAGGTTGGGCCACCCGGGTGGAATGAAGCTAGAACTAGAGTGAGGGAGGGAAAGAAAAAAGGGGGGGAACAACTGCGTAATATACTTTCTAAACATTGGCATCTATTGACAGATCACCATATTGTTAAAAAATACATAAAAACCTCTCCTGAATTAGTATTCAGAAGACCCACCTCACTAAGAGGTGGACTCACTCATAGCCACTATAGAATTCCCAAGAATACAGTTCAAGAGCCCCGCAGCACGTACAAATGCGGTTATTGTCCACATTGTCCCTGGATCTTAGAGGGACACCAACTATTGCTCCCTAACGGAGAACTACTAACCCCAAGACATTCGACCAATTGTGGCACGAGTGGTCTTATCTATTTAATGACATGCGACTGAGGAGCGTTCTACGTGGGGAAGACCATTAGGGAGCTGAGGCAACGACTGGGAGATCACCTGTATGCATCAACAAATGGTAAACTCACTACAGTGGGGCGCCATATTGGCATTCACCATAAATTTAACCCGGACTACGTGAAATTCACTGTATTAGAAGTTATCCCCGAGGACCCCAGAGGGGGTGACTGGGATCGGGAAATCTTAAAACGGGAATCATATTGGATAGAACGATTGAATGCTCTCACTCCCCCGGGCCTCAATGAGGCACATACATACAAGCACTTTTTGTAATAACAATGATGATACGGGTTATCTGCCCAGCCCGGCCGACCGCTCCCTGATGGAGACCCCAATGGCCCAAACCACACCTCCCCCTCCCTCCCCTCCCCCCTGCCCCCCCTTCTTTTTCCCCCTGCCTTCCCCGTCCCTCCCCCCCTCCCCTATTTTCCTTTTCTTTCCCCTTCCTTTTACCACCAATGGACTGGTTTTGACTTTGGTCTCTATTAATGGAGGCCCCCCTTGTCCCATTTCTATTATACCATCATTATAGGCAGTCCCCTCTTTCTTTATGCTAAGAAAATATTTTATTTAATGACTGGTCATCTTTCTTTATTGTTTTCAAAAAATTTTCTTTTTTGTTTCTGCAAATATGTTTCTGCAAATATGTATGTAATAATATTTTGTAATTATTACATTGTATAAACTGTTCATGTGTATTGTTTTTACGAGTTTGGATTGGTCAACTGAATTCATTGCACGCACCAATTGATTGTATTAGCGTTGTACTTATGGTTCCAGCTATTGAATACACTCACCACCAATGTGCGGTGTGAGGAGTTAATTCTCCCCCAGTGGCGGGCACGTGACTTTCCAGGCAGAGGAGTGGCTTCCCTTGGATGGGGCCATCCTCCTCTGCCTCCTTCAGTGGTGTTTTTCATCGCTTACTCAGTGGGCTAGACACAGGCGCAGTTCAGGATACGTGCCTGCGTTTTAGGAGAAAGTCTGACCCGGAAGCTAGGCTGCGGACACTCTATTGCCGCACACCTTCCGGGTTGGGGATATATAAGGCCGCCTGAATGGCGGTCTTGTATCCACGGCATAGGAAAACGATTGGCAGGCCATTTACATGGGGATCAACCAGCTAGTAAGTGTTTACACTATATCCTCTTTCTGTCTATTCACAATTGCTGTCTGACCAGTACTTATGTTTACCGGAATGAACGTGACAGTACTGTCCTCCTCTTCCTTCTGTTCCCAGCTCTGACCAGACAGGTCAATTGTAATCAGACTAGTGAAATCTGCAGCATCTATCCAGGATATTTTGAGAGACTGTATTGTTCCTACCTTTAATAATGACTACAGTATTTGATCCCTAAATACAAATCCTGCCCCAGGAGCAAAACATTGGTCCTTTATAAGTGTTCCTGTAATGGTGGGTGCGTTTTAGAATGCTTTACATGCACTAGAGGTGGAGGGTTATCTCCCCCCTCCCCCCCTTTCCTCTCCTTTCCCACATTTTCTTGTCTCTAATCCCTGTTTTTTCCCCCATCCCATTCCAATTTCCCCTCCCCCCGTTTTTCCTCCCATTTCTTCCCCCTCCCCCCTCCCCCCCTTTCTTCTCCCTCCCATCCCTGCCTTCCCCCGTCCCCCCTTCCTCTCTCTCCCCCCCTTCCCCTTTCCTCTCCCCCCCTTTCCCCCTTTTCCCCTTTTTTGCTTTTCTTTTTTTTCCCCTCCCTCTCTTTTTTTCTCCTCCTCTTTTTCCCTTTGTTCACTTTTCTCCTTCTGGCTGTTTATTTTCCTTTCTTCTTTTCTCTCTCCCCCTGTTTTTTCCTTCCCCCCCTTTTTTGTTCCCCCCTTTTTTCTTTCCCTCCCTCACTCTAGTTCTAGCTTCATTCCACCCGGGTGGCCCAACCTACTAATAATTGATCCACACTTCCTCCTTTTAATATGTTCCTCATTTCTCTTTATTAGTGTACCCTGCCGTATTAAATCCCCCGTGCTCGCCCCCGGGGGAACGTCCGCTTTTTGGGCGTCTCACAGTACCGTCCTAGCCCCAATCGGGCAGTGGTTGGTGAGTGTATTCTAACTTTTCGAAATGTATTACCACTCCAATATTATGCTGTTGTTTATAAATTTATCCTCAGTTATTATGTGTGTAATTGTAATTATTTGATCCAAAGAGAATCCACTTGGATGCCTCCTGAAGAAGTGGTCAATCCGCGAAACTGTTGAGGATACATCCCCAAGTACTCTAAAATAACAGCCTTCAACCACCTTTTGTGGGCATTTTAAATGTTACTGCAATTTTTGTACTGTAAATAACAGATAGGTGTGGGATCTATATATTGTATATATAGATGTTTTAAATGTCTTCTGAATAAATTTAAATTTTATTTATAAATTGTATTGGTGTATGTGGTATCGTAATAGTCCAATTAGCTTATGGGGGTGGAAAGGGGGGGCTTAATTGGAGTAGTCCCCATAGATTTTTCTTCCTCCTCTCCCCATTTTTCTCTCTATTAATACTTATATAGGATGAAGGTACCCAAATAATATGTATTTATTATCATCCATTTGGCAATTACTTCATTAAACTCTTGTTTCCTAGAGTGAATCTGCCCTTCCTTACGGTTCCCATGAAAAAGTAAATGTAAACCCTCACATATACCCAGTGAAGTGAACAGCCTCAGATGATACACAGAGATGAAACAAACCTCCCTACATAAGTTTTACATGTATATCTGCTGTCTTCAGCTTGCTATATTCTTTAGAAAGTGCACATCGTGTTACAGATTTTTTTTTTTTGATTCACCTGTGGGTGTGGATTCTTGGCATACACTGTGTGACAGCTGATTGGAGGAAAGGCACACATCCTCCCTCCACAAAGGCAGAGTAAGGAAGGAATGTGCAGAGCTGTGCTGTGAATAGACCAGCACTCTGCTAATCTATCTATAGCACTATTTCAGGCTGGTTTTATCTCAGCTGTCTGAGAACTTGTCAGAGTCTATCATGCTAGTAACAGAAGAACCGAGCAGCAGAAAGACATGGGGCTTAGGGCTTTGAATAGAGATAAGAAAACACTACAGATATATGTGCTTAGGTCAAATTTCATGAATCAAGTTTACATCCACTTTAAGGATTGGACACAGCTAGTGACCTGGAATAGGTGCTATTGACACACCGACATGCCTGCACTGGAACCTTCATTATCTTCAGAGCTTGGCAGTGGCAGTCTTGGGCCTTGAATGAGAGCCTTATGCTTGCCAGCTGTCACAACTGGTCCACTTTTAAATATTTTAAATAATTAACTACTCTTCGCCTGATTTATAAAATTCATTCTGTTTCCTGTTTATAAAGCATAAAGTACTTGTTGTCACAAATAGAGAATCACATGACTGCAGATTAATACATAAAGAATGCTGACATGTTCAAGAGGCTGCAGAAAAATGTTAGCATTACAAATATGTTCAAAGTAATGGACATTGACTGTGGAATGATTTTGAAGCCAGGTGATGGTTGCAGCATTTCAGAAAATGCTGACCTCCCAAGATTTTCATGCACTATTGTCTCAAAGAGTGTAAACCAAAAAAACAGAACAAAAAACAGCATGCAGTGAGAAGCATTTCTTTGGGTGAAAGCAGCTAGGTAATGATAAACATCAGAGGGAAAAATTCCAGAATTGTTCAAGCTGACAGGAAGTCAACAACTGCTCAGATAACCACTTTACAACAAAAAGAAGGCAAAGATTACTCTAAAAATGAATAAATCAGGGAATGAAGGAGGAGAGATAAATATACTTGGAAACTGAAGTCAATTTAAGACTAGAAATATGGGAACCATATCTGATGAATACTGATTTCTACTGCAAAATGAAGATTTAAAACAGTATTAAACTCAAAAGCAAGCATTTATTATATTGAAGCTTAGGAATTCTTAGATGTGATGGTTGTATTAGTTTCCTTTTTGAGCTTTCTTTCTTCTTTTTTCATCTGGTGATCCAGCCATTAAGTCTGTTGTTTCTCAACAGAAAAGCTCTCTTGCAGATACAGGGATGAGGCAGACCCTTTACTAGTGGTGGGAGTGTTTAAAACGATAATCTTTTATTAATTTATGTAAACCTTTTACCCAAAAGGAAAACAAATTGCTGTAACTAATTATAACTTATTAGCTGGAGTACAACTTCAATTTGTTACTGTATTTAAATTTGCTAGTATTTCTAACCCCCCCTCCTCAGACTGACATTTGCTGCTCTCTAAATCTGCCCCTTGTGTTCCTTCATCCAGAGTGGTGTCTGTATAATACAGGAGGTGTGTTACTAAGCAGAACACCAGGAGAAAACAGAGGGAAAGATCCTAAAAAAAGAAAACGAATAAAGCCATTACATCTAATGCTTGGTAAGCTTCAAAATATTACATTTTTGGATTTGTGTTTAATACAGCTTTAAGATTCAGAATTTAGTGCATACATCATGAATCTGTGGATCTGTCCTCTTTTGTGTCAACAAATAAGGCTGGTGGTGATGTAAAGGTGCTAGAGAGCATTTCCTAGAACACATTAGACCTCTTAAGTGTTACTAAACCCATAACAGTAAAATCAGTACGTATATGCAGTAAAGCGTGTTTGTTGTACTCACTGTGGACCATCTGCATTGATCCTGCATTGACTGTTCCTGTCTTCCCTGATTCTCCCCTTCTTCCACAGTTCACAATCTATCTGCTGATAGAACAGAGGCTGCACATGCTCAGTTTGGTGTGTATTGCTAGAGAGTTTTTTTTTTTCTTGGGAGAATGCATGTGATCTGCACAGGGCCAATCAGCACTCTCCAGACAGAGGGTCAGGGATCCTGCAGCCTCATAGGACAATCGGGGAGAATGAAAACTCCTCCTACACGCTTTAACCAGACACTGATAGAAGTAACAAGACTGCTCTAACTGCTGATGAGAAAAGGTATTTAGCAGTTTATATTTACAAAAATAATTGAATTTCCATGTTCTGTGGTGGGAGACCAGAAATAGTGAATGAAGGGCCCTGGGTTTAGTAAAACTTTAATTATTACTGATCCTCGTTTGAACACTCCTGTGTTCCTAAGTATTGTGGCTGACCACTATACTGTATATCTTTTCATGAATAGGGTAGGCAGGTGTTTATAGGTGGCACAAGCAAAAATGCATCTTTTTTCCTGTATAGTTATTAGCCACACTTTGTTTTTCCAAAAGCAGCTGAAATTTTCCTTCCCGCGACATGTCACTAGCAAGCTCAAGCACAACAAATGGCCCTTACAAACTTAATCCATAATGACCATACAGTCGTAAAACCGACAGACAAAGGTGGTGATGGATAGGAACCAATATGTTCAGATGTGTGAGAAGATTCTCAATAATAGTGAGTGGTATCAGTTGGTATCTGGTGATCAACTGACTGAATCTAGATCTCAGCACAAAACAGTTATTACCCGGGAATACCAACAGGCCCTTATTGATAAGGACATTTTGGACTAAGGTCCATAAGAGTCTTACTAATCCCCCAGGTCACCTGATAGTTTCGGGCGTTGGGCGTCATACCGAGACAGCAAGTAAATTCATGGACAGCCAGTTACGACCACATGTTATGGGCTTACCTTCATATTTAAAAGACACTTTGGACCTACTTAGGGTAGTTGAAGTTCTTATTGTCCCTGAGATCATGTTGTGCTTTTCACAAGAACAGGATCGTAACAACTGGAAATTGTGCCAGTTTGTTGCGACTCTGTTGGAACATATTCTTCTAACTTTTTTTTTAACGGATCCACCTACCTCCAGGTGCAGGGGGTTGCGATGGGGACTTCGTGTGCCCCAGAGTATGCCAACCTGTACCTGGAAGGTGGGAAAGATTGCTCTTTTCAGATGACGGAGCCTCAATGTACGTCCACCACATTCTTCTATGGCGGAGTTACATCGACGATGTGCTGGTTGTCTGGATGGGTACCACTAAGGAACTTTCTGATTTCATGACTTTTATCTCTGTGAATGAATTCAATCTCAAATTCACAATGCAGTTTGATACACATAGTATCCCGTTCTTGGATTTGTGACTTTTTCTTAATCCTGTTGGTTCTATTTATAATAGCCTTTACCATAAAGAAACTGCAGGGAATACCATTCTACATTACTCTAGTGCTCATCCTCGCTCCCTGGTGCGCAGTATTTCATGACTTTTATCTCTGTGAATGAATTCAATCTCAAATTCACAATGCAGTTTGATACACATAGTATCCCGTTCTTGGATTTGTGACTTTTTCTTAATCCTGTTAGCTTTATTTATAGTAGCCTTTACCGTAAAGAAACTGCATTCTACATTACTCTAGTGCTCATCCTCGCTCCCTGGTGCGCAGGGAGCTCCGTTCACTCAATACATTAGACTGCGTCGAAACTGCGCCAGGGAGGAGGACTTCAAGCTAGAAGCTAAAGCTTACCACCTTTAGGGCTCATCAGGATCAGTTTCACAATCTGTTTGCTCACCATTGGCATTTTCTTGCAGAAGATCCAATAATTTCAAAATATGTATTAGACCGCCCTGAAATTGTCTACAGGAAATCACGCTCTGTCAGGGATAGTGTGAATACATAGTCACTATCTGTCACCAGATCCCCTAGAAGGAGCAGTGGATGGTAAGGGCACATATAGATGTGGAAATTGTGATCAATGCCCTTGGGTTACGGAGGGTGAAGGTTGTCCATTACCGAGGGGAGGATACCATAAGTCTAGGACATATGCTGACTGTTGCACCATAGGTGTAGTAGACTTGGCTACCTGCACCTGTGGTGCGGTTTATATTGGTAAGACTAAACGCACTTTTGCAAGATGCATCAAGGACCATTTATATTATCTCGATACAGGCCTACTATACACACCTATTTGTAAACATGTAGGTCTAAATCATAGCTATGACCCTGCATTTATTTCCTTTTTTTATGCTCGAAGTAATTCCTGGACTGAAAAAGGGAGGTCATTTTGATAAGAAAATCCTTCAACAAGAAGCTAAATGGATTTATAATCAAAGAGCAACTAGTCCACCTGTATGAATACAGCACTCTCCTTTAAACCGTTCCTCTAAAAAATATAATACTTACCCATTTTTGGACTATGTATTTTCTCCTTCAAAAAATGTACTTCACAACATCATGGTGATTGCGTGTTTGTTTTTAAAAGCAACATTTTCCATATACCCAACTTATAACACTTGAATACTGTTCGCTGTTGTCTTATGCCCCGTACACACGGTCAGATTTTCTGATGGAAAATGTTCAATGGGAGCTTGTTGTCGGAAATTCTGACCGTGTGTAGGTGTTAGGTACCTGGTAGCGAGTCTGACTTGTAGGAGAAGACCTCTCATACAACGCTGGTTCAAGAGCCACTGGAGTGGGGACAGTGGTCTCGTGAGCACAGTGGGTAGGAGTGCCTGTTGAGATGAAAGGCTCTGATGCTGGAGCAGAGTAGAGATCCCTCCAGGGATGGCTGGACTGCAGGTAAGGTGGTAACAGGAAGCAGCAGGCTGCAGCTCTGAGGATGCAGATGCAGAAGTCGCTGAAACTGAGGGTGCAACAGCACAGTAGCAAACGGCACACACAGGCAGGGTCAGACAGTCCGGATCAGCAGGAGCAAGGTGGTTAATACAGCAGGCAGAAGCAGAGTCGGTAGGCAGGCAGAGGTCGGCAATGGTATTGGTAGATGCAGAAGCAGGGTCAGGCAGGCCGGGTCGGATTGGAGAAGGAGGGATGGTCAGACAAACTGGGTCAAAGGGGTAATCAATCAATCAGGTACAGGTTACGCAGATCCACAGAGCTGAGACGAAACAGCAGCGCATCCCTGCAGCAGGAGAACTTTTATGCACCTTTTGGTGCCAAATGGCGCTAATGCGAATGCGCGCGTGCCCATGCGCGCGTACCCGCCCGCGCACACACATGCGCCGCGCACCCGTACGCGCCCGAGCGCCACGCTGAACCACAGTAACAGCTGGAGATTGCTGTATTGCCTGAACAGGGGCGCGCCGGCGCATAGGCGTACGCACATGCACTGATATGGTGCTGACAGGTCCCTGACAGTAGGCTCCATCATACGTTTTCCATCAGAATTTCCATCACACAAAATTTGAGATCTGGATCTCAAATTTTCTGACAACAAAATCCGTTGTCGTAAATTCCGATCGTGTGTACACAGTTCTGATGCACAAAGTTCCACGCATGCTCAGAATCAAGCAGAAGAGCTGCACTGGCTATTAAATGTGTTGTACGTCACCGCGCTCTTGATGTTCAGAATTTTCGACAAGATTTGTGTGACCGTGTGTATGCAAGACAAGTTTGAACCAACATCCATTGAAAAAAATCCATGGATTTTGTTGTCGGAATGTCCGATCGTGTGTACGGGGCATTAGTATGTTTTTATACTTCTTTTGAAAATATGTCAATTATGTATTGGTAGATATGCTATGATTGCATTATAATTGGGAGTGAGTTGATCCCCCTGTGCTTTAGGTTATTGTTTGGACGTTCGGGCGCCCCTGGTGGACAGGGAGGCTTTTCTCTTCTCGGTAACTATCCACCGATAACATCTAGTGGGTGGTTGCACCTGCACTCTGTGTCCCGGATTCATTGTCACATGACCAGGGGACTGGCGCATGAGCACTGGCAGGGGCACCCGCACTGGAAGGGAGGTCAGTGAGCCGCTTCCGGCTTGTTCACTTCCAGTTGGGATCGCATTTTTAAGCAGAGCGTTTGTGCGGTGATATTGTGGAGACACATACCATTGTTACAGCGCGAGGAGCGTGGCTATATCGAGGTGCCTCTGCACCCTATACTCTGGTCTCTTTGTGGGGTTCTTTCCTACCCGGTCATTCGGAGGTAATGTCATATATATTCTGCTTAACAATCTTAATATTTATGGGTACCTTGGCGTTTTTATTATTCTATCTGGTAACATATATTTAATGGGCATATTTTTGTGGAAATAATTTCCTCTTTGAGCCCCCGTATCCATCTATGCTATAGGCTTCATTGTTACTTTAATGAGGATGATTATTTTTACCATCCCAGCACATATAGTGTATTTATTTTTCTAATTATGTCTAAACCCTTTTCCCATCTGATTAAGTGGTGGGATTGTGACCTTTCTGGGTGGGAGGGTCTGTTTGAGGTTTGGGCTAGCTAGTTTGTCTTACCCATGGCCCACACCCCAATCCACACTGTTAATTGCCGTTTTTGTCCTTATTCGTTTACCATTGTGGTCATGAATATATAATTAGGTCATATGTATATACAGTATACATATGCATAGTTCCCTAAACAATATTATTTGGTATCCTTAGACCACTGCTGGTGCCTTTCATATCGAGCCGTTTATGTGGTCCAATGTCCATCAGACCAGGCGGTTGAAAATGGCTTCACCGCCCTTTTATTGTGGGTGGTGTCATCTTTACTCATTCTTTGTTGCTGTGCTCATTGGGGTATCAACACTACAAATTTTGTTGAGCACTTATATTTATATAATCTTTCATACATGTGAATACAATAATAAAAATTGTTGTTGGTACTAATGTTATTTTTTTATAATCCACACAATGTTATAGATGTATGCCGGTCTGCCTTAAAGAAGCAGATAACAAGTCTGTGAAACGCGTTGGGTTTCTGCACACACAAGCATCTGTTGTATCCTGTGTATTAAGTATCAACTATGGTCAAACAAGTTATGATCAAATGTTTTAGCTGTATTGATCACTGGTCTCCTCTATGACCAAATGTCATTACTGTGAATTTTTAATTGATGAACTTTTGTAATAAATTGAATAACTTTAATAAATATTGTTTTGTTGTGCTTACCTCAGTGACAGTTCCATACACATCCTTAAAAATCCCATCACTTGTCGAGGGAGTGGTGTACTCTCTCTAATTTCTTTTTATATTCATGGGGGATGTGTCGGTCTGTCTCTAGAAACTATCCAACATACTATATATATATATATATATATATATATATATATATATATAAAATATATTATATAATATTATATGCACATTGCCAGAATATTATAAGACAGGTGAGGCTGAAAAAAGAGTAAATGATTTCTGTAAAACAGATGATCCTAGCAAGGGGGTGTAGCACTGGGGCACCAAAGTTTGCGTGCCTACAGATCTACAGAAGTATTGATGTAAATCCAGCTCTGGATGGGCAATAGTTAAGAAAGTGGCCACTGATGAAGGTGTGTTTTAAGGTTATTAACAGTAAACATTTTGTTCTGAAACCTAGTTTTCCTCTGTCTAAAACACTGAGCCATTGCAGTTTATACCGTACAATGTTATGGGGCATATTGACATGTTACACGTTCAAAAGTCTCAGTGACTCAACAGCAATCAGAAAACTCTGAGTGGGTCCTAACAGTACACATTCTTCATCATGATACTAGCATCTCAACATTCATCTTTAGACAAGCATGTGCCTGAAATTTCATAACGAGCGTACATGTGTTACACAAACTATTGTATTTTTATGGTGCTGTCATGCTTTTTTGAAAGCTAGTGGGATTCCTCTTCAGTGACTGTCTGCATCTGCCTTCACATATCCTATGGCTATTGGATTAAGGTGAATTGATGATTTGAACTGAGGAAGTTACTTGGATGAATGATGACCTGGACCAATGTGAGCCTTTGCAAACATACTACAGAATGAGAATGCAGATCAGAAGTTCTGATTTCAGTGGCTGTATGCAGGTTCTCGATGAAACCAGAGACTGCCAGGCAAAAAAAATTTTTCTAATGGCCACAGTGGCAGCATGCATATTTGCTTCTGCACAGTTTTTGTTTAAATGGCTGCATCATGATGGCACAGCGATATTGTATACATGCCAGGAAAGAATTATTTTTATTTTAAAGGACAATTTTAGTGACATGTACTATATATTAGGTGGCTCTTATAATTTGGCAAATAAAAATATGTACAATTTTGGGTTATGTTTTACTGATAGGCCAGTAGGTCTGAAGTGACTAAATTTTAAAAATATTGACTTTTTTTGTTTATTGAAACCTGTAATTAGGAAATATGTAGGCTTCAACTGGCAAACTCTGCTTTTAAAAATGGTAGTTGCTTGTCTATTACATTGACTAAGGCATGCTCATACAAGATGTGGAAGTTAGAAGTACTGAAGTTGGAGAAAACCATGCAACTAACCAGTTTCCGGAAAAAGGCCGTATTACTTTCAAGACAGGTGTTTTTTTAAACACAAACTTCAACATGGTCTTAACCTATAATTTTGTTGAACTAAAGTAAAACTGGTGTTAAAATGAATTAATCCATATTGTCAGAGCAGGTTTTGAACAATTTAATTTACAATGGATTTAATTTAACATATTTTATGTACATAAACTAAAAAACGCTCGTTTAAAAAGATCTTATGTACACATCCACATATGTGTATATGATGTGTATTTTGTTGAGTTGTATGGAGTACGAGAAATCAAAGTCATTTTTAATTTAGCTTCACAGTTAAAAAGAGCCTGCCAATTGAAGCTAGCTCAATTTAAGGGGCACTAAAAAACAGGAGTGTAATAAAAGCTTGGTTTTCTTCAGAGTGTAGGGCATCCAATAGCTACTGACTGGACAGCCATTAGATGAGTTTTTGAAGCAGTTCATGCTGTTGATAAAACAACTGGAATGGACTACTTTTTTCTCCCCACAGAAAATGTAATTCAGCTGGTAATGAGACATGAAAATTGCCCTTTTTAAGGTAATTTTTATGGCTTTCGTATTCATATTCCAGACACCCTTCTGTAGATGTCACTTTGAGTAGTGAAAAGGAAAAGCTTCGTCTGCATCCTGACTGGCTGGGGGGAGGTTGATTCTGTTTTATGTGGATAATTATTTTAACCTTTATAACACATCCAGACCTAGTAGGTCTAGTTTCTTGCATTTACCCTGACATTTACATCTCCTTTGTACAGTTGTAGCACAACGCTCCACTGCCATGTCAGTTCATGGTCACAGGGGTCTCTAACATTTCTACCACCCCGCAATCCACAGTCTAAAACGCTATTATTAAGACCTATGATGCCAAAAAATGAGATTGCATGCTTATGACTAGAGTGCTGTAGCCTTAAATAGTCATCCAACTGTTTTGAAGGCTATTATTAAGTGTCCTGGGGAAATGCAAAAATTACCCAGTGATCCCCAGACTTAATTTTATTTAAGCATTCTGCGGAGTTTAGAGGTCTGTAATACATTCCTTAGACTAAGACTCTTTGCTTATAAAATGCATATATTTTTCATCCAGTTTGAAAACACAGTTTTTCTTTTAATGTAAATAGGCACAATACTAATTTTAGCACTGTTCTTTTCAAGTAGATTGACATAACGCTGGATATATCAGTCTAGTCAGTATTACCAATCCTGATTTAAGAAAAAATTAACAGCCTGCCCCACATATTTTGTAGCATTGCCTAAATAAATTGAATATGTATACACTCAAGTCAAACCTAAATCCAGCATCATGGAACAGAAACAAGATGGTTTTTCAGGGCGACTATTATCAAAGTGCAGAAATTAATTGGATGCTTTAATTGAGCCAGATTACTAGCTAATGCCTGCTTGAATACAGTAATTCGTCTATTAAATTATCTTTGAATAATTACCTGAAATTTCTCAGCTGCAGGGCCTGATGGCTATTTAATTGCACAGTTGCTATATAATTACTTAACAAGGTGTCCTAGAATAGTTTAATTTTCTTTTATTGTAAAAGGAAAAGCAGAAACTAAAGTAACTGAATCCTGTAGAGGGTTACAAGACTGATGTTTACAAAGGTAAAATAACAGCTTAACATGCTATGTTCAAGGATGAGTATTGGTTTGTCCATGGCATCTGGGGTTTTATGATTACAGCATCATTTCCAAAATGTTTTTTTTTTTTTAATTGAACTGTCATTTTTGTTTTGCACTTGAGCTATAAGATATGAATTACAATATTACTTTGTAGGTACTTACATAAATCATACATTTTACGTTTAACACAACTTTTGTTCAATACCTAACTTATATTGATACATAAATGCAAAAAAATATATTAGAAAACAGTTATGTGATAAATATCTCTAATTTCAAAATATCATCACCTACCATTGAATTTTTAAATCTGTCCTAGCATTATGTAAACCGTTCAAAAGAGACCTTGACATAGTTGACTAGAGGCAGCTTAAATGAATGTTTGTGGGTATCAGACAGAATGAGTCAACATTCTGTTTAGTTTTCATTATTGTTTCACCTTAAAAATATATATTTATAAATATATAATATTGTATTTTGAATGTTTTTGAAATAGCTTTGAAGCAAAGGAGGTACTTGAATTTATTAGAATGATGACATCATGTTGACATCTGCAGTTAGAACAATTTTAATTAACTCATTTGGTATAGTGCTGTAACATAAAACATTGTAGTACATTTGTGATGAATATGGGGGATAATGTGCAATATAAACAACTTACTATACATTTCATAACTTACTACATTACTATTTAGACTATTAAATAAAACTAGCCAATTTAGATACAACAAACTTAGGAGTGATACATCATTAATTATAAAATTAAGAGAATTTTTTTGAGCGCAAAGAATTTACAGTATATTGCCAAAAGTATTGGGACACCTGTTTTACATGCACATGAACTTTAATGGCATCCCAGTCTTCGTCCATAGGGTTCAATATTGAGTTGGCCCACCCTTTTCAGCTATAACAGCTTCAACTCATGTGGGAAGGCTGTCCACAAGTTTTAGCAGCGTGTCTTGCTTTGTGCACTGGTGCTCAGTCATGTTGGAACAGGATGGGGCTATCCCCAAACTGTTAACACAAAATTGTGAGCATGAAATTGTCCAAAATGTCTTAGTATGCTGACCCTCTAATGCCGCGTACACACGATCGGACTTTTCGCCAACAAAACCGTGGATTTTTGTTCGAAGGTTGTTGGCTCAAACTTGTCTTGCATACACACGGTCACACAAATGTTGGCCAACAATTCTGAACGTGAGAATGCGGTGACGTACAACACGTACAACAAGCATATAAAAAAGAAGTTTAATAGCCAGTGTGCCACCCTTTGGGCTCCTTCTGCTAATCTCGTGTTTATCTCGTGTTAGTAGAAGTTTGGTGAGAGACGATTCGCGCTTTTCAGCCTCGTGTTTTTCAGTTTGTTTCTGCTTTTCAGTTTTGTGCTTGTGGGTTCGTATCTGTTCTTCAGTCCGTGTTGTCAGTTCATTCTTGTCTTTCAATGTGTTCTATTTATAGTTCGCTTCTGTTTTTCAGTGCCTTCTTGTCCGCTCGTTTCTGATTTTCAGCTCGTTCTTCTCAGGTCCTTTCTGATTTTCAGTGCGTTCTGTCAGTTCGTTCTGAGCAGCCGACCGTTTTCTAGCCATGTTGCAGTTACGTTCTCTTCGGAGAGCTCGTGTCATTGTTGGGCTTGGTGTTGGAGTTCTTGCTTTGACCCAAGTCCAGTCCATGAACAGGGTGAGGAGGAGTTCATGGACCAAGAATTGGTTGCTTAATTGTGACCAATTCTCTCACATGCCTTTGCTGCGGGAGCTCCAGGAGAATAATCCTGACAATTTCAGGAATTATCTCCGGGTGACGGACCCCGTTTTTCACCGTCTGTTGGTTTTGCTTACCCCCTATATTACCAAGCAGGACACCTGCATGTGGTAAGCCATCACTCCCGAGCAAAGGCTCGTAGCCACATTGCGGTACTTGGCGACGGGGAGAAGTCTCCAGGATATTGAGTTTACTACTGGGATCTCCCCCCAGGCTATGGGAATCATTATTCCAGAGACCTGTTCTGCCATTATTCAGGTCCTGCAGAAGGACTATATTAAGGTAAGTTTTATCCTTTAACATCACATTCTATGTATTTAATGTTTGCTAATGTATTGTATTTCTTTCATCATTCCATAATTACCATGATTGTAATATGCTGTGAATGTCCTCTTTGTCCTCATGCTGTAAGCTTTTAATGCTCCTTTTTTGTCCTTCATGCATATTTGCCTTTACTAACCTCCCCAGCATGCTATCCTGGGCCCATACACACCTAGCCTAATCACTTAACAATGTATTTTGTCTGCTCCATTGTAGTGCTTACCCTAAACACCTCCTAAAATGTGTACAAATGTTATTGTTGTCCTTAAATTCATGCAGAGTGCAGTAGGCTTTTTCTTGTGGGGCCCAAACTCATTTGGAACCCTCCCCTCCAACCGCTAAGTCAATTGATACCAATACTCTATCTGCTGACTTTGCCAAACCCATACACACTATACCTACCTCTTTTGCGGTCAGATTTATGGATGAATTTACCAAAGCATGTAGTGCAAGGGCCTGCTTGAATACTTTCAAATGGTACTGTTTAAAGTTTTTTGTTATCCTATTATCTTGATAGGTAATTGCAGAATGTAAAAATGTGCTTCAATTTGGACAGTGTGTATTCATATTTTTGGATTATAACACTTCTTACCTGTCCAGTGGGCTGCCAATAGTGTAAGTAAGGAGGGGCTGGCTAAAGTAACACACATTATTTATGCATTCAGCTCTTAATGAAGCGGAGATGGTTACCTGTCCAAAACATCCCCCCACCCTAAAATTTTTACAATGGACCATCAGAGGGGGTGAGGAATCTGATAAGTGGACCTTATAATTTTGACTTTAAATACTCATTTAAATAAATGTTATACTTATGTTGGCCAAGAATGTTTGTGTCTAATCTGCTTGCAATGTTATGTGCAAAAGTACTAATTTTTTTTCTTGTTTGACTCCACAGTTTCCTTCCAACCCACAGGAATGGCATACTGTGGCCTCCCAATTCACCCAGCAGTGGCATTTTCCCAACTGCGGTGGTGCGATAGATGGGAAACACTTCTGGATCATCCCACCCCCCAACTCGGGGTCATACTACTATAACTACAAGGGGTACAGTAGTATCGTGTTGTTGGGGGTGGTGTCGGCGACCTCTGAGTTTTTGTATCTGGACGTGGGGAAGAATGGCTGTATGTCGGATGGAGGAGTCATCGCCCAGACTGTATTCTACAGGCATCTCCAGACTGACAGCTTGGGTTTGCCTCCTCTAGCAGACAAGGTGGCGAGCCTCCCATTTGTATTTGTGGCAGATGAGGCATTTGCGCTGGGGGACCATCTGATGTGGCCGTTCCTAATTAGGACCCTCACCCCGGAGCAGAGGGTTTTTAACTACCGGCTGGCCAGAGTCAGAAGAGTGGTGGAAAATGCCTTTGGCATAATGGCCAGACGATTCCGGCTATTCCTAACATCAATAAATATGGATGAATACAAACTTAACCATATTATTCTGTGCTGCTGCATTTTGCATAATTTTATGAGAAAAAATGCAGCTAACTATCTGGCCTCAGCTGGGACTGAGGCCGGCTCACCAGAATAAATCATGAGGGCTCTTGAAGCTGGCCGTCCTGGCTTGCCCCCCCAAAGCGCCCGTGAAGTACGGCAAAGATATCTTGAGTATTTTGTGGGTAGGAGGGCAATTGATATGCCAGATAATCTTTAAAAGCTCTTTAAAATAAATTTGTTGTGAAAAACTGAACTCATATTTCATTTGATTTACTGCTTGTGTTTCTTATCTGTCTCCTAGGGTATCCAATGGCCTTTTATTTTTGGCCATTTTCATCAATAGTGCAAATGTAACTTATTTGATACATGAGGTGACAATCTCTTCTTCAGCTAACTATTATGTTCTGTTGTGCTATGGGTCTGCTACACACACACAATGTTTTTGTTGTTAATGTATGTAATGCATTAATGATAAAAATAATCATCCTTTTAATGAATTAATTGCTTGTAGTCCCTAAAATGGCCTGATTTTGGCAAATTTCACAGCACAGTGGGGGTTATTTACTGAAGGCAAATCCACTTTGCACTACAAGTGCACTGCAAGTGCACTTGCAGTGCACTTGTAGTGCAAAGTGGATTTGCCTTTAGTAAATACCCCCCATTGTCCCTGTAACTACAACAACTTACTAAAAAAAATGGTGTTGAGCATTTAAAGAAGAAGCCAAACGTTGTTGAGTATAAAACATTTTACTTAAAGCACATTCACATGTGCGTTTATTAAAGGGTATTTAAACAAACCAACATCTTTGATGGATAACATGTATGTTTGACAGTAGATATAGCCTTTTTTGTGGCTAAACAGGCATGTTTAAAAACATAACATCCACATCCCCAACTCAGGAACTTACAAAGTTCAACTTTTATAAAGTAAAGGCCATATGAGACATTCGTATGTCAAAACTGTGTTGATTTTGCATTCATCAGATGAGATGATCTCACCCCTGTAAAAGCCAAATTTTGAAGATGCACACAAATTGGGACTCAAAATGTGGATTTCCATCATGATCCCATGCCTAAAATATGTGTCTTTTCCCTACATCTATTTTGATAAAGTCACAAAACACACAGTGGGGGTCATTTACTATAGTGCCAAAAAATTATCTTGCAGTGCCAAAAAATAGCTCTCAAAAAAGGCCAGAAAGACTTCAACTCTCAGAAACTCAGCACTAATGCAAATGGAAAGCAGCGCTATTGCCGGCAATAATGCCTGTCAGATCACATATGCTGGAATAGTGGAAGTCAATCGGGCTTGAACCTGCAAAATCCAAAGTTCTCACTGAAGGCTTATATGCCATAAAAAGTGTTTGGAGACCCGGATCCTGCCCCAGAGGACATGTATCAATGCAAAAAAAAGTTTTAAAAATGTCCGTTTTTTTTGTGAGCAATGATTTTAATAATGCTTAGAGTGAAACAATAAAAGTGTAATATTCCTTTAAATTTCGTACCTGGGGGGGGGGTGTCTATAGTATGCCTGTAAAGTGGCACATGTTTCCCGTGTTTAGAACAGTCTGACAGCAAAATGACATTTCAAAGGAAAAAAAGTAATTTAAAAGTGCTAGCGCTAGTGTCGGCTATTAATGAATTGTCGATCCCCACAATACACATAAAAGTTCATTGATAAAAACAGCCTGGGATCCCCCACAGTGCATTACCAGGCCCTTTGGGTCTGGTATGAAGATTAAGAGGAACCCCGAACCAAAATTTTTTTTTAAAAAATGGCGTGGGGGTCCCCCTCAAAATCCATACCAGACCCTTTAGGTCTGGTATGGATTTTAAGGGGAACCCCGCGCCAAATTGTTTTAAAAAATGGCGTGGGGTCCCCCTAAAAATCCATACCAGACCCTTATCTGAGCACGCAACCTGGCAGGCTGCAGGAAAAGAGGGGGGATGAGAGAGCGCCCCCCTCCTGAACCATACCAGGCCACATACCCTCAACATGGGGATGATGTCCCAGTTCATGGGGACAAGGGCCTCATCCCCACAACCCTTGCCCGGTGGTTGTGGGGGTCTGTGGGCAGGGGACTTATTGGAATCTGGAAACTCTCTGACGCTACGGGGGTTTCCGTGGCGTCAGAGGGGGGCGGGGTCACCCGTACATGTCACAGGTAACCCTGCGGCATTTCTCCATTGCATCAGAGGGGGCGGGGTCACCCGTGCATGTCACAGGTGGCCCCGCCCTCAGCTTCTTAAGAACTGTCACGGCAAGTCTAGCGTCATTCAGCGGGCTCCTCCCATGGAGGCGGATCGTGTCGTGGCAGCGTCTTTCTCTGTACGAGGAAGGATTACATCGCTGGAATTTTTTTTTTCTTTTTTAATAAAGGACTTGTCCAATGCTGTGTCTGTGTGTTTTTTACAATTTTTGACACTTTTTTTGTGAAATGGTAGGAGTACAATGTACCCGTTACCATTTCACACGGGGGGGGCGGGATCTGGGTGTCCCCTTGTTAAAGGTGGCTTGTATTCCAGATTCCAATAAGCCCCCCGCCCGCAGACCCCCACAACTACCGGGCACGGGTTGTGGGGATGAGGCCCTTGTCCCCATCAACATAAAGACATCCTCCTCTGCCGCTCTCTCGCCCCCCTCTTTTCCTGCGGCCTGCCAGGTTGCGTGCTCGGATAAGGGTCTGGTATGGATTTTGAGGGGGACCCCCACGCCATTTTTAAAAAAAAATGGGCGCAGGGTTCCTCTAAAATCCATATCAGACCTGAAGGGTCTGGTATGGATTTTGAGGGGGAACCCCCACGCCATTTTAAAAAAAAAATTTGGCACGGGGTTCCCCTTAATATCCATACCAGACCAGAAGGGCCTGGTATGGAATTTGGGGGACCCCCACGTATTTTTTTTATTTTGGTTTGGGGTTCCCCTTAATGTTCATACCAGACCCAAAGGGCCTGGTAATGGACTGTGGGGGAATCCCAGGCCTTTTTTATCAATGAACTTTTATGTGTATTGTCGGGACCGACAATTCATTAATAGCTGGTGTCTTGCCGAGAAAGTTCCCCCGGCGAATAAGGACCCCCCTGTACTGCGCATGCGCTGCGCTTGCGCAGTACGAATGACTACGGAGCCGCCAAAAGTCTCCAAAGTTGAACAGCTGATCGTCAGCTCTACACGGCGCCTATGCACTACATTCTGCCCTGAGTCCAGGTTCAAGCCCCACCATCCAAGTGGACATAGAGTTAGAATAAAAATATGCCGAGTGAAGTGAGGCTGTGCCCGAAGCGTGGTGAGCAAAGCGAGCCCACGAGGGGCCCTGTTACAGGCGCCGTGTACAGCTGACTCACAGGTGTTCAGCTTCGGCTATTTTCGGCGGCTCATACTGCGCAAGCGCTGCGCCTGCGCAGTACAGGGGAGTCCTTATCCATTGGGGGAACTTTCTCGGCAGAACACCGGCACTAGCACTAGCACTTTTAAATGACTTTTTTCTTCCTTTAGAAATGTACTTTTGCTGTCAGACTGTTCTAAACACGGGAAACATGCGCCACTTTACAGGCATACTATAGACACCCCCCAGGTACGAAATTTAAAGGAATATTACACTTTTATTGTTTCTTTTTAAGCATTATTAAAATCACTGCTCCCAAAAAAACGTCCGTTTTTAAAACTTTTTTTGCATTGATACATGTCCCCTGGGGCAGGACCCGGGTCCCAAAACACTTTTTATGACAATAACTTGCATATTAACCTTTAAAATTAGCACTTTTGATTATTCATGTTCATGTCCCATAGACTTTAACGGTGTTTGCGTGTTTGCTGCGAACTGAACAGGGGGTGTTCAGCCCATTCCTAGTTATCATTGAGACTTGTCAAGCAATTCGGAGGTCCAAAGTCGCCCAACTGTGAAATAAGTCATATATATTTTAATAAAAAGGAGCTGTCATTTATACTTGCATTTACATCAGCAGAACAAATGCAGGAAGTGATGTGTGCACATGGGCCAGAAGCAAATGTGTAGGGATGCCAAACAAATCAATGAACCCCACCCACACCAAATCTAACTACCACATCCACCCCACATTGATTAAGCACAAGTACATATCATACCCTTATCCAGAAAATGAGCAGCACCTCCTCTTTGCTAAAAAGGGACCTCGCCATGTCCACCTAGATGGAGATCCTGACCAGCACAGGAACTTCCGGGTGATTACAATGACTTATTTCTGGGTCAGAAGGCAAAACCACACTCTTTTGATCGATGCTGCGAATATTTTATCGCAATCACGATTAGAATTTTATTATTTTTGTTTATTTGCAGATATGCAAATTTGTATGTCTACCTATGATATTTAAAGACGTTCGATAAGAAATGGTGTCCCTGGGTTAGCAACAGGTGAATGACAAAAACAAAAGGCCCAGTTTGAGCCCTGGTTCACACTGACAGAGGAAGGAAATCGTTCAGCTGAAATCACACAATTTCATCCCCGCATGTCAGTCCCGACTGCAGGGGGAATTTCAGAGACATCTGTGCAGGTTTCTGCACTGATATCAATACAAATTGCACCCCAAAGTCACACCAAGTAAAACGGTGTAATTGCCACCGCTTTGACATGTCAAATCGCACCAATGTGAACTAAAGCTGACACATACAACACTGCCAATCCACCAGCTGAATTCATTACCTGCAATTCTCCACAGCTGTTATATATAAAGATTCCACCTTTATCATTTACTTGCAGGTGTGCAGAAGCCTAGGTTTACATTGGAGCGATTTGTCAAGCGATTTGAGAGATCAAATCGCATGACTATTGGCAGCAATGGCACTGTTCCAATCGATGCGTCACCTATTTTGTGGCGCCGCACCAATTTGCTAAAATAGTTCCTGCACTACCTTTGCCGATTTCGGGTGCGACTTCAATAGACATCTGTGTATGAAGCCACACGGATGTCTATCAAGTAGCACCTGAAATCATGCTGACCTTGCTACATTGAAATTGTGCTACTTCAAGTGAAGTAGCGCAATTTCAAAGTAGCATCAATGTGAACCAGGGCGAAGAGATTCGTTTTTTGGTGAACAAATACATATTGAAATAAGATATAAGAGATATTGCACTTTCCCAAAACCACCACCCACAAAAACTAAAGAGAAAGAAAAGTAGAAGAAAAAAAAACACCACAACAAAGCTCAATAATGTACTTTTATTTTACCAGCAGAAAAAAAAATGTACATTCATTTACTAGCTTCAAAAAAATTTGCACGGGATATATGGTGCTACATTTAGCAATGGGATTTTAAGGGCCCTGCTCATAAGAGCTTACAATCTAAAATTTGACAAAACCTTAGAGTGGACACAGCTTTACTTTCAGTGTATAACGGGCAACACATCACATTTTTATCTGCAAGATTATAGAAACATACTTAACAGTCATTCTTACAAAGCATTCCAACATAATATTAAAAAGGGCTTATTCAAAACACCCACCACCAGCCCACAATCCACACATACATACATTGGTGACCATGTTCTGCTGGAAGCTGCATTTCAGGGTACACGATGCTTCCAAACGATGTTTGCATGATCTGACAGAAACAACACTCAAACAACATTGACAGCATTGACAGCATGGCCACATAAACCCACTCTTGATTGAAAAAATGCACAAGAATTTCAGCAAATATCCCTAGTTGGGCATTTGTCAATAGGCACAATATAATTCCTTCTCCCCCACAAATCACAGCAAAAAACTAAAGCACGTTTTTTGGGTGATACACCTTTGGAAGGAAAGATGTTCGAGCTTCACTAACTATGGATTATGTTTTTGGACACTATTATATCTCTGGATATACACTGTTTTGAACTTTATTAGATTCACAAGAAGACACTATTTAATTTATTTTTTATATGTTCCCTGATTGAGCACTCACACTGCGTGTTTAATATAGCACTGTGCACCTTATAGTTTTATGCACTTATGGTTATCTTTGACTTATGTTTATTTATTACTGGTCAGTTATAACACTGTTATATGTATTAATTTCTGCATTTATGATTGAAATGACTACTTTTATCTAGCGCAGACACACATTTTTTCTATTTCTTCACGTGCAGGATTATGAGTGTTTGCAGCTGGTTTCCATTCAGGATTGACTACACACCATTTTTAATATTTTATTAGGCAATTATCCGTAGGTGGCTCGCAAGGTTTACCTATTAACAGCAAAAAACCTGACCTCCTCAGGCCAAACAACCCCCCCTACTGCAGGTCTTTATATAAGAAAGGTTGTATTGTTAGCACACTGACATGCCCAATAGAAGTACACGCCCACCAGTATCTTTCAATCTATCTCTTCATGTATGTCTAAAGTGATTGCACCTGATGAGCAGGAACACATAATACTATTCGCAACTGTGTTAGCTCTTGCATCAAATCTCCAACTACAGGCCAAAGATCGAAGTCCATTTGCATCCACATAAACAAAGCAACAGTTTTCTAAGCATATATACCTGTGCAGTGTAAACCCTAAAATTTTAAATGTCCAATTCCCTGGGCATGATTAGTGCTAACAAACATTAACATCAGTCCCTGGCTGCAATGAGCTTCCAATCTAAAGTCCAAAAGTAACTTTCTTACATTACAACCTATTTCGACAGAAGACAAATAAAATGCCTGCATGTCTTTGGATTGTGGTGAGAAACCCACACAGGGAGAACATAAAAAATTCAACACAAGCATTAGCATGTTGGGGAGTAGAACCAACATCCCAGGTGCTGCTAGACAGAACTGCTACCCACTTAGCCACCAGGCAGCCCCACACATGTTCTCTACATCTCTGTGGTGTGAACCAGCCCTAAGTTCATAGCCATGCTCAGTGTCACAAGCAATAAAGAATATATTGGCCTAAGTATTGGGACGCCTGCCTTTAAACGCACATGAACTGTAATTAGTATTAGTATTGGGTTCAAAACTCATTTGGCCCACCCTTTGCAGCTATAACAGCTTCAACTCTTCTGGGAAGTCTGTCCACAAGGTTTAGGGGTGTGTCTATGGTAATGTTTGACCATTCTTCCAAGTGCATTTGTGAGGTCAGGCACTGATGTTGGATGAGAAGGCCTGACCTACAGTCTCCTCTCTAATTCATCCCCAAGGTGTTCTGTTGTGTTGAGGTCAGGACTCTGTGCAGGCCAGTCAACTTCCTCCACCCCAAAATCACTCATCCATGTCTTTATAGGACCTTGCTTTGTGCACTGGTCCAAATGATTTGGTGGAGGGGGAATTATGATGTAGGGTTGTTTTTCAGGGGTTGGGGTTGGCCTCTTAGTTCCAGTTAAGGGAACTCTTAAGGCGTTAGCATACCAAGACATTTTGGACAATTTCATGCTCCCAACTTTGTGGGAACAGTTTGGGGAAAGCCCCTTCCTGTTCCAACATGACTGCACACCAGTGCACAAAGCGAGGTCCATAAAGACATGGATGAGCAAGTTTGGGAAGGAGAAACTTGATTGGCCTGCACAGATAGGGATGAGCTTCGAGTTCGAGTCGAACTCATGTTTGACTCGAACATTGGCTGTTCGCAAGTTTGCCGAACAGCGAACAATTTGGGGTGTTCACGGCAAATTCGAATGCCACGGAACACCCTTTAAAAGTCTATGGGAGAAATCAAAAGTGCTAATTTTAAAGGCTTATATGCAAGTTATTGTCATAAAAAGTGTTTGGGGACCTGGGTCCTGCCCCAGGGGACATGGATCAATGCAAAAAAAGTTTTAAAAACGTCCGTTTTTTCAGGAGCAGTGATTTTAATAATGCTTAAAGTCAAACAATTAAAGTGTAATATCCCTTTAAATTTCGTACCTGGGGGGTGTCTATAGTATGCCTGTAAAGGGGCGCATGTTTCCCGTGTTTAGAACAGTCTGAAAGCAAAATGACATTTCGAAGGAAAAAACCCATTTAAAACTACCCGCGGCTATTGCATTGCCGACAATACACATAGCAGTTCATTGATAAAAACTGCATGGGAATTCCCCACGGGGAAACCCCGAACCAAAATTTAAAAAAAAAAATGACGTGGGAGTCCCCCTAAATTCCATACCAGGCCCTTCAGGTCTGGTATGGATTTTAGAGGGAACCCCGCGCCAAAAAACAAAAAATAACCGCGTGGGGTCCCCCCAAAAATCCATACCAGACCCTTATCCGAGCACGCAACCTGGCAGGCCGCAGGAAAAGAGGGAGGGACGAGAGTGCGGCCCCCCTCCTGAACCGCACCAGGCCACATGCCCTCAACATTGGGAGGGTGCTTTGGGGTAGCCCCCCAAAACACCTTGTCCCCATGTTGATGAGGACAAGGGCCTCATCCCCACAACCCTGGCAGGTGGTTGTGGGGGTCTGCGGGCGGGGGGCTTATCGGAATCTGGAAGCCCCCTTTAACAAGGGGACCCCCAGATCCCGGCCCCCCCTGTGTGAAATGGTAAGGGGGTACTTACCCCTACCATTTTACTAAAAAACTGTCAAAAATGTTAAAAATGACAAGAGACAGTTTTTGACAATTCCTTTATTTAACTGCTTCTACTTTCTTCTATCTTCCTTCATCTTCTGGTTCTTTCTCCGGCGTTCTCGTCCAGCATCTCCTCCGCGGCGTCTTCTATCTTCTTCTCCTCAGGCCGCTCCGCACCCATGGCATTAGGGGAGGCTCCTGCTCTTCTCTTCATCTTCTTCTCTTCTTCCTTCTTCTCTTTTTCTCTTCTTTTCTTCTTCATTTTCTTCTCCGGGCCACTCCGCATCCATGCTGGCATGGAGGGAGGTTCCCGCTGTGTGATGGCGTCTCCTCGTCTGACGGTTCTTAACGTGGGGCGGGGCCACCCGGTGACCCCGCCCCCCCTGACGCACGGGACATGACGGGACTTCCCTGTGGCATTCCCCGTGATGTCACAGGGAAGTCCCATCATGTCACCGTGCGTCAGAGGGGCCGGGGTCACCGGGTGGCCCCGCCGCCGTTATTTAAGAACCGTCAGACGAGGAAACGCCTTCACACAGCGGGAGTCTCCCTCCATGCCAGTATGGGTGCGGAGCGGCCCGGTGAAGAAAATGAAAAAGAGAAGAAGAGAAGAAAAGAAGAAGAGAAGAGCGGGAGCCTCTCCCCATGCCATGGGTGCGGAGCGGCCCGACGAGAAGAAGATAGAAGACGCCGCGGAGGAGATGCTGGACGAGAATGCCGGAGGAAGAACCAGAAGAACCAGAAGATGAAGGAAGATAGAAGAAAGAAGAAGCATTTAAATAAAGGAATTGTCAAAAACTCTCTCTTGTCATTTTTAACATTTTTGACAGTTTTTTAGTGAACTGATAGGGGTAAGTACCCCCTTACCATTTCACACAGGGGGGGCCGGGATCTGGGGGTTCCCTTGTTAAAGGGGGCTTCCAGATTCCGATAAGCCCCCCGCCCGCAGACCCCCCCAACCACCGGCCAGGGTTGTGGGGATGAGGCCCTTGTCCTCATCAACATGGGGACAAGGTGTTTTGGGGGCTACCCCAAAGCACCCTCCCAATGTTGAGGGCATGTGGCCTGGTACGGTTCAGGGGGGGCGCACTCTCGTCCCCCCCTCTTTTCCTGTGGCCTGCCAGGTTGCTTGCTCGGATAAGGGTCTGGTATGGTTTCTTGGGGGGACCCCACGCCGTTTTTTTTTTTGGCGCGGGGTTCCCCTTAAAATCCATACCAGACCTGAAGGGTCATTTTTTTTTTTTAAATTTTGGTTTGGGGTTTCCCTGTGGGGAATTCCCATGCCGTTTTTATCAATGAACTTCTATGTGTATTGTCGGCAATGCAATAGCCGCGGGTAGTTTTAAATGGGTTTTTTCCTTCGAAATGTCATTTTGCTGTCAGACTGTTCTAAACACGGGAAACATGCGCCCCTTTACAGGCATACTATAGACACCCCCCAGGTATGAAATTTAAAGGGATATTACACTTTTATTGTTTGACTTTAAGCATTATTAAAATCACAGCTCCTGAAAAAACGGCCATTTTTAAAACTTTTTTTTGCATTGATCCATGTCCCCTGGGGCAGGACCCAGGTCCCCAAACACTTTTTATGACAATAACTTGCCTATAAGCCTTTAAAATTAGCACTTTTGATTATTCATGTTCGTGTCCCATAGAATTTAATGGTGTTCGCGTGTTCGAACAAACTTTTTTCCTGTTCGCATGTTCTGGTGCGAACCGAACAGGGGGCTGTTCGGCTCATCCCTATGCACAGAGTCCTGGCCTCAACCCGATAGAGCACCTTTTGGCTGAATTAGAGCAAAAACTGCGAGCCAGGCCTTCTCATCCAACATCAGTGCCTGGCCTCACAAATGCACTTCAGGAAGAATGATCAAACATTCCCATAGACACACTAAACCTTGTGGACTGCCTTCCCAGAAGCTGTTATAGCTGAAAAGGGTGGGCCAAATAAAATTTTAACCCTATGGACTAAGACTGGGCTGCCATTAAAGTTCATGTGTGTGTGTAAAGGCAGGCGTCCCAATACTTTTGGCTAAATAGTGTATATGGAAAAGATTTACAATGGTATAAATACTACATTTAGACATAGTTATAGGACCTGGGAGATGAGACAACGTCTCTACATGAAGCAGCATGTTTGGGATTTGAAACCAGACACTCAGGGATACTAAGCAGAAGTTCTAACCTCTAAGCCACGGAGCTGCCATGTGTGATAATCTCCCACACATAATCACACATAAATACACATAAAAACACATAAATACTGCATTTCTTTCGACATACAGGTGATGAGATTACATTACTCAAGAGTTATTCTTCTTGATTTATTCTGTGATATTTAGTGTTTTTTTGGAGATGGAGAGTAACAAGTGAAAGTGACAGAGAAAAATATATTTTACCAAAACTTCAAAACATTTCACATTCTAGTATTCTTAAAAACAAAATATTTAAAGTAGAAGCAACAATGTTGCAAAGGAAAATTTATTTCAGAGAAAGATACGTTTCATCTCAACATAAACCACTTGACCACTGGGCACTTAAACCCCCTTAATAACCAGACCAATTTTCAGCTTTCAGTGCTCACATTTTGAATGACAATAACTCAGTCATGCAACACTGTACCTATATTAAATTTTTGTCCTTTTTTCACACAAATAGCGCTTTCTTTTGGTGGTATTTAATCACCACTGGGTTCTTTATTTTTTGCGCTATAAAAGAAAAAAAAAAACGAAAATTCTGTTAAAAAAATGCATTTTTCTTCGTTTCTGTTATAACATTTTGCAAATTAGTAATTTTCCTTCATATATTTTGGCCAAAATGTATACCGCCACATATCGTTGGTAAAACTAAACCCAAATCTGTGTATATTAGTTGGTTTTTGTGAAAGTTATAGAGTCCACAAGCTATGGTGCCAATATCTGAAAATTGATCACACCTGAAGTACTGACGGTTTCTTGAGACCCTAACATGCCAGAAAAGTACAAATACCCCCCAAATGACTCCTTTTTGGAAAGAAGACATTCCAAGGTATTTATAAAGATGCATGATGAGTTTTTTGAAGTTGTCATTTTTTCCCACAATTCTTTGCAAAATCAAGATTTTTTTTTTATTTTTTATTTTTTCACAAAATTGTCATATTAGCATGTTATTTATCACACACAGCATATGCATACCACAAATTACACCCCAAAACACATTCTGCTATTACTCCCGAGTATGGCGATGGCACATATGTAAGACTTGTACACAGCGTGGCCACATACAGAGGCCCAACATGCACGGAGCACCTTCAGGCAATCTGGAGCACCCAGGCCAATTCTGACATTTCTCTCCTACATGTAAAAATCATCATTTATTTGCTAGAAAATTACATAGAACCCCAAACCATTATATATGTTTTTTTAGCAAAGACCCTAGAGAATACAATGGCGTTCGTTGCAACTTTTTATCTCACACGGTATTTGCGCAGCAATTTTTCAAACTTTTTTTTAAAAACAAAACAGTAAAGTTAGCCCAATATTTTTGCATAATGTGAAAGATGAAGTTATGCCGCGTAAATAGATACCTAACATGTCACCCTTCAAAATTGCACACGCTCCTGAAATGGCGCCAAACTTCGCTACTTAAAAATCCCCATAGGCGACGCTTTAAAACTTTTACTGGTTACATCTTTTGAGTTACAGTGGAGGTCTAGAGCCAAAATTATTGCTCTCACTCTACTGATCACAGCGATACCTCACATGTGTGGTTTGAACACCATTTTCATATGTGGGCTTACGTATGCTTTCGCTTCTGCATGCAAGCACATGGGGACACAGGGAAAAATTTATTTTTTATTGTTCATTTTATTTTATTTATTTTAGTTTGATGCTTTTTTCCAAAAAAGAAATTTTTTGATCACTTTTATTCCTATTACAAGGAATGTAAACATCCCTTGTAATAGGAATATGGCATGACAAGTCCTCTTTACAGTGAGATATGGGGTCAATAATACCCCACATCTCACCTCTAGGCTGGGAAGCCTAAAATAATAATAAAAAAAATGATCCTGGCTTTGATCGTAGCGGTGAGTCGGTAGAAGCACCTGAGGGTGGCGGGAGGGGGGATGTCCCCTCTTACCTCCCGTAAGAATCATCAAGCAGTGGAACAGCCACTTTGATCATTCCTATGGTGTAGGAAATCGCCAGCTGAAAAAGCTGATACAGCCTGTAGTTGCAGGCCCCATTCAGATATCCCCGCACAAAGTCAAGGACGTCGTATGATGGCAGGCGGCGGGAAGTGGTTAAAACACATTTTTTTTAACACAAAGTTGTCCATTTATACAATATTTCTGAAACACATAGCATGTACATACCAAAAATGACACCTCAAAATAGATTCTCCTTCTCCTCCTGAGTACGGCGATACCACATGTGTGAGACTTCCACAGCCTGGCCACATACAGAGGCCGAGTACAGCTGAGTATGGCTGAGTATGGTTGAGCATGGCCGAGTATGGCTGGGTATGGCAGAGTATGGCCGGGTATGGCTGGGTATGGCTGGGTATGGTAGAGTATGGCTGGGTATCACCGAGTATTGCAGAGTATGGCTGGGTATTGCAGAGTATGGCTGGGTATTGCTGGGTATGGCAGAGTATGGCTGGGTATTGCTGGGTATGGCAGAGTATGGCTGGGTATCACCGAGTATTGCAGAGTATGGCTGGGTATTGCAGAGTATAGCTGAGTATGGCTGAGTATGGCAGAGTATTGCAGGGTATTGCAGATTATTGCAGGGTATTGCAGGTATTACGGGGTATTGCAGGGTATTGTGGGGTATTGCAGAGTATTGCAGGGTATTGCAGGGTATTGCAGGGTATTGTGGGGTATTGCGGGGTATTGCAGAGTATTGCAGTGTATTGCAGAGAATTGCAGAGTATTGCGGGGTATTGCAGAGTATTGCAGGGTATTTCAGGGTATTGCAGAGTATTGCAGGTTATTGCAGGTTATTGCAGGGTATTGCAGGGTATTGCAGAGTATTGCAGGGTATTGCAGAGTACTGCGGGGTATTGCGAGGTATTTCAGGGTATTGCAGGGTATTGCAGAGTATTGCAGAGTATTGCGGGGTATTGCAGAATATTGCAGGTTATTGCAGGGTCTTGCGGGGTATTGCAGAGTATTGCAGAATATTGCGGGGTATTGCAGAATATTGCGGGGTATTGCAAAATATTGCAGAGTATTGCAAGGTATTGCAGAGTATTGCGGGGTATTGCAGAGTATTGCAGGGTATTAGAGTATGGAGGGATGGCTGAACATGGATGGATGGATGGCTGGATGTGACAGCAATTGTCACAGAGCAGCGCTGTGGGCACTACACATCCAGCCCACAGCGCTGCTGCCATCCTATCCCTCCCCCTCTGTACCGATCGGTACACAGAGGGGAGGGAGGAACCGGGGTCATGACGCCGGTTAGTTTACATTTGATCATTTGATGGAGCAATCACATGGTAAACGGCCGCGAGAGCTATTTTCAGGTCTGAGCATGCTCAGTTGTGTTGGCACCTAGTTGTCCAAAAACGGGGAATTTTTCACTTCTCAGACTTTTAAAGATATTTCAGTGTAGAAATCACTTTTTTACACAGTTTAAAAGCAGATTATCTTTAAATAATATTGTCAGGAAAAGCCCTCTTGCAGTTTTAAACGAATGCCTGTGCATAGAAGCGCCATCCGGCGCTCGCGGGCGCGCAATAGCGCCAATGGCGCTAATAGTGCTAATAAACGTACGCACATGCGCAATAGTACCAATATCTCTGTTAGTGCTAACAAACGCACGCGCATGCGCAATAGCGCCAATGGCGCTAACGTGCGTACGCGCATGCGCAATAGCGCCACTTGGCGCCAAAGATAGGCTATTTAAAGAAGACTGTTTCAATGCTGCCTTGCTGTCCGGTCTACAGCGTTTCCTGAGACCCCTGCTACCTTGTTACCAGTTTTCTTGTATCCAGTATTTACTTGGCTTGTTCCTGACTTACCTGCTTGCTGCCCGCCCCGATCTTGGCTTGGACTCTGACTATTCTCTTGGTTTGCCCTTCTGTACCTGATCTGCCCGCCAGTACCTTGACCCGGCTTGTCTGCACCTCCCTGCTGTCTGCAACCTGCTGCGGGACTACAGTGCACCTCCCTGCTGTCTGCAACCTGCTACGGGGCTACAGTGCACCTCCCTGCTGTCTGCAACCTGCTACGGGACTACAGTGCACCTCCCTGCTGTCTGCAACCTGCTACGGGACTACAGTGCACCTCCCTGCTGTCTGCAACCTGCTACGGGACTACAGTGCACCTCCCTGCTGTCTGCAACCTGCTGCGGGACTACAGTGCACCTCCCTGCTGTCTGCAACCTGCTACGGGACTACAGTGCACCTCCCTGCTGACTACAGGATCCTGCCTTCTGCTCCAGTGTTCCAGTCAGGCACTTGTGCCCCTCTGTACTTTCGAGTCCCTGTTCACACCTTCAGGGGTTCTTAAGTCAGAGGTATACGAGAGGCCGTTCTCTGCATTCCGGGCTCCACCTACCAGGTACGTGACAAATATACCGCATATTTCAGTACCATTTAGGCAATTATATCATGCTCTAAACATTATTTCCATCTGCACTACTCCAGGTTTTAGCAGATTAAGGGTTTGGGCGCTATTTGCTTTCAGGGAACTATAGTAAATTCGATTTTGGGAGTATTTTCTCACCAGCACTATAGTGAGTGCCACGTATTATTGCTAATTAGCGCCGCAGCTCTATAGTAAATGACCCCCAGTGTGTCAACATGTGCTATTGTAATGGTTAAGAAGTTCAATCGAGTTCAAGGTTAGATTTCTGCTGCTGTTTCTAATTATAAAGTGGAGGTATGCGTGCACGCTGGAAGCAGTCACTCTGTCATGTCTGTTCAGTACGATTACTTCCTTATCTCTGTTTATTGCAGGGCGGTGCTCAAGGTTTTATACACAAAGTACAATAGATTTTACGTCATTATTATGTAAATGTGGTCAGCAGTCTAATGTTGATACCCCATGATGTGAGCTAGCACATGCTGACACACTGGGCCTTATTTCAGAAAGAACAATCCACTTTGCCCTACAAGTGCACTTGCATTGCACTTGTAGTGCAAAGTGGTTTGGCTTTTTTGAAATAAGCCACAGTGTGTCAACATGTACTAGCTCCCATCATGGAGGATCAATGGATGTGTTTCGTGGGTGCAACCCCTTCCTCTCACCTACTTTAGTTGCGAGGAAGGGGTTGCACCCACAAAACGCGTACATTAATATCCCATGATGGCAGATAGCACATGTTGACAAAGTGTGTGCATCTTCAAAATTTGGCTTTGCAATTGCTTTAAATTTTTTTTATAAAAAGATAAACAATAATGACAAAATTTACATTGTTTGTTGTTTTTAGATTTTGGCTAAAACATAAATGATGTTGGTCACTCTTTTTTCAACATCATTGATGTTTTGCTTGACCTTCTCTAAATCCTGATTGCACTCCATTATTTCGCTGATGAGGACTTGTGCACTTGCACTGTTGAAGTGAGTTTCTTCTTCCACAACATCCACATCACCTAAAAATAAAAAAAACACACCATGCATTATAAATATGCAGGCATACATCTATTACCTAAAGCTGTGGTCTCAGACACTGACCTGTTGTGGTCACCATTTCAACCACTTCCTGAACCTCGGAATCCACATCCTCAGGTTGTATGCTGAGTTCCCTTTCTTTAGGAGGTGTGGGGTTCCTGGTGTCCTCAAATGTCCCCATTCTTTTCTCCCCTATGCGAATAAAAAAAACGTATACTTAGCAGACAGATATTTGAGGCGAGAAATTGTAATATGAAACATTGCTTGTCGTCCAATTGTCTGTTTTGGCAGAGTTCTAAGCTGAAGACCTGATTTTTTCCTTTTCAAAAGCTGGAATACTTACCTGTTTTCTTAACCACTTCAGCCCCGGAAGGTTTTACCCCCTTCCTGACCAGAGCACTTTTTACAATTCGGCACTGCGTCGCTTTAACTGCTAATTGCGCGGTCATGCAATGCTGTACCCAAACGAAATTTGCGTCCTTTTCTTCCCACAAATAGAGCTTTCTTTTGATGGTATTTGATCACCTCTGCCATTTTTATTTTTTGCGCTATACACGGAAAAAGACCGAAAATTTTGAAAAAAAATGATATTTTCTACTTTTTGTTCTAAAAAGAATCCAATAAACTCAATTTTAGTCATACATTTAGTCCAAAATGTATTCGGCCACATGTCTTTGGTAAAAAAAATGTCAATAAGTGTATATTTATTGGTTTGCGCAAAAGTTATAGCGTCTACAAACTAGGGTACATTTTCTGGAATTTACACAGCCTTTAATTTATGACTGCCTATGTCGTTTCTTGAGGTGCTAAAATGGCAGGGCAGTACAAAACCCCCACAAATGACCCCATTTTGGAAAGTAGACACCCCAAGGAATTTGCTGAGAGGCATGTTGAGCCCATTGAATATTCATTTTTTTTGTCCCAAGTGATTGAATAATGACAAAAAAAAAAAAAAAATTACAAAAAGTTGTCACTAAATGATATATTGCTCACACAGGCCATGGGCATATGTGGAATTGCACCCCAAAATACATTTAGCTGTTTCTCCTGAGTACGGGGATACCACATGTGTGGGACTTTTTGGGAGCCTAGCCGCGTACGGGGCCCCGAAAACCAAGCACTGCCTTCAGGATTTCTAAGGGCGTACATTTTTGATTTTACTCCTCACTACCTATCACAGTTTTGAAGGCCATAAAATGCCCAGATGACATAAAACCCCCCCAAATGACCCCATTTTGGAAAGTAGACACCCCAAGCTATTTGCTTTGAGGCATGTTGAGTCCATGGAATGTTTTATATTTTGACACAAGTTGCGGGAATGTGACAATTTTTTTTTTTTTTCTTTTTTTTTTGCACAAAGTTGTCACTAAATGATATATTGCTCACACAGGCCATGGGCATATGTGGAATTGCACCCCAAAATACATTTAGCTGCTTCTCCTGAGTACGGGGATACCACATGTGTGGGACTTTTTGGGAGCCTAGCCGCGTACGGGACCCCGAAAACCAAGCACCGCCTTCAGGATTTCTAAGGGCGTACATTTTTGATTTTACTCCTCACTGCCTATCACAGTTTCGGAGGCCATGGAATGCCCAGGTGGCACAAACCCCCCCAAATGACCCCATTTTGGAAAGTATACACCCCAAGCTATTTGCTGAGAGGCATGGTGAGTATTTTGCAGCTCTCATTTGTTTTTGAAAATAAAGAAAGACGAGAAAAAAAAATTTTTTTTTTCTTTTTTTAATTTTCAAAACTTTGTGACAAAAAGTGAGGTCTGCAAAATACTCACTATACCTCTCATCAAATAGCTTGGGGTGTCTACTTTCCAAAATGGGGTCATTTGGGGGGGTTTTGTGCCACCTGGGCATTCCATGGCCTCCGAAACTGTGATAGGCAGTGAAGAGTGAAATCAAAAATTTACGGCCTTAGAAAGCCTGAAGGCGGTGCTTGGTTTTCGGGGTCCCGTAAGCGGCTAGGCTCCCAAAAAGTCCCACACATGTGGTATCCCCGTACTCAGGAGAAGCAACAGAATGTATTTTGGGGTGTAATTTCACATATTCCCATGGCATGTTTGAGCAATATATCATTTAGTGACAACTTTGCGCAAAAAAAAATAAAAAAAATAAAAAATTGTCTCTTTCCCGCAACTTGTGTCACAATATAAATTATTCCATGGACTCAACATGACTCTCAGCAAATAGCTTGGGGTGTCTACTTTCCAAAATGGGGTCATTTGGGGGGGTTTTGAACTGTCCTGGCATTTTATGCACAACATCTAGAAGCTTATGTCACACATCACCCACTCTTCTAACCACTTGAAGACAAAGCCCTTTCTGACACTTATTGTTTACATAAAAAAATAATTTTTTTTTGCAAGAAAATTACTTTGAACCCCCAAACATTATATATTTTTTTAAAAGCAAATGCCCTACAGATTAAAATGGTGGGTGTTTTATTTTTTTTCTTCACACAGTATTTGCGCAGCGATTTTTCAAACGCATTTTTTGGGGAAAAAACACACTTTTTTACATTTTAATGCACTAAAACACACTATATTGCCCAAATGTTTGATGAAATAAAAAAGATGATCTTAGGCCGAGTACATGGATACCAAACATGACATGCTTTAAAATTGCGCACAAACGTGCAGTGGCGGCAAACTAAATACATTTTTAAAAGCCTTTAAAAGCCTTTACAGGTTACCACTTTAGATTTACAGAGGAGGTCTACTGCTAAACTTACTGCCCTCGATCTGACCTTCGCGGCGATACCTCACATTTTTCTTTATTATTATTATTTTTTTTATCTTATTTTTAAACTGTTCCTTTCATTTTTTTTTTTTTAAATCATTTTTATTGTTATCTCAGGGAATGTAAATATCCCCTATGATAGCAATAGGTAGTGACAGGTACTCTTTTTTGCAAAAATTGGGGTCTATTAGACCCTAGATTTCTCCTCTGCCCTCAAAGCATCTGACCACACCAAGATCGGTGTGATAAAATGCTTTCCCAATTTCCCAATGGCGCTGTTTACATCCGGCGAAATCTAAGTCATAAAATGCTCGTAGCTTCCGGTTTCTTAGGTCATAGAGATGTTTGGAGCCACTCTGGTCTCTGATCAGCTCTATGGTCAGCTGGCTGAATCACCGGCTGCATTTTCAGGTTCCCTGTTGAGACAGGAGAGCCAGAGAAAAACACGGAAGACGTTGGGGGGGGGGGGCATTCCCTCCCACTGCTTGTAAAAGCAGTCTAGAGGCTAATTAGCCACTAGGATTGCTTTTACATGAAAGCCGACCGCTGGCTGAAAAGAATGATACCAAGATGATACCTAAACCTGCAGGCATCATTCTGGTATAACCACTCAAAGTCGTGAATGGCATACCTGAAGACAAAAAAATGGTTAACAATAAAGCACAGTAAACGGTAAGGTATAAAAAATTGCATACCTGAAAAGCAAACATGATAAAACATAATAACAATAAAACATTGCAGAATAGAATACAGTAAAAAAGAGCAGAACAATAGAGAGAGAATAGAGAGAGAGAGAACAATAAAACGACAACTATTTTTTTTTTTATTTTATATTTTTGTTTGTGTGTTTTTTTTTTTTTTTTTTTTTATACACTTTTTTTTGTAACTAACTTTTATAACTGTAACCGGTTCCAGGTTCGGGTCTCTCAAAATGCGATGGCATCTCGGGAGACCCTGTGAAAGTGTGCCTAGTCTGTGCAATGCTGTACCCTACGCTAATACTCAACTAGTGCATGGTAGCGTTCAAAACATTCACCAATGCAAAGACCAGGATTGTCAGGACAGGAGGGACAATAATAGCGGGTGTCATGCCTATATCCGCGCTTGCTGCAGACACAACATCTTTTTTGGGGGGGTTCGCTGGGTAGGGGTACTCGGGAGGACATAAAGAAAATGCCTCTCATGCAGCCGACTGCATTTGGTTGGGGATGTGAATGGGGGAAGTATGTGCGCTGCAGAAGCGGTGGGTTCCCAATTAGGATTGGCGAATGCAGCAGGTAGGGCATTATGGGCACGACGGGCCTGTGTTTGTCTTTTTGGTGGCAGCGGGACACTACTTGTGCTTGCCACCTCACCAGCTTGAACTGCACTTATGTGACTCGCCACGTCACCAAGTGTTACTGCAGTGCTGGTTTGACTACGACCGGGGTGTACTAGGCCACTGGTGCTTGCCAGTTCACCAAAACGCTACCAAAAAAACTGTTAGCAATCGCAGGGATCAGGCCTGACTCTGCGAACGCTGCAGTTATGCGTTTAGTGTTTTGTAAGTGACAGTGATCGATCGATACTGCACTTGGGTGGGCTGGGCTGGGCCGGGCGGAGGGGCAAAATGCAGGTGCTAGCAGGTATCTGGGCTGATCCCGCTAACACTGCGTTTTTGGGAACCCTAAACTGCTGGGGACACTAGTATAGATCTAATCGGATCAGATATTGATCCTATCAGATACTATACCACTAAGGGAGGCGTATGCTGCGTGCGTGGGTGTTAGCGGTACTGGCGCTAATCTGACGCTGCCTGGGGCTGGTGCTTGCCAGTTCACCAAAACGCTACCAAAAAACTGTTAGCGATCGCAGGGATCAGGCCTGACTCTGCGAACGCTGCAGTTATGCGTTTAGTGTTTTGTAAGTGACAGTGATCGATCGATACTGCACTTGGGTGGGCTGGGGTGGGCTGGACTGGGCCGGGCGGAGGGGCAAAACGCAGGTGCTAGCAGGTATCTGGGCTGATCCCGCTAACACTGCGTGTTTGGGAACCCTAAACTGCTGGGGACGCTAGTATAGATCTGATCGGATCAGATATTGATCCGATCAGATACTATACCACTAAGGGAGGTATACGGTGCGTGCGTGGGTGTTAGCGGTACTGGCGCTAACCTGACGCTGCCTGGGGCTGGTGCTTGCCAGTTCACCAAAACGCTACCAAAAAAACTGTTAGCGATCACAGGGATCAGGCCTGACTCTGCGAACGCTGCAGTTATGCGTTTGGTGTTTTGTAAGTGACAGTGATCGATCGATACTGCACTTGGGTGGGCTGGGCTGGGCTGGGCGGAGGGGCAAAACGCAGGTGCTAGCGGGTATCTGGGCTGATCCCGCTAACACTGCGTTTTCGGGAACCCTAAACTGCTGGGGACGCTAGTATAGATTTGATCGGATCAGATATTGATCCAATCAGATACTATACCACTAAGGGAGGCATATGCTGCGTGCGTGGGTGTTAGCGGTACTGGCGCTAATCTGACGCTGCCTGGGGCGACGCATATCACCGCCGGGCGATCAGGGGGCTAAACCTTTATTCGGTAATAAACGGCGGGTGCCCTGACACTATAAAAAATAAACGAACTAACCAGCGTCACCCGTAACAGTTATACGGTGATCAGTGGTGAAAGGGTTAACTAGGGGGCAATCAAGGGGTTAAAACATTTATTAGATAGTATATGGGGGTCCCTGTCGCTATAAAACACTGACGGCGAACCTAAATATTTACGTTCCTAACTAGCGTCACCAGCGACACTAATACAGCGATCAGAAAAATGATCGCTTAGCGACACTGGTGAGAGGGGGTGATCAAGGGGTTAAAACTTTATTAGGGGGGGTTAGGGGGGTATCCTAGACCTAAAGGGGGGTAATACTCACTGCCCTAACACTGTAACTGTCACAAACTGACACTATGCAGTAATCAGAAAAAAAAAAAAAATACTGCTAATGTCAGTTTGTGACAGGGGGGGGGTGATTGGGGGGGGATCGGGGGGCGATCGGGGGGGGATCGGGGGTGTAAAGTATGCCTGGCATGTTCTACTGTGTGTGTGTGTGTTGTGTGCACTCACTTGTCTTCTCTCCTCGGCGCTGGAACGGAAACTGCCAGACCGAGGAGAGATGACATCACATCCTCTGCCTGTGTGAAACGACACACAGGCAGAGGAGGATTCCCATTGGCTGGGAGCGATCGCGAGGGGGGGGCCACGATCGGATGGTCTCCCCCTCGCCTCCCGACGCTCCCAGTCAAATGCCGACCGCCGATGGCACCGGGGGGGGGTCCGATCGGACCCCCCGCCCGCGGGAGGCAGATCACGTACGGGTACGTGATTCTGCCTGCCCGTGCCATTCTGCCGCAGTATATATGCGGTAGGCGGTCGGCAAGTGGTTAAAGTTTCACACATGGAGAGACCCCTAGTATCCACTGGAGCACCTGCGTGGGACACCATAAAAAAGTTGTTCTGGTGTCCCACACTAGTGCTCCTGCGTCCAGATGTGTAAACTGCTGCTGAGTGTCCTTAACCTGAATCAGCATTTCATTATAGTTAAAACACATCTAGACAACAATGTAATAAACTTATTTTAATAAAAATAGCATGAACAAAAGTAGTTAACCTGCATCTGCCAAAAACGTTGTATTAGTGGTTGAACGAACAATGTTTAATTTGAACGATTACTGCACCAGCACGAAAGTACTAACACATGACAAATACTTTTTTGCAGCACTTTCCTGATCTTTCTATACTGATCGTGCTCCCTCAACTTCAGGTCTGACCAGCATTTCCTCAATTGCTCCTTGGATCGTCGTACCCCAAAATTCCTGGCAGACTTCTCACAACTTTAGTCATGATCTTGGCCTTTCTCGCATTTGGGTTTCTGTACGGTCCATACTTCCCATCATAGTCGGCCCTCTTTAAGATTTCAACCATCTCCATCATCTCTACAAAGGACATATTTGAGGCCTTATATCTTGTCCTGGATGTGAAACTGCCTTGCTCTGGGCTTTCCTCGTCCTCATCATTGCTGCTTTCTGCAGGCACCTGCTGTATCTCCACCTCTCCAACTGCCCCGAAAGAGAAGAGGTGGGGAATACACTAGAAAGAAGGACAGGGGCGGAGTTTCACGCATGCGCAGTGTATATAAAGCATAAAACGCGGGCGTCGTACATACGATCTGTGAGTGGGGGACAGAGGATGTGAGTGGAGGACGTAAGTGCCGATCGTTCAAATGAAGGTACAATTGTAACTTGGGGCATCAGTGGTTAGTGGCCTATACTGCTTAAAGATTGAGGCCTATATTGGGACAAGATTAGGAGAGTTTAGCCTGACATTAGGGTTTGTCTTGTGTTGTGCCTTGCAGCTAAAATGGTGCATAAATTCACTGACCCGGATTTCCTGCCCAAATTCCTCGACATGTACAGGGAGCTGCCATGTCTCTGGCAAGTGACATGCAGAGAATACTCCAACACGCAAAAGAGGAAGGCAGCAGTGGAGAAATTGTTGGAATCGGTGAAGTCGGTGTATCCCACGGCAGGCATCAACTATTTGAAGGCCAAAACTGGTAGCCTTAGGAGCACTTATAATAGGGAGCACAAGAAGGTCCAGTATTCCATGCGATCTGGAGCAGCAGCAGATGACACATATGTCCCCAGGTTGTGGTACTATGACAGACTACATTTTTTTATCAGACCAGAGTGAACCCAGTCCATCGCTATCTACACTTCCTTCCACACTTCCTTCCACACTTCCTTCCACATCAGCTGAGGCTCCTGAAGTCAAACCTGAACCTTTCACACAGGAAGAAGATGTGGAAGAGCCCAGCTTGAGCCATGTATAGCATTGTTGAACATATTTATTGTCAAAAATTGAATGATGTTACCTAGATGCTATCATTGATCACTAATTTTGGATTTAACAAAGTGCTTTACATATGAATAGACAATAGTAGCCAAAAATGATTGGGACAAGAATGAAAAATGCTGGGGTCAGAATGATAGTCTTTTCTATTTGTTAACATTCAATTTGCAACAGTCATGAGCTCAAAATTGTGTGAGATTGATGACCAAAAAACTAAAACTATGTACTATTTTCATACACAGCAAAGTCTCAGCCGGGAGGAGGCCATGGAAAGCAGCCTGATGGAATCCCAATTTCCTCCCCTCTGCCTTCCAACCAAAAGGACCAGAAAGGCGAGGAACCTGGAGGAGTCCATGACTGCTATAACCCCAGGCTACTGCGGTACTTACAACGAACCCCTGGTGGCCCCGAGTCATTTGGAGGTGTGACAGCAAGTAAGCTCGAACACATGGAGGAGGGCCAATGCCTGATCTGTGAGGAAAAGATTCTTCAGGCCCTATACACCCTATACAAGGGGACGAGGGACCAACTCACAAATCAAACCCACCTGTGTGAGCTGGACCATACTCCTCCACCACCTCCAGCAACACCACCAACACCACAGCCACCCAACCCACCACAGCAGCATGGAAGGAAGCATGGAAGGAAGTGTTGAGAGTGATGGCCTGGGTTCGGTGTGGTCTGGCAGAAGACGCAGGCTGTTGTAAGACCACAGCCTTGGGACATATATGTCATCCGCTGCTCCCGATCTCTCGGAGTCCTGGACCATATTGTGCTCCCTATTAAATGGACTCCTCAGGTTACCAATTTTGACATTCAAATAATTGATGACTTTTTTTCTGAAAATTCAATAAAATACTTTGAAAATAAACAAATAATTGATGACTGCCCTGGGGTACAAAGGCTTCACCAATTTCAACTGTTTCTCCAGCGTTGCCTTACTCTTTATTTTGTTATGGCCCCTATTAAATTCCTAATTTTTGTTTGTACAAATACTTGTGTTTTACTTCAAAAAGGACAATTTGTTTGTGAGTAGGCAGGTACATTTCAAAAATACTTAATGTCAAATTAAAACAAGGGACACCAACTTAGTTGAATCTCTGAGGTTAAAAAATACAAGATAATAATGGTGTTGTGGTAACTTGACACACAAAACGACAAAAAATGTTAAGGAGATCACTAGAAAAAAAAATATTCTGGAGATCATGAGGAAAAACAAAGAAAAACAAAAAAAAAGGAGATCACTAGAAAAAAAAAAAAAAGATTATTCTGGAGATCACGAGAAAAAACAAAAAGAAAAATATGGAGGTCATTAGAAAAATAAAATAAAATAAGATGATTCTGGAGATCATGAGAAAACAACCTCAAAAAAACAAATATTATTCAGGAGATTACGAGAAATAATAAAAAATCTGTTTGTCAGAACTCTGTGAATATCAGCAGCAAAGCAACTTCATTATTCTAGCATTATAAAGAAGAAGTGAATGCACTGCATTGAGAGATTTCAAAATTTGCCGCGTGACGAATGTGCTATCTCCATTACGAACACGAGTTTTACAAGACTGAGTGCTTCCGGCTCGTACTTGATTCCGAGCCGGAAGATGGCATGTCCTAAACCTGAAGGCTAGTATACCCCACACTCTGGAAAAACCTCAAAAGCCTAGGTTTAAAACAGGGCTTAAAACAGGGACTATTGATGTTAGCAATGGATATACAGTATTTTTCCAGTGGTGTACTTGAACGTTTATGCTAGGCATGCTCGGAATCAAGTTTGTCAGAACTCTGTGAATATCAGCAGCAAAGCAACTTCATTATTCTAGCATTATAAAGAAGAAGAGAATGTACTGCATTGAGAGGTTTCAAAATTTGCCGCGTGAGGAATGTGCTATCTCCATTACGAACACTAGTTTTACAAGACTGAGAGCTTCCGGCTCGTACTTGATTCCGAGCATGCGTGAACTTTTGTGCGCGGACTTGTGTACACACGATTGTACTTTCCGACAACAAAGTTTTGTTGGCAGAAAATTTGAGAACCTGCTATCAAACATTTGTTGGCGGAAAGTCCGACAGCAAATGTTCAATGGAGCATACAAGCTCACATCCAATATTTCCCGTCAGAAAATCTGGTCGTGTGTATGCGGCATAAGAGTTCCCTTCACTGGAAGTAAAGGGCCAAGCCTAACTCCTGAAAAACAATCCCACAGCAAAATCCCCCCTCCACCAAATGATTTGGACCAGTGCACAAAGCAAGGTCCATAAAGACATGAATGAGTGAGTTTGGGGTGGAGGAACTTGACTGGCCTGTACAGAGTCCAGACTTGAATTGAGACTACGAGCCAAGCCTTCTTGTCCAACATCAGTGCCTGACCTCACAGGGCTTCTGGAAGAATGGTCAAACATTTCCATAGACACACTCTTAAACCTTGTGGACAGTCTTCCCAGAGGAGTTGAAGCTGTTATAGCTGCAAAGGGTGGGCAAACTCTATATTGAACCCTACGGACTAAGACTGGGATGCCATTAAAGCTCATGTGCGTGTAAAGGCAGGCATCCCAATACTTTTGGCAATATAGTGTATCTGGGGACTCCATTTAGAGCAAAAATTTTGCCTGGCATAAATGTTCAAGTACATCACTGGAAAAATACTGTATATCCATTGCTAACATCAATAGTCCCTGTTTTAAGCCCTGTTTTAAACCTAGGCTGATGAGGTTTTTCCAGAGTGTGGGGTATACTAACGTCCAGGTTTAGGACATGCCATCTATTTGTGGGCTTAAAAACAACACCCTTTTATCCTGCTTTTTAGCTTCATTCAATATTGCACTCTTTTATGTATCTTTCTTTTTCTTTGTACATTTTACAGTTAAAGCAGTAGTAAAGTCCAGTCCTAAAAATAAAATAAAAAAACTGGTCCTCCTGCAGGTTTAAGTCATAATGTACTAGTATTCACTGTATATTAGCACATTATGGCAGACTTACTTGAAAATGGAGCCCTCCAGCGGAGAGCTGTCATGGCTCCCCTGACTCTCCATCTTCCCATGTTCCTTACGGGTTTCGCACCTTCGGCCGCTTGAATGACTGCTGTGATGTCACTCCCGATCACGCGCATGGGAATGACATCGTTGTAGCACACAGAGCTAGCCGTATATGTGATCTGAGTTGCGCATGTGCAGCTTAGACCACATTACCCGCTGACAGGCAGGGGGGACACATATGACAAAAGAGACCTCTGTGGTCTCTTCTGTTATAAAAACCCTGCCTGTCAGCGGATTTTAAAAACACAGACTTTACTATCACTTTAAAGGTGGTTTTTGCATATTATACAAAGTTGTAAGCTTTAAAACAGGTCATGGTGTATTTTACATTAAGGTGACATTTATTTCTACTTTCAAGTGGCTTTAGGTTAACTGCAGAAAGCACATTTTGAAGCACACTATACAAAAATGTATCTGTGAAACGTGTTTCGATGGTACAGATTTTCTATTTGCTTTAATGGTAGTTTCAGGTGTCTTTTGCTGCACCTAAAGCGCAGATTTGTTAACAGATCCTTAATGACCTGTTTCACATCCATTAAAGTATAAGAACCAGAGAACTGTTTGCTAACAACTAGCCATGAAGACTAATGCCGCGTACACACGGTCGGACTTTTCGTCTACAAAAGACCGACAGCCTGTCCGACAGACTTCCGGCGGACTTGCGGCGGACTTGTGGCAGACTTTCTAACGAACGGACTTGCCTACACACGACCACACAAAAGTCCGACGGATTCGTACTTGATGACGTACACCAAACAAAAATAAGGAAGTTCATAGCCAGTAGCCAATAGCTGCCCTAGCGTGGGTTTTTGTCCGTCGGACTAGCACACAGACGAGCGGATTTCGGGGTCCGTCGTAGTTACGACGTAAAGATTTGAAGCATGTTTCAAATCTAAAGTCCGTCGGATTTGAGGCTGAAAAAGTCAGCTGAAAGTCCGGGGAAGCCCACACACGATCGGATTACCAGCCAGCTTTAGTCCGTCGGCGTCCGTTGGACTTTTGTAGACCAAAAGTCTGACCGTGTGTATGCCCCATAATAAATCTGCTTGCCAACAACCAGATACTACAACTGTGAGGTCCACCATCTACTTGGAATGTGAGATCTGCTTGCTTTTTACTATAAAATCATTAAATACAACTGTACAAAAATATCTAATTATTTGTTTATCGTTTTGTGTGCTCAAATCATATTTTTTTGCCTTCAGATTCACTATAAATAAGCATTGGCATGTTAGTGTAGTCTCCAGCAACCTGTAAACAGGAGTAGAAAAGGTTTTGGTTGCAACCAGGTCCCTACCACTAGAGGACACATTGAGCCTTTCAAACCATATCCATTCCAAATTTCCTATCTATTTTCATCACATTCAACAAATGTGCGTAGTTAAATATTTTTTTCTGAAGACACTTGCATGGTAAATAGGGTTGTTGGAAGTTGAGGGTTGGGAGGAATTAGGTGAGGACTGGAGCAAGGGTTATAAGATTGAGGGTTTTTAATAATAGGCTGGGCATCTTGGCTTAATTGGCAGTTGTAATGCAGCGTACTCAGGGCCGGACTTTCCAACAGAAAAAGGGAGCTTTTGGTCGGACATTCCGTCCGTGTGTATGCCCCATCAGACTTTTTCTGTCAGCATTTCCGACGGACTCAGATATAGAACATGTTTTAAATCTTTCCGTCGGAAATGCTGACGGAGTTTAGTCCACTCGTGTGTACGCGGCATAAGGGGTAGGAAGTTAAGTCGTATATGTGTGTAAGGGTTTAAAAGCTCAGGAGTCCTTGATCACATTTTGTATCAGAGCCCAAATGCGCTGAGCTATATCCCTAATATTAAAATAACATGAGAAAGTGATGAGGGTGCTGAGTTAGAAGTTTCATACTGATAGGTACATTAAAAGATGGGTGTAAATGGCCTCATAATAGTTGCAGAAGATAGCAATAAATTATATAAATACCAGTATGAAAAAAGCAATTCTAGCTATAGTGAAACATAGGAAAATATCTTCTAATTAATTCTATTCATAATACACCTCCACAGCGATAAAGCCAAAGAGCCAAAATATGTGCCTCATCTGATGTTTTAACCTAAAACCATCTGTGGACTTTTCCCTGTTTTGTTGCGCAGGAATGAAAGGTGAGAAAACATGACCATTTCTTTTGCCTGACAGCTTAAGGCAATTTACCTCCAAATCTGACACTTTCACCTCTGTCCTGCCCAGGCTATTTTTCTGCTGGCAGCGCTGTCACAGTTTGAATGACAATTACTAAGGCATGCAGCACTGCACCTAAATGAATAGTTCATCATTGTTTTGAGACAGATGAACAAAAAAACCCACATTTCTCTGTGTCTGTTTTAAAAATGTATAAATAAATAATCTTAATAAGGGGGCGTGGCCTGACCTCGGGAGAAGATGGCAGCTTGAAGTCTCTGCTCCTGCTGACAGAGAGGATAATCTGCCTATAACGGAGGTATTTCACTTGCCTTCCCACTGAAAAATCATGGGGACCTCTTCCCGCAGCTCGTCTGCATCTCGCTCCAGATCCCCCCGAGATCTAACAGGCAGGATCAGCCAAAACATCCCCGAAATGTTCCGGTCACAATCCGGCAACATGGCGCCCACACGAGGCCCCCCTCAGTCTGCAGGCCTGACGGCAGGAACTGACACCTCCCCAGACAATGGCGCGGTAATCCTCACACCGCACTCACATCCCAGCCTACACGATCTCCATTCAGTAGCAGCGGATATCAAAAACACCCTCACGGCGGCACTAACAGCCGCAATAACAGACCTCAGGATCGATATACAATCGATTGCAGGCAGGGTTCAAGAGGTGGAAAAGACTACCACAACACACTCAACTGTGTTGCGCCGTACCTGTCAGGTCTTAGACACCCACACCCTGCAGCTCAGAGACCTCAATCGTCACATCGAAGATTTGGACAACCGCGGCAGACGACACAATCTCCGTGTACGCGGCCTGCCAGAAACGATCGAGGCGGACCGGCTGCACATAGAAGTGACCCGTTTATTCAACCACCTATTGGAAAAACCCCCTACTACTCATATAGGGATGGAACGAATTCACCGCGCCCTGCGTCCACGGGGCAGGGAATCAGACCCACCCAGGGATGTGATTTGCAATATTATTGATTACCAGCTGAAAGAGGAGATTCTGAGAAAGGCCCGCAATACTCCTCAGATATCACATGATGGGGCGGACATTCGCCTGTTCCAAGACCTTTCTACCATAACACTACAGCGACGAAGAGAATTGCGCCCCCTTCTGGCAGTCCTGCGCACCAAGGGGATTCCATACAGATGGAAGTTCCCCTTCTGCCTGTCAGCTTCATCCCAAGGCCGCTCCGCACTCCTCAGAGTGCCAGAAGACCTGAGGTATTTCTGCGAAACCCTTGACATACCATTCACAGAAGTGCCCGAGTGGTACGCGGAATTCCGTCCTCCAGCCTCACGAAACTCCCCTCCTAACAGCGAACCCATGGAGACCCAAACGCACCGCTACAGGAGACAACGCTCCCCGTCTGAATCTCGACCAAATCATCCAGCGCCAGGATCGAACCAGAGCTCCAGCCCTTCGAAAACCCCGCATTCCAGAAGAGCGCGACGAGACCGCTGAACGGCACTGCTGCTGCAATACCCGACTGACCTAACTCTCAGCTTCCCTGCAATCCTACCTGTCCCATCTTCAAAGGTCCTCCTGGTTACCGACCCTGCTCGCTCATCTCACACACACAGACTGTTCACATGGCCTCCCCTCATACTCGGACCTCACCTCTGCCTACTGCACGGCATGAAGAGCCACAAGCCCTGGAAAGTCCGCCCTTCCACATGGAGCAGGAAACAGACCGATGACCTGATACCATGCACAGGAGAGTAACACGCTTCATTGATGTTCTTTCCACAGGTACTGATCACTACAAAATAACAGACAGACCCCCTTACGCTTTCCGGGACACTCGCCACAGACTCCTATGTGCTGAACACGTATCCTGCCTTATTCTTACCCCCTACCTCCCCTCCTCAAGAATGACGGAAGGGGTCCCTATTGTAAGAGTTTATCTAACGGTACTATTTTTTACAGGGGTTTTTTTTTTTTTTTTTTTTTTTTTTCTTTTTTTCTTTTCCTCTTTTGTTTTCCAGTGGTCAAGCACAGCAAGGTGGACGGTGGGGGGGATGGAGATCCGCAGGACTACAGGGCTCCTTGCGCAATATCTCAAAACCCCGATTCAAGATGTAACAGCGCCTGTAGACAGATACACACAATCCCGGTAAGGCATGGGTTGACTGGATGTCAGTAGCTGTCCTCACGCAAAAAACTAATGACATGAGTGTCTACACTCCTAATCGAGGCATTCTTCCCAACCCCTAATCGCACACAACCACTCCCTAGTCCATAGTTGGGGAAGTTTAGCCCCTGCGGGTCTTCATCACCACCACCGTCTGTGATATTGTATGGGTAAATGCATGCTTCTGGAATGGACGTAGAGGTTACTAGCTTCAAACTCGAATTTAAAGTATTTCCTCACCTACAGATATGTGACTACCTCGATTCACCTTTATCTCCACACGACGGGGGCTACGATATGGGGTACACAACGCCCATATCCTCCGCTGCGCCAATCACACACAATTGGGATTGCACCCTGACGACAGCAATAAATCGCCCCTTAGGTTTCTAACTCCATTTAGAAACCTCCCAATTATTTTGGAGCTCGCTGCCCCACGTTGATACTATATATGGGTGTCTGATGTGTAGACCACTTCCACTACACAGAGCGCACCCCAGTAGAAGCTCACCCTCCTCTTGCTACTCCACCTGCAAGGGGATGGGAAGGAAAAAAAAAAAATAAAAAAAAAAAATTTTTATTTACTCTGACAATGCGGCCACCAAACAGCTTCTCTTGCGTTAAAAAGAGAGTCTATGCACACACTCTGCTGGTATAGATGGCATTTGTAGGTAGATACTACAACAGGAAGTATCCGACACAGATCCATGTCACACACTGCATTCTCCTATACCAGCTAATACCAAAATGCCCGGTTAGCGGATAGATACCCCAGCTGCACCCTGCCTGCTCAAATTGCGTAAAGCTACGCCCGAGAAGAGCCTGATGTGCTTAGTAGGGGGCACACCCACTCTCCCACATCAAAGCTCTCGCTCCAGCGCCTTCCTACCCAATACCGAAGGGAAAATAGGCCAATTCAGCCTCGGTTACCCTAACCGCTTTTTAATCCTCGGCGGGACAGGACACAGGACCCTTACTCACATACCACATGTTTAAGAGGAATTCGTATATCAAGTACTATTCGGTAGGACATCATCAAGCGCATATCTTTTATAAGTTACCGACATGTTGAATGAAGTTTTGCATAGCATGTTATTCCCTAGATGTTGTTAAGGGTTAGTTAAGACGTTCTAGTACATTCTATGGTTAAACACTCTACAAGGCCTGCAATATTACTGTTAGACTATAAAGAGGCCTATAGGAGACCCCGAATTGACTCATACACCGAACAGGTTTGACAACGGGTCGCACAGACTTCACTCCAAATCCAAACTGAATCCTCCACCCCATAAATACTTCACCTCACACTATTTACACATCACCTACTCCCCAACCTGCTACATATAAACCGAGCACCTCACCCCGAGGCTTCCAGACTACACCTCATCACTAGTCTACGAACATTGTTGACCTCCTCATCTTGCTCATACCACCGTCCTCTCTGTCTAGCAGACAGCTCCTCCTATACGAACCTCACCAGTTTCCACCGACTTCAGCCACTCCCCCACTCAGTGGCGTTCCACTTCACAAAACTTGACAAATACACATACATCTGACCTGCCCTCACGCCACTGAACCACTCCGGGTATACCTGATAACAGGTTTATACTCCCTGCGTACTAGCGAGCAGGCCCTCGCTGTTCGCCGGAAAAGAAAGCCCACACACACGGGCACGTTTCAATACCTTTGTCCACAGTCATCCCCTGACTAAAGAGTGATACACGTACACATCTTTCTCCCCCAACCCCTCTCCTTGCCCTACACCTCTACCAGATAGCGTAACATTCCTACACAGGACACAAATCCTTTATATTCCAGCCTCCACTTCCTTTTTTCTTCTTTCCTCCTCCGACAGACAAAAACAGCGATACGCCAACCTCATCTATCTACTTGCCAACACTGCAAGACCTGAATCATACCTACAATATGCCGCAATTGCCAGGCACTAAACATAAAACAATCAAAATAACATCCCTAAATGTACGGGGACTTAACCTACCAGAAAAACGCTCTCAATTACTACTATCTTTACAAAGACATAATGCAGACATTGTCTTTCTTCAGGAGACCCACTTCAAAACAGGCTCTATCCCTAAACTCTCCAACTACAGATTCCCTACAGCCACTCACGCTCCTAACCAATCTTCAAAAACCAAAGGAGTCTCTATTCTGTTCGCAAAAAACTGCCCATTCCAGATCAAAGACACCTGCGTAGATGAGGAAGCACGCTACCTTTTTGTGAAAGGCACGCTAAATGGTACACGCATCACCCTAGCCAATATATACGCGCCCAACACGAAACAGGTCCCCTTCTTCAAAGCCACCTTACAAAAACTCTCCTCCTTCCAAGAAGGCCTTCTTGTCCTAGGAGGAGATTTCAACGTTCCTCTAAATCCCCTACACGATACCTCTGCAGGGACCTCAACCATGCCATATAGCGCGTTAAGAGCCATTAAAACACAACTAAAGGAGCTGTCATTACATGACTCCTGGCGCACACTTCACCCGAATGAGAAGGATTTCACATTCTATTCGGCTCCCCATAACCGATACTCTAGACTCGACTACCTATTTCTATCTCAAAGGGACCTACCGATGTTAATCAAAGCCACCATTGACCCCATGTTTCTTTCGGATCACCACCCTATATCCATGACCCTTCAATGCACTGACACCCATCCCAGATCACGAATTTGGCGCCTGGATCCTTCACTCCTCACAGATGCCGCCGTAACGACTGACGTACATAAACGCCTCTCGCTTTATTTCCAGGAAAATAACTCCCCGGACGTTTCACCCATGATACAATGGGAGGCCCATAAAAGCACCATCCGGGGAGAACTAATAGCAATTTCGGCGAAAAAAAGGAAAGAAAGACAGGCACACATTACTGAATTAACCTCACGTATTCAAGCACTGGAAAGGGCTCATAAAAATTCCCTTGCACTAACATCCCTTCCAGAATTACTCCAAGCTAGGACTGACCTTCTAGAGGTACTAAACAAACAAACTAAACGAAACTAAATACTATCCCAAAAAGTATTCTACGAATACGGCAATAAGTCGGGTAAAATCTTAGCTAGAACGCTCCGAGCCAAAAGAGCTTCCACAACAATCCACTCCATAACGGATGCTACAGGAAAAAAAATAGTATCTAATGATCAAATAGCAGACCAGTTTGTACACTACTATACACAGTTGTACAATTTACACCCCAATAACATACAAAAGGACAATTCTCATAGAACAAAAAACATCAGAGACTTCCTCACGCAATACAGCCCCGAACCCCTATCTACTGAAGCGGCGACCGATCTAGAACAGCCTATTTCATCAGCTGAAATGGACATTGTACTCAAACATCTGAAACCAGGCAAAAGCCCCGGTCCAGACGGACTGACAACAGGTTATTATAAAACTTTCATTGACATTCTTAGACCACACTTCCTGACTGCGTTCAACTCACTATCTCCTGACAACCCCCCACCTAGAGACTTACTATCAGCACACATAACGGTAATACCTAAGCCCAACAAAGACACATCCATTGTCACTAATTACCGCCCAATCTCTTTGCTAAACGTGGACCTGAAAATCTATGCCAAGATCTTGGCTAACCGTCTCTTGCCCCTATTGCCCAAACTCATCTCCTTAGACCAGGTAGGCTTTATACCTGGTAGAGAGGCGAGAGACAACACGATCAAGGCAATCAACATTCATAAATGGTTAACTTCTACCCAACAACAAGGGTTTTTTCTATCTCTGGATGCGGAGAAGGCATTCGACAGGTTGGCATGGGACTACATGTCGGAAGTGCTTAAAACTATTGGAATACGAGACCGCATGCTGCAATTTATAATGGCACTATACGCTGCCCCAACAGCACAGGTCCGGGTCAATGGTCACCTGTCGGATGCCTTCTCCATATCAAACGGGACACGCCAGGGATGTCCACTTTCACCCTTAATATTTGTCCTCACGCTGGAACCACTCCTCCAGCGACTAAGGTCTAATCCAGACATCAAAGGAGTGACCGTCTCCAATAATACATACAAGCTATCTGCCTTTGCAGATGACATCCTCCTGTTCCTGACAGATCCACACATTACATTACCCAACTTACTTAAGGATTTTGCAACTTTCAATTCCCTAACCAACCTACAGATTAACTTTGCAAAATCGGAAGCCCTAAACATTTCTTTACAAAAAGAGACCCTTACAACCTGTCAATCTAACTTCCCCTTCAGATGGAACCGAGATGCAATCACATATCTCGGGATCCGCTTACCGGCTCACCTTTCAGATCTATATTCCAAAAATTACTTACCGATTCTCCAACATATTCAAAAAGACCTAAAGTCCTGGTCATCAGGAATGTTTTCTTGGTTTGGGAGGGCATCGGTAATTAAAATGAACATTCTACCGAGAATATTATATGTCCTGCAAACAGTCCCCATAAAATTACCACAAGCCTTCTTTGCCTCGTACCGCAAGGCATGCAGCAGCTTCATATGGGGCAAAGATCGCCCTAGACTCAGCTTTGCTAGGTTAACATTACCCAAATTGAAAGGAGGCATAGCCCTACCCGACATTACTAAATATCACTGGGCCTGCCAACTATCAAGAATTGTCGACTGGAATGTACACACCCACACAAAAGCCTGGATACAAATTGAAAATGAATTCTCCCCAATCCCTATCCGACAACTACCTTGGATTTCCCAGACAAAGATTCCTCTGGCCTGCAACCAACATCCCCTGATCTCCACCACTCTAAACTCCTTTAAAATAACGTGCCGTAAACATCACGTTTCCTCCACTCCAGGCCCAATGACACCACTCCGAAACAACCCAGATTTCCCAGCGGGTCTCTCGGCTACATTCCTTGCGGACTATTGGCCCCATACTGATCCGCGTGCGGAACATTTCTTCTCCGGAAGAACCTTTCGAACCATTCCTAATCTACCCACGCATACATCTGGACATCCCTTCCCGCTATGGACATACTTTCAAATACGACACTTTATTAATCACTCTCTCGAGAGCTCCAACTATTCCAGACCACTCACACCTTTTGAAACATTGTGTACCCAGACGGAGCCACAACGACATATGATCTCAGAGATATATGCTCTCCTATTCTCTGACCACAATCCTAAATCTAACATAGCCACTCGCAGTTGGGAAAGCGAATTGGAACTGGACCTATCAGAAGAAGAATGGGAGAACATATACACCTATATCCACAAGGGATCTATTAACGTGTCGACGCAAGAAAATGGCTTCAAAGTATTCTCTAAGTGGTACAAGACCCCACTTAAACTTCACAAAATTTCCCCCAAAGTCCCCTCCACTTGTTGGAGATGCTCAGAGGGAGAAGGTTCCCTTCTCCACATATGGTGGTCCTGCCCATCCATCCAACCTTTCTGGAAAGAGGTCCATCGCATCACCTCTAACATAACAACCTACCAAATCGAATTCACCCCAGCCCAAATGCTGCTTCATCACTCCTCCATCCCAAAAAAGGAATACCACCGCTCCCTTGCTCTACACCTGATAAACGCGGCAAAAATGTGCATACCGACGCTCTGGAAGTCACCTAAACCCCCTACTATAGCTGATTGGCTCAAACGAATAACTAAAGTAGCTGAAATGGAGGAACTGATCCACCAAGCCAAAGATACACCAACCAAATTCAGGAATACCTGGTCGTGCTGGCATCATTTCCTAACAACAGACGAATACGCTGATCTAATGTCTTAAAGGCTCACACTGTCTTTCCGAGCTTAGTCGGAGGAGGAAACATCAAAATCTATTCTACCCCTCTAACTCCCATACCCTCACTATTCCTTCTATCCTACTCCTCGATTCGCTCCTTCCCCATCCACAGGGTAGCTACACGAAGCCAAAGATGACACGTCCACTCCCACCTGCCCACTATAGACCTTCTCACTGTATCTACTCGTCCCAAGCCCACAATTTCCGTATCCCACTCTAAATCATTTTTATGCCTTTATGATCAGCCTCTTAAAGGATTGCTAGTGGTCCGGTGACCGCAATCCTATCACACATTAACATATTTAGAGGCAACACCACATCATCAACAGAACTCCACTCACAGATAACACATCGAGCCCAAACACACGAAAAACAATTTAGCTTACGACTAAATGATCCTACACACTGTCTCAACCATAGACATAACACCAGGAGATCCCAGAGCTTTTACTACAGCAGTAGAAAGATTACTGACTCAAAAACATGAAGCCAGACAAACACTATAGAACACACCATTACATTAGGTTACGCCTTCAAACACACAAAACCCCACAAAACCCCACAAAGACCCCAGTTAATACGATGTATTCACTATACTAAGTCAAGATATAGATACCAGTGTTTGACGGTTCATTACTCGTTTATCATTAATTACTTACTGTTTTACTATACTTCAGTACCCAAGTTGCATTTTTCAGAGCAGATAATACAATACGGATGATTACTGTATGTAGCACCCTATACTACTGCATTTTAATACTCCTTGTATGTTATCAATCTGTATCACTATGTTGTACTATGACTTTTTTATTTACAATAAATAACAATCTGGAAAAAAAAAAATAATCTTAATAAATTTGGATCAAAACGTATTCTGCTACATTTATTTGGTAAAAAAATACTCAATCCATATATATATATACATTATATATATATATATATATATATATATATATATATATATATATATATATATATATATATATATATATATATATATATATACACAGCGATCAGCATAAATGAGTACACCCTTGATAAAAATTTCCAAAATTCAGTTTTATAATAATATGACTTACTGTAGATTACAAAATCTTCAGTTTTACTCAAATTAGTTGATGCAAAAAGGAATACACCCCACAACAAAAACTACTACATCTAATATTTTGTATGACCTTCATGACTTGTAAGGACAGCACCAAGTCTTCTAGGCATGGAATAAACAAGTTGGTGACCTATTGCAACATTTATCTTTTTTCCTTTTTCAAGAACGACCTCTTTTAGAGCCTGGAAGCTGGATGGTGAGTGATGCTCAACTTGTCTCTTCAGAATTCCCCATATGTGTTCGATTGGGTTTAAATCAGGAGACATACTTGGCCACTGAATCACTTTTACCCTGTTCTTCTTTAGAAATGCACCAGTGGCCTTAGATGTCTGTTTAGGATCATTGTCATGTTGGAAAAGTGAACTACAACCATGGGCACGGAGTGATGGAAGTATCTTCTCTTTCAATATACTGTAGAGCAGTACATATGTGAATTCAAGATACCATGAATGAAATGCAGCTCCCTGACACCGGCAGAACTCATGCAGCCCGACAGAAGGACACTGCCACCACCATGTTTCACGGTATACACCATGCATTTTTCTTTGTACTCCTCACCTTTGCAACGCAATACAGTTTTGAAGCCATTAGTTCCAAAAAGCGTTTATCTTGGTCTCATCACTTCAGAGTACAGAGTCCAGTAGTCTTCTTTTTTTTCAGCATGGGCCCTGGCAAGTTCTAGGGGGCTTTTTTGTGCATGGGCTTTAGGAAAGGCTTCCTTTTGTGGATGACACCCATGCATGCCATTCCTCTGCAGTGTACACTGTATTGAGTCATGGGAAACAATCACCCCAGTTTGGCTTTCTACTTCTTTACCTAACTACAGTGAATTTGCATGGCAATTTTCTTCAACCCCTCTCATCAGAAGATGCTCACATCGAAGTGTTAACTTTCATGGACGTCTCTGATAGTTGCAGTTCAATCTTTGTTACATTTTTTTATCATTTTTGCTACAGTATTCTGACTGATAAGTAAAGCTCTGCTGATCTTCTTGTAGTATTCACCTTTCTTGTGTAAAGAAATTATTTTCTTTCACAGGCCTTGTGACATTTCTCTTCCATGTGGTGCCATTGCTGACAGCATGAAATGGGAAGGGGTTTTCTTTGTTAAGTAAGGCCCTTTTTATAGTCCACTGCCTGCTGGATACCTGTTTAATGAATAATTATACTCACCTGTAGTTGAATTCCTGGTAATTAGGATTTTTTTGTCTAAAATTTAGCTTTGCTTCTAAGAATTTCATTCGGGTGTATTCATTTTTGCAACATGGTCTTGGATGAATTTGTTATGAAAAATATTTTTTTGTGTGTGCAAATTAACAAATCGTGGTTGCAATCAATGGCCCGCATTTGTGGGAGTATTTTGTAGTATAGTGTCCCATAGAAAATGTTGATTCTGAAAGGAAAGTAAAGGTTCTCTGACAAATCTGTTGGGGGTGTACTCATTTATGCTGATACAGTGGGGACGGAAAGTATTCAGACCCGCTTAAATTTTTCACTCTTTGTTATATTGCAGCCATTTGCTAAAATCATTTAAGTTAATTTTTTTCCTCATTAATGTACACACAGAACCCCATATTGACAGAAAAACACAGAATTGTTGACATTTTTGCAGATTTATTAAAAAAGAAAAACTGAAATATCACATGGTCCTAAGTATTCAGACCCTTTGGTGTGATACTCATATATTTAACTCAGGTGCTGTCCATTTCTTCTGATCATCCTTGAGATGGTTCTACACCTTCATTTGAGTCCAGCTGTGTTTGATTATACTGATTGGACTTGATTAGGAAAGCCACACACCTGTCTATATAAGACCTTACAGCTCACAGTGCATGTCAGAGCAAATGAGAATCATGAGGTCAAAGTAACTGCCTGAAGAGCTCAGAGACAGAATTGTGGCAAGGCACAGATCTAGCCAAGGGTACAAAAAAAAGGTTCCTGAGAGCACAGTGGTCTCCATAATCCTTAAATGGAAGACGTTTGGGACGACCAGAACCCTTCCTAGAGCTGGCCGTCTGGCCAAACTGAGCTATCTGGGGAGAAGAGCCTTGGTGAGAGAGGTAAAGAAGAACCCAAACATCACTGTGGCTGAGCTCCAGAGATGCAGTCGGAGATGGGAGAAAGTTGTAGAAAGTCAACCAACACTGCAGCCCTCCACCAGTTGGGGCTTTATGGCAGAGTGGCCCGACGGAAGCCTCTCCTCAGTGTAAGACACATGAAGGCCCGCATAGAGTTTGCTAAAAAACACCCGAAGGACTCCAAGATGATGAGAAATAAGATTCACTGGTCTGATGAGACCAAGATAGGACTTTTTGGCCTTAATTCTAAGTGGTATGTGTGGAGAAAACCAGGCACTGCTCATCACCTGTCCAATACAGTCCCAACAGTGAAGCATGGTGGTGGCAGTATCATGCTGTGGAGGTGTTTTTCAGCTGCAGGGACAGGACGACTGGTTGCAATCGAGGGAAAGAGGAGTGCGGCCAAGTACAGGGATATCCTGGACGAAAACCTTCTCCTGAGTGCTCAGGACCTCAGACTAGGCCGAAGGTTTACCTTCCAACAAGACAATGACCCTAAGCACACAGCTAAAATAACGAAGGAGTGGCTTCACAACAACTCCGTGACTGTTCTTGAATGGCCCAGCAAGAGCCCTGACTTAAACCCAATTGAGCATATCTGGAGAGACCTAAGAATGGCTGTTCACCAACGTTAACCATCCAACCTGACAGAACTGGAGAGGATCTGCAAGGAGGAATGGCAGAGGATCCCCAAATCCAGGTGGGAAAAACTTGTTGCATCTTTCCCAAATAGACTCATGGCTGTATTACATCAAAAGGGTGCTTCTACTAAATACTGAGCAAAGGGTCTGAATACTTTTTTTATTTTTTAATAAATCTGCAAAAATGTCAACAATTCTGTGTTTTTCTGTCAATATGGGGTGCTGTGTGTACATTAATGAGGAAAAAAATGAACTTAAATGATTTTAGCAAATGGTTGCAATATAACAAAGAGTGAAAAATTTAAGGGGGTCTGAATACTTTCCGCCCCCACTGTATGTGTGTGTGTATATATATATATATATATATATATATATATATATATATATATATATATAATATATATATATACAGTTGTGCTCATCAGTTTACATGTTATAGCAGAATTTATGATTTCTTGGCCATTTTTTCCATTTTTCAGAGAATATGAATAACGCAAAAACTTTTCTTTCACTCATGGTTAGTGTTTGGCTGAAGCCATTTATTATCAATCAACTGTGTTTACTCTTTTTAAATCATAATCACAACATAAACTAGTCAAATTACCCTGATCAAAAGTTGACATACCCCAGTTCTTAATACCATGTATTACCCCTTTTAACATCAATACCAGCTTGAGGTCTTTTGTGGTATTTGTGGATGAGGCTCTTTATCTTCTCAGATAGTAAAGCTGCCCATTCCTCTTGGCAAAAATCCTCCAGTTCCTGTAAATTATTGGGCTGTCTTGCATGAACTGCACGTTTGAGATCTCCCCAGAGTTGCTCAATGATATTGAAGTCAGGAGACTGAGATGGCCACTCCAGAACCTTCACTTTATTCTGCTGTAGCTAATGACAGGTCGACTTGGCCTTGTGTTTTGGATCATTGTCATGTTGGAATGTCCAAGTTTGTCCCATGCTCAGCTTCCTGGCTGATGAATGCAAATGTTCCCCCAGTATTTTTTGGTAACATACTGCATTCATATTGCCATCAATTTTGACCAAATTTCCTGTGCCTTTATAGCTCACACATCCCCAAAACATCAGCAATCCACCACCATGTTTCACAGTAGGAATGATGTACCTTTCATCATAGGCCTTGTTGACTTTGGTTTCTTCTGGCAACTCGACCATGCATCCCATCTTTATTCAAGTGCCTCCTTATTGTGCATCTTGAAACAGCCACACCACGTTTTCAGAGAGTCCTGTATTTCATCTGAAGTTATTTGTAGGTTTTTCTTTGCACCCCGAACAGTTTTCCTGGCAGTTGTGGCTGAAATTTCAGATGGTCTACCTGGCCGTGGTTTGGTTTCAACAGAACCCGCCATTTTCCACTTCTTGATTAGAGTTTGAACACTGCTGAACACTGCTGATTGGCATTCTCAATTCCTTGGATATCTTTGTATATCCCTTTTCTGTTTTATACAGTTTAACTTCCTTTTCCCGCAGATCCTTTGACAATTCTTTTGCTTTCCCCATGACTCAGAATCCAGAACCGTCAGTGCAGCACTGGATGAACGATGTCTGTCAGGAGTCCAGAAACTCATTGATCTTTTATGCACACACACTAATTACAAGCAAACAGATCACAGGTAAGGATGGTTACCTTTAATAGCCATTCAAACCCCTTTGTGTCAATTTGTGTGCATGTTATCAGGCCAAAATCACCAGGGAAACACCAGGCACCGTGGGATCTCCATGATGATCTGACTGGACCACCCGGCATCTGTGATTGTGCTTGACATTCTTGGAGTAATACAGTGTTTCCTCATAGGCATTCCCTGATCATCTGTTATGGGGGGTCATGGAACTCTGGTAAGAGTTCATTTCTGCTGATTTGGTGGTGGATTCAACCCAATTCTCAATCAACTCTTTTGAGGAAGCCTTGCCTTGCCTTGTTCACCAGATTGTTTTTTTCACAGTCACTATCTGAATGTATTATGGACACATAATTTATATATGTTTATATTGATGTGTATTATTCTTCCAATTTATTAACCACGGATTCATCAATGTTTGGTTTAATCATTAATGTGCATATGCACATTTTTTTGGGGGAATAGTTTTGACTTCAATGAATCTTTATGGTTTTCACTATTAGATGCACTTATGAGATCAGTTTTAGATTTTTGGTCAATAGTTTAAGATTAGCGCGATTCTACTGTTCCACACAGTAGTACCCAAAAAAGTGTCAAAAGTGTCCAATCTGTGCACCGCAATGTCGCAGTCCAGCTAAAAATCACAGATCAACACCATTACTGGTAAAAAAAATAAAAATGCCATTAACCTATCCCCTATTTTGTAGACACTATAACTTTTGCGCAAACCAATCAATATACGCTTATTGCGATATTTTACCAAACATATGTAGAAGAATACATACTGGCCTAAACTGATGAAGACATTTTTTAAATTTATTTTTTAGGATATTTATTACAGCAAAAGTAGAATTTTTTTTTCAAAATTGTCAGTTTTTTTATAGCGCAAAAAATAAAAACCGCAGAGGTGATCAAATACCACAAAAAGAAAGCTCTATTTGTGGGAAAAAAAGGACATCAATTTTGTTTGGGTATATAGTCGCAATTGTCAGTTAACACGATGCAGTACCATATCGCAAAAAATGGCCTGGCCAGTAAGAGAGAAAATCTTCCGGGGCTGAAGTGGTTAATAAGATATTTCTAACACATATATTTCAGGCATACTTAGATTTACACCCCCAAACACATTCTGCTACACAGCCTAGCCACATAGAGAGGTCCAAATCCCGAGCACCTTCAGGCATTCTAGGTGCATAAATTTTGCATCTAATCTCGGACTACCTATCACATTTTTTGACACAAAAAACAAACAAAGGCGCCTCTAAGTGCAGAAGATAAACAAGTTTAATGCCCCAACTGGGTTCAAAAACACTTACAAGATGGAAGGTGTAATGTAGTGTTTTTGAACCCAGTTGGGGCATTAAACTTGTTTATCTTCTGCACTTAGAGGCGCCTTTGTTTGTTTTTTGTGTCATTATAGATCTTGCTTCAGTCTTTTAAAGCTGCAGCCCTTTTTGCTGAAGATCACCATCCCACCATCCTCATCATCCTTACCAGCACTCTCCTTTTTATTTTGGACTGCCGATCTCTAATAGAGACATTACCTGGACTACGTTAGTCCTGTGCGCCCTATATACTTTTCTACTATCACATTTTTTGGAAGCGCTGGAGCACCAGGACAGTGGAAACACCCACAAAATGACAACATTTTGGAAAGTAAACCCTTGAAGGGTTAACCCTATAAGGAATTTTCTAAGAGGCATGGTAAGTCTTTAAAAGATTTAACCACTTCAGCCCCGGACCATTTGGCTGCCTAAAGACCAGAGGACTTTTTCCAATTTGGCACTGCGTCGCTTTAACTGCTAATTGCGCGGTCATGCAATGCTGTACCCAAATTAAATTTGCATCCTTTTCTTCCCACAAATAGAGCTTTCTTTTGATGGTATTTGATCACCCCTGCGGTTTTTATTTTTTGCGCTATAAACGGAAAAAGACAGAAAATCTTGAAAAAAATTATATTTTCTACTTTTTGTTATAAAAAAAATCCAATAAACTCAATTTTAGTCATACAATTAGGCCAAAATGTATTGGGCCACATATCTTTGGTAAAAAAAATGTCAATAAGCGTATATTTATTGGTTTGCGCAAAAGTTATAGCGTCTACAAGCTAGGGTACATTTTCTGGAATTTACACAGCTTTTAGTTTATGACTGCCTATGTCATTTCTTGAGGTGCTAAAATGGCAGGGCAGTACAAACCCCCCCCAAATGACCCCATTTTGGAAAGTAGACACCCCAAGAAAATTGCTGAGAGGCATGTTGAGCCCATTGATAATTAATTTTTTTTGTCCCAAGTGATTGTATAATGACAAAAAAAAAAATTACAAAAAGTTGTCACTAAATGATATATTGCTCACACAGGCCATGGGCATATGTGGAATTGCACCCCTAAATACATTCAGCTGCTTCTCCTGAGTACAGAGATACCACATGTGTGGGACTTTTTGGGAGCCTAGCCGCGTACGGGGCCCCCGAAAACCAATCACCGCCTTCAGGATTTCTAAGGGCGTAAATTTTTGATTTCACTCCTCACTACCTATCACAGTTTTGAAGGCCATAAAATGCCCAGATGGCACAAAACACCCCCAAATGACCCCATTTTGGAAAGTAGACACCCCAAGCTATTTGCTGAGAGGCATGTTGAGTCCATGGAATATTTTATATTTTGACACAAGTTGCGGGAAAATGACAATTTTTTTATTGTTTTTGCACAAAGTTGTCACTAAATGATATATTGCTCACACAGGCCATGGGCATATGTGGAATTGCACCCCAAAATACATTTAGCTGCTTCTCCTGAGTATGGGTATACCACATGTGTGGGACTTTTTGGGAGCCTAGCAAAACCCCCCCAAATGACCCCATTTTGGAAAGTAGACACCCCAAGCTATTTGCTGAGAGGCATGGTGAGTATTTTGCAGCTCTCATTTGTTTTTGAAAATGAAGAAAGACAAGAAAAAACTTTTTTCTTTTTTCAATTTTCAAAACTTTGTGACAAAAAGTGAGGTCTGCAAAATACTCACTATACCTCTCAGCAAATAGCTTGGGGTGTCTACTTTCCAAAATGGGGTAATTTGGGGGGGGGGTTTGTGCCACCTGGGCATTCCATGGCCTCCGAAACTGTGATAGACAGTGAAGAGTGAAATAAAAAATTTACGCCCTTAGAAAGCCTGAAGGCAGTGCTTGGTTTTCAGGGTCCCGTAGGCTCCCAAAAAGTCTCACGCATGTGGTATCCCCGTACTCAGGAGAAGCAACAGAATGTATTTTGGGGGTGTAATTTCACATATTCCCATGGCAAGTTTGAGCAATATATCATTTAGTGACAACTTTGTGCAAAAAATAAAAAAAATGTCTCTTTCCCGCAACTTGTGTCACAATATAAAATATTGCATGGACTCGACATGACTCTCAGCAAATAGCTTGGGGTGTCTACTTTCCAAAATGGGGTCATTTGGGGGGTTTTGAACTGTCCTAGCATTTTATGCACAACATTTAGAAGCTTATGTCACACATCACCCACTCTTCTAACCACTTGAAGACAAAGCCCTTTCTGACACTTTTTGTTTATGAAAAAATTATTTTTTTTTGCAAGAAAATTACTTTGAACCTCCAAACATTATATATTTTTTTAAAGCAAATGCCCTACAGATTAAAATGGTGGGTGTTTCATTTTTTTTTTTCACACAGTATTTGCGCAGCGATTTTTCAAACGCATTTTTTGGGGAAAAAACACACTTTTTTAAATTTTAATGCACTAAAACACACTATATTGCCCAAATATTTGATGAAATAAAAAAGATGATCTTAGGCCGAGTACATGGATACCAAACATGACATGCTTTACAATTGCGCACAAAATGTGCAGTGGCAACAAAATAAATACATTTTTAAAAGCCTTTACAGGTTACCACTTTAGATTTACAGAGGAGGTCTACTGCTAAAATTACTGCCCTCAATTTGACCTTCGCGGTGATACCTCACATGCATGGTGCAATTGCTGTTTACATTTGACGACAGACCGCCACTTGCGTTCGCCTTAGCGCAAGAGCAGGGGGCGACAGGGGTGCTTTTTTTTTTTTCTTTATTATTTTTTTGCTTTTTTATCTTATTTTTAAACTGTTCCTTTCATTTTTTTTAATCATTTTTATTGTTATCTCAGGGAATGTAAATATCCCCTATGATAGCAATAGGTAGTGACAGGTACTCTTTTTTGCAAAAATTGGGGTCTATTAGACCCTAGATTTCTCCTCTGCCCTCAAAGCATCTGACCACACCAAGATCGGTGTAATAAAATGCTTTCCCAATTTCCCAATGGCGCTGTTTACATCCGGCGAAATCTAAGTCATGAAATGCTCGTAGCTTCCGGTTTCTTAGGCCATAGAGATGTTTGGAGCCACTCTGGTCTCTGATCAGCTCTATGGTCAGCTGACTGAATCACCGGCTGCATTCTCAGGTTCCCTGTTGAGACAGGAGAGCCAGAGAAAAACACGGAAGACGGTGGGGGGGCATTCCCTCCCACTGCTTGTAAAAGCAGTCTAGAGGCTAATTAGCCTCTATGATTTCTTTTACATGAAAGCCGACCGCTGGCTGAAAAGAATGATACCAAGATGATACCTAAATCTGCAGGCATCACTCTGGTATAACCACTCAAAGTCGTGAATGGCGTACCTGAAGACAAAAAAATGGTTAACAATAAAACACAGTAAACGGTAAAGTTTAAAAAATTGCATACCTGAAAAGCAAACACGATAAAACATAATAACAATAAAACATTGCAGAATAGAATACAGTTAAAAAGAGCAGAACAATAGAGAGAGAATAGAGAGAGAGAGAACAATAAAACGACAACTATTTTATTTTATTTTATATATATATATATATTTTTTTTACACTTTTTTGTAACTAACTTTTATAACTGTAACCGGTTCCAGGTTCGGGTCTCTCAAAATGCGAGACCCTGTGAAAGTGTGCCTAGTCTATGCAATGCTGTACCCTACGCTAATACTCAACTAGTGAATGGTAGCATTCAAAACATTCACCAATGCAAAGACCAGGATTGTCAGGACAGGAGGGACAATAATAGCGGGTGTCACACCTATATCCGCGCTTGCTGCAGACACAACATCTTTTTTGGGGGGGTTCCTTGGGTAGGGGTACTCGGGAGGACATAAAGAAAATGCCTCTCATGCAGCCGACTGCATTTGGTTGGGGATGTGAATGGGGGAAGTACGGGCGCTGCAGAAGTGGTGGGTTCCCAATTAGGATTGGCGAATGCAGCAGGAAGGACATTATGGGCACGACAGGCCTGTTTGTCTTCTTCTTGGTGGCAGCGGGACACTATTTGTGCTTGCCACCTCACCAGCTTGAACTGCCCTTATGGGACTCGCCACGTCACCAAGTGTTACTGCAGTGCTGGTTTGACTACGACCGGGGTGTACTAGGCCGCTGGTGCTTGCCAGTTCACCAAAACGCTACCAAAAAAACTGTTAGCAATCGCAGGGATCAGGCCTGACTCTGCGAACGCTGCAGTTATGCGTTTAGTGTTTTGTAAGTGACAGTGATCGATCGATACTGCACTTGGGTTGGCTGGGCTGGGCCGGGCGGAGGGGCAAAACGCAGGTGCTAGCAGGTATCTGGGCTGATCCCGCTAACACTGCGTTTTTGGGAACCCTAAACTGCTGGGGACGCTAGTATAGATCTGATCGGATCAGATATTGATCCGTTCAGATACTATACCAATAAGGGAGGCGTATGCTGCGTGCGTGGGTGTTAGCAGTACTGGCGTTAACCTGACGCTGCCTGGGGCTGGTGCTTGCCAGTTCACCAATACGCTAACAAAAAAACTGTTAGCGATCACAGGGATCAGGTCTGACTCTGCGAACGCTGCAGTTATGTGTTTAGTGTTTTGTAAGTGACAGTGATCGATTGATACTGCACTTGGGTGGGCTGGGCTGGGCCGGGGCGGAGGGGCAAAACGCAGATGCTAGCAGGTATCTGGGCTGATTCCGCTAACACTGCGTTTTTGGAAACCCTAAACTGCTGGGGACGCTAGTATAGATCTGATCGGATCAGATATTGATCCGATCAGATACTATACCACTAAGGAAGGTGTACGGTGCATGCGTGGGTGTTAGCGGTACTGGCGCTAACCTAAAGCTGCCTGGGGCTGGTGCTTGCCAGTTCACCAAAATGCTACCAAAAAAACTGTTAGCGATCGCAGGGATCAGGCCTGACTCTGCGAACGCTGCAGTTATGCGTTTAGCGTTTTGTAAGTGACAGTGATCGATACTGCACTTGGGTGGGCTGGGCTGGGCTGGGCCGGGCAGAGGGGCAAAACGCAGGTGCTAGCAGGTATCTGGGCTGATCCCTGCATTTTTGGGAACCCTAAACTGCTGGGGACGCTAGTATAGATCTGATCAGATCAGATATTGATCCGATCATATACTATACCACTAAGGGAGGTGTACGGTGCGTGCGTGGGTGTTAGCGGTACTGGCGCTAACCTGACGCTGCCTGGGGTGACGCATATCACTGCCGGGCGATCAGGGGGCTAAACCTTTATTCGGTAATAAATGGTGGGTGCCCTGACACTATAAAAAAAAAAAAACTAACCAGCATCACCCGTAACAGTTATACGGTGATCACTGGTGAAAGGGTTAACTAGGGGGCAATCAAGGGGTAAAACCTTTTTTCGGTAGTATATGGGGGTCCCTGTCGCTATAAAACGCTGACGGCGAACCTATATATTTACCTCCCTAACTAGCGTCACAAGTGAAAAATGATTGCTTAGCGACACTGGCGACGGGGGGTGATCAAGGGGTTAAAAGTTTATTAGGGGGGGTTAGGGGGTACCCTAGACCTAAAGGGGGCTAATACTAACTGCCCTACCATACTAACTGTCACAAACTGACACCATGCAGTAATCAGAAAAAAAACTGCTTGGTGTCAGTGTGACAGGGTGGGGTGATCGGGGGGGATCGGGGGGTAAAGGGGGGTGTAATGTGTGCCTGGCATGTTCTACTGTGATGTGTTGTGTTGGTGCACTCACATTGCAGTCTTCTCTCCTAGGCGCCAGAACGGAAAATGCAGAGCCGAGGAGAGATGACATCACATCCCCTGCCTCTGTGTACTACACAGAGGCAGGGGAAGATTCTCATTGGCTGGGAGCGATTGTGAGGGGGGGCCACGAATGGATGGTCTCCCCCTCATCTCTGAACGCTCCCAGACCAAAGCTGACCACCTCGGGCACCGGGGGGGGGGTCCGATCGGACCCCCCGCCCGCGGGAAGGCAATCACGTACCAGGTACGTGATTTTGCCTGCCCGTGCCATTCTGCTGACGTATATCAGCGTGAGGCGGTCGTCAAGTGGTTAAACGGGTTGAAAACCCTTGTGTTTTTTCATCTTAATGCATTCTTTCTAAGGTGAAAACACTTCTGGCAGTGACCGGCCCCCCAGCCCCCCCGTTTTACTTACCTGAGCCCCGGCTCAGCATGCAGGTCAGGTGCATGCTTTGGCCAGTCATCAGATGTCAATGTACTGTGATCTTGCAGTGCATTATGGGGCATTCCGCGGTGCTCGAATTTGGCTAACACCCGAACATCGGGCTCATCTCTACTGCATGCTTTGGCCAATCACAGCACGCTCTGCTGTGAGAGCCATAATTGGCCAAAGGCAATCACGCTCCACACTATATAAGGCTGCTTACATGGTGGCCGTAAATAGTGTTATAATAACGGGGAGGAGATTTAGAGAACGTTAGCTAGAGGCAGGTTAGTGTAGTGTAGACTATATATATACAGTGCAGGCAGTGTATTAATATATATATATATACAGTGTAGTATATACAGTATCTCCCAAAAGTGAGTACAACCCTCACGTTTTTGTAAAAATGTTATTATATCTTTTCATGTGACAACACTGAAGAAATTACACTTTGCTACAATGTAAAGTAGTGAGTGTACAGCTTGTATAACAGTGTAAATTTGCTGTCCCCTCGAAATAGCTCAACACACAGCCAATAATGTCTAAACCGCTAGCAACAAATGTGAGTACACCCCTATCTAAAAATGTCCAAATTGGGCCCAAAGTGTAAATATTTTGTGTCTCCACAATTATCTTCCAGCACTGCCTTAACCCTCTTGGGCATGGACTTCACCAGAGCTTCACAGATTGCCACTGGACTCCTCTTCCACTCTTCCATGATGACATCATGGAGCTGGTGGATGTTAGAGACCTTGCGCTTCTCCACCTTCCGTTTGAGAATGCCCCACAGATGCTCAATAGGGTTTAGGTCTGAAGACATGCTTGGCCAGTCCATCACCTTTACCCTCAGCTTCTTTAGCAAGGCAGTGGTAATTTTGGAGGTGTGTTTGGGGTCGTCGTCATGTTGGAATACTGCCCTGTGTCCCAGTCTCCGAAGGGAGGGGATCATGCTCTGCTTCAGTATGTCACAGTACATGTTTATGTAGAGCAACAATTCTTTTTTTAGATCCCCAGTGAGTTCGTTGCCATGAGGTGCCATATTGAACTTCCAGTGACCAGTATGTGAGAGTGAGAGCGATAACACCAAATTTAACACACCTGCTCCCCATTCACACCTGAGACCTTGTAACACTAACGAGTCACATGACATCGGGGAGGGAAAATGGCTAATTGGGCCCAATTTGGACATTTTCATTTAGGGTGTACTCACTTTTGTTGCCAGCAGTTTAGACATTAATGGCTGTGTGTTGAGTTACTTTGAGGGGACAGCAAAGCTGTACACTCACTACTTTACATTGTAAAAACCACAAAAGACAGTTTTTGACAATTCCTTTATTAAAAAAAAAAAAAAAAAAAGTGTGCCGCAATGTCCATCCATCTTCAATCACGCCACCCGATGGCTCTGTCTCAATGGGAGGCGCCCCGTTGACTGCTGTCTATTGGCTGTGACAGCTGTTATATAGGCAAGGGCGGGGCCACCCAGTGATGTAACCGAGTGACCCCGTCCTTCTGACATCATGTGCCGTCAGAGGAGACGGGGTAATTCGGTTACGTCAGAGTGTGGTCCCGCCTCTGACTATATAAGAGCTGTAAAAGCAATTTAGCCAAGCTAGCATTCAACCGCTGGGCATGTGGATGGCTGGGAGCGAACTTCTTTTGGCGGTGCAGCAGCTGGGGCCGGCAAATTTGACATCGGTGTACTGGTAGCAGATTGCCCGCAAGTACTTGGCTGTGACACACCTAATTCTACACCTTCATTTCTCTCAGTGCAGGTTTCAGAGAGCACTGAAGGTATAGTGGGGTTGGAGATCCCAGCTGATGAGTAGCAAGGAGAGGTCTGCTTTGTTCTTTGGTGTGGGTCTTTTAGATACGCTTGCCAACTAACTGCATGGCAGATCAACATATGTCTGGTCAAGCATGTGGTGCCCAAGCGGGTGATGTTTTGGCCACACGAGATACGCTTGAGACATATTTTGCAAATAGCAGCGGTGGGATCTGATGCACTTGTCTCAAAAAAGGCCCACACCAAAGACATTTTGGAATAACGTGCAGAGACAGCAGCGCCCTGCACATGTGGAGCTCTGCAGTGTGATGCAGTCAGTGTGCTGCCCTTAAGCTGGCCCCTGGAGGGCATCCTGCCTCATTGGAGATGTGCCTCCTCCTCCTCCTCTCTCCTATCAGGCACCCACATGGAGTCAGTGACCTCATCATCCCCTCCCTCCTCATCACTGGAGCAAAGCTGGCAGTATGCTGCAGCTGGGGGAGCATGACTGCCAGATTGCTGTCCTTCTTGGGCACCCCCTCTCTCTGGGCTCACGTTACTGCCTTCCTCTAGCTGGGTACCATCATCGGAGCCTTTAAAATGCTGGACATCCTCCTGGAGCATCTACATAACACTGTGGTCAAACAGGCTAAATATGAGTCCCAGAAATAAAGTATAAAATACTCATAAGTGCAAGACCTCATTCACTCAGAATACATAGGGGAATGGGTGTGAGTGTGCAACTCCTAAATAGTGGACCTTGCTAACATGCCAGTCATATATCATGCATAAGAGTGTATAACGTGTAGTTGACCAACAAAGAATGAATAGTAAGTGACAAGATAATGGTAAATAATAAATGACATTAACTCAATTCAATAGGCATCACAATCTGTGACATGGAAGGGAATCAATCCAATAGGAATACCCCCTTTTTGAAAACCAGTGTGTAATCCACTTTCCAGATGGCATTAGTCAGCATATGCAGCTGGTATTATCCCATGCCTAAATCCTAAATTGTTCCACAAGTGTGTCCTAAATTACATAAGTGAAAAATCTAAACCGGCCAAAAATTATATATATCATTAGTAGTCCCAGCTGGAGCATACGATACAATGTGCACCCTAAAAAATAGTGAAAAAATAATGAAAAAAGTTTTTTAGATGTGTCAATCCAGCATAAGCAGAAAAAACAAAAAGCAAAAACGTCTGTGATAAGTGACTTCCGTGAAGGCAGCTGTACAGATCCAGTGACTTGCGGTGCTCCCCCTCAAGGATCCCCACTCACCAGCTCCCTGCACCACCGCAAGTCACTGGATCTGAACAGCTGCCTTCACGAAAGTCACTTATCACAGACATTTTTGCTTTTTGTTTTTTCTGCTTATGCTGGATTCTGACACACCTAAAAAAAACTTTTTTCATAATTTTTTCACTATTTTTTAGGGTGCACATTGTATCGTATGCCCCAGCTGGGACTACTTATGATATATATAATTTTTGGCCGGTTTAGATTTTTCACTTATGTACTTTAGGACACACTTGTGGAACAATTTAGGATTTAGGCATGGGATAATACCAGCTGCATATGCTGACTAATGCCATCTGGAAAGTGAATTACACACTGGTTTTCAAAAAGGGGGTATTCCTATTGGATTGATTCCCTTCCATGTCACAGACTGTGGTGCTTATTGAATTGAGTTAATGCATTTATTATTTACCATTATGTTGTCACTTACTATTCATTTTTTGTTGGTCAACTACACGTTATACACTCTTATGCATGATATATGACTGGCATGTTAGCAAGGTCCACTATTTAGGAGTTGCACACTCACACCCATTCCCCTATGTATTTTGAGTGAATGAGGTCTTGCGCTTATGAGTATTTTATACTTTATTTCTGGGACTCATATTTAACATTTTTTAAGGTACCTTGTTAAAGGTAGCGCCACCCACCCCTAATTAACTTTTCTCATATCACTAAACTCACCCCTTTATGGGGTAAGTGTAAGGGGAGGCTGCAAACCTTCTGGTCCGTGAGCGCGGAAACCCGCCCCTCACTGTGGTCAAACAGTTCGGGGGACTCCTCAGGAGGACATGGTGGGGCTAGGTAAGGAGTGACTGATGCCATTGAGCCGAGGGAAGAGGCCACGTTGGCAGCTGCTTTGCCAGACAAAGTACCCTGAGCCTGGGTGAGAGATGATAAGGAGGATGAGGACGGCTTGGTCATCCACTCTACCAAGTCTTCTTCAGGTAGCTTTAGGTGCACACTGTGCAGAGGACACAGTACACTAACTGTAAATACTGCAGCTGCATGCCTGTGGTATTAATAGGATCAGAACAACAGCAATTGTCTTCAGGTAGCTTTAGGTGCATACTGTGCAGAGGACACAGTACACTAACTGTAAATACTGCAGCTGCCTGCCTGTGGTACTAATAGAATCAGAAGAACACCGCCAATTTTCTTCAGGTAGCTTTAGGTGCACACTGTGCAGAGGACACAGTACACTAACTGTAAATACTGTAGCTGCCTGCCTGTGGTACTAATAGGATGAGAAGAACATCAACATTTTTCTTCAGGTAGCTTTATGTGCACACTTTTCAGAGAACACAGTACACTAACTGTAAATACTGCAGCTGCCTGCCTGTGGTATTAATAGGATCAGAACAACAGCAATTGTCTTCAGGTAGCTTTAGGTGCACACTGTACAGAGGAAACAGTACACTAACTGTAAATACTGTAGCTGCCTGCCTGTGGTACTAATAGGATCAGAAGAACACCACCAATTTTCTTCAGGTATCTTTAGGTGCACACTGTGCAAAGGACACAGTACACTAACTGAAAATACTGTAAATACTGTAAAAACACCTGCCTGCCTGTCAGTAGGAAGAGAATAACAGGAAAACGGATCTAGCTAAACTGAATACAGTGTATATATATATATACTGTATATACTCGAGTATAAGTCGTTCCGAGTATAAGTTGAGGCACTAATTTACCACAAAAAAAATGGGAAAAACGTATTGACCCGAGTATAAGACGAGGATGAGAAATGCACAGCTACTGTAAGTGGAAAAGAGGGTCAACAATGCTTATTTGCAGCATCACTGTGCCCATTTGCATGCCTCACTGTGCCCATTTGCAGCCATAGGTCCCCTGAACTTCAAACTCGGTAGTTAAGGGTTCCTAGATGCCCCCTAGCTGCAGCCAAAATTTGGGGTCTCTGAACCCAAAGGGTCCCGAAATGACATTGCTGCAGGTAGACACAGTTGACCAAATTTGGGGTTCCGTATCTCAGGGTCACTTAGTGCTAGGAACCCCAACGTTGGTGTGCTAACCCAGTGGAACTAGCACCATAAAATTTCCAAAGCTGGGGTTTCTAGCACGAAGTGGCCCCGAGATACAGGGCCCCAAAAATCAGTTCAGAAAATGTCAAGCACTTTTCTGCAGCAGAGAATGACATTTTCTGAACCGGATTTGGGGCCCTGTATCTCAGGGCCACTTAGTGCTAGGAACCCCAGCTTTGGATATGTTGTGGTACCAGTTCCTCTAGGTATGCACACCAAATTTGGGGTTCCTAGCACCAAGTGGCCCTGAGATACGGGCCCCCAAACTCGGTTTGGAAAATGAAATTTTTTGCTGCAGAAAAGTGCTTGACTCGAGTATAAGTCGAGGGGGGCACTTTCAGCACAAAAAAATGTGCTGAAAATTTCGACTTATACTCGAGTATATATAGTATGTATATATATATATATATATATATATATATATATATATATATATATATCTCTACAACACCTAGAATGCATATATACACAATACACTGTAAGTGCAGCTAACTGACTCGCCTGCCTACTCTAACTTAAATCAAATGACACTTTCTCTCTGTCTATCTCTCTCTGCCACAACACACTACACAAGGTGGCCTTATATAGTGTGGGGCGTGTCCTAAACCCCCTGAGCCATAATTTGCCAAAGCCACCCTGGCTTTGACCAATTACGGCTCTCTGTACAGACGGCGCTGTGATTGGCCAAGCATGAGGGTCATAGTGCATGCTTGGTCAATCATCAACCAGCAATGCACTGCGATGTCGCAGTGAATTATATGCCGTGACGCGCCACTCGAATTTGGCGCGAACGCCCCATAACATGGGTTCGACTCGAAGCTCATCCCTACTGATCATAGATTGCGTCTGTCCACAGACTCCATGGACCGTTTGACTTTTATATAAATGAATCAGTCCTGGATTACCAGCTATGAAGCCCTTGATGGCGATGTCACTGATTAAGTCTTTTTGGGATGTGGAATCTCTCCAGGACTTCAAGGCTGCCTAGCTTTGAGGGTGCTCAGTCATTTCATCTGGAAGAATGTTTTTGGTATAGGTTTCATGGGCACAATTAACACCCAAAGACCAAATTTCCTGCACCTGTTTGACATGTGCATATCATTGCAATTTTTTACAGCAAGGCCAATTTTTGCTTTCAGCAAGAGTACCTCTATAGGGTTACGGTGGGAAGGCGCCACCGACAACCAAAGACCAATTTTTACGTACCCGTATCTTTTACCCAAAGTCAAAGTGACACCAGAATGTATCCAAAAAATCTCTAATCTTGTTCCCAGTGCACTACATTGTGGCCTTATCATACACACTGGCTCCCCAGCTGTTGCTGAGCAAAATAAAGGCAGCTTGCAGGGAAAATGTCCTTTTTTTGGCTTTATAAATGCAATTATTGCTGCAGCAGATTCTAGACATGGTACAGATCTGCCACAAGCTATGCTTGACCCTGTACCATGTGATTAATCACAGTGGTTCGGGGGCTCTGCTAGGTGATCCACTGTGTTCACTAGACTGTATTGTTTAACCATTTCAACCATGAGGAGCACTTCTCCCATCCATTTGTATACAGTGGTAGGGCGGGAAGCAGGTAAACAATACAGTAGCGAGCACCAAGAGATCAAAATCACTAGCACAACAGGTTGCATTTCCTCTGTGCATCTCTGTATCCGCAGAGATGGGTGCATATTAACCACCACCACCACAAAAAAACAAAAACACCAATGCAAAAAAAATGAAAGATTATCACCTAAACCGGAATAGGAGGAAAAGCTTTTAATGGGGACACTAATTCATTGGACACTGTACAAGGGGGAATTCTGTCACCTTTGAGAGATTTCCTCTCGCTTCCTAAAAGGAAAACCTCCTAATGGCAAAATTGGCCTACTGAAGGCCACAAAAAAAAAAACCTGACTTGGGTTTCAACCATTCCCTTCTGCATCACAAAAATGACTTTAAATATACGTTAATGTTACACTGTGAGCTGGTGTGCTATATGTGACAAGCTTGCTTTTTAGCCCCAGTTTTTACATGATATGTGAATAGTTTCAGTAACTCAAATAGGGAATAGATTTTTGTTTGAACCAAACCAACATACGGTCCAAAGTTTACATGTTTGAAGTTCAGCAGCCAAAATAAATGGGTGTATGGCCTCTGATGACACTCCCCGGGTGGAGTGAAATGCATTAGGTACAGAGACTTCCAATGACATAATTTCCTGGATTTTGGAATGCAAACCGTGGATTGCACAGCATTTTATATGCTTGTCAAGAAAGAACAAAATGTGAGTGGATATTATTTTATAATAAAACCTTTGTAAACGATATGACGTCATCTATGCTCTATTTCTTACCCTATGAGCACGTCTAACTATTGGGGACATGTGGAAGAGGATAAAGACACATCTAGGAAAGATATATTTCACCAGTACAGGCGATCTTTACATGGATAGCTGGTGAGTGAGGGCACAGGAGGAAGGGGAGCACAGCACTTTCATCACCTTTGCCATATATTTCTGCACCGACTGCACTTTTTGAAGACATTTTTCTGCACGGATAGCACTTTAAAGGAATCATAGCGATATTGAAGAATCACACAACTATATAAACTTTTATTGTTATGCTTTGTCATTTGTTATAGCAGACACTGTTGATTATATAGTAGATATTGTAGATTATTTTTTTTGGTTCTATATATTTTACTGAGCACAGACAGCGCAGGAACTTCCCATACTAGTTCTTAAAGCAGTACACAACATTTTCTTGCAGCAGTCAAAACTTAATTTAATTTAAATTCATTTGAGCACACCACAGTGCAGGGACACTCATACAATTTTGATCCATGTATGACTGTTCCCATTTATGAGAAGTCAATATATTAATTGACTTTTCATGGATGGGCTTGTTGCAAAATTTCCACTTGATAAGTGCATGCAGCCAATGGGCTGCAGCATTGATCAGTGTACTCTGAGAGCAGAGGTGTCCCTGCTGTCAGAACACAACACAATGGGGAGGATTTCCCTATCCACCTTGAATGTGAAGAAGGGGAAATCGGCTAAGTTTTTTTGTATGGCCAGCTTTAGTGTAAGTGAACTTGCAGACCTCTAGTTTATAACCTTATGCACACAGCAGCATTTTATTTGTGTGTTTTTGTTCTGTTAAGACACAGAGACTGATAAAAATAAAAAGTGTGCTATAGGTTTAAAAAAAAGTCATGTTGCCAATAACAACCAATCAATTTACAGCTGTCATTGTTGCAGAAAAAGCTTAATGTGAATGGAGTATTCTGATTTGTTGCTACGAGCAAGACATTTTTCTTTTTGCACAATTTTCATACATCAGCACTATGTTGGGATAAACAAGATCTATGTATGTAAAGCAAATTATCTAATAACAGAATGATGATTTAGTGACTTGTAATGCAGCCCAGTGGTGCTAGTATTCTGGGTTTAAATACTTTCATACTGCTTTTAAATGTTAATGTTGGATTGCTCATTAAAGTGATTCTAAGCACACACCGTTTCATTTACGTTGCCCCTTCTATTTCTGTACAGGTTATGTGGATGATGGCACTGTAATTATTTTAATTAAAAAAACCTCTTAGTACATGTTTCCTAATTGATATACAGCTGTCATGTGACCCAGGTCTTTCCCAGCCTGTCTGCAGGGAAACATAAGCAGGAGGATCTTCTAGTCCTCTGCTGCTGGTCACATTATCATAAGCATAAACACATAAACATCCCACAATGGTTTGATACCAAAGTAGAGTGGACACAATATTAATCATATCTCCAAGAGATGAGCAGACAAACAGAAACAATAGGTGACTCAATTAACAATAGAAACTCACACCTAGGAGGCACATAATGGGGCATAGACATTTAACACATAACACCTTAAATAGATTATAGTAGGAGACATCAATATCAGGTTGTTTTGAGCTGATTATATTAACATCTGCTCTGAGTCGAAAACAGTCATTGCTATTTTGGGCAAAAGGCCCCAAATCTGTATCTCTGGTCCTAGATGCCAGAGTCAGTGTGTTTTGAGGAGGCATGGATCTAAATCTGAAGCAAGACCTCTCCAAGGGTCCCTCAGGCACAAACCTCTCAAGAATAGAGCCTCCTCAAAAGCCAGTGCCCATAGTCAGTAGGCAAAAGGCTACCCTGCAGTCCCCTCAATAAGCCCCTGTCCTGGTTGGGTCTGTCACAGTCTCCTCACAGTAGATGTCTCTTAGTCTATTAGTCTCTTGCCTGGCAGCCCATATGTCAGTTTTTACAGTGCAGGGCAAGTCACCTGGCTGCAGATCTGGCTGCCCAGGTGAACAGCTGGAGGGATCCAATACCAAAGGGCCATGGCTCTGGAACTGGAGTACACTAATAGCAATCATGGAGGGTTTCCTACAGTAGTTGGGTCCACTGCATGCTGGTCCTGACAGTGGAAGGCCTCTTAACTGGCTGCAGATCACTTGTCCAACTACTTCTGCATCATCAGGGGCTACTTCTTTACCCTCTTCATGGCCGCACCGAATGACGGCTACAGCGCTGGCACTTTGCCAGGAGGCCATCATATGTTGTCCTCCCATGCTTGCGCTGCCTGCGCACCCCCCAATAATCTGATCACAGATCGGGGTAAAGAGCCAATTGCAGTGGCTCTTTGTCACATGATCATCTGTGTGCAATCGTGTAAACAGGATTTGCCTGTTATCGGCAATCCTCTCCTCACGCTGACAGTGCTTGAGGAGAGGAGAGCCAATAACAACTGATACTGATAGCAAATCCACACAGGGGACATCTATACTGATAATCGCTGCAGATGATCAGTGCAGCCCCAACAGTGCCCAGCAGTGATTCCTATCAGTGATGCCTGTCAGTGGCTATCAGTGATGCCTATCAGTGCCGCCTATCAGTACCCATCAGTACCCCATATCAGTGCAGCCTCATCAATGCCTCCTCATCAGTGCCCATCAATAGCGCCTCATCAGTGCAGCTTCATCAGTGCACCCTATTAGTGCCCATCAATCCAGCCTTATCAGCACACATCGGTGAAGGAAAAAAATTATTTCTTTACAGAAACTAAGAAAAAGTTTTAATCAAAAATTTCTGTCTTTTTTCGTTTGTTTAGAAAAAAGTAAAAACCCCAGTGGTGATTAGATACAACCATAAGAAAGCTCTATTTGTCTCAAAAAAATGATAAAAATTACGCTTGGGTACAGTGTTGAATTTAATCCGGTACAAAGTGTACAGGGTGTCTCTTGAAGTTAGGTCTCTGAGAATGCTTCAAGGATTGAATCTTGATACCATCTTCCAGAGTAAAAGGCAACGCATCTGTCTTCAGGCATGCCAGTGAATGATGGATCAGAGGGCTCCACAGTGGCAACATGAGCAGGGCAACTATTGGGCTGCGTGATATTATTGGGATCCATGGTTTCTTCTGGGAGTCTTGGAGATAATGGCAGAGGAGCAGGAAACAGTCCCTGTCAAATATCTTATGGCAGAGGCAATTGTGGCATATAAACTTGGAACTTTTAGGTCTCTCTGTGGGTCTTGATAGGTTTGAGGAGTTTATGGCATAGGTGTCTTGATTTTCCCTTGGTTCCCTCTCACTGGATATCGTAGACTGGCACAACTGGAATGCCCACTGAGTGACACCATACTTAGAAGAACTCCCTTTTGAAACAGAGTTTCTGGTCTAAATGTATCTCCTGTAGACAGCCATAAAGAAGGCATGAGTCCTTCCACACCAACTGTGGCATTCTAGAATGTCTGGTCCTGGTTAGTAAAGTGGTCCACCATGACTAGAACATAATGGTATCCATCTTTTCACATGGTAAGTGAAAACATGTTGATGGTCAGTACTTCAGTGTGGCAAACGAATGCCAAGTCAGAGGTGGAATTTGGGCCTATGCATCCATTGACACTGAATAGATCACATAATGACAATGACAACATGTTCAACCACTGTAACAGACCCACACGCATGGCTGGTCTCTTAAACCAGGCAAATGTTGTATGGATACCCTAGTTCAATTCTCCAAACAGGTTTTCAGCAAAGTGTTCAGTTACTGCTCACACCAAGGCCAATAATACCAGCTTGGAGGAATTACAGTTTACAGGGTTCCTCTAAATCACATGCAAGCTTTGAGTTGTGTAAGTGATGATGCTGGCAACTTTGTATTTGTGAGAGTATGGCCCCCAGACCCTGGGTACTGGCATGGGTTCTTAGCTGGAATGAAATGGAGTAGTCAGCACAGGAGTCAACATCAGCTGCTGCTTCAATACAGTATGTACTTCCAGTTGTTCTAATTCCCATTCCACTTTTATGTGGCCATACTTCTGACCTACGCCATGTAGTAACATTTAAATCAGCTTAGAATGATGGGTGTAGTGCATGGAGCAATAATATCCTTCCAGCTACAGAAATATTCTGACATTGATCATAGTTGTTTGGCATCTCCATGCCTGTATGTCCTTTACATTCTTGGGATTGAGAAGAAGATTTTGTGTAAAGATGATGTGTCCTAGGAAATAAGGCTCATGTTAGAATACATTGCACTTCTTAGGTATGAACTTCAGCTTATACTGGTACAGCTGGGCCAAAACAGCTTCTTATAGCGTGTACAGACGATCGGAAATGTCGCCAGCAAAACTCTGATGAGAGCTTTTGGTCGGAAAATGCGACCGTGTGTATGCTCCGGACTTCGGACTTTTGCTGGCGGAATTCCAGCCAGCAAAAGATTGAGAGCAGGTTCTCAATTTTTCAGTCGGAAAAAGTTCCTAGCCGAAAATGCGATCGTCTGTATGCAATTCCGACGCGCCAAAAATTATGCATGCTCAGAATCAAGTACGAGACGGAAACGCTCGGTCTGGTAAAACTAGCGTTCATAATGGAGCTAGCACATTCGTCACGCTGTAAATTTATGGATCTTTTAATTCAGCGCATTCTTTTGTTCTTTATAATGCTAGAAGAATGAAGTTGTTTTGCTGCTGATATTCACACAGAGTTCTCACAAACTTATTTCTTTATTATTTCTCGTGATCTCCTAAATAATCGTTTTTGTTTTTAAAGCCAGATCTCCATAATAATGTTTAGATTTATTTTTATAGTCATTTTTTTAATTTATTTTTTTAATCAAGAACTCCCTTTTTTCGATTATTTTTAAATTATTTTCTAGTGATCTGCATATTTTTTTTTTTTGGTGTAGGAAAATTTTAGGATTTTCAGATGATTGATCATCTGAAAATCCTAAAATTCTCCTGTTCAAAATATTGGGACATGGCAAATTTTAACCTAATTAACTTTTTTTTTGATGTGGCTAGTTTCCACAACAACATTATTATCTTGGATTTTTATAAAGCTCAAGAAGGTTGGTGTTGGTGTCCCTTGTTAATTAGACATTGTATTTTGGAAATGTACCTGCCTACTCACAAACAAACTGTCCTATTTCAAGAAAAACACATAGGCAAGTATTTTCATATAAAAAAAAAAAATTCTGGCTCATAATAATAAAATAAAGAGGAAGGCAACGCTGGAGAAACTGCTTGAATTTGCAAAGCCTTTGGCCCCCAGGGCAGACATCAACTCTTTGTAAATTAAAATTGTTAGCTGAGAAGTCCATATAATGGGGAGCACAATCTGGTCCAGGACTCCAAGAGATCATGAACAGCAGTAGATGACATATATGTCCCCAGGCTGTGGTACTACAACAGGCTGCGTCTTCTGTCAGACCAGACTGAACCCAGGCCATCACTTTCTTGTGTTCCTTGCAGCCTTCCCTCCATGCTTCCCTGCAGCCTTCCTTGGAGGCTGTGGCTATGGAGGTGGACTTGTGGCAGGAGGAGAATGTGCGAGCTCACGTAAGTGTACATCATCGATCATTTTGCCCCTCAACCCCTTGTGAATGGCCTCAACAAAAAGTTTTTCACAGTTATGGCATTGGCCCTCCTCCATTTGCAGCAATTTGGAGGCTGTATAATAGCCATAGGCTTCTTCAGAATCGGGGTGGGGTTTCAGGGCCACATTAGCTTCCTTAATGAGGCCCACTGCTGCCTCTTCCACGTTACTCCCCTTCCTCGCACTTTTTGTTGGAAGGTGGAGGGGAGGCACCTGGGATCGGGAGAGGTTCCTACTGGGCCCGACCACCTCCTGGCTGACACTTACCCCCGCCTCCTCCTGTGTGCCACATTCCAGAGCCTCATCCTGACTGAGGTCTTCCTGTGTATGAAAAAGGGACATAGTTATAGTTTTTGGTTAATCAATCACATACAATTTTCAGCTCATGACTGTTGCAAATTGAATCTTAACAAATAGAAAAGACTATCATTCTGAGCCCAGCATTTTTCATTCTTGTCACAATCATTTTTGGCCCCTACTGTCTATTGATATGTCAAACACTTTTTGTTCAATCATTCATTTGTTATCAATAATAACATCTAGTTATCAATAATTTTTGGACAATAAATAAGTAAAAAAATACTATACCTGGCTCCAGCTTGACTCCTTCACTTCTTCCAGGATGGAAGGCCCTGGTTGGTCCTTGGAAGCCTCAGCTGTGGTTGAGGGAAGGGTGGAGGGAAGGCTGGATGGAAGTGTGGAAAGTTATTCCCTGACTTCCATCTGGTCTTCCAGAAACTACATCCTGTTGTAGTACCACAGACTGAGTACATACACATCCTCTGCTGCTGCTCCTGATCTCATGGAAGCCTGGATCTTATTAAGCTCCTTACTATACGTGTTTCTCAAGCTACCAATTTTCCTCTCCACAAAATAGATGTCTTTGTTGGGGACCTGCGTCTTTGCAAATTGCAGCAGTTTCTCCAGCGATGCCTGCCTTGCTGGTTTGTTGCGATATAAGGGGTTTCCCTCCCACAAATTACGCATATCCCTGTATTTGTCAGTGAACTGGCCCATGATATCAGGATCTTTGAATTGTTTCATCTTTGCTGAAAGACCAAACACAAGACAAAAACACAAAATATCAGGCTAAACTCTCCTAATCTTATCTCAATATAGGCCTCAATCTATAATCAGTATAGGCCATTGATGTCCCAAGTTAAAATGTTACCTTCGTTATAACGTTCATCGCTTCCGGTCCTCCTTCCTCCACACACAGAACGTACGTACAACATACGCGTGTTAACCAAATATACACTGTGCATGCGTGAAACTCCGCCTGCGTCGCCGGCCCCTGACGTTCTTTCTAGAATATTCCCCGCCCCTTCTCTTTCTGTGCAGTGGGAGATGAACATGGCGGAGACACAGCAGGTGCGTGATAAGAGCAGTAACAAGGAGGAGGAAAGCCAGGAGCCCGAAACATCCCGACCTCGGAGAAGAAGATTTAAGTCCTCAAATATGGCCTTTGTAGAGATGGTGGACATCTTGAGGAGGAATGACTATGATGGGAAGCATGGACCGTACCTAAACCCAAATGTGAGAAAGGCCAAGATCATGACTAAAGTTAAAGCTAAAGTGAAGAGTCTGCACAGAAATTTTGGGGTACGATGATCCAAGGAGCAATTGAGGAAACTCTGGTTAGACCTGAAATTGAGGGAGCAGGATCAGTACAGAAGGATCAAGAAAGTGCTTCTAAAAAGTAAGTACTTGTCGTGTGTTCCTATTATGATTATTACTTGCATGCTGCGCCATGTGCTTTTCTTTACTATTGTACAGTTTAAAATGGCGACTTTCATGTTCGCGGGCACAGTATCGGTCGTAGGAAACATTGTTCATTTGTCAACTAAATACGATGTTTTTGGCATATACAGAGTTAATTACATTTGGTCATGCAATTTGTATAAAAAGAAGTTTAGGACATTGTTGTCTAGATGTGTTTGTAACTAGAATAAATTGCAAACTTGATTCAGTGTAATGTAAGGAGAGGACACTCAGCAGCTGTTTACACATCTGGACTCAGGAGCACTAGTGTGGGACACAAGAACAAACTTTTTAGGGTATCCCACACAGGTACTCCAATGGATACTTGGGGTGTCTACATGTGTGAAACTTGTCCAAAAAAGGTAAGTATTCCAGCTTTGTTAAGGGAATAATTAATGTCTTCAACTTGGAACTCTGCCCAAACAGACAATTGTACCCCACTACGAAGCAATGTTTCTTATTCCTATTTCTGGCCACAAATATCTATGTGCTAAGTATACCTTTTGTTTCATTCTCATAGGGGAGAAAAGACTTCGGACGTCTGATGACACCAGGACCCCCCCCACTCCTGAAGAAGGAGATCAGAGGACCAAACCAGAGGATGTGGAGGAAGGAGAGGTGGTGGAAATTGTCACCACAAGAGGTGAGTGGCTGACACCACAGATTCAGGTAATAGATGTATGCCTGCATATTTAAAATACATGGTGTGTATTTTTTCTTTTAGGTGATGTGCATGTAGTGGAAGAACAATCTACTCTTTTCACCACTGACAGTGCACAAAGACTAATCCAGGACATCATGTATTGTAGTCAGGATTTAGACATTGTCAAGCAAAAGACAAATGGGGTTGAACAAAACTGAAGAACATGATTGATGTACTAGGAAGAATATAAAGAACTACCAAGTGACACCTGTTTATATTTTTGGGGAACAAGTTTTTTAATTTTTTTACGCATTTTAAAAGCCAAATTTGGAAGATGCACACAGTGTGTCAACATGTGCTATCTGCCATCAGAGGATATCAATGTATATGTATATAATTGCACCCCCAAAACACATCCATCGATCCCCCATGATGGGAGATAGCACATGTTGACATTAGGTTTGGGATCAGAAAGAAAGAAAATCCCCAGTTTTAATCCCAATTTGTGTGCATCTTCTAAATTTGGCTTTTACAGGGGTGACATCACCCCATCTGATGAAGGCAAGATCAAGACATTTTTGACACTATAATGTCTGATATTGCCTTCAGTTTTTCAATGTTGAACTTTGTAATTTCCAGAGTTGTGGATGGTATGTTTGCAAACATGCCTGTTTATTAGGGATGGGCTTTATGTTCGGGTCGAACATGAGTTCGACTCGAACATTGTCTGTTCGCCCGTTCGCCGAACAGCGAACAATTTGGGGTGTTTGTGGCAAATTCGAAAGCCGCGGAACACCCTTTAAAAGTCTATGGGAGAAATCAAAAGTGCTAATTTTAAAGGCTTATATGCATGGTATTGTCATAAAAAGTGTTTGGGGACCTGGGTCCTGCCCCAGGGGACATGTATCATGCTTAAAGTGAAACAATAAAAGTGTAATATTCCTTTAAATTTCATCCCTACTGTTTATGTACTTTTCTAAAATTTTCAAGGTAAAACTTTAAAAAACAAGATGTGTTTTTTTTAACACAAGATGTTTTATAACGCACATGTGAGTAAAAGGTTTTATACTCAACAATGTGTGGCTTCTTCTTTCAATACCACTTTTTGTATTAGGTTGGTGTTTACAGTGACAATGGGGGTTATTTAATAATGTAAAAACCACTTGGCACTACAAATGCACTAGGAGAACCTAGGAGACAGCTTAAAACAAACACAAGCAGTAAATCAAAATCAAGATTTTATCAGATAATTTTTTTATTTTATTTAGAAAATTTTTAAAAATGTTCTGGCATAGCAATGGCCCTCCTACCCGTAAAATATTCAACATATTTTTCCCGCACTTCACGGGTACTTTGGGGGGGCAAATCAGGACGGCCAGCTTCCAGTGTTGTTTGTTGTTTCTTGAAGTCCGGCCTCAGGCCCAACTGAGGCAACATAATTTGGAGCATTTCTTTTTAAAAAGTTGTGCAGTATGCAGCAGGATAATACTATGTGGTTCAGTTTGTACTCTGCCGTTTTTTTAGCCATTAGAAATAGGCGGAACTGGCTGGCCATTATCCCAAAGGTATTCTCCACGACTCTTTGGGCTCTGGCCAGCCGGTAGTTAAAAACCCTCTTCTCCGTGGTGAGGGTCCTCTGGTGAAATGGCCTCATCAGGTGATCGCCCAGACCAAATGCTTCATCAGCAATAAAAAAAAATGGGAGTCCTTCAACGTTCTCTTCCGCAGGTTGCAATCCCAAGCCACCACTCTGGAGACATCCGTAGAACTCCGTCTGGGCAAAGACTCCGACATCTGGCCATTCTTCCCCACGTCCACATAGAGGAACTCATATGTCGCTGACACCACCGCCATCAACACAATACTATGAAACCCCTTATAGTTAAAGTAGTATGACCCCGAATGGGGTGGTGGGACTATGTGGATGTGTTTCTTATCAATTGCCCCTCCACAGTTGGGAAAGTCCCAACGGTCGGCAAAGTGGGAAGCCACAGTCTGCCATTCCTGTGGCATCAAAGGAAACTGTGGAAACAAAACAGAAAAAATAAAATTAGTAATTTTACACATAACATTGCAAGCAGATTAGACACAAACATTCTTGGCCAAAATCAGTATAACTTTTATTTTAAGGAGTATTTAAAGACAAAAGTATAAGGTCCACTTATCAGATTCTCCCCCCCCCCCCACCGATGGCCCATTGGAAAAATTTTAGGGGGGGAAGATGTTTTGGACAGGTAAACCTCTCCACTTCATTGAGAGCTGAATGCATAAATAATGTGTTTTACTTTGGCCAGCCCCTCCGGAAAGGTAAGAAGTGTCATAATACTAAAATATAAATACACACTGTACAAATTGAAGCACATTTTTACATTCTGCAATTACCCATCAAGATAATAGGAAAACAAAACTTTAAACAGTACCATTTGAAAGTATTCAGGCAGGCCCTTTCACTATATGTTTTGATGAATTCACCCATAAATATGACCACAAAAGAGATAGGTATAGTGTGTATGAATTTGGCAAAGTCAGCAGATAGAGGATTGGTATCGGTTGACTTAGCGGTTAGGGGGAGGGAGGGTGATTTTGGGACCCCATAAAAAGCCTCTGGCACTCTGCTTGAATTTAAGGACACAAATAACCTTTGGACACATTTTAGGGGGTGTTTAGGGGAAAGTACTACAATGGAGCTTACAAAATACATTGTTAAGTGACTAGGCTAGGTGTATATGGGCCCAGGATAGCATGCTGGGAAGGTTAGTGAAGGCAAATATGCATGAAGGGCAAAAAAGGAGCATTAAAAAAATCCAGCATGCATGAGGATAAAGAGGACATTTACAGCATATTACAATCATGGCAATTATGGATTGATGAAAGAAATACAAAACATTAGCATACATTAAATACTTAGAATGTGATGTAAAAGTCCTTCTGCAGGACCTGAATGATGGCAGAACAGGTCTCTGGGAAAATGATCCCCAGAGCCTGGGGGGAGATGCCTGAACTTGAGGTCCTGCAGACTTCTCCCTGTCGCCAAGTACCGCAACGTGGCGACTAGCCTCTGCTCCGGAGTTATGGCTTGCCGCATACAGGTGTCCTGCTTCGTAATATAAGGGGTCAGCAAAGCAAACATACGGTGAAAAATGGGGTCCGTCATCCGGAGATAATTCCTGAAATCATCAGGGTTATTCTCCTGGATCTCACGCAGCAAAGGCATATGAGAGAATTGGTCATGCTAGAGCATCCAATTCTTGGTCCATGAACTCCTCCCCACCCTGTTCATGGACAGGGCTTGGGTCAAAGTAAGAACCCCAACACATAGCCACCGCACAGCACGAACTCTACGAGGAGTACATAACCACAACATGGCTTCAAAACGGTCGGCTGGTCAGAACGAACTTAACAGAACGCACTGAAGAACAGCAAGGCCTGTGAAGAGCGAGCTGAAAATCAGAAAAGAGCGGACAAGAACGCACTGAGAAACAGATACGAACTGACTACACGCACTGAAAAGCAGATATAGGCCCACAAGCACAAACTGAAGAGCAGTAGCGGACTGAAAAGCATGAAAGCTGAAAAGCGCGAATCGTCTCTCACCAAACTTATACTAACATGAGATAAACATGAGATTAGCAGAAGGAGCCCAAAGGGTGGCGCACTGGCTACTGAACTTCCTTTTTCTAGTCCCATTGTATGTGTTGTATGTCACCTCGTTCTTGATGGTTGGAATTTGGTTTGACCATGTGTATGCAAGACAGCTTGAGCGGAATCCCGTCGGAAAAGCCATCATACCTTTTTCCGTTCAAAATCCCGATCATGTGTACGCAGCATAAGTGTGTAAGATGTCCCCAAATGTGGAAAAAAACACCACTAGTTAGTTCAGATAGACCTGCCGGGTTTCATGCTCAGATCGGGGTCTGGTATGGATTTTAGAGGGGGCCCCATGCCGTTTTTTCGGCGTAGGGGGTTCCCCTTAAAATACATACCAGACCTAAGGGCCTGGGATGCCCCGCACTCACCGCAATAGGAAAATTTGTTTTTCCTATTGCAGGGAGCGCGAGATGCAATACCCTGCCCTTGCGTCGTATCTGGTCAGTCAGACCAGCATACAGACGCATGCAGACGAACGGGCTTTCCGTCAGAAACTGAGTCTGGCGGGCTAATGCCGCGTACACACGATCGGACTTTATGGCATACTTGGTCCGGCGTACCGGATTTCGTCGGACAATTCGATCGTGTGTGGGCTCCAGCGGACTTTGTTTTCTCAAAAGTTTGACGGACTTAGATTTGAAACATGTTTCAAATCTATCCGACGGACTCAAGTCCGGTCGAAAAGTCCGCTTGTCTGTATGCTAGTCCGACGGACAAAAAACGATGCTAGGGCAGCTATTGGCTACTGGCTATGAACTTCCTTGTTTTAGTCCAGTCGTACGTCATCACGTACGAATCCGTCGGACTTTGGTTGATCGTGTGTAGGCAAGTCCGTTCATTCGTAAAGTCCGTCATAAAGTCCGTCGAAAAGTCCACCGGGCAAAGTATGCCGTAAAGTCCGGTCGTGTATATGCGGCATTAGATTTGAAGCATGCTTCAAATCTAGGTACGGCGGACTTTTGGGAAAAAAAATTCCGCCGGAGCCTACACACGGTCGGATTGTGCGGCGGACTCTGGTCTGCCGGACCAAGTATGCCGGGAAGGTCTGACGGTGTGTACGCGGCATTAGACTGTATAACCTGGCTGCAAATCACCTTTCCAGCTACCTATGTCTCATCAGATGTGACCTCTCTGAGCTACTGAGGGAGGCAAGCTCAGGAACTTATTTTCCCTGGGCGTATTCAAAAACCAAAGGAGTTCTGCAAATCAGAGTCAAATTGTACCTGCAACTTGGTAAATAAGTATGCCTCTAAAGTTTTAGATCTTAAGGTTTTATGAACTGGGTCCAATCAATTTGTGATACGTTTCAGTTGTTGATTGTATGGCATTGTGGCAGTTTTTCCTCTCTTGAAAGAGACAACAACAAATTAACCAACTAAATATTTGACCATACTAAGTTTCAGAGATATGCCCCAAGGCTGATGAAGTCATGAACATTTCTGTGCATTAATTTCTTGAAACCTCATATTTTGGATCTTCCTAAAGGAATATCTCAAATTAAAAAATGTAGTATTTTTCTATTTATAAGATGCCACATGTATAAGACCCCCCCCCCCCACTTTTCCAACCCAAAATTAAGAAACCAATATTTTAAACATAAAACAGAACACATTTTTATTTAGTAATTACCACAGGTAACGTTTACATACCAGTATATTATGCAGCATATCACTTTATTCAGCCTCTGTTGCATCACTGTTCTCTTCTTCATCACTATTAGTTCCAGACAGAAGGAGGGGTTCTTCCTATTTTCTCCACTGTCTAATCATACACTCAGTGAGAGGAGGTCCAAACAGTCTCTCTGTAGCTATATTTCATGCTCATTTCTATAGCTGACTACATTCAGTTTGAATTTTGCAGAGTAAGACAGTCGCTTACCGTTATTTATTTTTTTATTTTCTCACATCTTGGGCTCAGAAAGCTATGGTCCCTGTTGCATCTGCGCACTCTCCACCTCCAACGGGATTGCATATGCTCACTCTCCACCTCCAGCTGTCGGCAGTAACATACAGCTCATTATTGGAGGAAGGCTGTTTGACAAGCTATGGGCAGCTAAGTACCTGCACATCTCTCTCCCAGGCTGACTGACCATGTATAAGACGCCCCTCGATTTTCAGTCTAATAATTTTAGGAAAAAGTAGGGTCTTATATATGGAAAAATACAGTGCAGAAGTATGTTAGTTAAGATTTTTTTAAAACATCAGAAACAATATTATGTGTGATAAGATAAAAAGAGACAGGAGTAGTGGTGACAGTTCAAATGGTGTACATGTCCACTAGTAATCTGGTGATTATGAGTTCTGCTAAGTATTTTGTTCTTTCCTGAAACAACCATGCCTGCGATGCAGGTCATGGTGAAAAGTGTGTTGAAACTCTGTGTATTATACAATACAGTGGAACCTTGGATTACGAGCATAATCCATTCCAGGAGAATGCTTGTAATCCAAAGCACTCTCATATCAAAGTGAGTTTCCCCATAGAAGTCAATGGAAACAAAGATAATTTGTTCCGCATTGACTTCTATTGCATGCAATACCGCATGTGGCCAGAGGTGGGCTGGAGAGCCTTGGGAATACTTGGGGACAGCTCAGCTGAACTCAGAAAGACTCGGAAAGACTCAGAAACACTCGGAAACTGAGTATTTCCGAGCGTTTCCGAGTATTTCAGAACAGCTGTGGACCATTCCGAGTGTCACCTGTGCCCCCGCACCTCTGGCCAAATTCGGTACTGCTCACCCCATTCTATTAAATTCTGCTCGTTTTGAGAGACAACACTCGCAAACCGAGTGAGAATAAAAAAAAAAAAAAGTTGCTCGTCTTTCAAAACGCTTGTTAACCACGTTACTCGTTAACCAAGGTTCCACTGTAGTCTAGTAACTGAATTTTAAGCTATGACACTACTTTATCTACAGTAGGGTAAATTTGTGCACATGTGCCACAAAATAAAAATTACAATGCTATGAGGGGAATAATAACCGCAGGAGCTGCAGCAATAACTGCACTAAAAGCTGCTTTTGAAATACACGTTTTATTGAATATGAGTAAATAAATGAATGTTTGACATATTTGAAATCTAAAATGCACCTTCTCTTGTCACTTCAGTGTATAACAGTACACATTCTACGAGGTTAATCCAAGTAAAACTAAAGGGTGCCTTTCTTCAAAGTGAGCGTTTAATCCACTTGACAAATTGTAATTTGACACTGAAATCATTTCCAGTGTCATCCTAGACACAATTGAGTCTCATTCTTTCTCCCTGAGTACATCTTTGCCCCCGTGGGAGATGCAATGTTACAGCCAAGAAAAAGAATTAAATTAGGTACAGAAATCAATCGTATAACTGTTTCCAGAAGGAGTAAACATTGGCTAGCTCTGATTTCCCATCTTTGACTACAACACAAATGTCTTTGAAATTGCATGTAATGAAATGAAAGGCACGCCGTGACTCGGTAATGAAATACACTGCATGACACATGGGGCTCCTGGCTACATTTGGCAAGTGTCATATCAACGTTGGTACACATACTGTAGTTGAAATACTAATGATTCCTCAACGGATCTTTACAAGTTCTATTAAGTGCCAGCGTAGTTTCCAGCAAGCTGAGTGTATAGATTGTAGTACTGTGTGGCTCATGTTTTAGTGCCCCACAGTGACTGCACTATGTTATTAAAATGGCAAATGCGCAATGCAGTTCTTCAGAGGTCCATCCAAATTGAATAATACCACTGGCTAGGCGTTATACCTTATAATTTTAGCTTGCTGTTTGAAGTTAATACTGGTGATTGTAGATTTAATTAATGAGCAGCACACAAGAGAATCAAATTATACAGGCCTGACTGAATCTATGGTACCCGAGCAGTAGTCAATAAACTCTGACTCTCATCTTCCAATATATTGGTTGATGTCATTGACATCTAGATTATGAAAGAGAGATTAACTTTATTTTTAATCCTAGCTATAAGCACACCAAACTTTTATATATTGTGGTGCAACATTTGTCCCTATAAATATTTGTCTGTATTAAATAGAAAGAATGACAAGGTCCTTATGAAAACTGGATTGAATAAAGTTAGACTGCATTAAAAGCATGATACTATTTTATAGGCTCACCATGTCAAGAACAGTGATGTTCAGTTGAATGATTGAGTCACATATTTTAACTTTTATCCATGGATATCAGGAATGTTTGATATTAGAACTTAATACTGTAAATTATCGGGAGGTAGATATTCTTGTGTAGTAGTAGTATTAGAGGTCTTAGATACATTCTCCACCAGCAAAGAATGGGTTTTAGATATTTTCTTTATGTCTCCCACAACCCAAAAACATACCAATAGTGTAATCATCTTCCACTTAAATTGACATGTGCTAATAAGAATATAGCAGGGACATTGCACTGTAGGGGCCTTCTTGGGCAGAGACTGATGTGAATGGTCTCTATGCTCTGGGATGGTCGGTGGAATGAGTTGGTCATTTTTTAAATCTCAGGACAATATATTTATTTTCATATTTTAATCAGAGCTTAAAAACACCAGTGATGCTTTAACTGAATTAATATTACTGGCTTGCATACATGGCATTTCTGTCCATTTTTTCACCCAGTCAGTGTTTGTACTAGATGAAAAAATTATGATGTTAATGCTTAGATTAAACATCTATATTTAAAACCTGGTAATATAAATTTATTTTCCAATTATTTTGAATGTACGCATCTGCAGATATCCTTAAAAAATAATAAAATGTGGATGTGATACCTTCTAAGCAAGAAGAAGTAAACACCAAAAAAAATCACATTATACTTTTAATTAGCATTCTATATTTAAAATGCATATTTTATAAAGTTTATATTTTGAATATTTTTCTGACAATTCAAATATTTATTAAACAAGGTGCAAGTAAATTTGGATGCAAATTTAAAAATCTGTATGCAGAAAAGTAGACAATTTGTTTGGAGAGGAAAATAAGCTGATCAAATTTTGGTTTTGTAGTACTTACTGCGTATCATGCATGTCTGAGCTATGTTAAGCCTTAGGAAGCCTACCAAACCTTACTTCTTTTTATATAAATTTTCTTTATAGAAGCAACAAATTTATAATAAAAAACTGAATACAAAACATCACAAAAAAGGCATTGTAGCTAAGTAAATATAAGGTAAATGTAATTTATTACCACTTAAAAAACAGAAAATAAAGCATTTTTACAGAAATCTAAGGTCTATGTTTGAATGGTCTTAGCTTAGTCGCTTACCTTCTTATTCCAACTGAGACCACATCAAACATTTAATGAAGATCGTTCTATCTCCCTCACAGAGAGGGACAGGTAGTTAACATTCACCTATGTAACTAAGGAGTTTATTACATCTAAGCCTTGGTGGACTTGTGCTGTAAATGGTGTTAACAAGCACCAATGTGAAAGTTTTTCCAAAGGAAGACTTAAAAAATCTTTGGAAGCTTTTGTAGAACAGATTTATGGACCAAAGCTCAGTGAGTCTCTGCAGGGGTATACTTAACAAGACCATTCCCTGTAAATCTCTCACAAAGCATAAGCAAGAACAGATTTTCCATGAATAGTTAAACATTAAGACAAGTGGGTGGCAAAGCTCTTTGGATTGTTGTGAACGGTTTATTGTTACAACAGTAAAGTTGATTGTCCATCTGTTACTACAAAATAGTACGTCACAATGTGACATATGTGCCAAGACTATAATGCACTTGAATATCATCTAGTGTTATTTTGTTTTTAAAAAATTACCTTGAGTTATTTTTATAGTATTTAAAATTATATATATTAAAGGTGCCATCATGTATCAAAAAAGTAAAAATAACGTTCAATATTTATTGTTTACGAATTTACATAGAGAGTCATTTTTATGTAGATTTTTGACCTGTGATCCTGTGTATTGGATACCTTAAAATATTTTAGGTAATATTGATCATATCTTTGTCTGTCATTTGTAAATGGTTCCATAATTATTTTTTTTTGTTTAAAATTAAAATTTTTAAAAATATTAAGTTCTAAACTGAATAAGGAAAGGTGTTTTGACTTGGAGCAAAATTGTTGGTGGAATAATATTTTAAAGTCTTTTCCTTGCAACTTTTTCTAACTTCAAACATTTGTACTGCTTGTATCCCAGTCTTCATCATCTACAGGTGTGAGCATTTTGTAATCATAGTTATAATTTAAGTTTTATTTATTTGTTTATTTACACAATGGAGAGTTCACAATGTTGATGCAAAACAGTTCTACGGTTTTTGGTTTTTGTTGAACAGTGAAGATGTGTAATTGCTGAATGAGATTAAAATATAAGAGCAGTGTTGGAAAGATATTAGAAAAGGGAAAGGTGGAATATATGATAGTTATAATCTTTATAACATGTATTTTCTATAAATAAATATAGGGTGTGGTTTCTGTCAGTCCTGTAGTGCGTTCTTCTGTCTTATTTGATGACAGCTGCATTTTTAACCCAAGGTTTAAAAAATACAAGAGAGAGAGAAGGATGGGGTTAGGTTAGAAATGCCCTATTATATACCCAGTTCCTTGCAAAGAATAAAAGAAAAATCGTTCCTCCGGAGACTCTGGGTGACTGATTACATCACTTCCCTCAGAAGGTAGTGCCTCTTTATCACCTACTAGTAAATCTGAAAAATAGACTAGGAAAAATGGTGTATAGATAATGAAATATGGATAATACAAAAAATGCCACAGACTTGCAAGTATGCATGCATACTTTTTAATCATTTGAGAAAATTTGCATCAAAAAGTTTATTTTGGTTTTAAATAATCACAATGTTGTCTGGAATATTGCTGTACATACAATGAGCCAGCCGAAATTTAGCTCCCCTCCCATCTGATATATTTCAATTGAAAAATCACAGTAGCCAAATTGGGGTGTGGCATGTGATCATCTGCATCTCACATAGCTCCCACTGTTGATCCTACTTCGATCCTTCCGCAGCTGATTTACCAGACCTAACTGGCACAGATCCATCTGTGAAATCCCTGTGATTCACCCGGGTTTAGTGCTTAGTGAAATCGCCCACGTGATGACCTGTAATGGCAGCGAAAAGGTGGCAGCCTTGGAGTTGCAAGATAGTGCCCAGTCAGCAGTGTTGCAGTGTACCCCTAAGAGATTTGAGAAGCCCAGGGAGTATGTGCAGCAGGGCATCCCACCCAGGGAAGGAGTGTGTTCAGGACATGCTGTCCTATGCTCAAAAAATCACTGGTTCACACAGCCAATCACTGCTGGAGGATACTGAGGCCTCACATGATGCAGGGTGTGCAAAAGGCAGCTATCCTAATGTCCAGTGCAGACACCATTACAGCTCTGACCGATATCCCACCTGCTGAGGCATTCATACTCCCTGATAATACTGAGCAGCCCAGCCCAGGGGAAATACTGCAGGCAGTAAATAAGTGTACAGCATCTGTTAATACTCTTAAACATCATTTTGGCGGCCTGGTGGAGAAAGTGCTTTTACTGAAACAGGACCTCCAGTAAATTAGGGAGGACATTATAGCAAATGAAAGCCGCATCCATGACATGAAGGATCGCCTCCCTCCTCTCAACAGGGAGGCTCATTTTACTTCCCAACTGGCCAAAGTTGTTAACAGCAGGGCTGATTATATTGAAAACAGGCGTTATGACCAATAATGTGATCCCACTGAATTTGTGGAGCATTGACTGCTGGAGCTGTTTGGCAAAGATGCATTTACACCTTTATTTTCTATTGAATGTGCACATATAACACCACCATGACCTTTGCCAGCCAGGCTTATATTGGCATGTCTCTTAAACTACAAAGATGGAAAGATCATATTATGCTTAGCACGTGAGCGTTCCACTATACAGTATACAACTATACACTATACAATAACATTATTTTTATCCAGACTTTTCTGCAGAAGTCCAATGCAAAGAGCAAAGTTTGCAGAAAAAGTTGCAACATTTACAGGTATCTTACACTGTGCTATATCTAGCCAAGCTGAGATTTATTGTGAGGGGGCAAGCTCAATTCCTTGAGATGGATGTGGAGGCCATGATGTTAAGCCCCAGGGACTAGTATTGCTGGAGCTGAGGGACTCCCCTAGCTGCCAGGGGAAGAACTCCTCCAGTGAGAGTGGGGGGAAGCCAAGGGAAAGGAGAGACAGATTCTGGTGGTAGGGAACTCTTTTCTTAGATTCTTAGAAAAAGACAGAGAGGACAATCTGTGACAAAGACCTGAAGCGCCGAACTGTATGCTGTCTACCGGACACTCGGGTTCGGCACGTCACGGATCTGGTGGACAGATCCTGGGAGGGGCTGGGGAAGACCCGGCTGTCATGGTGCACGTTGGCACCAATGACCATGTCAGATGCAGATGGAGTGTCCTAAAGAATAATTTTAGGGACTTAGGAGCTATATTGAGGAAAAGGACCTCCAAGGTAGTAGTCTCAGAAATATTACCGGTACCTTGAGTCACACCAGAAAGGCAGAGGGAGATTAGGGAAGTAAACAAGTGGCTAAGGAGCTGGTGTAGTAAGGAGGGGTTTGGGTTCCTGGAAGACTGGGCCAACTTCTCAGTCGGTTACCTGTACTATAGAAGGGACTGACTGCACCTAAATGAGGAGGGTGCAGTTCTGCTGGGAGTGAAGATGACTGAAAAGGTAGAGGGGCTTTTAAACTAGGTGATGGGGGGAGGGTCCAGAGGTAGAGATAGTCAGTGCGGAACATATTCCAGAGAGTAGTATTGGGGGCATTAGTGGTAGGTTGACTAAAGTACATAAACCCGAGGTAAGTATAGTAACAAGTCCTATTTGCAACCTCAGAATACCCAAGAAGAAGACAGTATGCGACCGGTCTAAACTATGTGGCATTGAGGACAAAGAAAAATGGGGTGGTTGGCGAAGGCATTGAATTTATTCTTCTCAGTTGGGCCCGAGCATAAGTTTGGGCTGTACTTTCATTGTTCAGATGTTCGGCGGACAGCTGAACAAACAGGTTGTTTGACTGTTTGTTCGGCCCCCTGAACGGACCACAATGCATTGCAGCACTGAACAGTGCATGGCAAGCCCTGATTGGCTGAAGCACTGAAAGCTTCAGCCAATCAGGGCGAAGAGCACTTTGAGAGGCATGACTAGACACTGTCATCATGACTTTATCCAATCATGGCTCATTCCCGCCCCACAGTATAAAAGTATTCTTTCAATGGCAGCCATTTTCAGTGTGATTTTGGCGTGGATAAAGAACAGGGCTCTGTTCAGTGCTATTAGTTAGTGTGCTATACTGTGCTATTTTGCTTCAATTTTCAGTGTAGAATATTAGTTAAGTGTCAGTCTAGGGATAGTGTGAGTGTAGTGAGGAGGACCATCATTCAGCTTTGTATAGTGTGCAGCTAGAGTAGGGACAGCTCAGATAGTTTCAGTGTAGTGTAGTGAGACCGTGTCATTAATACATACATTAGCGTAGAGTAGGGACAGCTCAGATAGTTTCAGCGTAGTGTAGTGAGACCGTGTCAGTAATCTTGACATTAGTGTATAGCTAGAGTAGGGACAGTTCAGATAGCGTCAGTGTAGTGATGGTTGAACACCTATCTATTTGATTGCGTTACTGACAGTTTAACGCCATTTACTTCTGTATGTGTTACTGCCAGTTTAACGCCATATAGTTCTGTGTGCGTTACTGCCTGTTATGTACCTTGTAGTAGAGCCTCACTTGTGGGAGGAGACCTCTCTTACAGCCCTGGCTCAGGAGCTACTGGAGTGGGAACAGTGGCCTCGAGAGCGCAGTGAGGTAGGAGTGCCTGTGAGATCTGTGATAGTTGGCACAGATGGATGGATGATGAGCCAGCAGATAGGACCGGAATGCAGGTGACAGAGGCAGATGCAGGTCCGCGACCCGGTGAGCTGGATGGTGCAGGATTAGCAGCAGGCTTTAGCAGGGTGAGACAAGCCGAGGTCAGGATTGCAGATATCAGGTAAGTCAGCAGAGCCGAGTCAATACAGGTAATCATATTGCAGGTACAGGTTTCAGGACACAGTAAGCTGCAGATCAAACAGCACTACACTTGTGCAGCTGCTGTTCTTTTAAAGGCCCATTGGCGGCAAGAACCGTCTAGCGCGCGTGCACATGCATTTGGTGCGTGCACATGTGCAGACACATGTGTCTGGTGTGTGCCCTCGGGCACACACACTGCTGACCAGCTTGTTGGACTAGCACCCATGTGCGTATGTGCGCACGCATGCACCTCCGTCTTGCTACAGCTAGTCCCTGACGCTGCCATATCGTTTTGTGCATTATTGCAAGTTTAACGCTATTTACTTCTGTGTGCGTTACTGCAAATTTAACGCCATTTACTTCTGTGTGTGTTACTGCAAGTTTAATGCCATATAGTTCTGTTTGTCACTGTATGTTTGGCGCATTATATTGCAGTATATTATAATGTATCCATGGAGTGTGTCTGTGTAGTGTGAGTACTCAAATTAAAGTGCACCAAACACCACTTTACATTGATTAAAGTGCATCTACGTACAGATTTCCACTCCTTCTTTACATTTTCTTATAAGCACTACCCCCTCCCTCCCAATAATGTCTGGGAGGACAACAAGGACAGGCAGACATTCCCTTTGCACTGTAAGGGGCCCAGCAACAAATGCATCCACAGGCAAAGGTGGACGTGGCGGTCAGTCCTCAGGCAGGCCATCATTTTCTCTGTTTAGTGAGTTTGCCCGTGCTATGCAGCCACATCACGCAGAGGAGGTGGTAGACTGGCTTACTAAACCTTCCTCATCCTCCTCATTCTCTGTCACGCAAGCAGAGACAAGTGTGCAGTCCCCTGCAGTTGCCAAAGTGGATAAACCTGCCTCCTTGTCCACATCTATTCCTGCCATAGCCCCAACATCAGCCATGGAGGAGTCAGCTGAATTATTTGACCACAGCCTCAGCCACTTGTTCCTTGATGCTGCCCAGACATTACTGGATTCAGATGTTGGTTCTGAGGTTGAGGAGGACAGGAACATGAGCCTAGAGAGAGTGGAGAACACTGGTAGACAAATTGGCATTCGTGTTCTCCCAGCCGCAGCGTATTACCAAGTTGTCTCCAGTGGTAATGATGATGATGGAGGAGATGGAGAAGATGATAATGATGAGATCACTGATACGACTTGGGTGCCATATAGAGCAGAAGAGGAAACTGAAGGTGAGGGGTCACAACCCCAAGGAGGCCGACATGAAGAAAGAGTAGAGAGCAGCCACCCTATTCCATCACATTCTGCAGCTGTTATCTCCCGGCCCACTTCCTAAAGCTCAACTGTCTGGGCCTTTTTCAGCACATCTGCAGCAAATCACACTGTTGCTATCTGCAAACTGTGTCTCAGGCACATCAAATGTGGCAAAACCACCAACCATTTGGGTACCACATGCTTAACAAGGCATTTAACATCCAACCACTCAGCCCGTTGGCAAGAGCACCTAAAAGCCACACAAAAGGGGCACAAATCTCTCCCTCCTTCTCCTTCTCCTTACCCACCTCAGTCTGCCCCTGCTATACTGAGTCATTACCTCTCAGTAGCCTCCACTGACAGGGATGGTACAGAGTGTCCCAGGTCCTAGCAGCACATCTGCCAGCAGCACACCACCAGCTGTAGACTGTAGAGGCGAAATTTCTCTGCCCCGTCTGCTGCAGCGGAAAAAAAATACAGTCCCTGACACCCACATGACCAGCGTCTAAATAAAAGCTTGTCAAAGCTGTTGGCTCTCCAACTTCTGCCTTTCAGCCTGGTGGATTCTGCCCCCTTCCGTGAATTCACACACTGTGCTGTACCACAATGGCAGGTTCCCAGCCGCTACTAATTTTCACGTAAGGCCATTCCATCTCTCTACCATCACGTGGAAGGGAATGTTCTGGCATCGTTGGGCAAGGCAGTCAGTAGTAAAATCCACCTTACTGCTGACACGTGGTCCAGTAAGCATGAGCAGGGACGATATATTTCGTTCACAGCACACTGGGTAACGCTGCTTGCAACTCGAAAGGATGCAGGACAGGACTCGGTGCTGCAGCTTGTTATGGTGGATTCTGCCCCATCTGTGAATTCACACACTGTGCTGTACCACAATGGCAAGTTCCCAGCTGCTACTACTTTTCACGTAAGGCCGTTCCATCTCTCTACCATCACGTGGAAGGGAATGTTCTGGCATCCTTGGGCAGGGCAGTCAGCAGTAAAATCCACCTTACTGCTGATACATGGTCCAGCAAGCATGGGCAGGGACAATATATTTCATTCACAGCACACTGTGTAACACTGCTTGCAACTTGAAAGAATGCAGGACAGGGCTCGGTGCTGCAGCTTGTTATGCCTCCACGTCTCCATACAGCTGGTGGTGATGATGCCAGACCTGTGAGCTCTACCTCCTCTTCCTCCGCCATCTCCATGCCCTCCTCTGTAGAATTGTCCTATGAACATCAGGTACCCCCCTAAGCCTTCAAAGGGCTATTCCCAGAGTCAGGCTAAAAGGTGCCATGCAGTGCTTCAGCTGGTGTGTTTAGAAGACAGGAACCACACCGGAGCAGAGATTCTTGCAACTCTGCAGGGATAGGCCTAGCGGTGGTTCGCACCACACCAGCTGGAGCCAGGAATGGTGGTGGTGATAATGTCTCAAACATCCTGTCCGTCCCTAGACATACCTGGCACATGTCCTCAAGTTGGTGGTGCAGCATTTCCAAAATTTGTACCCAGGGTTGCAAGATGTGCTAAAGCTGGCCAGAAGAGTCTGTAGCCATTTCAGGCAGTCATACACAGCCAGTGCTCGGTTGGCTAAATTTAGCGCGAAATCCACCTGCCTGTAAACCGTCTGATTTGTGACATGCTCACCAGGTGGAACTCAACTTTGTCAATGCTGCAGCAGCTATACATGCAGCAGAGGGCCGTCAACAAGTACCTGTGCGAATACGGCACAACGACAGGCTCAGGCCGTATCGGCTTTTTTTCCCCATGACCAATGACTGATCATTAAGGATGCATGCTTTGTATTGTCGCCATTTGAGCAGGCCACAAGGATGGTGAGCCGTGACAGTGCATGCATCAGTGACACAATGCCTGTTGTGTTCCTGCTGGAGCAGACTCTGCGTGGCATTATGGACAGGGCACTGGAGGCAGAGCAGCAGGAGGAAGAGGAGGACATCCTTTCCTCTCAAGGCCCACTTTATCCAGACACCATCATTCCTATGTCACAGAACACACAGGAGGAGAGAGGGAAGGAGGATGAGGAGAAGTATTCTGACACTTTCATAGGCTCCAAAGAAGAGGAAGACATGCGTCAATCTGTAAACGATGGCTCTCCAACCCCAAGACCCTTGGGAGTAGTACGTGGCTGGGAGGAGGAAGTTCCAGATGCTGTCATCCTGAGTGACCCCGAGGAGTCTGCTTCTCAAGCCTTGGCAAATTTGAGGCGCATGGGCAACCTCATGCTTCAAAGCCTGTGAAAGGACCCAAGAACACGTGGCATAAAGGAGAGGGATGATTATTGGTCGGCAACACTCCTTGACTACCATAATAAGGGGAGGGTCTCAGAACTCATCCCGTCCTCACAGAGAGTGCAGAAGATAAAATCTCTTGAGGACACGTTAAAAAGGATTTTATTGAACGTTTTAGATGACTCCAGTAGGTTACAGTGTGGTGGAAAACTTAATTATGAGTCTTCTGTTGGTCAAGAGAGGAGCATTGGAGAAGGCGTCCACCTAAGTGAGGCATTTCAGAATTTTTTTAGTCCTCGCCGCCCAGGGCTGTCAGCTTCCACATCCCATTGGCAGTGTCTACATCACATGGTGTACGATTACCTCGGGGCCAAAACAGAGATGGAGAGCTTTCCAGCTGACTATCCACTGACTTACTGGGTCATGAGAATAGACCACTGGCCAGAACTTGCCCAGTATGCTATTGAGTTGTTGAGCTGTGCTGCATCCAGCCTGCTTTCAGAATGGGCATTCAGGGCTGCAGGAGGTTTTATTAATGATCATAGAACGTGTCTGTCCACAGACTCCATAGACTGTTTGGCTTTTATAAAAATTAATCAGTCCTGGATTACCAGCTATGAAGCCCCTGATGCCAATGTCACAGTCTTTTTCGGATGTGGAATTTCTGCAGGTCTTCGAGGCTGCCTAGTTTTGAAGGTGTTCAATCATTTCATCTGGAAGAATGTTTTTGGTATAGGTTTCAAGGACACAATTAACACCCAAAGACCTATTTTTCAGCACCTGTTTGACAGGTGCATATCATTGCAATTTTTTACAGCAAGGTCAATTCTTGCTTTCATCAAGAGTACCTCTATAGGGTTACGGTGGGAAGGCGCCACCGACACCCAAAGACCAATTTATCTGCACCTGTTTGGCAGGTGCATATCATTGCAATTTTTTTACAGCAAGGCCAATTCTTGCTTTCATCAAGATTACCTCTATAGGGTTACGGTTTAAAGGCGCTACCAACACCCAAAGACCAAAGACGCAGCTTGTGGGGGATCCTTCAATTACATTCACCTGCACCTGTGGATGGACTCCTTATACAAGTTTCTGTTTCAAGTTCTATTTTCCAGAATGACTGACCTCATATCCTTAAGTACCGTAGTACCTTCCTTACCTCACCTGCCCTGCGGAACCTACAATTTACCTTTTACTGCTGGCCCACAGAAATTCAGTTTTTTTACAGTGGAACTGAGTGGAAGCTAGTCAATCTCAGAACTCTGTCCAGAAAGGTCCCTCTATGCAGCAATATTTTCTACCATGTTCATGGTTGCAGTCCCTATAGTTTCCTGGAATGCCAAAGGGATACATAACCCCTTAAAAGGACTTCAAAAGTATCATCTGGCAATTTATTCTCTCAAAGATACTCACCTTACAGAGGACATGTTGAATTGCCTAAAGTACCCCTGGAGTTCATATCACTCCACTCACACCTCCTTTTCATGGAGTGTAATGCCGCGTACACACGGTCGGACTTTGCAGCTACAAAAGTCGGACAGCCTGCCCGACATACTTCCGGCGTACCTTCGGCGGACTTGGGGCAGACTTTCTTACGAACGGACTTGCCCACACACGACCACACAAAAGTACGCCAGTTTAGTACGCTGTGACGTACACCAAGTCCGACGAGACTATAAAACGGAAGTTCAATAGCCCGTACGACACCCTTTGGGCTCCTTCTGCTAATCTCGTGTTTATCTCGTGTTAGTAGAAGTTTGGTGAGAGACGATTCGCGCTTGTGAGACTCGTATTTTTCAGTTCGTTTTAACTGGTGTTCAGTCTGTGCTTGTGAGGTTTGTATCTGCTTTTCAGTGCGTTTGGTCAGTTGGCATTGAGAAATCTTTGTTTTATTGGCCGCTCGTTCCTGATTTTCAGGTCGTTCTTCACAGGCCTTGCTGTTCTTCAGTGCGTTCTGTTTAGTGCGTTCTGACCAGCCGACCGTTTTGAAGCCATGTTACCTGTACGTACTCGTCGTAGAGCTCGTGCATTGTATGTGCTTGGTGCTGTAGTTTATTCTTCAGCCCAAGACCAGTCCATGAACAGGGCGAGGAGGAGTTCATGGACCAAGAATTGGTTGCTTCAGCGTGACCAGTTCTGTCACATGCCTTTGCTCCGTGAGATCCGTGAGAATAATCCTGAGGATTTCAGGAACTTTCTCCGGATGACGGACCCCGTTTTTGATCGTTTGGTGGCTTTGCTGACCCCCTATATCAGCAGGCAGGATACCTGCATGAGGCAAGCCATCACTCCGGAGCAGAGGGTGGTCGCTACCTTGCGGTATTTGGCCACAGGGAGAAGCCTGCAGGACCTTAAGTTCTCGACAGGCATCTCCCCCCAGGCTCTGGGGATCATTATCCCAGAGACCTGTTCTGCCATCATACAGGTCCTGCAGAAGGACTATATTAAGGTAAGCTATTTTTAGTTTATTAGCATCACATGTTCTTTTATGTAATCTTTGATAAAGTAATGTATTTCTTGCTTCAAACACTACTTCCCATCATTGCAATATAGTGTGAATGTCCCCTTTTTATCCTCACACATGCTGGGATTTTTTCCTGTTATTTTTTGTCATGCATGTATAGTTTCCTTCAATAACCTTCCCAGCATGAAGTGATGGGAACATATCCACCTAGTCTACTCATTTTGAATGTATTTTGTTGGAGTGTATTTAGTGTGCTTAGAATTAGCAATTAGCTAGATTTCACAACCCCCCCCCCCCCACCTGAACTCACTCCAAATAGTGTGCTGCTAATTAGCAATTAGCTAGATTTCACAACCCCCCCCCCCCCCACCTGAACTCACTCCAAATAGTGTGCTGTTAATTAGCAATTAGCTAGATTTCACAACCCCCCCCCCCCACCTGAACTCACTCCAAATAGTGTGCTGCTAATTAGCAATTAGCTAGATTTCACAACCCCCCCACCCCCACCCTCGTTAAAATTTGCTTGAATGTTCTGTGGTGTTGATTTGTCTAAAGCAAATCTATGTTGCACTTTGCAAAATGCATGTGCACTCTACAAGTGCATTTGTTCCATTGCTTTAGTAAATGAGCAGAAGCTCTGCTGATTTCCATCATCAAATCATATGCAAGCCTCAAAGTGTTTTCATTAATTGCCCTTGCATGTGATTGTGTACTGTTTACAACATGAATGCCTTTTGACATTACCTCATTTACTGTAAGCTGGTTTGCAACTGCACCTGCAGAGTGCGACAACTGCAGTCTTGTAGCCTTTGTTATCCCTAAATTCCTGCGTGTTGTTAAAGTAATTTTTTTTGGGGATTTCACAACCCCCTAAAATGTAATCAATGTTCTATCAGAGGGGGTGAGCAATCTGATAAGTGTGCCTTTTTCCATATTAGTTATTCCAGAAGAATTAAATTATTGAATGTTATACTGATGCTGGGGAATAATGTTTTTAATTGTCTAATTTTCTTGCAATGTTAGCTTCCAAATTAATTGATTTTTGTTTTCTTGTTTGATTCCCCAGTTTCCTTCAACGCCACAGGAATGGCAGACTGTGGCATCCCATTTTGCAAGCCGTTGGGACTTTCCCAATTGTGGAGGGGCTATAGATGGGAAACATGTCCACATTGTGCCACCACCCCATTCGGGGTCATATTATTTTAATTATAAGGGGTTCCACAGTATTGTTTTAATGGCGGTGGTGTCGGCACACTATGATTTTTTATATGTGGACGTGGGGAAGAATGGCCGGATGTCGGATGGAGGAGTATTTGCCCAGACGGAGTTCTGCCAGCGTCTCCAGAGTGGTGGCCTGGGATTGCCACCTGATGAGGATAACGTGGAAGGACTCCCCTTTGTCTTCATTGCCGATGAAGCCTTCGCTCTGAGCAAGCACCTCATGAGGCCATTCCCCCAAAGAACCCTCACCCCGGAGAGGAGGGTTTTTAATTACCGGCTGGCCAGAGCTAGAAGAGTGGTTGAGAATGCGTTTGGAATTCTGGCCAGCCGGTTCCGCCTGTTTCAAACAGCCATTAATTTGGCGGAATACAAACTTAATTTTATAATTTTATCATGCTGCATTCTGCACAACTTTTTAAATAAGCATTCTGCCAATTATATAGGCACAGTTGGGCCTGAGGCCGGACAAATAGAAGCCAACCTTACAGGCCTGGATACTGTCCGTACTGGCTTGGCCCCCCAAAGTTCCCGTCAGGTTAGACAGCAATATGTTGATTATTTTATGGGTAGGGGGGCCATTGCAATGGGCCAGGATATATAATTTTTTTTACAATAAAAAAAATATTGCTGAAATCTGGCATTATATTTATTGCTTGCCTTTCTTTTGGGCTGTCTCCTAGGTTATGGTCGAGCAGTTGTAGTGCCAACTGTATTAGAATTTTCAAAATGTCTAAATAAGCTCCATTGCCACTGTAAACAACTTTTTGACAATTATAACCAAACTGATACTGAGCCTTGAAATAACAAACCACACATTTGTTAAAATCCTATAAAAGGAGATGTTTTTATTAATGGTTGGTATGCATTCAGTTCTGCATTTAGTATAAAATGTTCCGAGACAAAAATATAATGGTATCTTAATGATGTAGCAAAATATAATTATATTGAAATATTTCTACCTAATCCACAAAAAAATATTTTGGGCTTTTGGATTTTCAAAAACAGGCTTTGTTTTTGGAAAATCAAGTTTTGTTTTTTTTTAAAAGCAAGTTTTCTTTTTTTTTTTTTTTTTTTGTTTTTTAAAATCATTTTTTTTGTTTTTTTTGGGGTTTTTTAACATTAATTTTCTTAATTTTTTTGGTGTTTTCAAATCAATTTTTTTTACTTTTTTTGGTTTTTGAAAATTAATTTTTTTTTTTTTTTTGGGTTATTTAAAATCACTTTTTTTATTTTTTTTTGGGTTTTTTAAAATCACTTTTTTTTTATTTTTTTTTGGGTTTTTTAAAATCACTTTTTTTTATTTTTTTTTGGGTTTTTTAAAATCACTTTTTTTTATTTTTTTTTGGGTTTTTTAAAATCACTTTTTTTTATTTTTTTTGGGGTTTTTTAAAATCACTTTTTTTTATTTTTTTTTGGGTTTTTTAAAATCACTTTTTTTTATTTTTTTTTGGGTTTTTTAAAATCACTTTTTTTTATTTTTTTGGGTTTTTTAAAATCAATTTTTTTTTTTTTTTTGGTTGTTTTTTAGAAAATCAATTTTTATTTTTTTGTGGATTTTTGACAGCCCTCCTTTTTGACATTAGGTTAAACAGCCATTTATGTTAGGCCAAAAAAACAAAGAGAAGGCCCAGAATGGGGTCAGCAAAACAGGAAATGAAGGACATGATTGATGTTTTGGGGTTTAAAAAAGGGCATTTAGATTCGACCCAAAACATCAATCATGTCCTTCATTTCCTGCTGCATACGATCCAGCCTATTACGCATTTGATCCATGTCTTGATTCCAGCCCATTATTTGACCAATTAGACGTTGGGCACTTTCCGAGGTGAAATGGTCACTTCTTGTTGTTCCTAAAGTGGAATGAAACCAAAAAATGTCTTTACAAATATGCACACATACATAGTTTACCTTACCAGAACTAAAGCTGTTGTCTCAGACACTGACCTGGTGGGGTGGCCATGTAGCCTAATTCCTCCACATCCTCGGGGGTGTCACTGTTGCTTGAATGAAGCAGATCCCCTAAAATAGAGTAGACAAATTCAATTAAACAAAAGGCAGCCATGCATAGATTAACGTAAGCTGGTGTGTCAGACACTCACCTGGTGGGGTGCCCATGTCGCCCACCTCTCCTTCCTCCACATCGTCAATGGGACTTGGACTGATTGCCCAATCCTGTTTTGCTTGGGGTGGACTGTGTTCTTTTGGTTGGCTGAGTGATTTTTCCCCTATGTGAAACAAAAAATTAGTAATCTAATTAGCACACAGATATTTTAGGACATAATAATTTTCCAACATTTGTAGTGAAGTGGTTTGTGTAGAGTTCCTATTTTAGTTCAATATTTCAAATTATAAAGACATACCGGATAGATAGATATCAATATCTCAAAATATAGTTAATAATCTTTTGATCTCTCTCTATATCTGTAACAAAATCTCTAAATATCTAACTAAATGTAAATCCAAAAAATTAAGAGAATTTAAAATAGATATATAATATATATATATAGATATATATATATATAGATATATTATAGATATATATATATATATATATATAGATATATAATATATATATATATATAGATATATAATAGATATATATATATAGATATATTATAGATATATAGATATATATATATATATATATATAGATATATATATATATATATATATATATATATATATATATATATATATATATATATATATATTTATATATATATTTCTATATTTTTTTATATATTTATATTTTTATATTTTTATATATTTATATTGTTATCTATATAGATATAGATATAGAGAGAGAGATAGATATAGAGAGATAGATATAGAGAGATAGATAGAGAGATAGATAGAGAGATAGATAGAGATAGATAGAGAGATAGATATATAGATATGGATATGTAACGAGGTTTCTTCAAAGATCGTTTAGAACGATGAACAAAAATCGTATAGAAAGGAAAAGCACATGGAGCAGTATACAAGGTAATAAACACAAGAGAAAAACACGACAAGTACTTACTTTTTTTAAGAACTTTCCGGATACGTCGGTATTGATCCGGCTCCCTGATTTTCAGGTCAGACCATCTTTTGCGCAATTGATCCTTGGAGCGCTGGACCCCAAATGATGCCTGCAAAGTGTCCACGACCTTTGCCATGATTTTGGCCTTGCGCAAATTTGGCCGTGCGTACGGCCCATAATTGCCATCATAGTCGTCTTTGCGAAGAATGGCCACCATCTCCACCATCTCTTTGAAACTCATATTAGAGGCCTTAAATCTAGGCCTCACAGATTTGGTTGACGTTCCAGACGTTCCAGCCTGCGGGCTGTCTCCACTACCTGAGGTCGTCAACATTTCAGGTGTCTCCGCCATTCTTTAACTCCACTACGCGCCGTAACAAAAAAGGGGCGGAGAACATGAGTACATTTCGAACGTCAGGGGCGGGCGACGCAGGCGGAGTTTCACACATGCGTAGTGTATAAAGGAGGGCCTTTCGCGCGTGTCGTACGTACGTTCTGTGCGTCAAATTAGGGGGCGGAGAACATGAGTTCATTTCGAACGTCAGGGGCGGGCGACGCAGGCGGAGTTTCACACATGCGTAGTGTATAAAGGAGGGCCTTTCGCGCGTGTCGTACGTACGTTCTGTGCGTCAAATTAGGGGGCGGAGAACATGAGTTCATTTCGAACGTCAGGGGCGGGCGACGCAGGCGGAGTTTCACACATGCGTAGTGTATAAAGGAGGGCCTTTCGCGCGTGTCGTACGTACGTTCTGTGCGTCAAATTAGGGGGCGGAGAACATGAGTTCATTTCGAACGTCAGGGGCGGGCGACGCAGGCGGAGTTTCACACATGCGTAGTGTATAAAGGAGGGCCTTTCGCGCGTGTCGTACGTACGTTCTGTGCGTAGGTGATAGTGGACCAGGACGTTCCAAAACGAAGGTAATTTGAGATATATATTTTTTTTGGGGGGGGTTTATGGTCATGACTTTGTAGCAAGCGGCCTATATGGCTTGATAGATTGATGAGGCCTACATAGGGAGAAGATGATGAGGGGTTAGCAGAAACATATAATAAGTTTTTTTGGTCTTGTGACTTTCTCTTTTCCAGATATAATGAATCCCCTATTGAAGGATCCAGAGTTCCTTACTTCTTTTATTTCAAAGTATCGAGAGATGAGGAATTTGTGGGAGGTGAAACACCCTCAGTATTATAACAAGCATGTGAGGAAGTCAACGCTGGAGAGACTTCTGTCCTTTGTCCAGGAGACCATCCCTGGAGCAACAATGGAGACAGTGTACAAGAAAATTGGGGTCTTGAGGAACATGTATAAAAGGGAGCATAGGAAGATCCAGGAATCAAGGAGATCAGGAGCATCAGCAGATGATGTTTATGTACCCAGGCTGTGGTACTACAAACAACTCCGTTTTCTTGATGACCAGAATGAAGCCAGGGCATCACTTTCAACCCTTCCCTCCACCCTTCCCTCCACCCTTCCCTCCACCCCAGCAGAGGCTGATGAGGAGCAAGCTGGGTCTTCCATCCTGGATGAACCGGATATGACCATCTGGAGTCAGGTAAATTATTTTAACAAAGATTTACTGTACTAATATTAATGATGTTAACTGGATGTTATAATTGTCTCAAATAATTTAGCACTCCAAATTGTGTATACATATCAAATGATAGTAGTGACTAAATATGTTTGGCACCTGCTTGAAATAATTAGGGTGTCTGATTAGACTCTTTTATTAAAGAGATGTATTCACATTGAATTTGCTAGTCATGAGAAGCAAACTGTGTGTCATTGATGAACCCAAAAAAAGAAACTAAAACTATTGTCCTTTTTTTATACACAGGATGAGTCCATCCAGGAGGAATGTGGGGAAAGTGGCAGGCAGGAGGAGACCGGGCCCATGGACAGCCTGGAGGAGGCCGGATTCACCATCATCCTGGAGGAGGCTGGGCCCAGTGTCAGGCAGGAGGTGGCTGCTCCCAGTGAGGTGGCTGGGCCAAGTGAGGTGGCTGGGCCAAGTGAGGTGGCTGGGCCAAGTGAGGTGGCTGGGCCCAGTAGGAGCCTCACCCAATCCCAAGTGCCTCCCCTCCACCTTCCCAAAAAAAGGGCCAAGAAGGGGATGGTCACACAGGACGCATCCCTGCGCCTCATGCAACAGGCCACCCGTTTTTTAACAAGCCCCCCAGAAGCGGAAGAAGCCTATGGCTGCTACTTAGCCAGCAGGCTTCTTCAGATGGATTGGGAGCAGCGCCTCATTTGTGAGCGCCTATTTGGGGAAACAATCCATAAGGGGCTGCAGGGCACGCTAACCAAAAACACCCAACTACATGAGGCAGCCCCCCCCCCTCCTCCTCCTCCTCCTCCTCCTCCTCCTCCTCCTCCTGCCACAACTGAAACACCAGAGCCACAGCCTCAAAAGAAGGCTACAGGGAAGGCTACAGGGAAGGCTGCAGGGAAGGCTGCAGGGCAGCGTGGAGGAAAGGCTGCAGGGAAGAGAAGAAAGTGATGACCTGGGTTCAGTCTGGTCTGACAGAAGACGCAGGCTGTTGTAGGACCACAGTCTGGGGACATCTAGATCATCTGCTGGTGCTGTTGATCTCTGGGATTCTTGGACCAGATTGTGCTCCCTCTTATATGGACTCCTCAAGATCCCAATTTTCTTGTACACCGACTTTTTCCAGCGTTGACTTCCTCTTTATTTTATTTTGACCATGAATAAATGGATCTTTTTTGAGTTTAGCAAAAGACTTTTATGTGTTTTCTTTTAAATCATTGATTTTACACACAATGTTAAATTAACAAGGGACAACAATCTCATTGAGTTTTAAAAAAACACACCAAAAATACATTACTAATGTTAAGAATGTTCAAGTGGTAAGTCTTGAAAAAAAAATATATACATAAACAAAAACGGTGCTTTGGGTTAACTTTATCTAAAAATTAAAAAATAATCACTAGAAAAAAAAAAAAAAAAGAATAATGGGTTCTTTGTGGTAACTTTACAAACATAAAAAAAAAAAAAAAGGGAAAAAGTATTATTAGTATGGAAACATTGTTTATAAAAAGCATACTATATCATTCATGAGATCAAAGAGAAAAAGAATTCAGAAATCAGTTTGGGAGAACTCTGATTATGAACAGCAAAACACCTTCGTTCTTTAGAGCATTCGTAAAGAAGAAATAAAATGCGCTGCATTCAACGATCACAGATTTTGCAGCGTGATGAATGTGCTACCTACAATACGAACACTAGTTTTACTAGACCGAGTGCTTCCGTTTAGTTTTTGCTTATGAGCATGCGTCGTTTTTTTGTCCGTAGGACTAGCATACAGACGAGCGGACTTCGGGGTCCGTCGTAGTTACGACGTAAAGATTTAAAGCATGTTTCAAATCTAAAGTACGTCGGATTTGAGGCTAAAAAAGTACGTTGAAAGTCCGAAGCAGCCCACACACGATCGGATTACCAGCCAACTTTAGTCCGTCAGCGTCCGTTGGACTTTTGTAGACGAAAAGTCCGACCGTGTGTACGCGGCATAACTGTATTGAGTCACCAATCTTTGGACTACCAACAGTATGACCTCCTTGCAGATACATGTGGTTGCTTTGTATTTTTGTATTGCAGGCATTGTACTGCTAAGTGTATTGTCAGGAATTAGCAGTAGAGATGAGCAGATCTGCCTGGAAACTGGAACCAGACTGAATATGCTTCAAATTATATGCTTCAAATTATATTTATATACATGAAGCAAAAATCTTCCAAACACCAGCACACAGCAAATATGAACATATAATTGAACCAAAAATCAGTGACAGAATACCTGACTAATAACTATTAAACAGAAGCCTACTTAACAACTAATTATATACAATATATACAAAATGGGAAACACCAAAAAGCAGGGAAAAACTGGAGGTGCAGAGAGCAGATGGGAAGGGGAAAACTAAACTGGGATCAGTCAAAAAGTTATGTGTGGGGGTAGAGTGTAATTCAATTATTTACCATGAGGAGGAAGATGCCACCCCTGAAGGAGCAAAAATAAACATACAAAGTTATTTGGGACTTTAGATGTACCTCCTTGGGTATAACAAACACTAAACCATCGATTATACAAATAAATGTCTTTATTCAAAATGTTGTACAATTTTTAAAAAGGTTTGTTTTAAAAACAAATTCTTAAACTACTTGTCCAGGATGATGTTGTCCTGGATTTGGGATCCAATTTTTAAGCCAATGCATTTCCCGGGCTGACCTGCTTCATCAGGGCCTTAGATCCTGTTAAATATTGCAATAATGTACAGAAAAAAAAAATCACATATGAAACAGTGACTATTTAACAACAAATTCCATTGTATAGTATCAAAACATGCAAACGCTTAGTAAATAATGTCTTAGAAAATTCTATCCATTGCGAGTACTCACAAAAAGGTGAATTAATTTACAAAGTGTGATAAACTATGATAATTGTATATTAAATGAAAATAAAAAGACAGACATAAACAAATCACCTGTAGAGTTTTGCATAGTATTTGGTGATAAGTAGCCTGGGTGACCCGTGGGGAAATTCTCCAAACCTTCAAAAACTTGCCCCCACCCAGCAATGGATAGAGATAGTGTACCTACATATATAAGGTAGTTTCTTGAAAAACAGGGGACAAATAATGGAAGAATGGGCACAGGAAACTAAAGGCAGGAGGAAGGGAAAGGAAGAGAGCATAGGGAAGAGAACAGTGGGGACAGGGAACAAAGAGAAAGGAAAAGAGATAGGACAAAGAAAGAAAAGGAAAGTCCCATCTCAGATGGATCTGTGTGTAGGTAGTGGTACCCCATCCATAACCTCTTTTCAACCAAAACTCAATCTGCCCCCATTGTGTTTCAGATCACTCATCCCTCACAGTCTGGCTTAACACTCAGTCCTCTAACACCCTCTCTAGAGTTCCTTGGGAAATCAGGGCTTTCTGTTTGCGGTTTTTCTCCTCTAATGATAAAATTGAACACCACAAAACTGAGTCCATGACAATTATCTGGACCCTTTTCAAAAGTGGGAAACCTTTAAAACATTTTCCCATGGCATATTTATGTCTGAAATCTCCACTGTAAAAAAGCCTCTACAAATCTTGACCATCAGGAGGACCACAAAGTGCGACAACTTGAACAAGCCATCATCAGTAATCCTTCCGATTCTACCTGTGAGGCATGGATGTCTGCTCAAGATGAGCCACATAATTTTCTTTAATGCTGAACATAAAAGGATTTTTTAATAAACTGCCATATTATTGAGAAGGGGAAAAGAATGGTTAACTACTAGCCAGAATTGCTCATTCCCATCAGATGTCCTCAGCCATTGGTGCTAATATGACTTGCATTAGTTAACTCCCAGAACCTGGTGCTGGGCAAATTAGCTGGGTTTTATTCTGATCTATAGCTTTCTAAAACAGTATATACACCAGAGTGATGCAGTATATGCAAAAAATACACCTTCTCATCCCATCTGAAGTTCATAGAAAACTGCTGGACAATCTTTTTACATTGGAAGAAGTACAATTGGTGACCAGCTCTTTCCACAATTGTAAAGCCCCAGGAGATGATGGTGTACTAATGGAGGTACAGTATATGAATGCTACACTGATTGTTATCTCATTTAATAGAAGTATTTAATGCCTCCTTGAGTGTCACCGCCTGCCACAATCAATGATCAGAGTCAACATAATCCTTTTGTTAAAGCCTGGTGAGGATCCCCTAGATCCTAGTTCTTACAGACCTATATCTTTACTTCAAAGTGATTTAAATAATTTAGGAAAGGTACCTGCTTTCAGATTGAATAAGGTGATTAGGTGATTACAACTATCAGACATCATGCACACCACTGCTGACAATATGGACCAGAAGGCCTTGCTGTATCTGGATAAAGCTAAAGCATTTGGCTGTATTGACTGGCAGTTCCCATGGTCCATATTAGCTACATTTAGGTGAGGTGAAGTGTTTATTTTGTGGATCCAACTGCTTTATCGCAGCCCAAAAGCTACCATACAAGAATTCTGCACTCACTATTAATTGGTCAAAATTGTCTTTGATGTTGGATGGTGATGTAAGACAACCAATGGCACATTCTTGTCTATACCACTTACTTCCTCTTTTAAATTCCTGGGGATCCAGATTACTCCAACTCTAACAGACTTTTGCCATCTTAATATATCTCTGCTTTCCTGCTTTAGGAATAAGATTAAAATATGGAATAAAATAAGGCTACAAGAGAGGGAGGTTTTGATGATCATGATGCCTCATAACATCTCAACAAAGTACAGTAGAACAATGAAAATGGTACCACATGGAAGTGTATAAATGTATCTTCACTTCGACTTCGACTAAAGATTATTACCTAACTGTAGTTTATCATTCTTTTATTGCAAGATACATTTGTCTTGGTCAGATCTACGTATCATACAGTTACATCTGGTAGCTTGTGAAAGTGTCATTGCCTAACATTTCCAAGTAACAGTTGCGTGATATTTTCCCTCAGAAGCCAAGATGCCTGGAAACTGTGTAAACAATGCAGATAACTTCTGCTACATTTGTGGTGAGGTTACATTTGCCTCTCAAAATTGCAGTATGATGGCAGTGGTAAGAAAGGCATACCACCCATATTTTGTATGCAAAATACGGGATCAGGACAAGAGTTGGGCCCCTCATTGTTGCATTACATGTGCAACTTATCTGTGTCAATGGCTAAACAAGAAGAAAAGTCCCAATGGAACTCGCAGTACCAATGGTGTGGAGGGAGCATGAAAATGTTACATGAAAAAACAATAAATGAATGGAAAGTTATGGTATTGGTATCAATAAAAAGACACATTTATAATGGTTGGTGTGGCACCATTCTCATTGTTATATCATATTTTGCAGAAAAGCATAATCACACATCCCCCTTGTAATTTTAAATTCTTTAAATGCAATTTTCACCTTAAGCAGTATCTTGGAAACTGGACTTAATGTTCCTTTATTAGTGACCCAATTCTGGTAAAATGTAGCTACTTTCATTTCCGAGGCTTTCTCCTCATAGACCAGTGTAGTCACTGCCTCTACTGCATTTAGAGAAACATATAGAGGTAGTGATGTGTGTGCCATATTCAGAAAGCGTGGTACGAACCTGCGTGGTGACATAATTTCCTTCTCCAGTACCTGGAACGCACGCTCCAGCAAGCAGAACGGCAGAGCAATTACAGGCTGATAGTTTTGGTGCCGAAAGACTGGGCACCAAAAAATGTGAGTGTATAAATTTTAGCCTTATTTGTCTGAATAATTATAAAATGAATACTGCATTATAAGAGTACTTTTCATCCTTTTACTGTTTATGGCCATCCTATGAGAGGAAGTAGTAGTATTTCTGGGAAAGAGATATCAATGAAGAAAGATTATCATCAGACAATCCACCAGCTGGAATGTGGCTGTAAACCCTGGAATTAAGTGCTTATGACCTCCTTTTTAAGAGGTCATTGAATTATGGTGAGTGCATTGGTTTGTCACTTGTGGTGAAACACTGGGCAATAAGAAGGAGAGGAAGACTTAGAAGAAAAGAAGGCTGGACGGCTGCACTCCTATGCAATTTCTTCATTCAAGTGCCGGATACAAAGGTGAACTACAGATATCAGCTTACACGTTTCACACTAAGGTCAGGTGCTTACTCATAGCTCATAGCAGCGCATAGGAGCTATGAGTAAGCACCCGACCTTGGTGTGAAACATGTAAGCTGATACCTGTAGTTCCCCTTTGTATCTGGCACTTGAATAAAGAAATTGCATAGGAGTGCCACCGTCCAGCCTTCTTTTCTTCTAAGTATCTGTTTCCATACAGGGCTCGCACCCTCCACCTGGGATAGAGGCTTTTTTGAGCAGCAGGGTAAGAGAATGTACATATACATAAGGAGAGGAAGACTGTCGTAAATAAGAGCACAGATTTTTCCTTTTTTGCACATTGTGAAGTTGATCTTTCAATAGAGTTTTATTTGGACTTTAATGTCACAACTTTTATTATTTATATTTATATAAAATTGTGTTACCAAAATGTCCATATATCAATCTATATAGTATCCATATACAATAATATATTATTATGCAGCTAAAAAGTGCTATAGTGCTGTTCCAAAAGAGTGCATTAAATAATATTCAAAAGATCTTCAATTCCTTCACAATGTTCTGCAGTGCTGTGCAAACAAAAAACGTGTCTCCAATATTCCAACACAGTGCTTTGATGCTCCACCACCTTTGTCACACCAGAGAACTCACCAGATTACCATGACTACCCACTACAGGTAAGTCATGTGTGGCATGTTGTTATCAGAGGATTCCTATTGATTCGGATGTTTCTCCCCTCTCACTGGATTGAACTGCAGTAGATTTTAAGCATTGTGTTGTGGATACTCCTTGGTGCGAGGTGTAGCACCACCAGATGTGAGTAGGAGCATTGAGTTTTTTTTAAACTTTAATAAACGTCTAAGGTTTTACACAATGCTGATCTTCCTTTGTTTTTTCATGTGACGTCTAAATGATGTTTACAGTATATAAAGGGGGGGAACCTCCCGGTGAGAGGGGAGAAACATGAGAATCAACGGGAATCCTCTGATAACCACATGCTACACATGACTTATATATGTAGAGATGGTGGATTATAAGTGTAGTATTGTGTGCTCTCTCCATCATGCCTCATCTATAGTTGTATTTCTTTAATGCTGGGTGCCAGTGACTTTCATCATATCTGTAAGCCCAACCCAATGGATTGTGGGACTACTAGTCTTTCTGACCATTGCATAACCATACATCGGGACTACACATCCCAGGGATCTTTGGTACCATTTGAGGAGACTTCTGCGAAAGACTATAAAGGAGCCCAGAGATCCGCCTCATGCTCTCTTCTTCCTGGCCCTTGCGTGAAGCACACATCTTCGTGACGGGGCCTACCATGCAGTGTTTAAAAGATTCCAGTCTAGCCTCAGAGGGCCTAAACCTGCTTGCTGTTCATCAGACATCTACACGGCACCAACTCAGCAGCTCAACACCACGTCTGTCCACCTTCCGCACCTGTGAATCATTGCTGGCGACTTCATTGACAAATGTCTCTTCCCGGGTCGCTGCTTTTGAGGCATCTAGTTTGGTCCAATCATTGGTGAAAGGGCAATTGCCCATCTTCTGCAATCTTTCCCTGGTTACTTTATTGGAACACTTTACTACACTTCTATTTGAACACTGTATATAGACACCTTTACCTACAACCATTTCAATGAGTACCATTAGCCTGTTTAAGCCAGTCATTCTGTCAATACAACACTTTGCCTTATTGGATATAATCTAATGAGCTCTATCTGCTGGTTAAGACTATCAGGCCTGCACCTTGGACATTGCTTTTGTCACTATTTAAAGGGCCCTACACTATCCTTAATCTGTCTGATCTCTCATTAGGATTTAAAGGTTGAATGGGCCGGCCTGGGGTTCCCCTTTAGAGTGTGACTAATTGCGTTAAACACTTAACCATTCATTGTCCTACAGGTCATGCTTCAGGTGATATTTCATTGTACATATCAGTGTATTGTATCTTAATACTGTTAACTGTTCTTAAGCTGTCTTTTGAGGAATTCCTCTACCGAGTCTGGGCTGTTATTCCGAACTCGGTTGATCTATTGCCCTCTTTTGTAAATGAATACTACCTGTACATGTCCTTTTTGTCAGTTTGTGAGTATGATAACCTATTTTCCTTTAATTAAACTGTGTTTAAAGATAATGCATTAGGCCGGTGCACCTCCTCTGTTTTCTGCATATAGTGTGTTTGGACCACCCCAGGCTGAAGAGGGTAGTAAGGCATGCTGTGTTTACTGGATAGTGGAAGTGAAGTGGATTGGCCTAGGACCTTAAATAAAGACAGTTCCCCTACATCTGAGTACCATACCTGAGTGCAGGAGGTCACATTTTGGTCTTAGGCCTGGTTCACACCTATGCATTTTTTAGTGCGTTTTCAGTTTTGCAGAAACACACTACAGTTCATTTGACATGGTTTCCTATGGGTCATGTTCACATCTGTGCATTTTATGGAAAGGGCCAAGGACTATTTTCTGGTTTTTGGTTTCTAAGACTTCAATGGATCAAAATGTGTATTTAAAAATGCATCTGAAAAAGCAAACTGCAACCTGCATAGGTGTGAATCAGACCTCAGTGCTTATGAGTGGCATATGTGTCCTAACCCACTATTTACCACAGAGACCTGTAAAGGGTGTATCACAATGTTCTGCCATACTATTGACTGCGTATCCTGAGGCTGGATTCACACCTATGCATTTTTAGTGCTTTTTACATTTTGCAGATTTGCACTACAGAACGTGTTCCATAGGAAACCATGGTAAATGGACGGTAGTGCAAATCTGCAAAATGCAAAAAGCACTAAAACTGCATAGGTGTGAATCCAGCCTGAGGCTGGATTCACACCTATGCATGTTGCTTTTGAGCGTTTTTGGAGGTTTTTTTTTCATGCTTGCCACGTTTTTGAGCAGCATTTTTGCCGCGATTTTGCTGCGATTTTGCCGCGATTTGCGTTTTGCGTTTTTTTTTTTTTTTTTACATTTTTTTTTACAGTCTTAAAAAAAATTAAAAAAATAAGAATAAAAAAAACCCGGCAAAAACGCACCAAAAACGCATGAAAAACGATGCAAAAACAGTGCACTTGCGTTTTTGATGCTTGTCCATTGAATTCTATTACATGCAAAACGCTGCATTTTGCATGAAAAAAAGTCCCTGACCCTTTCCAAAAATGCAGAGAAACAAAAAGGCATTGATGTGAACATGTTCCATAGAAACCCATGTTAAAAAATTCCCGTGCATTTCTGCAAAATGCAAAATGCATCAAAAAACGCGCTAGTGTGAATGGAGCCTAAGGCCTGCGTATCCTAAAGTGGTCGAACAGTGGGAAAAAGCTATGGGCCCATTAGCAGAGAATCAATGACAAGAGCAGTATTACTCAGATTCCTTAATGTTTTCCAAAGCGTTCACAATTTTATATCCTCCTACATGCTCATTGTACCCTTTTAAAATGATACAAGATGGGGGTTTTGGAGGATCTTCTTTGCAGTAGGTGTCATATGGACCCATGGGGACTTCAGTTATGTGTTGTGGCGGTGTCCTAAACTCCACTTATACTGGACAGGGGTTAGAGACACAATAAATAAATCATTTCAGTCTAATGTTCTGGTTACCCTGAAGGGTTGTACAGTAGGTATTTTGGATGACTTTGAAAAACATGATTTTACTAGGGAGGCAATATCTTGTTCCAAGCCTGTAAGTTGATTTGGCAACATTGGAAGTCAGCGGATTTCCCTACACTCGTCGAGTAAATAAGACAAATAGGTGATACACTTAAGCCTCGTACACACGGGACGATTGTTGGCAGGGGATTGTCTGTTGACAGACTGTTGTCCTAAAATCTTACCATTAGTACGCTCCTTTTGACAATTGTTGTTCAATTTTCCGCCAAAAAATGTTGGAGAGCAGGCTGTCAGAAACCATGAATCAGACTGAGACAGAAGTACAGTTAAATCACACTTGTTTAATAATAATAAAAAAAGGTAAACAGAGTAAACGTAGTCAAAACATAGCCAGAGTTAAGGAACCGTAACGGATAGTCAGACAAGCCAAAACGTCAGGGAGCCAGAGAACAGCGTGGTAGAACAGCAAGCAGGATCTGGAGCCAGAAGAAATGTCAGCCAAGCAAGTCTGTAATAGGAACACGGGATATCTTCTCTAGAGATGTGACCAAGGTGAAGGCAGAGGTCATCTGGATTGGATGGCTTAAGTAGGCAGGACTGACGAGCAGGATATCATCAACAGGTGAGTCGCTGTGGAGAGATAGGAGATGGCAATTAGCCAACAGCTGAGTAGCCAGCTCAGAGAAGGAAGGGCTGAGCCCAGCCCTGACACAGGCTAGTAAATTTTCGGCGGACAGCGGTTTGACGTCAGATTTATGTATGGTCAGTACACAAATCCGTCACACAAAAATCGAAAGTACAAACACGCATGCTTGGAATCAATGCTCACCAAACATGAAATTAGCAGAAGGGCCCCAAAGGGTGCCGCTCAAGAGCTGAAATTCCTTGTAGTACGTCACTACAGTCGTGGTTGTTGCACAACAAAGTTGCAACAAAAAGTAATTTTTTGCATTGAACACACTGTTGTCATCTGTCACATAGTTATAGAACGCAAAGAGTAGTACTTGCCTGCACAGTATTGTAGAGAAGGCTAGTGAGATGGTTTGAACTGGGAACCTTGCATTGTTATATAGATACAGTTGTCAGATAACACACAACTTGATGTCCAAGATGCAGTAGGTGACCCTTATTTTCCAGTAAAAATAGGGGTATCCCTGCTCCAAGCTTTTTTCTGTGTGTTGACTGCACTTAATTTTGGCAAAGTTGTATGAAATTGAACTGTTTTATCCACAGTAATTAGTAGCCTACAGTCTATACTTTCCTAGGTATGCCATGTTCTGCTAAGAAGCACAAAAATCTGTTTATGCTTTATAATGTGAAGGCACTTCAGAATTATCCTGCATTACCTTGTGAAGACATTTGGACAATTGTGTGTGTATGGCATTGCAGATATCCATGATTCATTGGAAAATGTAAAACAATCTTGGTGTAGGTAATATTGAACATTTTCAAAAGCAGAGGGACTGGATAGCCGCAGTCATAGGTTCCTCCCTGATATCTATAACACTCTATATTCTCTTTGTTTCAGGGTTATCCCCATAGTAGTCCTAGCATTATCTTCAATATTAGTGAGTTACTTCCAGTTGTAGCTCTCTAAGGAGGCAAAAGAATTAAAAGTTACTTCCTTTAATCACTTGCCGCCCGCAATATAGCAATATGACATTGGCAAAGTGGTTGCGATATCCTGACCGGACATCATATGACGTCGCCAGGATATCAAGCCGTTGCGCAGCCCCGGGGGCGTGCATCGTGGCGATCCTTGTTGCGGTGCGTCAGTCTGACACAACGCAACACCGATCTAGTTAAAGAGTCTCTGACAGAGACTCTTTACCATGTGATCAACCGTGTCCAATCATGGCTGATCACGAAGTAAAGAGGAAGAGCCGTTGATCGGCGACAGCGCTGAAAGCTGAAAATTGGTCTTTGCAGGAAGATGTATAAGTATTGAAGTGGTTAAATATGGGGTGATTTAACCGGTTCCTGACCGGCGCACGACGATGTACGTCGGAAGAATGGCACGGCTGGGCAAACGGGCGTACCTGTACGTCCATTTGAATTCCCCGCCGTGCCATTGCGTGCGCGCCGCCGGCCGGGAGCTTAGTGAATCGGGTCCTCTCCGCGATCGCCTCACGGAGAGGACGAACGGGGAGATGCTGATGTAAACAGCATCTCCCCGTTCTGCCTTGTGACAAGTGTCACTGATCACTGCTCCCTGTCATCGGGAGCAGTGATCAGTCTAGTAAAACATACAGCCCCTCCCCCCTACAGGTAGAAAACACTCCCCTAGTACTGATTAACCCCTCCCCGCCCCGCCCCTAGTGGTTAACCCCTTCACTGCCAGTGTCATTTACACACTAATCAGTGCATTTTAAATCGCACTGATCGCTGTATTAATGACAATGGTCCCAGAAATGTGTCAAAAATGTCCGACATGTCCGCCATAACATTGCAGTCATAATAAAAATCGCTGATCGCCGCCATTACTAGTAAAAAAAAAATTATTAAAAAAAATGCCATTAAACTATCCCCTATTTAGTAAACGCTATAACTTTTGTGCAAACCAATCAATAAACGCTTATTGTGATTTTTTTTTACCAAAAATATGTAGAAGAATACGTATTGGCCTAAACTGAGGAAAAAAATGTTTTTTATATATTTTTGGGGGATATTTATTATAGCAAAATGTAAAAAATAATGCGTTTTTTTCAAAATTGTCGCTCTTATTTTATTTATAGCGCAAAAAATAAAAATCACAGAGGTGATTAAATACCACCAAAAGAAAGCTCTATTTGTGGGAAAAAAAGGACGTCAATTTTGTTTGGGAGCCACATCGCACGACCGCGCAATTGTCAGTTAAAGCGACGCAGTGCCGAATCGCAAAAAACGCTCTGGTCAGGAAGGGGGTAAATTCTTCCGGGGCTGAAGCGGTTAATAAGTGAGTAGAGGCTGTTCACCTAGCAAAGTAGTTGGACATTCTGTAGATTATGTACAGGGTGTTACCTAACCTAATGTTGCTATATGCCCAGCTGCCTATAAAAGAGGAAGTGAATATGATAGATCAATTCATTTGTGTATTCAATGCCTTGTGCAAAAGGTTCAGATAAAAAAAAAATATTTCAGATATCGTAAATCTTGCATACCTGATTTCTTGCCTGGAGCACAAATGCTACTAATTCTTAAATGGCTGCCTATAAAACCTCATGCACACTGGACCTTATATTAAGTTTTTCAACATTTATGCAATAACGTTTTTTAGCAGTTTTTAGCAGTTTTCAGCAGTTTTTTTTTTTTTCAATGGGATCAAAAACATTAAAAAACGCTGGTGAGACATGTTTTTGAGCGTTTATATGCGTTTCTTGGCTTTTTTTGATGTTTGTACATCTTTACAGCTGCAAAACTGCTCTCAGAGCCCGCTAGTTTTGGGGGGGTTTTTTACAGTTAAAAAACGCCCCAGCCAAAAACAGTTGATAACAGCCTATGTGTGCATGATCACATAGAATAACATGCTGGAGAGTTTACTGACTGTAGAAAAAAATGTCTGAAGCCAAAAACAGCAGCTGTAAAAACCTCCAAAAATGTTCAGTGTGCATGAGGCCTTAAGTCCAAAACCTGTGATCTGAGTTCCTCTTATCCATTCTGCTACATATGCCAACAGTCCATCATCCAAATATCAATATTCTAAACATATATATCCATATTTTAAAGTGATTCTGTCACAAGAGCAAATATTTAAAACTAAGCTTTGCCTGTAAAAAAGAAAAATGTGATTACTTACCTGCTGCTTGTGCCACCAAACACTGCCCTAATCTGAGAAATGTTCTGCAGGAGTCTGAGGGGCTCTTCTGGGTGTGTTTATCTCCTTGCCCCCCTGCAGTTCTCACCAGGTTCCTCCCTCTGGCCTACACATCACAACTGTAACCTATAATGGATGGTTAGAAGGAGAAACTGGTGAGAGCTGTGGTGAATCCAGGAGATCAACACTCCCAGAAGTGTTAGTTTTCCTTTGTACTTCTGAAGAAAATTTCTCAGAATTGGAGCTGTCAGGACTTGTGTCAGTACCTGGATCACCTGCTGGTGACAATGTTGTTCCCAGAGTTGAAGGTTCTGGTGGCCACCAGCGGGTGTCTCCCAGCAGGGAGGTATATAATCCTGTCCTTAACTGAAGTTCAGTGCTTTGGTGTTCTTCCTGTGAGCCGTGTTCCTACCTCATCCTAATTCTGATCCTGATCCTGTATCTGATCCTAATCCTGATCCTGTACCTGATCCCGTGTCTTGTTCCTGTCATACTTACCAACAGTCCCAAATATCCCGGGACATTCCTCGGATTTAGACTCTTTTCCCAATTTTATTAATTCCCGGGGAATGTCCCGAAAAATTCACTTTTTCCCGATTTTTTGGCCGCCGCCGCTAGAGGTCCCGGCCGACGGAGACAATGTCTTCGCCGGCTGCCATTTTTGAGAAGACCGAAAGTGGAGTGGAGCTGGGGGGCTTCAATAGAAGCGCTCCGCCGACCCACACCCCGCTCCGCACATCCCCGCTCCGCCCCACTCCTCCTCGCTGACAGTCTGTTATGGAAAGGGGCGGGTGGTGGTTCTATTGTAACCACGCGGCTGGCTCCCTTGGCCTTCTGTAATGGTGGCGGATTCACTGCTGGGGACTCCTTATGTGAGGGGGCTCCCCTGGGGACTCCTGATGTGAGGGGGGCTCCCCTGGGGACTCCTGATGTGAGGGGGCTCTGCTGAGGACTCCTGATGTGAGAGGGGCTCTCCTGGGGACTCCTGATGTGAGGGGGGCTCCGCTGAGGACTCCTGATGTGAGAGGGGGCTCCGCTGGGGACTCCTGATGTGAGGGGGGGCTTCGCTGAGGACTCCTGATGTGAGAGGGGGCTCCGCTGGGGACTCCTGATGTGAGGGGGGGCTCCGCTGAGGACTCCTGATGTGAGAGGGGGCTCCACTGGGGACTCCTGATGTGAGGATGAGCTCCACTGGGGACACCTGATGTGAGGGGGGCTCCGCTGGGGACTTCTGATGTGAGGGGGGCTCCGCTGGGGACTCCTGATGTGAGGTGGGGCTCTGCTGAGGACTCCTCATGTGAGGGGGCTCTGCTGAGGACTCCTGATATGAGGGGGGCTCCGCTGAGGACTCCTGATGTGAGGGGGGCTCCGCTGAGGACTCCTCATGTGAGAGGGGGCTCCCCTGGGGACTGCTGATGTGAGGGGGGCTCCACTGGGGACTCCTGATGTGAGGGAGGGCTCCGCTGAGGACTCCTGATGTGAGGGGGGCTCCCCTGGGGACTCCTGATGTGAGGGGGGCTCCCCTGGGGACTCCTGATGTGAGGGGGCTCTGCTGAGGACTCCTGATGTGAGAGGGGCTCTCCTGGGGACTCCTGATGTGAGGGGGGCTCCGCTGAGGACTCCTGATGTGAGAGGGGGCTCCGCTGGGGACTCCTGATGTGAGGGGGGGCTTCGCTGAGGACTCCTGATGTGAGAGGGGGCTCCGCTGGGGACTCCTGATGTGAGGGGGGCTCCGCTGAGGACTCCTGATGTGAGAGGGGGCTCCACTGGGGACTCCTGATGTGAGGATGAGCTCCGCTGGGGACACCTGATGTGAGGGGGGCTCCGCTGGGGACTTCTGATGTGAGGGGGGCTCCGCTGGGGACTCCTGATGTGAGGTGGGGCTCTGCTGAGGACTCCTCATGTGAGGGGGCTCTGCTGAGGACTCCTGATGTGAGGGGGGCTCCGCTGAGGACTCCTCATGTGAGAGGGGGCTCCCCTGGGGACTGCTGATGTGAGGGGGGCTCCACTGGGGACTCCTGATGTGAGGGAGGGCTCCGCTGAGGACTCCTGATGTGAGGGGGGCTCCCCTGGGGACTCCTGATGTGAGGGGGGCTCCGCGGGGGACTTCTGATGTGCAGGGGGCTCTGCTGAGGACTCCTGATGTGAGGGGGGCTCCGCTGGGGACACCTGATGTGAGGGGGGCTCCGCTGGGGACACCTGATGTGAGGGGGGCGCCGCTGGGGACTCCTGATGTGAGGGGGGCTCCACTGGGAACTCCTGATGTGAGGGGGGCTCCACTGGGGACTCCTGATGTGAGGGGGGCTCCGCTGGGGACTCCTGATGTGAGGGGGGCTCCGCTGGGGACTCCTCATGTGAGAGGGGGCTTCGCTGGGGACTCCTGATGTGAGAGGGGGCTCCGCTGGGGACTCCTGATGTGAGGGGGGGCTTCGCTGGGGACTCCTGATGTGAGGGGGGGCTCCGCTGGGGACTCCTGATGTGAGGGGGGCTCCGCTGGGGACATCTGATGTGAGGGGGGAATCTGCTGGGACACTTGATGCAAGGACGGACTCTGCTGGGGGCACCTGATGCAAGGACGGATGGCTGGTGGCAGGCGACGTGGCAGGTGACACGCTCAGGGATCCCACTGACTCAGCATTATGGTGAGTTGAATGATTTCATTTTATATTACAATGTAATAATAGAAATAATGCACTTCAATCATCCTGACACCATAACAACCATGGTGCCGGATGATTGAAGTGCTAACACCAGGTGTTTGGAGTATCTTTATCTGCTGATTGTTAAACTTTCTAGAATACACATATTTCTATTGTTGTGTAAGATCTGGGGCTGCTGTCCCTCCATCCCTCTTCCCCCTTTCCCTCGCATTCCCTCATTCATCTCAAACTCTAACCACACCCCTTTTGAGCCACACCCATTCAAGACACGCCCACTATTACGCGTAAACCACACCCATATTCCGCCGTGGCTCGCTTGCGCGCCGCATTTTGTCTTTTCCCATGTGCCACGCCCACAAAATGCATGCCCCGCCCCCTAATTATTACAAGACTCCGCCTACAGCCAAAAAAGTGTCCCTAAAATTTTTTTCACAATGTTGGCAACTATGCCCTGTGACCTTCTCATAATACCCTGCTACCTGCATCCAGTACCCCTTACCCTGCTCTATTTGTTTCCTGTCTCAGTCCTGACATTGTCCTGCTTATGCTTGCTCTCTCCATTTGTACATAGTTAGGTTGTGTCACGACTAATACTCACCGAGGCCAAGATGCCGTGAGCGGCTCGCCCTTACGAGTTTACCAGCACATATTGGATTGTATTCAATAGTTTCCACGATTATATATTTTGGAGTTCATCACTATTGCACTATCTGTGTTTACCGCACGTGTCTATTTAGTTCTGGACAGTATTGCCATTTTCTATTTCGCCAATACATATGGTGACCCTAAGGGTTCATAATATGATGGACTTTTTATGTATGAACTTTCATTAATATGCAACACTAATTTCTTTATTGCATGTGTTATCACAATATCTATTTTTATATTTTCTTTCTTTCACTTATTAGCGCTACACTTGGTTTTATAGAATTCCTGGAAGGCCTAATGGAAGTCCGGGTTGCCGTTTGGTACTGATGAACTGTAAAGCAAGAAGTTTGTTATGTAAACAGAGGTCAGAACCGGGGTGTCCGGCAGGCAGAGTCCGTTAAGCAGGCAGAGATCAGAACCGGGGTATCAGGCAGAGCAGAGTAATCCGTTGAACAGGCAGAGGTCAGGGGTATCAATCAGAGCAGAGTAATCCGTTATACAGGCAGAGGTCAGGGATATCAGGCAGAGCAGGGTAATCCGTTATGCAGGCAGAGGTCAGGGGTATCAGGCAGAGCAGGGTAATCCATTATGCAGGCAGAGGTCAGGGGTATCAGGCAGAGCAGAGTAATCCGTTATACAGGCAGGGGTCAGGGGTATCAGGCAGAGCAGGGTAATCCGTTAAGCAGGCAGAGGTCAGGGGTATCAGGCAGAGCAGAGTAATCCGTTTTGTACAGGCAGAGGTTCAGCACAGGGTTAACAGTAGGGATGAGCTTCGTGTTCGAGTCGAACCCATGTTCGACTCGAACATCGGCTGTTCGACCGTCCGTCGAATTGCGAACGATATGGGCCGTTCGCGCCAAATTCGTGTGGCGCGTCACAGCCCATAATTCACTGCGGCATCGCAGTGCATTGCTGGCTGATGATTGGCCAAGCATGCACTATGACCCGCATGCTTGGCCAATCACAGCGCCGTCAGTAGAGAGAGCTGTAATTGGCCAAAGCCAGGGTGGCTTTGGCCAATTATGGCTCAGGGGATTTAGTACACACCCCACACTATATAAGGCCGCCTGCACGGCGGCCCTGTGTAGTGTGTGTTCCGGTGTGCTGAGCGATAGAGAGAGAGAGAGACAGTGTCATTTGATTTGAGTTAGATAGATTAGGCAGAACAGTCAGTCAGTTAGCTGCACTTACAGTGTATTGTGTATATATATGCATCCCAGGTGTTGCATATATATATATACACTGTATTCAGTTTAGCTAGATCCGTTCCTGTTATCTTCTATCTAGACTATTTACATTCAGTGCAGTGTGTCCTGCTCACAGTGTTCAGCTAGATCCGTTCCTGCTATTTACATTCAGTACAGTGCTTCCTGCTCACAGTGTTCAGCTAGATCCGTTCCTGCTATTTACATTCAGTGCAGTGCGTGCTGCTCACAGTGTTCAGCTAGATCCGTTCCTGCTATTTACATTCAGTGCAGTGCGTCCTGCTCACAGTGTTCAGCTAGATCCGTTCCTGCTATTTACATTCAGTGCAGTGCGTCCTGCTCACAGTGTTCAGCTAGATCCGTTCCTGGTATTTACATTTAGTGCAGTGCGTCCTGCTCACAGTGTTCAGCTAGATCCGTTCCTGCTATTTACATTCAGTGCAGTGCGTCCTGCTCACAGTGTTCAGCTAGATCCGTTCCTGCTATTTACATTCAGTGCAGTGCGTGCTGCTCACAGTGTTCAGCTAGATCCGTTCCTGCTATTTACATTCAGTGCAGTGCGTCCTGCTCACAGTGTTCAGCTAGATCCGTTCCTGCTATTTACATTCAGTGCAGTGCGTCCTGCTCACAGTGTTCAGCTAGATCCGTTCCTGCTATTTACATTCAGTGCAGTGCGTGCTGCTCACAGTGTTCAGCTAGATCCGTTCCTGCTATTTACATTCAGTGCAGTGCGTCCTGCTCACAGTGTTCAGCTAGATCCGTTCCTGCTATTTACATTCAGTGCAGTGCGTCCTGCTCACAGTGTTTAGCTACATCCGTTCCTGCTATTTACATTCAGTGCAGTGCGTCCTGCTCACAGTGTTCAGCTAGATCCGTTCCTGCTATTTACATTCAGTGCAGTGCGTCCTGCTCACAGTGTTCAGCTAGATCCGTTCCTGCTATTTACATTCAGTGCAGTGCGTCCTGCTCACAGTGTTTAGCTACATCCGTTCCTGCTGTTTACATTCAGTGCAGTGCGTCCTGCTCACAGTGTTCAGCTAGATCCGTTCCTGCTATTTACATTCAGTGCAGTGCGTCCTGCTCACAGTGTTCAGCTAGATCCGTTCCTGCTATTTACATTCAGTGCAGTGCGTGCTGCTCACAGTGTTCAGCTAGATCCGTTCCTGCTATTTACATTCAGTGCAGTGCGTCCTGCTCACAGTGTTCAGCTAGATCCGTTCCTGCTATTTACATTCAGTGCAGTGCGTCCTGCTCACAGTGTTTAGCTACATCCGTTCCTGCTGTTTACATTCAGTGCAGTGCGTCCTGCTCACAGTGTTCAGCTAGATCCGTTCCTGCTATTTACATTCAGTGCAGTGCGTCCTGCTCACAGTGTTTAGCTACATCCGTTCCTGCTGTTTACATTCAGTGCAGTGCGTCCTGCTCACAGTGTTCAGCTAGATCCGTTGCTGCTATTTACATTCAGTGCAGTGCGTCCTGCTCACAGTGTTCAGCTAGATCCGTTCCTGCTATATACATTTAGTGCAGTACGTCCTGCTCACAGTGTTCAGCTAGATCCGTTCCTGTTATCTTCCTACTGACAGGCAGGCTTGTCTGGTTACAGTATATAAAGCTACCTGAAGAAAATTACAGGTGTTCTTTTTGATCCTATTAGTACCACGGTCAGGCAGCTAGACTATTTACATTTAGTACAGTGTGTCCTGCTCACAGTGTTCAGCTAGATCCGTTCCTGTTATTTACATTCAGTGCAGTGCGTCCTGCTCACAGTGTTCAGCTAGATCCGTTCCTGCTATTTACATTCAGTGCAGTGCGTCCTGCTCACAGTGTTCAGCTAGATCCGTTCCTGCTATTTACATTCAGTGCAGTGCGTCCTGCTCACAGTGTTCAGCTAGATCCGTTCCTGCTGTTTACATTCAGTGCAGTGCGTCCTGCTCACAGTGTTCAGCTAGATCCGTTCCTGCTATTTACATTCAGTGCAGTGCGTCCTGCTCACAGTGTTCAGCTAGATCCGTTCCTGCTATTTACATTCAGTGCAGTGCGTCCTGCTCACAGTGTTTAGCTACATCCGTTCCTGCTGTTTACATTCAGTGCAGTGCGTCCTGCTCACAGTGTTCAGCTAGATCCGTTCCTGCTATTTACATTCAGTGCAGTGCGTCCTGCTCACAGTGTTCAGCTAGATCCGTTCCTGCTATATACATTTAGTGCAGTACGTCCTGCTCACAGTGTTCAGCTAGATCCGTTCCTGTTATCTTCCTACTGACAGGCAGGCTTGTCTGGTTACAGTATATAAAGCTACCTGAAGAAAATTACAGGTGTTCTATCCCAGCTTAGTGCAGCTACAGGCCATTAGTATGTCTGGAAGGCCAAGAAGGAGAGGCAGACAGTCACAAGCCAATAAGAGAGGGCAAGCAGGCTCTGTGTCTAGTGCTGGTCGTGGAGACGGTGCATCCTCATCAGCACGTGGCCATGGGACACGCTTGGCCTTTTTTTCGGCAGCTGGCCGTGTTGAGCCGCAACATGCGGAAGACTTGGTCGAGTGGATGACCAAGCCGTCCTCATCCTCCTCATCCTCTCTCACCCATGCCCAGGGTGCTTTGTCTGGCAAAGCAGCGGCCTCTTCCCTCAGCTCAATGTCATCAGTGACTCCTTCCCTAGCTCCACCATGTCCTCATGAGGATTCCCTCGAACTGTTTGACCACAGTGTTGGGTACATGCTCCAGGAGGATGCCCAGCGTTTGGAAGGCTCTGATGATGATACTGAGCTCAATGAAGGCAGTAACATGAGCACGGACAGAGGGGGTGCCCAAGAAGGACAGCAATCTGGCAGTCATGCTCCCCCTGCTGCAGCATACTGCCAGGTTTGCTCCAGTGATGAGGAGGGAGGGGATGATGAGGTCACTGACTCAACATGGGTGCCTGATAGGAGAGAGGAGGAGGAGGAGGAGGAGGAGGAGGAGGAGGTGGCACATCACCAACTAGGCAGGATGCCCTCCAGGGGCCAGCCTAAGGGCAGCACATTGACTGCATCACACCCCAAAGCTCCACATGTGCAGGGCGCTGCAGTCTCTGCGCGTTATTCAAAAAGTTCTTTGGTGTGGGCCTTTTTTGAGACGAGTGCATCAGATCGCACCGCTGCTATTTGCAATATATGTCTCAAGCGTATCTCGCGTGGCCAAAACATCTCCCGCTTGGGTACCACATGCTTGACCAGACATATGTTGACCTGCCATGCAGTTCGTTGGCAAGCGTATCTAAAAGACCCACACCAAAGAACAAAGACGATCTCTCCTTGCTCCTCATCAGCTGAGATTTCCAACCCCACTAGACCTTCAGTCCTCTCTGCGACCTGCAGTGAGAGGAATGAAGGTGTAGAATTAGGTGTGTCACAGCCAAGTACTTATGGGCAATCTGCTTTTGGTACACCGACGTCAGATTGTACCAGGCAAATTTCCCTGCCCCAGCTGCTGCACCGCCGAAAGAAGTTTGCTCCCAGCCATCCACATGCCCAGCGGTTGAATGCTAGCTTGGCAAAATTGCTAGCACTTCAACTGCTGCCTTTTCAGTTGGTAGACTCTGCCCCCTTCCGTGAGTTTGTGGAATGTGCGGTTCCTCAGTGGCAGGTACCCAAACGCCACTTTTTCTCACGGAAGGCGATTCCGGCTCTCTACCGGCATGTGGAAGGCAATGTCCATGCCTCGCTGGACAGGGCGGTCAGCGGTAAGGTGCATATTACCGCTGACTCATGGTCCAGCAGGCATGGACAGGGACGTTACTTAAGTTTCACGGCGCATTGGGTGACTCTGCTGGCAGCTGGGAAGGATGCAGGACAAGGTGCAGTAGTGTTGGAGGTTGTTCCGCCACCACGCCTCCAAAATGCTGATTGTGACACACCTCTCTCCTCCACCCCCTCCTCTTCTTCTTCCTCCATGGCCTCTTCCTCGGAACCAGCGGTGCTCCGTAGGCGTTCAAGGGGCTACGCAAGTACGCAGGCCAAAAGATGCCATGCGGTGCTTGAGCTGGTGTGCTTGGGGGACAGGAGCCACACTGGGGCAGAGGTTCTGTCAGCTCTGCAGGGGCAGGTTCAGAGGTGGTTGACGCCACGCCAACTTAAGGCAGGAATGGTGGTTTGCGACAATGGCACCAACCTCCTCTCTGCCCTCCGACAGGGACAACTGACCCATGTGCCCTGTTTGGCTCACGTCCTTAACTTGGTGGTGCAGCGGTTCTTGGGCAGGTACCCGGGCTTACAGGATGTCCTGAGGCAGGCCAGGAAAGTCTGTGTGCATTTCCGCCGGTCATATAATGCCAGTGCTCGGCTGACGGACCTCCAAAAGGAGTTTAACCTGCCCAAGAACCGCCTAATCTGTGACATGCCCACCAGGTGGAACTCGACGTTGGCCATGCTGCAGCGGCTGCACACGCAGCAGAGGGCCATCAATGAGTACCTGTGCGACTATGGCACCAGGACAGGGTCAGGGGACCTTGGTTTTTTTTCCCCACGCCAGTGGGCCATGATCAGGGATGCATGCACTGTCCTGTCACCATTCGAGGAGGCCACGAGGATGGTGAGCACTGACAGTGCATGCATCAGTGACACTGTCCCCCTTGTCCACCTGTTGGAGCACACGCTGCGTGGAATAATGGACAGGGCACTTGAGGCAGAACAGAGGCAGGAAGAGGAGGACTTCCTTAGCTCTCAAGGCCCCCTTTATCCAGACAGTGTTCCTGCGTGCCCGCCGATCACACAGGAAGAGGACGAGGAGGAGGAGGAGGAGGAGGAGGAAGATTGTGTCAGTATGGAGGTGGAGCCTGGCACTCAGCATCAGCAGTCTTTAAGGGATCAGTCCCAAGGAACACATGGACTTGTACGTGGCTGGGAGGAGGTGGCTGCGGACGTTGTTGTCCTTAGTGACCCAGAGGACTCCGGACCGAATGCCTCAGCAAACCTACGCTGCATGGCCTCCCTGATCCTGCAAAGCCTGCGTAAGGATCCTCGTATTCGTGGTATCAAGGAGAAGGACCAATACTGGCTGGCAACCCTCCTTGATCCACGTTACAAGGGTAAGGTTGCGGACCTTATCTTGCCATCGCAGAGGGAGCAGAGGATGAAACATCTTCGGGAGGCCTTGCAGAAAGGTCTGTGCAACGCGTTCCCAGAGACTGGGAGGTTACAAACTCCTGTTTCTGGACAACGTGTTGCTGAGGCTTCAGTCAGTCAAAGAAGGAGCGGTGGAGAAGGTGGCCGTCTGACCGATGCGTTCAGACAATTTTTTGGTCCGCAGCCCCAAGGTATGATCGGTTCCAGCAACCATCGCCAGCGTCTGTTTTACATGGTGCAGGAATACCTAGGGGCAAGATCAGACTTGGACACCTTTCCCACCGAAAATCCTCTGGGTTACTGGGTCTTGAGGATGGATCACTGGCCAGAGCTTGCACAGTATGCAATTGAGCTACTGGCCTGTCCTGCATCCAGCGTTCTTTCGGAACGCACATTCAGTGCTGCTGGAGGCGTGGTAACCGATCACAGGGTGCGTCTGTCCACCGACTCGGTCGATCGGCTGACCTTCATAAAAATGAATCAGTCTTGGATCACCACCAGCTACCAAGCACCTGATGCAGATGTAACCGAATAATTTTTTTTGAAATCTCAGATCCCTTCAAAGACTGCCTATGCTGATGCTGAGTGACTATCCCTGAGTAATTATCCTCTTCCTCCTCAATCATCACGCTGATAGCTTGTAAGAACATTTTTGGTTCTGGGCGCCACCACCAGTGCCTAAGGCACAATTTTTCAGCCCCTGTTTAACAGGGGCGTGTAATTACAATTTTTGATGTAATACTTTGCAGCAGGGCTCGTTCCTGCATTCCAACTAGAGTGTCTGTGAGGGGTTGCAGTGTTGTGGCACCAGCACCAGTGCCTAAGACCCAATTTTTCAGCCCCTGTCTAACAGGGGCGTGTAATTACAATTTTTGATGCAATACTTTGCAGCAGGGCTTGTTCCTGCGTTTCAACTAGAGTGTCTGTGAGGGGTTGCAGTGTTGTGGCACCAGCACCAGTGCCTAAGACCCAATTTTTCTGCCCCTGTCTAACAGGGGCGTGTAATTACAATTTTTGATGCAATACTTTGCAGCAGGGCTCGTTCCTGCGTTCCAACTAGAGTGTCTGTGAGGGGTTGCAGTGTTGTGGCACCAGCACCAGTGCCTAAGGCCTAATTTTTCAGCTCCTGTTCAACAGGGGCATGTAATTACAATTCTTGATCTAATATTTCACAGCAGGGCCCTGTGAGGGCTTACAGTGTTTTGGCCACAGCAACACCTAAGGCCCAAATTTCTGCTGAGTATATAGGGCAGGACCCTACTTTCAAACATCTAACTTACAAACGACTCCTACTTGCAAACGGAAGGAGACAACAGGAAGTAAGATGAAATCTACCCCTAAGGAAGGGAAATTCTCTCCTGTAAGAGTTAATATGGGAAAACAATTTTTCCTTTCCACTGATGCTTTCCAATCCTTGTTCCACAAAAAAACACAAATTTTCAAAAAACATTTTTCATTGGGACAAAAAAGTGAGGTGAAATCTTCTGAAGAGGAGGAAAGACGCAAAACAAATGTCACAGGGGTGATAACCCTTCCCTATGTTTTCCAAAAAGCTTAGAAAAGATTTTTTGGCTGGAGCTAAACACATTAAAAATGTTCAAAATTACAAACAGATTCTACTTAACAACAAACCTACAGTCCCTGTCTTGTTTGCACCGCCTGTATACTGCTGTTCAGAGTATATAGGGACCTTTCCTTATTTTAATTTGGGTGCGGGGTTCCCCTTAATATCCATACAAGACCCAAAGGGCCTGGTAATGGACTGGGGGGTACCCATGCCGTTTGTCTCACTGATTTTCATCCATATTGCCATGACCCGACATGACATTAAACCCGCAAGCAGTTTTAAATGAGATTTTTTCCTTTAAAAATGACATTTGGTGCAGGGACTGTTCTAAACATGGGAAACACGCGTCACTTTACAGGCATACTATAGACACCCCCCAGGTACGATATTTAAAGGAATATTTCACTTTTTTTTTTTTACTTTAAGCATCATTAAAATCACTGCTCCCGAAAAAACGGCCGTTTTTAAAAGTTTTTTTTGCATTGATACATGTCCCCTGGGGTAGGACCCGGGTCCCCAAACCCTTTTTAGGACAATACCATGCAAATTAGCCTTTAAAATGAGCACTTTTGATTTCGAACGTTCGAGTCCCATAGACGTCAATGGGGTTCTAACGTTCGTGCGAACTTGCGGTCCGTTCGCGGGTTCTGGTGCGAACCGAACCGGGGGGTGTTCGGCTCATCCCTAGTTAACAGGATTCAATACAGAGACTACAGTGATACAGGGGACAGGACACAGCTGACGACAAACCAGAAACCTGACTGGGTGCTGGAGCCATCAGATGTAGCCCTCCGGTGAGCGCGCCAGCGTGACGCGCTACCGGGTACCCGCACGGCCACGGCACGCACACGGGGACCGCCGTGCACCCGCGCGCACCGCACCATTGGGCCGCGAATGGGTGTGCGGTGCAGCGCGAGTCCACCGCACTTGCGCCCTGAAGCCCGGCGGCCGGAGGCGACCTGCTCCTCCTTACAGGTTGTTGTTCTGGTTGCTGCACCATCACATTTATTTTGTCACTTTACATTGTTTATGGTTTACAGGTGTTGGTGTTGGAAGAGTGATATGTATGTTAATAAACTTAATTCAAAGTGTTACTAAACCCATAACAGTAAAATCAGTCTGTATAAGCAGTAAAGCATGCTTGTTATGTTCACTGTGGAACCTAAAGGGTTAATCCTCTGCATTGTGTAAAAAGGCTGTTTGATCCTGTCTTCTAGGATTCTAGGATCCTTCCATTCTCCCACTGTCCCCAATCCATCTCCTGATAAGACAGAGCCTTTGGAGTCACTCTGCACATGCTCAGATTGGTGTGTATTGCTAGAGAGTTTTTTTTTTTCTTGGGAGGGTGCGTGTGATCAGGACAGGACCAATCCGCATTGTCTGGACAGAAAGTCAGGGGTCATGCAGCCTAATGGGACAGTCAGAGGAGAATGAAAACTCCTCCTACAAGCTTTAACCTGATTGAAGTCACAAGACTGCTATATGATGCTGATGAGAAAAGGTATTTAGCAGTTTATATTTACTAAAATAATTGCGTTTCCATGTTCTGTGTACTGTGGGAGACCAGATATAGTGAATGCAGGCTCCTGGGTTTAGTAACACTTTAACCTTATTCTGCCTGGTTCCTGATTTCTTAAGGTACAGCCCACTGATTTGGTCATCCTTGCTGAATACCTACATTTGGTATCCCTTACAGTGGCACAGGCAGCAGGAAAGGTAAGTATTCAAAGACTTATTTTAGAGGTATGGCTGGATTTAAAATATTTACTACTGTGACACGGCCACTTTAAAAAAAGATGCTTTTTGCTATGGCCAACTGAGTTTTACAGACATAACGGTCATGAATCATCTTTATTATGAAGTACAGAACTTGTCACTTTTGTTATTTGCCTGGAATTTCAGTTACTAATGAGATATTTTTGTTTAATGCTTTATATGTTTACAGGCTGTTTGTTGTAGGTGTAATAATTGGTATTTCCGAAGACCACATTAACAGTAGTTTCATGACTGTATGACACAATATCCAAGTCACACAAATATAAAAATATTCATAGATTTACAGAGACTGCTAAAACAATGATTTAGGCTTTGGGATAAAATCAGTAAGTGTGGATTACAGCTCTTATCAGAACTAATAGCTATATGATACACAGGTAAAACTCTACTCAAAACATTACCCAGCATGGTACTACGGAGACTCCACAACTAAAAGAGCAAAAGGTGTTGCGATAGGGATGGAGAGAGAGGTAAAGCTCACCCTAAAAGAGAGGATGGTTGACCCTGAGGATCATTTTTTTATTTTTGAAGGGAAGGATATATGAAATGGACTGCACATTAACAAAGATCTACTGTCCCAATAAGTACCCGAGAGGCTACTTGAAAGAGGTCCTGGGAAAGTTAATGGATTTTAAGACAGGCAAATTGATACTGGCAGGAGACCTGAATTTTTGCATGGATCCCCAGTTAGATAGCTCACATGCACAGGGGATCAGGAATCACCAACTTAGGATGATTAAGAAGAAATTATACTAATGTCAAATGGTAGATGTATGGAGAGCCCAACATCCAAAGGTAAAAGATTATACATTTCACTCCCCTATGCATGGGACATACTCAAGGGCAAAATAAAAAAAGAGCTGGAACAATATTTCTTGTTAAATGAAACCCAAGGGGTATCAGAAGCCACGATATGGGAGGCCCATAAGGCCTACATAAGGGGCATCCTGATATCTATGGGGGTGCAAAAAAAAAAGGAAAGGGCTAGTAAAATGAGAACATTAATAAAAGAAATATATGAGATGAAAGAACTACACAAAAAGACAACTGATCCAGAGGTACAACATGCCCTAGTACTAAAAAGGGATAAATGAAACGACCTAATGGGACAAGACGGGTGTTCAATAGAGTGGCTAAGGAAAGATACCAGTGGGGAAACAAACCAGGAAAATACCTAGCGAGAATATAAAAAAATTAAAAATCTACAAACTCTATAGGAAAAATGAAAAATAACACAGGGGAGATGGTACATTCTACTTCAGAAATCGTGGAGGTATTTCAAAAATATTACAGCTAACTATACTCAGTCAAGCAAAACGAGCAACAGGAAACTGAGTGAAAAAGAATAGAAAAAATATGAGAATATATAAAGGAGGCAAGATTACCCAAGGTACCAGAGGGAAGATTACTAGCCCTAGAGGAGCCTATAACACAAGATGAGATTAAAATAGCCTTAAAAGTCTCGGTAACAGGGAAGAGTCCAGGACCCAATGGGTTCACAGTCCGCTATTATAAGCAGTTTAAAGAACAATTCCGAAGATATGTTCATATATGAATGGACTAGGAGAAAGCTATTAGATGAGGAGGGAATCACTGCTGGCCTTTATTACAGATATGTAACCCTGTGTTCTAGCTATAGACCAATATCACTGTTAAATGCAGACCCAAAACTATATGCAAAGGTTCTAGCTACCAGGCTGAAAGATCTGATGCCAGAATGGATTCACGCAGACCATATCAGGTTCATCCCTTGGAGAGAGGGAAAGCACAATGGTGTAATAACACTACTACTGCTAAATAAACTCAGAGAAGAAAAATACCTAGCTTTATTCCTGTCTATAGACACCAAAAAGGCATTCGACAGGGTAGACCGGGGATTTATGATGACCACACTAGAGACAATAGGAAGCAAATGTGTTTGTTCTATTGTGGTGTTTTTTTTTTGGACATGTGTACGAATCTATAGAGATACCTAATGTATGATATTCCGTGGACAGAAATAGTTTGAGAAGCATAAAAAATGCACTGCAAAGTAGGGATGAGCTTCGAGTTCGAGTCGAACTCATGTTCAACTCGAACATTGGCTGTTCGCAAGTTCGCCGAACAGCGAACAATTTGGGGTGTTCGCGGGAAATTCGAATGCCGCGTAACACCCTTTAAAAATCTATGGGAGAAATCAAAAGTGCTAATTTTAAAGGCTTATATGCAAGTTATTGTCATAAAAAGTGTTTGGGGACCCGGGTCCTGCCCCAGGGGACATGGATCAATGCAAAAAAAAGTTTTAAAAACGGCCGTTTTTTCAGGAGCAGTGATTTTAATAATGCTTAAAGTCAAACAATAAAAGTGTAATATCCCTTTAAATTTCGTAGCTGGGGGGTGTCTATAGTATGCCTATAAAGGGGCGCATGTTTCCCGTGTTTTGAACAGTCTGACAGCAAAATGACATTTCGAAGGAAAAAACCCATTTAAAACTACTCGCGGCTATTGCATTGCCGACAATACACATAGAAGTTCATTGATAAAAACGGCATGGGAATTCCCCACAGGGGAACCCCGAACCAAAATTAAAAAAAAAAAATGACGTGGGAGTCCCCCTAAATTCCATACCAGACCCTACAGGGGTCCTCATTGGACAGATCGATAGCAGCTGGAGCCATTGGCACTGATGGGCACTGGCTCCCGCTGCTGTCAATCAAATCCAGTGACACGGGAGTCGGGGGGGCGGGGCAGAGTCCTGCTGTCTGTGTTAATGGATGCAGCAGGACACGCCCGCACAAGTGCCCTCATGGAAAGCATTTCTCTGTGGGGACACTGGATGAAGAGGAGGAGCCAGGAGCGCCACCGGGGGACCCCAGAAAAGGAGGATTGGAGTGAAATTATGACATGTTTGTTATTTAAAAAAAAAACAAAAAAACTTTACAATCACTTTAACCACTTGCCGTCCGTCATATAGCAAAATGACGGTGGCAAAGTGGTTTCAATATCCTGACCGGATGTCATATGACGTCCAGAAGGAAATCAAGCCGCTGCGTACCCCGCCACATCGCGGCGATCGTTGTTGCTATGTGTCAGTCTGACACACCACAACACCAAACTAGGTAAAAAATCTCTGACAGAGACTCTTTACCACGTGATCAGCTGTGTACAATCACCGCTGATCACAGTGTAAACAGGAAGAGCCGTTGATCGGCTTTTCCTCACTCGCGTCTGTCAGACGCAAGTAGAGGAGAGCCGATCGGCTGCTCCTCTGACAGGGGGGTCTATGCTGATTGATTATCAGCACATTCCTCCCCCCCGAGGATGCCCACACTGGACCACCAGGGACGCCACTAGGACCACCAGGGATGTCACCACCAGGTATGCCACCCTAGACCACCAGGGATGCCAATCAGTGCCCACGATGGATGCCAATCAGTGCCCACAATGAGGATCACTGATTGGCAGGAATTATTGTTTGTCACTGATTGGCATCCATCAATACTATCAATTAGTGTACATCAGTGCCACCTATCAGTGCCCATCCATGCCCATCCGTGCCACCTATCAGTGCCCATCCATGCTGCCTATCAGTGCCCAGCCATGCCGCCTTTCAGTGCCCATCAGTGACACCTATGTGTACCCATCAGTGCTGCATATCAGTGCCCATCAGTGCCGCCTATCAGTGCCCCATCAGCGCCGCATATTAGTGCCCATCATCAGTGCCACCTCATTGGTGCCACCTCATCGGTGCCCATCAGTGCCGCCTTATCAGTGCCCATCAGTGCAGCCCCATCAGTGCCCATCAGTGAAGGAGAAAATGTACTTATTTACAAAATGTTATAACAGAAACAAAAAAAAACATTTTTTTCAAAAGTCTCTTTTTTATTTGATTAGTAGAAAATAAAAATCCCAGAGGTGATAAAAGACCCCCAAAAGAAAGCTCTATTTGTAGGAACAAAGTGATAAAAATTTAGTTTGGGTACAGTGTTGTATGATCGTGCAATTGTCATTCAAAGTGCGACAGCGCTGAAAGCTGAAAAATGGTCTGGGCAGGAAGGTGTATAAGTGCCCTGTATTGAAGTGGTTAACATTGCTGCTATTATTAATTCACCTACTCACAAAAGTACAGGGCAGAATTTATAGAGGTAGAATACATGTACAAGTCTTGGTTCACACTAACCTGACTGCAAAGTCACATGACTTTCAGTGCAACTTTGGAGTTTGACTTTGATACAACTTTGATGTGACTTTTTACACTCTGTGGCATTGACGTCATATCAAAATCGGACCAAAGTAATGCAGAAACCTTTTCTAAAGTCAAACAGACTTGTGTAGTATCAGTAAAGACAGCATTGAAACATTGAATTTCACATGTCATCCCAGTTGGGGTCTCACAAGTCGGATCCTATGTCACATCAGTGTGAACCGAGCCTAAATTCCAATCCATCATCTGTTATTAATTGTCATTGCTAGGGCTCTCTAAATGTTGGAGAGAAAAACTAGGACATCCACACTGAGTTAAATATGCTAAATGTATAATTGATGTTGTTACCTGTTGCATACTGCAGGGTTTTTTTTGTAATCAATTCAGCTTATTATGACAAGTCATCCAATAAAAATCTAAAGACAATACTCATACGTTACATATTCCTCAGACCCTACACACATGGGCACCAAAAATAGCTTTCAGTAAGTGTTCTTGACATACAGAGATTGCTTCTGGCTGCTTAGTGTGCACAAAGGGTTGTGTTAAATTTATTGGCTCAGGCAAGGTGTTTACTTTCAATGGCCATTTGTTGCAGTAGAAAAACACAAAGTGCAGTGTCTATCCACACTGACGCTGCATTTAGGCATTTAGTTGTACTACTCCCAGTCAGCAGGAAAGGGCATCAATGCTGCCACTCATGCCTTTTGGTGATTTTTTTACATACACAGCTGCTTTCTTTTTTTATAGAGATAGGTGAATAGCTGCTACATAAGAATGTGACAAAAATTCAATGCAAAAGATCAGTAGAAAATGTAGTGCTAAAACTGTAAACATTGAACAATATATCAAGTATTGTGTGTGAAAGTAATCAAAACTTAGTGAAAAATTAATCCCAAATATAATGAATATAAATATAAAACAGAACATTTATAAAATGAGTGAAAACACAGGTGAGAAAGTCCCAAACAATCTTATGGTAAACATGTATAAAGTCCACCATGGAAAGTTGTTGTTCAGAAGTGGGGTGCAGAGGCCTCAGCAGGCATGTAGAGCTTCAGGAATAGTGTGTCCTCCACCCGAGATAAGGGGTATACACTCTTACCGGAAACAGTGTCAATCAGTGTCAATCAAGTCAATCAAGTGAGGATAGCCGGATCAGCAGATTTCCAAAACGATCCAGGGAATCCGGAGAGCTCCACGAATGAATCCAGGGAATCGTGCCGGTGATCGTAAGGTTCAAACTCAGATGCTGGGCAGCCAGACTGGAAAGCCAAAAACTCTCACCCAAAGGAATATAGAAACAACATGCATCAGTAAGAATAAAAAATATGTGATCACAGGATAAAAGCAATGTGGGGAGCAGAAAGCCAAGCACGACACGTTTCGTCCAAATGGACTTCAACTGGGGCATATATCAGCTCCTCCACACATAAAATGCAAAAACCAATCAAAGGGGACCTGGTATGTACCGTCAACCAGGAAGGGGTATTGCCGTCATGGATTCTCATCTGTGTTTCCACTTATTTTATAAATGTTCTGCATTATATTTATATTCATAATATTTGGGATTGATTTTAATCACTAAGTTTTGATTACTTTCACACACAATACTTGATACATTGTTCAATGTCTACAGTTTTAGCGCTACATTTTCTACTGATATTTTGCACTGAGTTTTTGTCACATTCTTATGTAGCAGCTGTTCACCTTTTTTTCACTTATTGAGTTAGCGCAATAATATCCCCTATTCACATTTTCTACTCCTGTCCTGACAGATTTTTTACTGCTGCTAATCTTTTCTATATTTTATTAATATGGAGTTTTCAAATATAGGACCACTAGATCGTTTAACACAGATGGTGTTTTGTCACTACTAACACAGACACTGAAATTGGTGGATTGTTCCTCAGGTTGAAAAACAAGATGGTGACCGAATTACATGTACAATGGGACACTGCTTTCCTTGAACAGTATATTAAGGAACAAATGGTCCCAAGGGGTCTTCGCTGGGATGTATATCCACAGCAGGGAGACCCAGATTTAGAGTCATGGTTCAGGTATTTTAATGAAGTGGGGTTAAACTCCTCAGCTTCCTGGTTGATAAAAAAACATCCTAAACTATCCATCATAGATAAAGAGATCAAAGATCTAAGGGAAAGACTGTGGTCCTATATGTATACGACCAAACGTTATTAATGTATCATTTTATATTTTGTATTTTGTAATAAATATATATTTTATTAATATTGTTGTGGTTGTGCTTAACTCAATGACAGAAAAACATATCCATTAAAATCCCATCATTCTATGAGAGAGTGATACTCTCGCTTTCTTTTTCTATTGACATCCACTATTCTTGTGGCCATTGACGTCCTTTACAGCTCGATACCTCTTGACAGAGGCCTATCAGCCATACAACACACACTTCTCCGACAAGGCCACTACAATTCCAATTTGGTCAAATTCACTTTCGCATCACTTGAATTTATACTAAGACACAACTATTTTTCATTTATGGGCTCCCACTACCTCCAGGTGCAAGGGGTGGTTATGGGAACTTGCTGTGCTCTCTCCTATGCCAACTTGTACCTGGGGGAGTGGGAGCGCTCCCTATTTTTTGACAAGACAGTACCAACGTTTAACCAATATGCTCTAGGTTGGTACCGCTATATCGATGATATCCTGCTTTTATGGAGTGGCTCTTTGACACTCGAATCAATTCCTTGTTTATATTAATCAAGAGAACTCATTCAATATGAAATTTATTATGAACCATAGTTCCAATAGTATCGCCTTTTTGGACCTCAACATAACCAAACACTTGGATGGTCATCTCTCCAGTGAACTATTCCGTAAACCGTCAGCCAGAAACACAATATTGGAGGCCTCCAGCTTTCACCCCAAAGCATTGCTAGCCTGGTAGTGAAGCAAGTTCTGTTTACTTAGGTGGCTCGGGTGCTTGATGGACCGGGCAGCTGCATGCCTCCATGATCCATGAGTAATTTTGACCAAGTCATTCTCTTCAGACATAAGTTCAATGTGATTTTTTTTCCATGTAAGTAAACCAGCTCATGTTTATCATCATATGTCATGTTTATGTACTGCATAGTCTGTTGTTTAGCTGAACAATTATGGATTATTACCACCTCTGATTAATGTATAATTTTACTTGCATACTATCTTTTTTAGAAACTCTATACCCATCTGAATTAATAACATAAACCTCTGAAGAAGGACCTCTAGTCCGTAACATGTAAGGTGTTATATACACTGTGTTGATGGCCACCAATCCTTCCTGCATCTGGGTGGTGACCACTCTATACAATTGTATTATTAAGGGTATTAGATATGGCTTTTACGCTTCATATGCTTTGCTCTTACATGTATATTATTGACAATTTGTAATAAAATTTATACCTTTTTACTTTTTGGTTTGTTCTGTCTATTAACGACCCTAAGGGGTCCCTCACCGTACCTTTGGTACAAGGTGTTTTTTGCACATAGTTCCAATAGTATTACCTTTTTGGACTTCAACATAACCAAACACTTGGATGGTCATGTCTCCAGCGAACTATTCCATAAACCGACAGCCGGAAACACAATATTGGAGGCTTCCAGCTTTCACCCCAAAGCATTGCTAGCCTCCATTCCATATGGACAATACATTAGGGCATGACGGAATTGTTCCAACTATGTCCTTTTTGAAAAAGAGGCCCAAACCTTAAGCACAAGATTACACGATACTCCAATAACATTCTTAAAAAGGCCTACAAAAAAGTGAAAAGTAAAAAACGCCATGATTTACTCTTTTCACAAAGAACAACAAAAGATCACACCATCACCAGAGTTATAACTACCGTAAATTCTGTCGTCGGCATAAACAAATCAGTGCCATTTTGCAAAAATACTGGTATCTGCTTAGTATGGATGCCTCTTTGGGGTCGTTAGTATCTGAGCAGCCACAGATTACTTTTAAGAGGGCACCCTCCCTACGGAATAAACTAGTCCACAGCGAAGTCAAAGGGGCCATACCAAAGACCAATAAAATCACAGGTACCTTTCGTTGTGGCCATTGCAATTATTGTCAATATATGGACACAGGAAAGCACATTACTCTGCCAAATGGGGACTTTTTTAAACCCCAACATTTTGTAAACTGCTGCACCCCTGGCATAGTATATCTATTGTCATGGGAGTGCGGCTGTTATTACGTTGGAAAAGCCACAAAGTTGGAATTCTGACGTAGAATTTATAGGCACATAGTGGTTATCACCAAAAAGGATCCCAGCTTACCACTTGGGAGACATAGTCGTTCAGTGCATGGGGACTCCACTCCCACTGTGAAGTTCCTTGCACTGGACCACATTGATCCCAACCTACGAGGGGGGACTCCAACAAATTGCTTTTACAACTTGAAATAAGATAGGTAAGATGGGTCTTCCATCTCAAAGCAACCCAAACACCAGGCCTGAATGAGCTGCTTCTCAGCTATTGCTTCTCTCTCACCTGATTTTCCCTCCCTATACATATTTTCTCTTTTCCTCTCTTTAGGGGTTCAATGTTGCCTGAATTTTGTATGGATACAATGCATTTTGTATTGAGCTTTCATATGCAAATGTACATCTTTATTTGTTATTTTGCTTTATTATATATGCCACTGTGATGTCCTGTTTCAAATTTCCATTTTTATGTTAGTATATGTTTGTTACAGTTTTCCATGCCACTTGTCTTTGGGCCAGCACCGGGGCTCTCACAACGCGACCACTTTCTCCCATGCGACATTGGTGTAGTTGTTCTGTTCTCACTACACGTTTGCCCCTGGCGTGTATATAGCTCAACATACAGCTTAAACCTTGAATCCTAAAATAACCAGACTGTCTGTAACTTTGGATCTTTATTACAATAAACAGGTGGTGGCCATATAAGAATAGGATGTACACACGCGATGAAACTAGAAATAAACAGATAAATAAACATATAATAATTACATGAACATAAACAAATGTCCACTATGTATACAGGTAAACAATCTTTTAGCATACCAGCGATGTTGCCTTAGAAGCACCAAGATTTTCCTCGGAAATGTGGTGCTGGCTTAGCTGGCTCCCATGCGGTCTGTCCCAATGGAAAAGATGAAAGAGACTCTTGTAGGAAGTAGAGCTCGTTCCCAATGATATGACAGGAAATGTGTATTAACCATAGAACACTGCCCATCAATAGTCTTTTGTTAGAGTGGCATCTAGTGGACAATGTTGGTAATGCAAGTCAAGAAGATTTAATTTTTCCTTATAGGCTGAAGGCATGACAGTAGTGATGGTTTGTTACCACACTGCCCAGCGTGCCCAGGTCCTCTGTTGGTCGCACCCAGGGCCACTATGGACTAATTGGCCATCGAGGCCATGGTTTCAGCTGGCTCTTCCTGTTTGTGCCCTATTTTGAGATGCAGATGGTGGCCGCATGCATGCACTGGTGGCGCAGTGGTGCGAGATGCAGTTCTGCCCCTGGGCGGGCCTGCGCCACGCACCACATCACCATTTGCTGCCACCATCATCACACTTGGACCAGCTGTCTCCAATCATTCAGCACACGATTGGAGCTAATTAGTGCCTCACAGGTATATCTCCCAGCTTCTCACACTTCTCTCCAGACGGCATTGAGCAGCTGGGAGGATGTACCACACTGTTGAATGTCATCTTTATAGGTATTGTATTTAGTCTTTTGACCTACAATCCTTTGTGATATACTACCAAGGCGAATTAGTCCTATGCCAAGGGTCCCTCTGCAAGCATTTGCATCATGTGGTGGTGACCTGCATCTACTTAATTAGTATATATATAGTATAGTATAGTATATATATATATAGATATATATATATATATACAGTGGGGACGGAAAGTATTCAGACCCCCTTAAATTTTTCACTCTTTGTTATATTGCAGCCATTTGCTAAAATCATTTAAGTTCATCTTTTTCCTCATTAATATACACACAGCACCCCATATTGACAGAAAAACACAGAATTGTTGACATTTTTGCAGATTTATTAAAAAAGAAAAACTGAAATATCACATGGTCCTAGGGATTCAGACCCTTTGCTCAGTATTTAGTAGAAGCACCCTTTTGATCTAATACAGCCATGAGTCTTTTTGGGAAAGATGCAACAAGTTTTTCACACCTGGATTTGAGGATCCTCTGCCATTCCTCCTTGCAGATCCTCTCCAGTTCTGTCAGGTTGGATAGTAAATGTTGGTGGACTGCCATTTTTAGGTCTCTCCAGAGATGCTCAATTGGGTTTAAAGGGGTTGTAAAGGTAAAAACTTTTTCACCTTAATGCATTATATGCATTAAGGTGAAAAAACTTTTGACAATACCGCCACCCCCAGCCCCCCCCGTTTCACTTACCTGACGCCTCGAATCTCCGCTGCTCGTTCTCGTCATCTCCATTGCAGCTCAGCCTGGTCGCTGATTGGCTGCAGTGGATGGATTGAAAGCAGCGCAGCCATTGGCTCGCGCTGCTGTCAATCACATCCGATGACGCGGCACGCCGGGGGGCGGGGCCGAGTGATACAGCGAGCGGCTATAGCCGCCGGCTGTATCATGGGAGCGCGCCCGCAAGCACTCACCACCATGCAAGGGAGCTCGCATTAAGGTGGTTAATGCTTGCGGGGAGGAGCTGAAACAGCCGCCGAGGGACCCCAGAAGACCAGGTTCGGGGCCACTCTGTGCAGAACGAGCTGCACAGTGAAGGTAAGTATAACATGTTTGTTATTTAAAAAATAAAAAAGATTTTACCTTTACAACCCCTTTAAGTCAGGGCTCTGGCTGGGCCATTCAAGAACAGTCACAGAGTTGTTGTGAAGCCACTCCTTTGTTATTTTAGCTTTGTACTTAGGGTCATTGTCTTGTTGGGAGGTAAACCTTCCCCCAGTCTGAGGTCCTGAGCACTCTGGAGAAGGTTTTCATCCAGGATATCCCTGTACTTGGCCACATTCATCTTTCCCTCAATTGCAACCAGTCGTCCTGTCCCTGCAGCTGAAAAACACCCCCACAGCATGATGCTACCACCACCATGCTTCACTGTTGGGACTGTATTGGACAGGTGATTAGCAGTGCCTGGTTTTCTCCACACATACCGCTTAGAATTGAGGCCAAAAAGTTCTATCTTGGTCTCATCAGACCAGAGAATCTCATTTCTCACCATCTTGGAGTCCTTCAGGTGTTTTTTTTAGCAAACTCCACGCAGGCTTTCATGTGTCTTGCACTGAAGAAAGGCTTCCATCGAGCCACTCTGCCATAAAGCCCTGACTGGTGGAGGGCTGCAGTGATGGTTGACTTTCTACAACTTTCTCTCATCTCCCGACTGCATCTCTGGAGCTCAGCCACAGTGATCTTTGGGTTCTTCTTTACCTCTCTCACCAAGGCTCTTCTCCCCTGATAGCTCAGTTTGGCCGGATGGCCAGCTCTAGGAAGGGTTCTGGTCATCCCAAACTTCTTCCATTTAAGGATTATGGAGGCCACTCTCTTAGGAACCTTAGGTGCAGCAGAAATGTTTTTGTAACCTTGGCCAGATCTGTGCCTTGCCACAATTCTGTCTCTGAGCTCTTCAGGCAGTTCCTTTGACCTCATGATTCTCATTTGCTCTGACATGAACTGTGAGCTGTAAGGTCTTATATAGACAATTGTGTGGCTTTCTTAATCAAGTCCAATCAGTATAATCAAACACAGCTGGACTCAAATGAAGGCGTAGAACCATCTGAAGGATGATCAGAAGAAATGGACAGCACCTGAGTTAAATATATGAGTGTCACAGCAAAGGGTCTGAATACTTAGGACCATGTGATATTTCAGTTTTTCTTTTTTAATAAATCTGCAAAAATGTCAACATGGAGTGCTGTGTGTACATTAATGAGGAAAAAAATGAACATAAATGATTTTAGCAAATGGCTGCAATATAACAAAGAGTGGAATTTTTAAGGGGGTCTGAATACTTTCTGTCACCACTGTATATGTAGCGGTATGTTCACCACTTGGTTACTAGCAATCTGCCAATCACCCTGCTGCCAGACCCCCATCTATCAGTTAAGATAATGAACAGTCATTTGCACAGTTTTGTTTTACGTTCATTTCAGGATATAACTTGGCTGGGAGAAAGGACGATATGAGATGCCCATAGCATTTAGCACATTATCAGAGGTTATTCAGTGGCCTTGGCCTTGTAAACTGGATGCACACCTTGCACCCCCAGTCTCCTTCCTTTGAATAACTTCTCTGCAGACTGTTGCTCCTTCTTTTCTTTTACAAATCCTTCACTGCAAAACTACTGACTTTCTATTTCTTCACTTCCAATGGGACAAGAAACAGTCACTCTATATAATTCCTCATTGCAGACCATAATGGTATTGCCTATGCGAATCAAAGAGCCAGAAGCCTGCACAGCCTCTCCCCGATGGCCCTGAGAATCAGACAGCCACACAGTCTTTTGGAAGGCATTACCATTATGCTTAACCAGACCAGAGATACTCGGTACGACTCCATGATGGCCTGACACATGGTAATGAGCGGACTACTGCTCTCAGTCAGTCCATGACTATCAATGCTGCGTTCCCCGGCCACAGCATTCTGCACTACTCTTGGATAGCTTCTCCTCTTTTGTTTCTCTCGCACTGACCTTTCTTTAAAAGAATAGTTCTGTGTCCCCACGCTAATCTACTCTCCTCCGCTTGACTGCTACTTCTTCCGTTCTGATCTTCTCCAGCATGCAAGTCCTGTGTTCCCCGGTCACAGCAGCTTGATACTTCTTAGAGATGAAGATCTTTATCTAGGACTCCTTCTTAGCAGTTCCTCGATCCCTGCTCCACGCTCGGCGCATCCCCATGTGGGGACGCCCGGAACAGCAACTCAATACTCCATTCTGTCTGTTCCTGCTTTCCAGAACTCCTCCCTAGCAGCATGTGACCTCAGCTAATATGGGAGGCCTGCCCTCTGCCAATACCAAAGGGTAATTGGTCAGAGCTCCTCACATGAGCTGCCTGCCACTCAAACATCAGCTCCAACCCATCTTCCAGAACAATCCTTCTGAAAGCAGGGGAGGCACCTCTGAGTCAGAGCACAGGTGGCCACACCTCCCACTACACCAAACACTCCCAGTCCCAAATCAAAACAACCAGGCCCAGCCTAAAGCACAGGCCTGTCTAAATGTACCTGCACTTGGACCCTGAGCTATAGAAAAATACTAGTCTAGCACCTACCTTCAGGTAGAGGGTAGGGTGCTAGTATAGTGAGTTTATATATACATATATATAATTAATATATATATATATATATATATATATATATATATATATATATATATATATATATATATATATATATATATATATATATATATATTGCATATATTGCCAGCAATTTTATAGAGACATGTTCATATATCTAGATGTTTATACTTTTTGTCATTAATTGTACTAATTTATATACTGTATATTCACTTTATAGAAACCCCTTTTCACCCAATTGACATCAAAACCTCTGAAGAAGGACCATTGAGGTCCAAAACATGTTAGGTGTCTTTGCCAGTATGTCATCCTACTAGCACATCTTTACTTGTCAGGTTAGCTTGTTCCACATACAGAAGGTCAATTTTTGGGTACTGTTTATACTGTTGCATTTTATGATGTAATTATTTTGTACTTATTTATGTATTTTTTGTAATAAACGCATACTCTTTTCCTGAGGGGTAAAGCTGTGCCCAGCAGGCACCAGGTTTTCTTTTTTTTTGTGGGGTTTCTTGTGCATCTTTAGAAGAGGCTTCCTTCTGGGACAACAGCCATGCAGAGCAATTTGATGCAGTGTGCGGCGTATGGTCTGAGCACTGACAGGCTAAGCCCCACCCCTTCAACCTCTGCAGCAATGCTGGCAGCACTTATATGTCCATTTCCCAAAGACAACCTCTGGATATGAGTTGAGCACATGCACTCAACTTCTTTGGTTGACCATGGAATCTGAGTGGAACCTGTCCTGTTAAACCGCTGTATGGTCTTGGCCACCATGCTGCAGCTCAGTTTCAGAGTCTTGGCAATCTTCTTATAGCCTAGGCCATCTTTATGTAGAGTAACAATTCTTTTTTTTCAGATGCTCAGAGAGGTCAGGCCATGCCATGATGCCATGAGGTGCCATGTTGAACTTTCAGTGACCAGTATGAGAGAGTGAGAGTGATAACACCAAATTTAACACACCTGCTCCCCATTTACACCTGAGTCCTTGTAACACTACTGAGTCACATGACACCGGGGAGGAAAAATGGCTAATTGGGCCCAATTTGGACATTTTTACTTAGGGGTGTACTCACTTTTGTTGCCAGCAGTTTAGACATCAATGGCAGTATTGAGTTATTTTGAGAGGACTGTAAATGTACACTGTTATACAATCTGTACACTCACTACATTGTAGCAAAGTGTCATTTCCTCAGTGTTGTCACATAAAAAGATATGATAAAAAAATTTAAAAAATGGGAGGGGTGTGCTCTCCCTCCCATTTAGCTGGGCATCATTCTGTGGGCTGCAGTTTCCTCCCTTAGGGTTGCAATGGGGCCGCCAGTCCTTGGGACTACATGTCCAACAATCCTCTTCCCTGCTCGTTTTTTACTGTATTTCTACCTTGGCTAATTTAAAGGAGGGGTAAGAAACACAGCAGGCGGCTGTGCTGGCAAGCGCCGCTCCCGAGAACAGAAGTGCGAGGAGGAGAGGAGAAGAGGGAGGGGGGAAAAGAAGAGCAACTGCTCTCTCTTCATTCAGAGACACAGCCAGCCACTCTGATCTCATGCTGTTCTGCTCTCCTCCTCTGACAGGAGAGACGAGAGCACTTTTCTCTTTGCTGACAACGGCGGCGGCACAGTCTCTCCTCCTCTGACCCGCTCCTGTCATTTGCCGGCGGAGAGAGTGAGGGGGATGGGCATCAGCAGCACCCGCTACATGTGTTAGGCAAATTAGGCGGCTGCGAGGCCCGTGTGAGAGAGAGACTTTAGACAACCGCCTAATTTGCCTAATTAAAGAGCCGCCTCTGCCATCAAGTTTGGAATGAGCAGTGGAAGAGAGTTACAGTAAATTTTACTATGTTACATGGCACGTTGGCTGGGAAATTTCAATTACAATGCAAACATACCAGCAGTCACACTAAAAAAGAAGGTCTAATACAATACATCAGTACTCATACTAATAAAGAAGGTGCATATATGCACCTTTTTTGTTAGTGTGACTGCTGGTATGTATAGATTGTTTGTAGTCTCACCTGTCTCATCTCTGCAGTACAACCCTTCAAGGTTTGGGGAGGGGAGTGGGGGATTTTGGAGACTTAGCCATCTTTTAATATGCGTCTTCTATTACCTCTATGTCTATAGTTACAAATATGGCATTAAATATGCAGGGCCTAAACTGTATGGAGCTAGATTGTTTGATTACATTAAAGCACACAACCACTTCTTACTTTGACGGAGGTTGAGGATGCAATTCTCATCTTTCCAGCACACAAAACCCTTGGCCTATTACTGGAGTGAGGTAAAACCAATAGAAAATTCCTGGCCCCACATTTACTTAAAGTGTAGCAGGAGGCATAGATCAAGTCGAATTACCTCTTTCTCTAACAGAGGCCCCTATAGTCTTAATCTCTAAACCTGGCAAAAAAGACTCATACAGAAACCATCTCATTGATTAAATGGCAAACAAAAAAAATCTTGGTGAAGATTTTGGCAAACAGGCTTGGCAGAATCATAATGCAAGTCATACACTCTGATCAGACTGGTTTCATGCAAGGCAAAAAACTTGTGCCAACATCAAACAATTGTATGTAAACATGTTTAATGCAGAACAATTGCAGACATCTGCCATTATAATATCATTAGATAATGACTCCACAAAATAACTTATTCACCCCCTGGTTATCTCCCGCATTGACTACTGTGTCTCCTTTCCCACTGGCTTACCTTTATGCAGGCTATCCCCCTTCAGTCTGTCATGAATGCTGTTGCTGAGACTTACACACTTTTCTAACTGATCCATGGCTGCTGCTTCTCTCTGCCAATCCTTTCACTGGCTTTGTAAAAATTTCAAAATACTAACCATAACATACAAAGCCATCCACAACATTGCCCCTAGCTACATCACTAACCTCATCTAGAGATACCACCGAAATCATCCTTTCGACTCCTTTCAAGACACCTTGCTCCCTAGTTTGCTAGTTAATTCTCCCTATGCTTGGCTCCAAGACCTCTCCAGAACAGCTCCCACCCCCTAGAACTCCCTACCCCAGTATATCGGGTTAGCTTCTACCTTCTATGCCTTTAGGCGATCCTTGAAAACTCCTTTATTCAGGGAAACCTACCTCACCTCCACCTAAAAACTGTACTTCGGACACCTCTATTAGATCATCCCCACAGCTATTACCTTTTCCCCCCTCCATTTAGATTGTAAGCTCCTTGAGCAGGGCCCTTCTATTTCTTCTGTATTGAACTGTTTTGTAGTTGTACTGTTCCCCTTTATATTGTGAAGCATTGTGCAAACTGTTGGTGTGATATAAAACCCAAATAATAATAATATCAAAGATTTTGACTTCGCTATGATCATTTATGGTCTGTATTGCACAAAATGGGTATAGGCCCTTCATTCTTTTAAATGGGCTAAACAATTCTATAGATTCCAAACAAGGTATGTTACAATTTAGATGTATTAGAGGCCTTCCCTATCCAAAGGTGTATCTGCCATAGCTGTCCACTCTCCTTACCCCTATTTGTCCTCAAGTCTCTTCACTCATGGACCTTAAGTGAGGCTCTGGAAGAAAGACTATCCTTCTGTGCAGACAATGCTTTCATGTACCTTGATGGTTCTGCTGAGTCCTTTTATTAATTTATATAAACTTGATTGGTTTGCTTAGACCTCATGTTTGCGGGTCAGCTGAGAAAAATCAATGGAATTTACAATAGGCTCCCCAAAACTTTCTCCTTTCTGGTAAACTCAAATTTTCAAACAACAAGTTTGAAATACTTAGGAGCAAAAGTTCATACCGATAGTGCTCACTTTTTCATTTGAACCCTTATATTGAACAGACCCCAAATATTAATACCCTGCCTTTAAATCTAATTGGAGTGATCAACTTGATTAAATGTATATACTTTCCAAAGTTCTTACATCTATTTAAAGACTCTCCAGTTTTTTTTACAAACCTGTTTACCAGCGTATTGACTCCTTGCATTCCTTATTGACCACGTATCTTGCTAGCAGAATTGCAGGCTCCAACCACAAATGGTGGATTAACATACCACAATTTCCATGTTAATTTTCTTCCCACTCAGTTTGCTTTTATATACAATTAGTTAAACTCCTCCACAGATGACTCCACAGTTAGGGCTGCAGCTCTTAAGATTGGTTCCTATGAACCGCTGAATAACTTACCGCTGAGGGCCACTGCAATGTGTAAAGAAACTTCTTCAATTGAAGACATGCCTGACAAAAAGCCCTGATTATCCTCGTGATCAAAGTCTTTTTTCCACATCTCTCAGTATAGTATAATTCCAACCTCAATGAGTTGTGCGATCACAAAGACATGGTTTGGTGAGTCTGGGGGTGTGAAATATATTTCACAGCTGTTCCACATGCTGATCACCAAACTGATGCGCAAGAAATTTGTGTCCCTTTCTGTAATTTTATCAAAGTAACTCTACATAGGCTATTTTGCACCCCAATCATGATGAAAATTAGCTTACTTAGCCCTCATGCACACAGGCTGTTAAAATAACGTTATGAAAACGCCAGTATCTTTGCAGTGATTTTTTTTAACTTTTTTCAGCTTTTTTCAGCGTTTTTGCAATAGCGTTTTTTAGCGTTTTTAGCGTTTTTGAGCGTTTTTTTTTTTTCAAAATTTTTTTTTTTTTTTCAATGGATCAAAAACGCTAAAAAACGTTGGTGAATGATGTTTTTGAGCGTTTTTGAGCGTTTTTGAGCGTTTTTCAGCGTTAGAGCGTTTTTACAGCTGAAAAACGTCTCTCAGAACCCACTGGTCCTGGGTTTTTTTTTACAGCTTAAAAACGCCTATGCCACTTGCAGCTCAAAAACGTCTAGGTGGGCATGAAGCCATAGACTAACATAGACAGGCCTTTTTAAGCTGCAAAAAAAGCTCAAAAAAGCAGCTGTAAAAACGTCCGTGTGCATGAGGACTTATGGTTGCAAAATTCCCGCACTGCACCAGCAAAAGTGCTGATTTATGTCAGATTATCTGGACTTTTTCCGGGATACTCCAAAGTTACCAGACATACCTTTATACCTTACTAACCCAAAACTTTGAATTCTTTATTCACAATTCTTCTAATGTGCTTTTACTAAGCATAGTAGTATTCCTCACAAATATCCCAGAATTGTTCAGTCACATATGTTTCTATGCAAAAAAAGCAATTTTGGAGGACCTCTGACCCACCAAAACCTTTAAATGGTTGTCAAATTGGTGAACAATACCCTATCAAAGTATAAACTTATATATGTAAAGAAAAATTAGACTGCGCTCTTTTAAATGTCTAAAAAAAATAAATAACAATACCCAAAGTCTCTAGGATTCAATCATAAGTGCTCAGTGCAAACAAATATATAAAAAACAAATAAAATATAAGCAATTGTGTAAAAAAGTCCATGATATGCAGTCCTTAATTAAAGTGCTTAGTGCAGATAAATGCATCCAAATGTGAAGGAAAGTGACACCCAGGAGAACAGTGCTCTTCCTCTCTCTCCCAATAGAAGCACACCACCCTTTACCAGACATGTATGACCTCTTTTCTCAAAGAAAGTCAAACTCGCTTAACTACTTCCCACCCAGCCTATAACAAGATGATGACTGGACAGGGCTCTCATCGATCCGGGTGGACGTCATATCCCGGATCACACGCGGCCTCGGGTCCATGCAGCAGCGTGATCTGTCATCGGCTGCATCAATCGGACACAGCCGATATCTGATTAGTGTACCAGCTCGCTGTGACCAATTACAGCAGGTCACATGACAGTTGTAAACATTGTGTACAATTGTGTTGCTATGTGTGATTGGTCAGTGTGATCCCATGGTACAGACAGGGCCAATCGCAGCCCATCTGTACCATGTGATTAGCTCTGGCCAATCATAGCTAATCAAAACAAAACAAACTGAATGAATCAGTTTCATTTAGTAAAATACTTGCTTGTAGCAATGTTTATAGCATTGTATGCTATGGTAACATTATATTGCTCTGGTCACAGTGTGTAAAAAAAAAGAAAATAAATGTAATAAAGAAAAAAGAAAAAGGTTTTGTAATGTCACTATTCTGTGTCCCTGATCACTGCCACACCAGTATATAATGCTGTACTGCGTTGGTGACAGTATGTAAAAAGAAAATGTGGATTTTTTTTTTTATTTCTTAATTTTCCAAAAAATTATGACAAAAAATGACAATTTCAAAAAACTCGCCATGCTTATTACTAAATACCTTACACCGTCTATTTTCCAAAAAGGGGTAATTTTGGGGGTATTTATACTCTCCTGACATTTTTTGGCCTCAAGAAATGAGATGAGGCCATCAGTAGATCAGGATTGATCTATTTTCAGATATATACCATCAGGGCTTTTTTTCAGCGGGAACGTGGGGGAACGCAGTACCGGCACCTCCTGCACTGAATGTTTGTAATGGCAAAGGGTGCTGGGGTGTGCTGGAGGCTGGGGGATCTATTGTTGATGGGAAGGGTCTATTGTTGTTGGCTACTGGAGGGTCCATTGATGCTGGCTGATGGGGGATCTATCGTTGCTGGGGGCCAATTGTTGCTGGGAGGGATCTACTGATGAGAGAGGGGTTTATTGTTGCGACTGCTGGAGGGTCTATTGATGCTGGTTTCTGGGAGATCTGTTGTTGCTGAGAGGGGTCTATTGTTACTGGGGTGGATCTGTTGTTACTAGGGTGAATCTTTTGTTACTGGAGGGTCATTTTGTTGCGGGGGTTTATTGTTGAAAGAAGGGTGTATATCTTAATGCTTATTAATACAATCTATACAAATTACTTAGCACCACAAAATGATACTTGGTTCTTTATTCTCTAAAAAGGGGTAGAGGATGGAACCAAGGGGCGGTACTCAGAGGTAGATAGGGGGCGAAGACAAGGGGTGACTTGAAAAGGGAGTTCCTGAAGCTATTCTCTGAGAAAAAAAAGCCCTGTATACCATAGTTTGTGGACTCTATAACTTTCACACAGACTAAATAAGATACACTGATTTGGGTTATTTTCACCAAAGAAATGTAGCAGAATACAGTTTGACCTACACTTATGAAGAACAGTTTTTTATTTACAAAACAGAAACATTTTAAGTCTTTTTTAGATAATTTAGAACAAAGTAAAAAACCCAGCGGTGATTAAATACCACCAACAGAATGCTCCGGTTGTGGGAACAAAATTATAAAAATTGAGTTTGGGTACAGTGTTGCATGACCGCGCAATTGTCAACAGTGCTGAAAGCTGAGAATTGGCCTGAGCAAGAAGGGGCTAACAGTGCCGGTATTGAAGTGGTTAAAGTATCCCAAATGGATGTTCCCATATATTGTACACATGGACAACTGGATCTCCTCATATACAGTATCTCACAAAAGTGAGTACATCCCTCACATTTTTGTAAATATTTTATTATATCTTTTCATGTGACAACGCTGAAGAAATGACACTTTGCTTGTATAACAGTGTAAATTTGCTGTCCCCTCAAAATAGCACACAGCCATTAATGTCAAAACCGCTGGCAACAAAATTGAGTACACCCCTAAGTCAGTGGCAGCTGGTGCTCAAAATTTTTGGGGCGGCGCAAACAAACTGAAAAATTCTGAAAATAAAACCCATCAATTGCTGCCTCACTGTGCCATCAAACACAGCCACTGTGCCCATAAAATGCAGCCACTGTGTCCATCAAATGCAGCCACTGTGCCCATCAAAACGCAGCCACTGTGCCCATCAAAACGCAGCCACTGAACCCCACCAAACACAGCCACTGTGCCCATCAATTGCCGCCACTGTACCATCAAACACAGCAACTGTGCCAAACGCAGCCACTGTGCCAAACGCAGCCACTGTGCTCATCTTATGTAGCCATTGTGCCCATCAAACGCAGCCACTGTGCCCATCAAACGCAGCCACTGTGTCCATTAAGCACAGCCACTGTGCCATCAAACGCAGCCACTGTGCCATCAAACGCAGCCACTGTGCCCATCAATTGCCGCCACTGTACCATCAAACACAGCAACTGTGCCAAACGCAGCCACTGTGCCCATATACTGCTGCCACTGTGCCAAACGCAGCCACTGTGCCCATCTAATGCAGCCTCATACGCAACTATATGTGCACAGGCATGTTTTTTCAAAACGTAAAATTTCTATAAGATAAAAAAAAGCAAATAAAAAAAAAATACACATGCACAAGTAATCTCATACGGCAAAGCAACCCTTACTGCGCATATTTAGCACTGCCTATGTATGACAGTCACTGTGTATCTCCTCCTTGATTACTGCTGTTTGCCCTAAAACAAACATGGAACAAAACTAGTACAATGTGTGTAGCCAGGTTGAGCTATAATCAATCCCTTTCTCCAGAGCTCTTTTTTTACATTTATCTTTCTTCACCCACACAATCTCTTTTTATATACAGCTAAGCTGATCAGTCTCTGGTCCTACCTGCACATACTGTCCTCTGTATGATGTCAGTCCGCTCCTCACCTTCCAACACACAGGCAGCTCCTCTATCCCCCGACTAGGACCTGTACACTCACTCTGCTTCCTGGTCTGAGTCATGTGGTGTGCACATTAATCCCAGCATGCTCCGCTGCTCTCCTCTCCTGCCTCATGCTCACTAAAACAAAGCAGCTCCCGCCCGTAGTATACTACAGGCGGAAGCCGATCGGCGTTTTCGATTGCACCACAAGGCGGGTTAATAGCCCACAAATGAAGCGCAATATCTGCAATCTTGTGATTGCATTGACGTGGCGCTTCCCATAGTGCACTGTGTGCGGCGCTTTTTTTCTCTTAAAGGGGCCGTTTAGAAATTTTTTTTTTTGTGTGTGTTTTTTTTTTTTCTGTGACTATAGGAGGGGGGGCAGCGCCCGGGCGCCCCCTATGGACAGGCCGCCACTGCCCTAAGTGAAAATGTCCAAATTAGACCCAATTAGCCATTTTCCCTCCCCAGTGTCATCTGACTCGTTAGTTTTACAAGGTCTAAGGTGTGTTAAATTTGGTATTATCACTCTTACTCTCTCATACTGGTGGTTGGAAGTTCAACATGGCACCTCATGGCAAAGAACTCTCTGAGGATCTAAAAAAAAGAATTGTTGCTCTACATAAAGATGGCCTAGGCTATAAGAAGACTGTCAAGACTCTGAAAGTGAGCTGCAGCATGGTTGCCAAGACTATACAGCGGTTTAACAGGACAGATTCCATTCAGAACAGGCCTCGCCATGGTCGACCAAAGAAGTTGAATGCACATGCTCAGCATCATATCAGACGTTGTCTTTGGGAAATAGATGTATGAGTGATGCCAGCATTGCTGCAGAGGTTGAAGGGGTGGGGGTGTCAGCCTGTCAGTGCTCAGACCCTACGCCTCACATTGCATCAAATTTCTCTGCATGGCTGTCATCCCAGAAGGAAGCCTCTTCTGATGCACAAGAAAGCCCGCAAACAGTTTGCTGAAGACAAGCAGACTAAGGACATGGATTACTGAAACTGTGGTCTGATGAGACCAACAGTCAAGCATGATGGTGAGAGTGTCATGGTCTTTGGCTGCATGAGTGCTGTTGGCACTGGGGAGCTACAGTTTTTTGATACAATGCCAACATGTACTGTGACATGCTGAAGCACAGCATGATCCCCTCTCTTCGGAGACTGGGCCGCAGTGCAGTATTCCAACATGATAATGACCCCAAATACACCTCCAAGATGACCACTGCCTTGCTAAATAAGCTGAGGGTAAAAGTGATGAACTGGCCAAGCATGTCTCCAGACCTAAGCCCTATTGAGCATCTGTGGGACATCCTTAAATGGAAGGTGGAGGAGCGCAAGGTCTCTAACATCCACCAGCTCCATGATGTCATCATGGGGGGGTGGAAGAGGACTCCAGTGGCAACCTGTGAAGCTCTATTGAACTCCATGCCCAAGAGGGTTAAGGCAGTGCTGGAAAATAATGGTGGCCACACAAAATATTGACACTTTGGGCCGAATTTGGACATTTTCACTTAGAGGTGTACTCACTTTTGTTGGCAGCAGTTTAGACATTAATGGCTGTGTGTTGCGTTATTTTGAGGGGACAGCAAATTTATACTGGTATAAAAGCTGTACACTCACTACTTTACATTGTAGCAAAGTGTCATTTCTTCAGTGTTGTCACATGAAAAGATATAATAAAATATTTACAAAAATGTGAGGGGTGTACTCACTTTTGTGAAATGCTGTATTTGACATTTAAGAGAACTCATTCGACAATTAGTGATTATTTATTAAAGGGTGGATAAATCTCCAAAGTCACAGCTCAAGATACATTTAGCCTGCACTGAGCAAATGGAGGAGATCTATATCACCTGCTTGCTGTTTCCCATCTCTACCATCACCTATTCCTCCATCTTACAAACCAGTATACAGTACATACCCTGCACTGCCTCATCAATTGGAACAGCTGTTCTCCTCTCTCTGTTTTTGTACAAAAGCAGATATTAAGACTTCCTTGGGGTTCAATATTCCTGCTCTATTTTCTGTATCTTCTGTGTCTGTTTTCTTTTGTTCTGTGAAAAATGTTATTTTCTTGGCCTTCCTGTCCTTCATTCCTGCAATTTCTCTGTGTGTTCTTTTCTGCCTCCCATCCTTTCAGTTTTCACCCTGCTCATAAATATCAAAGAGTGCCAAAGCTTCTTCCCCCCCATAAATGCCTCCACTCCTAGATAACCTATCCACCCCCCCATCCACAATTCCAAGTGTCCCAGTGCTACAAATGTTTCTATTCCATATCTTATGGTTTTTTAAAGCAGAGGCCATGGAGAATAAACTGATGGCTATTGCAATTTTTTATGTCACATGACATGCACTGCCTTTTATCGAATTAGCACAAAAAAAAGAACTAAAATGGATTTTAGTGCACACAAACAACACAATATAATACCCAATTTTTTGGTAAAATATAAAGGTTATGTTGCATCAAGTGGATAAATACCAGACACAGCATGACTCAAAATTGCATGCACAAATTAATGGGTGACGAACTATGGTACCTAAAATCTTTCATAGGTAATGCTTTAAAAGCCTTTACAGGTTATCAGTATGGAGTTAATCGTGATTGTTGGCCCTAGAATTATTGCTCTCGCTCACATGTGTGCTGCAATTGCTGTGTACATATAAGCGCAGAACCTACACTTGCATTTGTGTGTATGTGCAAGGGGGCAGGGGTGTTTTTAAAAAAAAATTTAAATATAGAATTTTTTTATTTTATTACAATTTCTTCACACTTATTTTAAGGCTCCATGTGATAGCTGTGGGCAGCTGACAGGTACTCTTTATGGAGATATCAGGAGTCCATTAGACCTCAATCTCTCTGTTGCCCTCTGAAGAAGGGAATGACAGCTCAGAGCGTTCACATTGGCACATCAAATTGCATTTCAAATCGAAGCCTATTGGCGGCAATAGGAGCGTCCCATCGGTGCAACGCCGACTTTGCGGCAACGCACCGATTTCCAAAAGTAGTTCCTGCACTACTTTTGGCGACTTCTGGGATGATTTCAATAGACATCTGCACATGAACCTGCACAGATGTCTTTCAAGTCGCCTCCCCGAAGTCGGACAGAATTGTGGCTTTGAAATCGTGCGAGTTCAAATGAACTCACACTTTTTTAAAGCCGTGTTCAGTGTGAACAAGGGCTAAAAGTGGAATTGACAAAATAATCATCCCTTCAGGCTTCATTCATCACAAAAGGGATTGGGGAACAGATTTTCCTCCTTCTTCTCTGTGTTCACTGATCCTGGCTGTGTATCACAGTCCAGGGCTCCCTGAGGGAATCAACACAGCCACCGTGAGGGGGGGTACTGTAAAGGTGAACAGGCAGCTGTATATGACAAGCTACATATGAAAAAAATAACAATTTTACATTAACTTGTTAAAGCTTATATGGGATTTTTTATTGAGTTCAGACCCGCTTTAATCAATTTTATATGCTGCTTTCATTCACTTCTTCCAGTAAAATCTTAAATCTTCAAAAAACGTTTTTAGGGTCACTTTCAACTCTGCTACCCACATCACAATTTGGCTCTGTCAAAGAACATTGGAGAAGTGTTCACATTGCATTATGGATAAGATAGAGGAATATTTATGCTCAACGCTCTCTGGTGAAAATCTAAACAGGACTAGTTGCGTCATTTGGGAAGCAGCAGAGGTATTTTCAAATTAGTAACTAGAGCATACAATTTCTGCTGTTGACCTCTATCAGCACACAGGTTAGCTTAATATGCTTTTTTCCAAGTACCAGTACAATTCAATAGAAAAAAAAAAAAAAAAGTTTCAGTACCATGCATTTTGAGTAAAATGTACCTAGAATAGCAGGCAATTGTTGGATAAATCAGGTGTATATATAGCAGGAGCATTTTAATATTTAATTTATTTATAGAGAACTGTAATTTTTTTCCAAAATTGCTGATTTTTGTTGTTGCTACTTTATATTTAGCAGTTGTTTTCTGTCTTTTGTTATGCAACCAATTTTGTTTCAATGTATTATAGTCAGGTGCATACAATAGTGCAGTCTCATTGCTAGCAATGAGTTGCACCAAAATGCACATAGCTAGTTAACTGGAACTTCCTTATTAAGTGTATATATAAACTGGAAGCATATGATATATAACTTCTGTATACAGAAATAATTAGATCTAAAATTCTCTTCTTGTGCCCTATGCTGCAGTTTGCCAGCATTGAAAAAACAGTGAAAAGTCACATGTCTCAGATGTAGTTACTTCTCTTCCAAATAAAAACAATGGTGTTTTCATGCCTGGACTTATTATTATTCTGAGAATGTACTAATTTGTTACATCCAAGATGATGGTTGGTTTGGTCCATGAAAAGGGCAATGTGCCAACTGCTGCAGTTAAGTAAAAGGACTTCTTTCATTCAGAGTGGTGGGACAGAAATTAGCCTGCAGTGCATGTAGGTGGGGGGAGGCAGGTTGCCAGGGGAGGACATCCTAAAATCAGGCTTTGCTGAGCTTGATTCTGAATGAAGCTCAAACTACGATTTCACTAGATGTCAGCATGGGCAGGGGCATTTTAAATCGCTAGTAGTCTGAAGAACAACTGATGAGTGTTTTATCCCTGCAGGCTATGGATGCTGTTTCACAAGGCCTTTGCGTGTATTTAATATGCTGCCGTTGGTAGAATTAAGCTTAGATAATTGTCTACTTACATGAAGCCCTGTCATATTGGAACATGAGTGAAGAGACATGCTTTGCAAAGTGGAACTATGAAATAGGTTTATCTTTATTACTATGTGTAGTTTTTGTTCCAGCCATCTGAATTTGAATACAAATCAAGAGTATTATTCTGTATCTTAAGACTGCTGAAACCAGGGTGGTCTGGTAATTTTGTTTTACATGCATGACATTGCTTGAGGTCATTAGTTGTAAATCTTACTACAAAAAGATTGCAAATATATGCAGCCCATTTGTACTTTCCGAATACATATTTTAAGAGCTGTTAGGTGGGGCTCAGACCTACATGGCAGATTGCTGGCCACTCAAAAGATGGTTCGCTATGGGACATTTACACATATATTGAGGATCCATGTATTGCTTTATGGAATACATTATTGTGGACTTAAAACAGTTAATCCTTTTTTATTTATTGTATCTGCTTTATAAATCTGGTTTGAAAAGTTTGTTCAAGTGACCTCTCTACTTTGAATATGGATTATGCTTTTTAATACGCTTTATTTATCTTTTAAGTGGATTTTAATTAAATCCTCTTCTGAAAACGACCCTTTCATTGCAAAAGAAAAAAAAAAGTAGGAAAAAGGAATAAAATATGAAAGGAATCATCCTTAAATCTGTATGTTGAAAATAAAAAAAAATTCAGCGACTAAAAAGACTACAACATTGCAACTTTATTAAAATAAAAGTAAACCGTTTTACCAGAAACAAAAAACGTAGTTTTGTAATCTATTTATTTGTGTGCCTGTTTAAAAAGCAAGGAAACATACATTCTATTTTAATGTATCAGCATAGTAGTAAATTACAGATTGCAAGTACTAAAGGTAATACATACATACCTATAGTGTTAGTAAAATTGTATTTAGATTTGTGTTGGTGTATATAGCTTAGATAAACTTGAACAATTAAATATATATTTTTAGAGTGTAAGCTTGCTAAATAAAAAAAACTGTGCATGCATAAAAAAGTGGTTCATTTGAACAGTGGTGTGGAAAAGTACATTGTGTTGCTTTCTTTTCAGTTCATAACAGAGGAACAAACATTTCTTTAATAAGACTACTGAACACTCATTTTGTTGCAAAAAGCTTAGATAAGGATCAGGCCCCTGTGAATCACAGCACTGACCTTTCACCTCAAAAGTTCTGAAGCGCTTTGGCACAAGAAGAGTTAGGCATTATTATGCATTGGACTTTCCATTTCTAAAGAGTCTCTGTGCTTGCTCCTTGATAGACTTTGCTTGCTGGAAATGAGAACTGTACTTTGGCAGTACTAGACAAGCACTGGATTTGCTCTGCCAAGTCATTATGACATAATCCTTCATTAATCCTTATTCTGTGCGAGCCCCTTTAGAGTCACAGAAGCCGCTGGTCTACTTAGGAAGACACTCTTAACTGAAGACAATAATGTTTACTTTACTATAACTGCACATGTTATAAAGCACTGGAAATGCTTCTTTTTTTTGTTGTTTGTCACATTGCTGTAGTTAGTGCATAGAAAGAGGTCTAGCAATAAGTATTTAAAAGGAAAGTATAGTGTTTCTTCGTATAATTTGTTTATAAATTTTTAGCACAAAAAAACTATATTTTATTTCGATTAGGAAAGTATGAAATACGGAATATAAATATGTCATATTTACCCCATGTAAGCAGGAGGTGGCAAATGTGAGTCAGTTAGTCCAATGTTTTGGATTTATTACTGACATACTGTGAATAAAGACTTTAAACACGAGGTCTCAGACTGCATGTGCACTATATTACTAAAAGTATCAGGACACCTGCCTTTACACACACACATGAACCTTAATGGCATCCCAGTCTTAGGCCTGATTCACACCTATGCAGGTTGCAGTTTGCATATTCCAGGTGCATTTTGCATTTTTCAATACACGCTTTTGATCCATTGAAGTCTATGGAACCAAAAACCAGAAAAAATGTCCCTGGCCCTTTCCATAAAATGCAGAGATGTAAACTACATCTATAGGAAACCATGTTAAATGGACTGTAGTGTGTTTGTGAAAAACTGATAACGCACTAAAAAATGCATAGGTGTGAACCCAGCCTTAGTCCGTAGGGTTCAATTTTAAGTTGGCCCACCCTTTGCAGCTATAACAGCTTCAACTCTTCTATGAAGACTGTCCACAAGGTTTAGGAATGTGTCTATGGGAATGTTTGACCATTCTTCCAGGAACGCATTTGTGAGGTCAGGCACTGATGTGGACGAGAAGGCCTGGCTCGCAGTCTCCGCTCTAATTCATCCCAAAGGTGTTCTATCAGGTTGAGGTCAGGACTCTCTGTGCAGGCCAGTCAAGTTCCTGCACCCAAAACTCACTCATCCATGTCTTTATGGACCTTATTTGTGCACTGATGCGCAGTCATATTGGAACAAGAAGGGGGCATCCCCAAACTGTTCCCACAAAGTTGGGAGCATGAAATTGTCCAAAAAGTCTTGGTATGCTGACGCCTTAAGAGTTCCCTTCACTTGAACGAAGGGGCCAAGCCCAACCCCTGAAAAACAACGCCACACCATAATACCCCCTCCACCAAATGATTTGTACCAGTGCACCAAGGTCCATAAAGACATAGATGAGCAATTTTGGGGTGGAGGAACTTGACTGGCCTACACAGAGTCCTGACCTCAACCCGAAAACACCTTTGGGATGAATTAGAGCAGACTGAACTCACAAATGTGCTTCTAGAAGAATGGTCAAACATTCCCATAGACACACTCTTAAACCTTGTGAACAGCCTTCCCAGAAGAGTCTTACGACTCCAAACCATGCGAGTCCAAACCATTCGTCAGGTCAGCGATGGAAACCAACAACCAGGTTGGTCCAAAAGATGGTGGCGTGGGGAAAAAATGAAATCACCAAGATCCGAACGTAAAATGGAATAGAAAAACAGGCTCCATATGGTGCAGGTCAACGAAAAACGGTTCTTAATATAAAAATATCGTACAAATCAATGCAACATAAAAAGGTGATCACAAGGTAAAAATATGTAAATAAAAGCAATGTGGGAAGCAAAAAGATGCTGCCAGTTTTGTGATTTTTCTGAGCGCTTGAAGATGACACTCCTCACTCACCCAGCACTCACTGACACACCTTGAGGTATTTTAAAAAATTTATTAGGCCAAGTATAGTTTAAAAGAAGAGAGGACTAGCAAGTGAACATACACAAACAATGAAGAGGACAACAATGTGACTCTGAGAAATATAGTTAAACACCTGCAATATTCTGACTATCAGTAATTAAAATAACTGACCTACATTTACCTAGCAACAGTATATAAAGATGATCCTAACTTGTTATAACAGTCCTTGTTTTGTCTCACCCGCCAGTGATTGATGAAAAAAAGAAATATGGCTGGCTACATTGGGACCACTGAATAAAGCACAACAGTTCCCAAAAGACAAAAGATTAACTTGATGCTAGTCCTTTACCAGACCCAGGGCACCCTCTTCTGAGTCTCTGGACATGTGTTCTGATCAGAGATGGGGGGGACCTGGAAAAAAAACTGAAAATTTTGGGGAAAAAATAACTGTTTTTTTCCCATTTTTTCTCGAGCTGTTTTTTGTTTTGGAAAAATTGATAAGAAAAGAAGTGTCACGTACTTGGTTGGTGAGCATGACGTGCAGAGGAAGGCCTCTCGTACAGCTCTGGCTCAAGGGTCACTGATGGTGGAACAGTAACTGCTAGAGCACGGCGAGGTAAGAGCACCTATTATCAGTCCAGTAGTCTGTGCTGGTAGTAGCCACTGATTCACGGAAGGGAAGCCAGGAGCAGCTGACAACAGGCAGATGAGGCAGCAGGTAGATGTGCCAGCAGGATGGCTGGATGCAGGCAGACGGGCTCTGCGCTTGGCTGGTGATAGACTGGATACACAGCAGGAAGCAGGAGCCCGAAGGTGATGAGCTGGACTGAAGGAGCTGTAGCAGACTGGATGCAGGGTCAGAAGAGATGGGTCATTAATGGGCAGGCAGATCTGGCATAGACGGAAGACAGCAGAAAAGTCAGGTCACAAGCAATGTCGGCAATGGATGAAGGATCAAACAGGAGCAGCAGGCAGAGGCAGAATCCAGGGTCAAACCAGGGGTCAGGACAGGTAGCAGACAGGATTAGTCAGGAACAAGCCTGAGTCAAACATAGGAATCAGGAACATACACAGAACGCTGTAGACCAAACAGCAATTATCCAGTGCAGAAGCTCCATTTAAATAGGCTGTTTGGTGCCAGTATAGGTGACAGGTGCGCGTTCGCATCTGCCCACAACTGGTTGACCCATTCCCAGCCAGCGCTTTCATGTGCACCTTGAAACTGCATCTGCACTATGACAGAGCCTTTCCTGACAAGAGGTGTGGAATATGTTCTTTTACAATGATAAGTAATATATCTATGACATGGTATTCAAACTATATAACATAAAGACCTTAATTAATGAAAGATTTGAGATGTTATGTAAAGTCTTAAATTATTGCAAGTTCTCTCATAATAATTTAAAAGCTTCCTGCCAATATGCATTTTCAGTTAATGACAATGCTGATCCAAAATCATATAATGCTCTTGCAAGAGCTTGATCAATTTTCTCCTGATTTTCAGGTGTCATTTTCTCTATAAATTAAGGGATTGTGCATTTTTGGGAGGCCGTGGTTTGCACATCCTTACTTGAAGATGCTGCTGCTGAAGAAACACTTTGTAATCATCCAGAAGCAGCAGAAAGAGTGTTTCTGAAAGGAGCACTCTGGAAGGAAAGGCAACTTGCATTTTCATTAAGGTCCTCATCATTAAATTCCATAAAGTATTATCATATACAGTCCTTGTAATTCAATTTGTAAGAAAAACTAAATGTTAAAAAGCAAGTTTAGTTTAGTGTAATTCTATATCAAGCGTAATACTTTTATATTAACTGCATTTCACGTTTCCAGTGTAACAAAATAACTAGGGATGAATCCGCGGTTCGAGTTGAACGTAAGTTTGACTCGAATATTGGGTGTTCGTTTGTTCTAAAACAAAACAAACATATGGGGCCTTCGCAGGAAATCTGAGTGGAATGCCCCATAATGCACTGCGAGATCGCAGTGCATTGCTGTATGATGATTGGCCAAAGCACGCACCTGACCTGCATGCTATGGCCAATCACAGCGCGCTCTGCTGAGAGAGTCATAATTGGCAAGAGCAGGGTGCCTTTGCCAATCATGGCTCAGGGGGACTAAGTCCACGCCCCACACTATACAAGGCTCCTTACATAGCGGCCATGTGTAGTGTTGTTGGCGTGGACAGAGAGATAGCTTGAGTTAGATTAGGCAGGTTTTTCAGTTAGTGCCAGTGTATTTGATATATATATATATTTATATATATATATATATATATCGTAGGGGATCAGAGGGGTGCACAGCTGGCTCAGAGACAGTCCAGTAAAACAAAAGTGGCTTTATTCAGCAAAATGGCAAAAATAATCATAAGATAAGACAGACTTGTCTTGTCACACTGTAGTGCACACAGGTACAGCTCACAGTTCAGCAGCACACAGGCTTACAGGTAATATTTCATGACTTCAATCAGAGCTACAGTCTTTATGTGGTTAAGCTCACCCAGCAGGTACACCATCCAGCAATGGACATTTTCACACAGCATGCTGCTGTGTCTCTCTCTCCTACTCAAACAGCTTCTCTCTGACACTTTCAGTACACCTGACAAATAGCAAGTCTGAAGGGGAAATACCTGCCCTCTTCAATTAACCCCTTCTTAACCCTGCCCCAGGCTGACCCTTTACAATATATATATATATATATATATATATATATATATATATATATATATATATATATATATATATATGTACAATATATAAATATATAAACATATATATACCGTATATACTCGAGTATAAGTCGAATTTTTCAGCACATTTTTTAGTGCTGAAAGTGCCCCCCTCGACTTATACTCGAGTCAAGCACTTTTCTGCAGCAAAAAATTTCATTTTCCGAACCGACTTTGGGGCCCCGTATCTCAGGGCCACTTGATGCTAGGAACTCCAAATTTGGTGTGCAAACCCAGTGGACCTGGTACCACAACATATCCAAAGCTGAAGTTCCTAGCACTAAGTGGCCCCGAGATACGGGGCCCCAAAATCGGTTCGGAAAATGTCATTCTCTGCTGCAGAAAAGTGCTTGACATTTTCTGAACCGAGTTTGCGGCCCCATATCTCAGGGCCACTTGATGCTAGGAACCCCAAATTTGGTGTGCAAACCCAGTGGAACTGGTACCACATTATATCCAAAGCTGAAGTTCCTAGCACTAAGTGGCCCTGAGATACAGGGCCCCCAAACCGGTTCAAAAAATGTCATTCTCTGCTGTAGAAAAGTGCTTGACATTTTCTGAACTGATTTTTGGGGCCCTGTATCTCGGGGCCACTTGGTGCTAGAAACCCCAGCTTTGGAAATGTTATGGTGCTAGTTCCACTAGGTTTGCACACCAAATTTGGGGTTCTTAGCACTAAGTGGCCCTGAGATACAGGGCCCCAAATTCGGTCAACTGTGTCCATCTGCTGCAATGTCATTTCGGGACCCTTTGGGTTCAGAGACCCCAAATTTTGGCTGCAGCTAGGGGGCATCTAGGAACCCTTAACTACCGAGTTTGAAGTTCAGGGGACCTATGGCTGCAAATGGGCACAGTGAGGCTGCAAATGGGCATTGTTGACCCTCTTTTCCACTTACAGTAGCTGTGCATTTCTCACCCTCGTCTTATACTCGGGTCAATAAGTTTTTCCCATTTTTTTGTGGTAAATTAGGGCCTCGACTTATACTCGGAACGACTTATACTCGAGTATATACGGTATATACACATATATATATATATATATATATATATATATATATATATATATATATATATATATATATATATACTCTGTATTCAGTGTAGCCTATATCTACAGTGCATTCAGTGGTGTACTGTTTCTAATACGCTTCAGAAGGTGTATTAATATATATATACAGTCTAGAATATATATATATATATATATATATATATATATATATATATATATATATATATATATATATATATATATACACATATATATATATATATATATATACTCTGCATCCAGTGTAGTCTATATATATATAGTGCATTCAGTGGTGTATAGTTTCTAATACACTTCAGGCGGTGTATAGAGTATATAATACAGTGTAATGTGGTGTTGCAAAACAAAAAATACATCATGTCCGGAGAGGCAGATGCTCACAGGCCACTAAAAGAGGGCAAGCAGCCTCTGTGTCCACAGTCAACAGTGGTGGCCTTGGACATGATGCATTCTCTGCAGGTGGCCGTGGGGCACGCTTGTCCTTTTTTTCTGCTGCTGGCCGTGTTATTGAGCCACAACATGCAGAAGAGTTTGTGGAGTGGATAACAAAGCCATCCTCCTCATCCTCTGTCACCCAGGCTCAGAGTAGTTTGCCTTCCAACGCAGCTGCCAAAGTGGCCTATTCCACCGGTTCCTTGTCCATAGTCACTCCTTTCTTAGCCTCACCCTCATGCACAGAGGGGTCCCCAGAATTATTCGACCAAAGTGTCGGTTATATGCTGCTGGAGAATACGCAACGATTTGAAAGCTCTGATGTTGGTTCACAGGTTGAGGAAGGGAGTAACGTGAGCCTAGAGAGAGGGGGTGCTACAGAAGGACAAGAAACTGGCAGTCATGTTCCCCCAGCTGCAGCATACTGCCAAGTTTGCTCCAGTGACCAGGAGGGAGGGAATGATGAGGTCACTGACTGTACTTGGGTGCCTTAGAGAAGAGAGGAGGAGGAGGCACAACTCCAACGAGGCAGGATGTCCTCTAGGGGACAGCTTAAGGGCAGCCACCCTATTGCATCACACCCCAGAGCTCCGCAGGTGCAGGGCGCTGCTGACTATCCGCTGATATGATGACCTGCCATGCAGTCCGTTGGCAACAGCACTTGAAAGACCCAGATCATAGAAAAAGGTGGACTTCTCCTTGCTCCTCATCTGGGATCTCCAACCCTACTATACCTCCAGTCCTCTAAAAACCTGCACTGAGAAGAATGAAGGTATAGTGATAGGTGTCCCAAGTACTTGCAGCCAATCTGCTAGCAGTACACCACCAATTGATTTTAGCAGGCAAATTTCCCTACCCCGGTTGCTGAACGGTAAAAATAAATTTGGTCCCAGCCATCCACATGCTCAGAATCTAAATGCTAGCTTGGCCAAATTGCTAGCACTGCAACCGCTGCCTTTTCAGCTAGTAGACTCTGCCCCCTTTCATGAATTTGTGGAATGTGCTGTACCTTGGTGGCAGGTTCCAAAACGCCATTTCTTTTCCGGGAAGGTCATCCTGGCTCTCTAACGGCATGCGGAAGGTAACGTTTAGACCTCGTTGGACAGGGTGGTGAGCAGTAAGGTTCATATTACTGCTGACTCATGGTCCAGCAGGCATGGGCAGGGACGTTACCTTTTCTTCACGGTGCACTGGGTAACGCTGCTGGCAGTTAGGAAAGATGCAGGACATGGTTCAATGTTTTTGGAGCTTGTTCCGCCACCACACCTCCAAAATGCTAGTGGTGATTCTGCCACAGCTCTCTCCTCCACCCCCTCCTCTTCTTCTTCCTCTATGGCCTCTTCTGCAGATTTGTCCTCTGAACCTGCAGTGCTCCAAAAGCGTTCAAGGGACTACATAAGCAGTTAAAGCAGCTAAAAGATGTCATGCGGTGCTTGAGTTGGGCTCCCTAGGGGACAGGAGCCACACTGGGGCAGAGATTCTGTCAGCTCTGCAGGGGCAGGCTCAGAGTTGGTTGATGCCATGCCAGCGTCAGCCAGGAATGGATGTATGTGACAATGGCCCCAACCTTATCTCTGCCCTCCGACAGGGACACTTGACCCATGTTCCATGTTTGGCACACGTTCTGAATTTGGTGGTGCAGCGGTTCTTGACCAGGTACCCAGGCTTACAAAATCTCCTGAGGAAGGCCAGAAAAGTCTGTGGTCATTTCCGCTGGTCATACATGCCAGTGCTCTGCTGGCTGACATTCAAAGGGAATGCAACCTGCCCACCAATCACCTCATCAGTTCCTGGTGAAACTCAACATTGGCAATGCTGCAGCAACTGCACACACAGCATCACAAGACCATCAATGAGTATGAGTGTGCGAGTATGGCACCAGGACAGGGAGCTTGGCTTCTTTTCACCACGCCAGTGGCTACTGATCAAGGATCCGAACACTGTCCTGTCACCATTTAAGGGGTGCACAAGGATGGTGAGCAGTGACAATGCATGCATCAGTGACACTGTCCCTCTAGTCTTCCTGCTGGAGCATGCGCTTCTTGGAATCATGGACAGGACACTTGAGGCTGAACAGTGGGAGGAAAAGGAGGACTTCCTTTCCTCTCAAGGCCCCCTTTATCCAGAAAGTATACCTGCGGGCCTGCCAAACACACAGGAAGAAGAGGAGGAGGATTGTGTCAGCATTGATCTAGAGGATAACACTCAGCAGCAGTCTTCAAAGGATGGTTTTCAGTCCATCTACCAAGCACCTGATGCTGATGTAACTGGTTGAATTTGCTATGTATCTGGGATCCCTTGAAGACTGCCTATGTTGACTATCCTATTCCCCCTTAATCTTGATGATGCTAGATTCCAACAATATTTTTGGTTTAGGGCACCACCACCCAAGGCCCAATTTTTCTGCCCCTGTTTAACAAGGGCATGTAATTAAAATTTTTGATATAATATTTCAAAGCAGGGACTTTTCCTGCGTCCAACAAGAGTAACTGTGAGGGGTTATGCCCCGTACACACGGTCGGATTTTTCGAAAATGTGTGATAGGACCCTGTTGTCGGAAATTCCGACCGTGTGTGGGCTCCATCACACATTTTCCATCGGATTTTCCGACACACAAAGTTTGAGAGCACGCTATAAAACTTTCCAACAACAAAATCCGTTGTCGGGAATTCCGATCGTGTGTACACAAATCCGACGGACAAAGTGCCATGCATGCTCAGAATAAATAAAGAGATGAAAGCTATTGGCCACTGCCCCGTTTATAGTCCCGACGTACGTGCTTTACGTCACCGCGTTCAGAATGATCGGATTTTCCGACAACTTTGTGTGACCATGTGTATGCAAGACAAGTTTGAGCCAACATCTGTCGGAAAAAATCCTAGGATTTTGTTGTCGGAATGTCTGAACAAAGTCCGACCGTGTGTTACAGTGCTCTGGCTCCCCAAAAACCAAAGGCCTAATTTTTCCACCCCTGTTTAACACGGCCATGTAATTACAATTTTTGATAGTATATTTCCTAGCAGGGCCTGTTCCTGCACCAAACAAAAGTAACAGTGAGGGGTTACAGTGTCCTGGCACCACCATCACCTAAAGCTTCATGTACACGGGACGTTTTTATAACCTCTCCTGAACGATTTAACTTGACAGATAGTAACCCACGTTTAAAACATCCATTTTGCCGTGTTTACATGCCGCATTTAGTGGCGTTTTGCTGCGTTTGCGTTTAGAAGCATTTCTAAAAATTTTTTTTTTTTTTTTAACCACTTCAATACCAGGCACTTAGACACCTTTCTGCCCAGGCCAATTTTCAGCTTTCAGCGCTGTCGCAATTTGAATGACAATTGCGCGGTCATGCTACACTGTACTCATACAATTTTTTTATCATTTTGTTCCCACAAATAGAGATTTCTTTTGGTGGTATTTGATTGCGGTTTTTATTTTGTGCGCAACAAATAAAAAAAGACCAAAAATTTTGAAAAAAACAAGCTTTTCTTTGTTTCTGTTAAAATTTTTTGTAAATAAGTACGTTTTCTTTTTCATTGATGGGCACTGATATGGCTGCACTGATGGGCACTGATACAGCAGCACTGATGGGCACTGATGAGGTGGCACTGATGAGGTGGCACTGACGGGCACTGATGATGGGCACTGATAGGCGGCACTGATGGGCACTGATAGGTGGCACTGATGGGCACTGATAGGTGGCACTGGTATGCGGCACTGATGGGCACTAATAGGTGGCACCGATGGGCACTCATAGGCGGCACTGATGGGCATTCGTAGGTGGCATTGATGGGTACTTATGGGTGGCACTGATGGGTACTTATGAGTGGTACTGATAGGTGGCACAGATGGGCACTGATGGGCACTGATGGGCACGGATGGGCACTGACAGGTGCCACCGATGGGTGGCACTGATGACACTGATTGATGGCACTGATGCCCCTAAGGGTGGCATTGCTGAGCATCACTGCTATATAATGGTGACAATCAGTGCCCATTTGTGGGCACTGATTTGCACAGATTGGGCACTGACTGGGCACATTGGGCACATGTGGATGGCCATGGGGTACATTCCTGGCCATCCACATGTTGCCCCCTTCCCTGGTGGTGATCCCTGGTGGTCCAGTGTGGTGATCTGAGGGAGGGCTGCGCTGATGACCAATCAGCGCAGACCCCCCCTGTCAGGAGAGCTGCCGATCGGCTCTTCTCTACTCGCGTCTGTCAGACGCGACTGAGGAAAAGCCGATCAACGGCTCTTCCTATTGACATCGTGATCAGCCGTGATTGGACACGGCTGATCACGTGGTAAAGAGCCTCCGCTGGAGGCCACTTGCCGCCTGCCATATAGCAAAATGACGGCGGCAAAGTGGTTTCAATATCCTGACTGGGCATCATATGACGTCCTCAGGATATTAAGCCGCTGCGCACCCCCCCGGGGGCATGCATCGCGGCGATCGTTGTTGCGGTGTGTCAGTCTGACACACCGCAACTACGATCTCAGTAAAGAGTCTCTGACGGAGACTCTTTACCATGTGATCAGCTGTGTCCAATCATCGCCTACCAGTGCCCCATCATTGCCCATCAATGCCACCTCATCAGTGTCACCTCATTGGTGCCACCTCATCGGTGCCCATTAGTGCCGCCTTATCAGTGCCCATCAGTGCAGCCCCATCAGTGCTCATCAGTGAAGAAGAAAACGTACTTATTTACAAAGTTTTGTAACTGAAACAAAAAAAAACATTTGTTTTTTTCAAAATTTTCGGTCTTTTTTTATTTGTTTAGTAGAAAATAAAAATCCCAGATGTGATCAAATACCACCAAAAGAAAGCTCTATTTGTGGGAACAAAATGATAAAAATTTAGTTTGGGTACTGTGTTTTATGACCGCTCAATTGTCATTCAAATTGCGACAGCGCTGAAAGCTGAAAAGTGGGCAGGAAGGTGTATAAGTACCCTGTATTAAAGTGGTTAAAGTGGTTAAAGTGGTAAAACAGCAATAAATGAGACTGTGTACATGGTCACATAGGATAACATTGAATGAGTTCAGGGGCAGTTGAAAAAAGCGTCTAACTGCCTCTGAACGTACGTTTAGCAGCATCCCGTGTACATGGGGCCTAAGGCCCAATTTTTCTACAAAGTATATAGGGCAGGCCATATAGTATTTATACTGCTGTTCAGAGTATATAGTGCCTGGGGGACCCCACGCTATTTTTTAAAATTTTGCCAGGAAGGGAGGGGGATGAGGCATAAGAGGGTCAATGAGAGCTGCAGAGCTATAGGTGTGCCTCTGTTTGTCTTTGTAAATCCGGGAAGTGAACAGGCAGCAGCTTCAGCTGCCCACAGTTAAAATGGTTGCAGCCTGACTCAGTGGAGGGAGATTTCTGCAGCATACAAGTGGGGCAAAAAAGTATTTAGTCTGCCACCAATTGTGCAAGTTCTGCCATTTAAAAAGATGAGAGAGGCCTGTAATTGTCGTCATAGGTATACCTCAACTATGAGAGACAAAATGTGGAAACAAATCCAGACAATCACATTTCCACATTTTGTCTCTCATAGTTGAGGTATACCTATGATGACAATTACAGGCCTCTCTCATCTTTTTAAGTGGGAAAACTTGCACAATTGGTGGCTGACTAAATACTTTTTTGCCCCACTGTATGTGGCAAGTACAGAATCACAGTATATATAAAATAATATGCAAAGTAGTTGGATGGAAGCTGCCGAATGGCAAAGATGTTTGTACTACAGAGCAGACGGCAGTTCCTCTATAAAGTGGTTGTAAACTCTTTACAATCATTTTTACCTACGGGTAAGCCTATATTAAGGCTTACCTGTAGGTGCTAGAAATATCTCTAAACCTGCGCTGTTTAGGAGATATTGACAATATACGCATGCGCCAAACAATCGTACCGTTTCTAAAGGGATCATGCTGTCACTGGCGGCTCCCGCGCAAAAGCGTGGAAGTGACGTCACGCGACTTCGGCCAGTCACAGAGCTGGAGTCTGTGGCCTCGGAAGGAAGAGGGGTGAAGATGGACGCTTCCAGCCAGCGGGGACAGCGGCGACATCGCAGGCTTCGTTTTCAGGTAAGTGACACATAATGGGCTACTATGCAATGCATAAAAGCCCATTACGCTTTACCTTTGCAGGGAAATAAAGAGGAAGTAAAACATAGATAGAAGTCACTGTGATCTCTCTTTTAATCCTGCTGAGACAGTCCCTCTTTTCCTCCCATTCAAGTGGGAGTTCTCTCTGGTACAGTCTTTGTAATCCAAAGGGGCACTAGATTTTTCCAAAATAAAGTTAACCCTCTGGGGCAGAACTATTTCACAGAACCAAGAAACATCAGTGGCCAAGAGTCCTCTCACCACAGTAGGCAGTAGGCACTCTCTGCACTCTGTTGTGGGGTGTTCACATGTAGGTTTGTGAAAGGGTCTTCCCTCACAAGGTGGTACCCAGCAGTAATAGCCAGTGGCCCTCTTTTAATGGTCAGGGATCTGCTGATGGTCACTCGCAATGTCCAGCAAGTGACTCACTGATATCCAGTGCAGGCTCTCAAGATCTAGGTCCCCTCACATGTAGAATTGCACACAGTATAATGGCAGCAGCAGCAGTCTCTGGTCTCTGGTCAGCACTATTTTCCTGGGCAGGAATTTTTTTTTTAATTTCAATTAATTTTTTTTACCCTGTATTTTTATTTGTTTATTTTCGATCAACTATATTGCATTCACAAGGGATGAACAACATCAAATGCTGTATAAGCTTGTAAAGTGATGAGTCTACATTGCTCCTAGTCACTGATGTCATGGGGGGGGATTTACATTCCAGTTTTCACAGTGATTGCATTGGTAATGGTGGGACAGGAGACCCTGTAAAGGAGCAGAGGTTTCAGGGGGTGCTCTTCTGCTGCCTGTAAAATATAGCCACTCGTATCACTTTTACATTGTATGGAATCTTTGTCAGAAAAAAAAAAGGATACTAGGATCATTGTTGTAGCTGCAACCATGATCCTGGTATAACCACTTAAACCCAAAGCTGTATATATATATGGCCTACAGGCAGGAAGTGGTTAATGAATATTATTCAGTTGAACCCTGTCCACACTGCAGAAGGTTAATACAGCAGCAACAAAGGAAGAAGCTTCACAGCAGATATCAACTAGTGCAAGTTACACATATTTTTTCACTTAACATATTTGTTTCGGGCCAGTGAATCAAAGGAGAGTTGAAACTCTCAGTACGACAACCTGACACCAAAAATGTTTTAAAAGGTGGCCAGCAATGGCAGCCTCCATGTTGTTTTGTGTCTCATTCATGTAGAAATGAGAAACATCCTGTAGGAGTTAAAAACTTTTTTTTCATAAGTTTGTGTGCTTATACTGTATATATGTGTATGTGCAGGTGTGTTTGTGTAGATGTGTATATATACATAATCTTGAACATACCAACTTATAAATCTATTGTTCTCTCATTGCTCCAATTTAGTTGTCTTTTTTTCTTCCTTTTTTTTCACCTCTGCAGCGCATGGACAGTGCAATTACTGCTAAGCTTGTTTTGTATATGGATTTCTGCCAGGAGCGGTCTTGAAGGTGTTATAAGAATGAAGACATCTGGCAGCTGGCATCCTTACAATTCATTTGCCAAACACAAGTTGCACATTGTTGGAATTTTCAATTGAAAGTCACGCACCAGGTAAGAAGCAGTCAGGTGAAGCTAGTGTGTGGTGAACCACGCTAAGGAATTGTTGGCTCACTGATATGTGGGTGGGCTAAGTTGACAAGCATGTTTGTCTTTTCTCTTGCTTAAAAAAAAAAGGGAAGCTAAATTCTTCTAAGCCAAGATTAGGTCAACAGAACTGACAAGAAATCACAAGGCTATGACAACTCACTAGTAATTAGTCTGAGGAAAGGGTGCCAGAAAGAAATGAATAATAGCATTTGACAAACATACTGTTGTCAACTGTGTGGTCACAGTTTTTTCCACATATTTTTCAGTCAGAAATTACCAAGAGGATTATTTTGTGTTTAGCATTTGCTGTTGCCAGCAAATTGGTAACAGTATGTCATTGTCTTCTGACCAGCAGTAACTGGAATAGTCTCTTTACATTACCTGATACTTAAGATTATTAATTGGCTATGTTTTCATGTTGTGGTACACAGCATTCGATGCTGTCTAAATGGGAAGCCGAATGCAAATAATAGCAGAGCCTAAAATTAGGTCTTGTGCTGTGCTGCACCTTTGAGGTGTAGCTGGCAAATTTACTGTAATCTTCCTGAGTGCAGGTTGTTTGTCACACTTAATTAAATTAGTTATGCTACAGTGTGAGGCCCCATAAGAGATTTGGAAAATCCCAGAATGGCTATCAATTATACTTAAAGTAGTAATTTGCCAATGAGATAATACTTGACGTGAACTAAACCACAAAGACCGTTGCATGCTTTAAATTAAGTCTTAAGGCTTGTGCGTCTTGGCAGATGTGCCTTGATGTTAGGAGCCAACTGCTGATCAAATCAGAGCATGCAGAACATCTGAGCAGGCACAATCTGCACAGAAGTATGTCGCTGTGCTCAGAGATGATCTCTGTGTGTGTGCATTGCAACATGCATTCACCAGAGGAGTGAATGTGTTATGCATGCATGCATCAGTTATGTAGGAACACTGGATTGCATATAACATTTCTCCTTTGCTCTTGGATCACGTCTTTTTGTTTGGTCCAATTTTCTTTGTATGCAAATGTTTACAAAAATTAGTAACACCACTTGGTAATTGACAGTTCTTAGAAGAACTGAGCTTTATAGTATAACTAAAGGCAAAAAATTTTCATTTTGGATAGAGTGGAGATGGATTAGAACACCTATTAGGTTTTTATTGCTGAGAGGAGGAAGTACAGGGATTATAGCGGTGCCAAGACATACACGTTACACGTGAATAAAAACAAAAAGTATTTTATTAACAAAAAACTCTAAAAACTTGACATACATTTCACAGAAACATGGTGTGCATCATAGTTAGTGTATTTAAAGTATTTAAAAACAATTATGTAGCGAAAATTCTATTTACGAAACTAGGCCAGAAGAGCGTGGCGGCCAGTTCCGCAGGTAGATATTTAGATGTCCGACATGTTTTGCCAGTGATGGCTTCCTCAGGGACAGATGTTTGATATCTATAACGCTACAGTTTAATCTGTAAGTCACCAGGAACAAGCGCAAGGCACCCCCAGCAGCGCCTCAAGCATAGACTACCGTGGATAGCTGTAGGGGGCAGATAGAAGGACCTGACAGAGAATGTCTAGTAATTGAATAAAACAGGTAATATGCAGGACACCAAAGGGCGATTAGTTAAAGATGTTATGGATACCAAAGATCATGGAGTAGGTATAACGCTCAAAAGGTATAGTGCAATAAATTAAGTCGGCACAAGTTACAGCTGGTAGTGTCATCCAGTATGATGCAAGCCAAAGAGGCAGATACCGAAGGGGTGTCCTGTAGATCCCTGGCGGAAGCCATCACTGGCGAAACATGTCGGACATCTAAATATCTACCTGCGGAACTGGCTGCCACGCTCTTCTGGCCTAGTTTCGTAAATAGAATTTTCGCTACATTATTGTTTTTAAATACTTTAAATACACTAACTATGATGCACACCATGTTTCTGTGAAATGTATGTCAACTTTTTAGAATTTTTTGTTAATAAAATACTTTTTGTTTTTATTCACGTGTAACATGTATGTCTTGGCACCGCTATAATTCCTGTACTTCCTCCTGTCAGTTCGATTTTTCAACCTATTGGGATGAGGTGCTATATTACATTGAGGGTCACCCAGTCACCTTTATATTTATAGGTTTTTATTGCTGTCTGTGCCCCATAAAGGAGATTCACCCTCTCTATTTTATCCTGTTTACTATTATCATTGAGATGGAATGTAAAAGAAAATCCCCAAATTTTGGGTTAACCCCAGAAAACTAATAGAGGGGGAATCTTCCAATGAGCACACTAGTTCGGATGACCTGGGAGTCCCCAAAGAATTTCCTTAATTTGCAGGGATTTTCTCTCACAACCTGTTTGGCTATTGGACAGGAAGTAAAGGGAAATCTCTGCAATGGGACACAGATAGCGAAAAAAATCTGACAGGGTTTATAACACCCCCCCCCCTTACTCTATCTAAAATGGAAAAAAAAAAAGTTTTGCCTATAGTTTTACTATAAGCTTGCATTTGAGATCAGTTTGAGATTCTTTTGAGTTACTTTACAGGGACTTCTGACCTTTGATCTCCTACTAAACTGTATCAAGCTGCTTCAAACTGCATACCAATTGACTTGTATAAGGATAAAAATATGACATGACATAAATAAAAGTCATGTACACAGGCCCCAAATATGCAGGGACCTTGTTTGTTAATTCCTTGGTCTCCAGCTAAGAATTTAGAGGGGTCCTGACTGGAGAGTGGATTAAAGGGTAAAGGGGGCTCTTGGGAAGTGACTTCATGGTTAAAAGCTTACATCACTGAGTATAATGCATTCTTACATATACCTCCCAAGATGACTACAGCCGTGGCCAAACGTTTTGAGAATTACACAAATTTAAATTTTTACAAACGGCAATTTGCATATACTCCAGAATGTTATGAAGAGTGATGAGATTAATTGCAATTAATTGCAAAGTCCCTCTTTGCCATGAAAATTAACCCCATAAAAAACATTTCCACTGCATTTGTGATAAAGGCTTCAGGGCGCCCCAGAAAGTCCAACAAGTGCCAGGACCATCTGTTACAGTTGATTCAGTTGCAGGATCGAGGCACCACCAGTGCAGAGCTTGCTCAGGAATGGTAGCAGGCAGGTGTGAGTACATCTGCACTCAGAGTGAGGCGAAGGCTTTTGGAGGATGACCTGGTGTCAAGAAGGGCAGGAAAAAAGCCACTTCTCTCCAGGAAAAACATCAGGAACAGACTGATATTCTGCAAAAGGCACAGGGATTAAGAGGAGAGGGGGTGGTATGGTTGACCGATAGGCTGGGCCTACATCCCAAAAATACAGTAGAGTGGAGAAGGAACTCCCCCTTACAGGACTTTAATGGCCCAAATAGTAGTACACAAAGAGTATGTAAAAGGAGCATACTACATTTGTTGAAATATAAACAATTACAATTTATATTAAAAGGTAGCTATAGACATCTGAATTACATAGATATGGCAAAAAACAGAAGAACAAAACTCTAGAAAGGTCCAGGGACTACCGTGATAGGGTCACCACGACAAGTCACATGGTCCACACCCGACACGTTTCAGGAAACTCCTTCTTCAGGGGTGAGTAGAGCTATTTTGTTTCTATCTTTAAAAACAGACAAAAATTGGTAATAAGTAACATGTCCAGAAAAACATGTGTATATACATGTATGCAGAATATAATGTCATTAGTTATTCAAAAACATATCAGAGTACAGGTATATGAGGAAAATATAGATGAACACTTACCCGTTGCCAAAATAAATGCAAGTACATGTCATAGCCACAGAATGATTTTGTAAAAACCAGACAGCCATGTCCCAACAACAATCTGACTGGCACATCCAGAGGCCTCCAGATGGAAACAGCAGTGAACAACCAAGCAGTGAGGGCTTCTTATAACACTGAGGTAAGCCTTGTGCTCTATTTAAACATTAGAAAGGATGAGAGTATAGAGTAGTATATATAGCAAGATATACCAAAGAGTTTTTATATATTTTTTTTGCATATATACATATATACAGCGAGTAGGTGTATATATAAATGCATAGGCAGGGACCATAGTATATAATATATACCATCCATATGAATGCTGCTAAAGGCAAAAATCCAAGGCAGATGAAACACTTGGTATTGAAATTTGATAAGTTGGCTCTGACATGCCTGACAAGCCACTCTGTGGCTGTGACATGTACTTGCATTTATTTTGGCAACATGTAAGTGTTCCTCTATATTTTCTTCATATACCTTTACTCAGATATGTTTTTGAATAACTAATGGCTGTATATTCTGCATACATGTATATATGAGGAAGGAATTTCCTGAAACGCGTTGGGTGTGGTCCGTGCAACTTGCCGTGGTGACCCTATCATGGTAGTCCCTGGACCTCTCTAGAGTTTTGTTCTTCTGTTTTTTGCCATATCTAAGTAATATCAGATGTCTATAGCCACCTATTGATTCAAATTTTAATTGTTTATATTTAAATACATTTTGTAAACTCCTTTTACATACTCTTTGTGTACTACTATTTGGGCCATTAAAGTCCCGGAAGGGGGAGTTCCTTCTCCACTCTAAGTACAGGGATTGTACTGCTGAGGACTGGGGTAAAGTAATTTTCTCTGATGAACCCCCTTTCCAATTGTTTGGGACATCTAGAAAAAACCTTTTCCAGAGAAGAAAAGGTGAGCGTTACCCTCAGTCCTGTGTCATGCCAACAGTAAAGCATTCTGAGACCATTTATTTATGGTGTCACTTCTCAGCCCAGGGAGTGGGCTCACTCACAAGAACACAACCATGAATAAAGAATGGTACAAAAACATCCTCCGAGAGCAACTTCTCCCAACCTTCCAAAAACAGTTTGGTGAGGAACAATGCCTTGCCCAGCATGATGGAGCACCTTGCCATAAGGCAAAAGTGATAACTAAGTGGCTTGGGGAACAAAACATCGACATTTTGGGTCGATGGTCAGGAAACTCCCCAGACCTTAATCCCATTGAGAACAATCCTCAAGAGGTGGGTAAAAAAAAACCCTACAAATTCTAACAAACTCCAAGCATTGATTATGCAAGAATGGACTGACATCAGTCAGAATGTGGCTCAGAAGTTGATCGACAGCAAGCCAAGGCAAATTGCAGAGGTCTTGAAAAAGAAGGCTCAACACTGCAATTATTGACTCTTTACATAAACTTAATGTAATTGTCAATAAAAGCCTTACTTACGAAACCTTACTTACTTATTAAACACTTATGAAATGCTTGTAAATATACTTCAGTATACCATAGTAACATCTGACAAAAAGATCTAAAAATACTGAAGCAGCAGACTTTGTAAAAATTAATATTTGTGTCATTTTCAAAACATTTGGCCACGGCTGTAGAAACCTGAGATATAATATTGGCTGTTTCCAGCACCCTTAGAACCATTTCCTAGCCTTTACACCTTGTGCATACAGCCATTGAGAATAAAAGTCCAACAGTGCTCATGTGGTATGATAGACGTATTGATGGATCATGTGATTACCAGTAGAGATGAGCCGAACACCCCCCTGTTCGGTTCGCACCAGAACATGCGAACAGGAAAAAAATTCGTCCGAACACGCGAACGCCGTTAAAGTCTATGGGACACGAACATGAATAATCAAAAGTGCTAATTTTAAAGGCTAATATGCAAGTTATTGTCAATAAAAGTGTTTGGGGACCCGGGTCCTCCCCCAGGGGACATGAATCAATGCAAAAAAAAGTTTTAAAAACGGCCGTTTTTTCAGGAGCAGTGATTTTAATAATGCTTAAAGTCAAACAATAAAAGTGTAATATCCCTTTAAATTTCATACCTGGGGGGTGTCTATAGTATGCCTGTAAAGGGGCGCATGTTTCCCGTGTTTAGAACAGTCTGACAGCAAAATGACATTTTGAAGGAAAAAACACATTTAAAACTACCCGCGGCTATTGCATTGCCGACAATACACATAGAAGTTCATTGATAAAAACGGCATGGGAATTCCCCACAGGGCAACCCCGAACCAAAATTAAAAAAAAAAAATGATGTGGGAGTCCCCCTAAATTCCATACAAGGCCCTTCAGGTCTGGTATGGATATTAAGGGGAACCCCAGCCAAAATTTAAAAAAAAAATTGACGTGGGGTTCCCCCTAAATTCCATACCAGACCCTTCAGGTCTGGTATGGATTTTAAGGGGAACCCCGCGCCAAAAAAAAAAAAAAACGGCGTGGGGTCTCCCCAAAAATCCATACCAGACCCTTATCCGAGCACGCAACCTGGCAGGCCGCAGGAAAAGAGGGAGGGACGAGAGTGCGCCCCCCCCCTCCTGAACCGTACCAGGCCACATGCCCTCAACATTGGGAGGGTGCTTTGGGGTAGCCCCCCAAAACACCTTGTCCCCATGTTGATGAAGACAAGGGCCTCATCCCCACAACCCTGGCCGGTGGTTGTGGGGGTCTGCGGGCGGGGGGCTTATCGGAATCTGGAAGCCCCCTTTAACAAGGGGACCCCCAGATCCCGGCCCCCCCCTGTGTGAAATGGTAAGGGGGTACTTACCCCTACCATTTCACTAAAAAACTGTCAAAAATGTTAAAAATGACAAGAGACAGTTTTTGACAATTCCTTTATTTAAATGCTTCTTCTTTCTTCCTTCATCTTCTTCTTCTTCTGGTTCTTCTGGCTCTTCTGGTTCTTCCTCCGGCGTTCTCGTCCAGCATCTTCTCCGCGGCGTCTTCTATCTTCTTCTCCTCGGGCCGCTCCGCACCCATGGCATGGGGGGGAGGCTCCCGCTCTTCTCTTCATCTTCTTCTCTTCTTCATCTTCTTCTTCATCTTCTTCTTCTTCTTCTCTTCTTCCTTCTTCTCTTCTTCATTTCTTCTCCGGGCCGCTCCGCAGCCATGCTGTGGCATGGAGGGAGGCTCCCACTGTGTGACGGCGTCTCTTCGTCTGACGGTTCTTAAATAACGGGGGGCGGGGCCACCCGGTGACCCCGCCCCCCTCTGACGCACGGTGACATGACGGGACTTCCCTGTGGCATTCCCCGTGACGTCACAGGGAAGTCCCGTCAAGTCACCGTGCGTCAGAGGGGGGCGGGGTCACCGGATGGCCCCGCCCCCCCCCGTTATTTAAGAACCGTCAGACGAAGAGACGCCGTCACACAGCGGGAGCCTCCCTCCATGCCACAGCATGGCTGCGGAGCGGCCTGGAGAAGAAATGAAGAAGAGAAGAAGGAAGAAGAGAAGAAGAAGAAGAAGATGAAGAAGAGAAGAAGATGAAGAGAAGAGCGGGAGCCTCCCCCCCATGCCATGGGTGCGGAGCGGCCCGAGGAGAAGAAGATAGAAGACGCCGCGGAGGAGATGCTGGACGAGAACGCCGGAGGAAAAACCAAAAGAGCCAGAAGAACCAGAAGAAGATGAAGGAGAAAGAAGAAGCATTTAAATAAAGGAATTGTCAAAAACTGTCTCTTGTCATTTTTAACATTTTTGACAGTTTTTTAGTGAAATGGTAGGGGTAAGTACCCCCTTACCATTTCACACAGGGGGGGGCCGGGATCTGGGGGTCCCCTTGTTAAAGGGGGCTTCCAGATTCCGATAAGCCCCCCGCCCGCAGACCCCCACAACCACCGGCCAGGGTTGTGGGGATGAGGCCCTTGTCTTCATCAACATGGGGACAAGGTGTTTTGGGGGGCTACCACAAAGCACCCTCCCAATGTTGAGGGCATGTGGCCTGGTACGGTTCAGGAGGGGGGGGGCCGCACTCTCGTCCCCCCCTCTTTTCCTGCGGCCTGCCAGGTTGCGTGCTCGGATAAGGGTCTGGTATGGATTTTTGGGGGGACCCTACGCCGTTTTTTTTTTTTTTTTGGGCGCGGGGTTCCCCTTAAAATCCATACCAGACCTGAAGGGTCTGGTATGGAATTTAGGGGGAACCCCACGTCAATTTTTTTTAAAAATTTTGGCTGGGTTTCCCCTTAATATCCATACCAGACCTGAAGGGCCTTGTATGGAATTTAGGGGGACCCCCACATCATTTTTTTTTTTATTTTGGTTCGGGGTTGCCCTGTGGGGAATTCCCATGCCGTTTTTATCAATGAACTTCTATGTGTATTGTCGGCAATGCAATAGCCGCGGGTAGTTTTAAATTAGTTTTTTCCTTCCAAATGTCATTTTGCTGTCAGACTGTTCTAAACACGGGAAACATGCGCCCCTTTACAGGCATACTATAGACACCCCCCAGGTACGAAATTTAAAGGGATATTACACTTTTATTGTTTGACTTTAAGCATTAATAAAATCACTGCTCCTGAAAAAACGTCCGTTTTTAAAACTTTTTTTGCATTGATCCATGTCCCCTGGGGCAGGACCCGGGTCCCCAAACACTTTTTATGACAATAACTTGCATATAAGCCTTTAAAATTAGCACTTTTGATTTCTCCCATAGACTTTTAAAGGGTGTTCCGCGGCATTCGAATTTGCCGCGAACACCCCAAATTGTTCGCTGTTCGGCGAACTTGCGAACAGCCAATGTTCGAGTAGAACATGAGTTCGACTCGAACTCGAAGCTCATCCCTAATTACCAGCTATTCACCTGTTAATCTGAAGCAATCCCAAAAAAAAAAATCATAAGTATAAATGTTTGTGCCTTACGACGGCTTCAAATTACACCTGTTATTTGTTAATGTGCCATTGATTTTCAACCTAAAGCACCAATGCAGCTCACTGCAGTGTCGAGTAACACGCTGCTCTATTTTGTTTTTTACTGTGCCAGTAAAAAAGGGTCAGATGCATTTCATGTTTGTACATTGGCTGCAGATTCAAATAAATAGGCTGCCATAAAGCAATGTACATGAATGTGCAACATAATGTGTGTTAAAGCAACAAATCAAGACAGAAATATGTACCGTAAAAGGGACTTTAAAGGTTTTATTTATTCTTTTTTCAAACACAGCACTAAATTAAACAATCAGGTCGTGTTTGCCTGCCAGGGAGGGCAAATGTAGTTTATTGTCATGTCCAATGTTTTATTAATGTGGACTGGAAGAATTGCTGGGAGAATGAAGAGGAGGAAGATAGGTGCAAAGGGAAAGACTAGAGCAGGAAAATAGGGATAGTTATTCATAGTTATTCATTGTAGAAGAGTCAGAGGCCATCCAACCCTGGTCCCTGAAAAGCCCAAGGTAGCAATTTCCATTCTAACTCCTTAGTATCCAGAAGTAACATTAGTAAGCCCATTTTAAGTCACATTAGTGGTGGGGGTAGTTTTTTCTATCATGTGATGCAGGTAAAGTTTCTCAATGGATGTCTCATGATACTGTTCTTGATTGTGCAGAGTAGCTGTCAGATCTTCCATTATTCGGATTTTATTAATTTTAGCAAACCACATACATTAGGAAGGGGACACAGTTTGTTTCCACAAAGTTGGGATGCAGGTGTTCTTCGTGTTTAACAGATTATCGGTCAAGAGCGATTTATAACGTTTCTTTGGAATTTTTTTAACTTGCAGTAAATAGCTAAATTGTCCCTAGAGCCACAGAAGTTAAGTAACAAGTTTGTTTATGGACTTCAGTCCAGAAAGAGTGCAGTAGTGGGCAGTGGCAGAAATTCAGCAAAGTTCAACCTGGGGTCTTCAGCAAATATTCAAGACATGTAGGTGAACTTTATGAAGAAATGTTGATTATCAGTTCAATAACAATTTGCAGCCTTGTTATTGAAAGCGATTAGCAATAGAGGAATTGTGTGTAAAAGTAAATATCTCTAGTAATTTGGATTCCCATTTGTGAATATAGGGAGAGACAAACCCCTCTGGCAGGGCATAGAGAATCTCTGCATAGCATTTCAAAGGGAAAAAGAGGTCTAGAGAGAGAGTTGTGGTCAGATGTAGACCTTAAAAAAAGTCGGACAGAGTATGCGGCGAAGATATCTAAAGGAGGCAGATTTGGAATTGCTTTGTCGGATAGCCATCCCTTCAGGGTCATAAAATTATACCCACTTCCAGTAGACGTTTGTTCTTAGTGTCAGGGGGGAATCTGGATTTCCCAGCACTGGGATCAGAGGGGAGGGGGTAAGGTGATATTGCCTGTAGGTTAAATGTCTTGTGAACTACATTAATAGTTGTTAATAGTTGCCCGTATAGTTGGATAAAATTTTAGAACTCTAAATTGCCTGAAAGTCAGGGAAGAGAAGATAACAAAATTGGGGACAATTCTTGTTTCACCTGTACCCATATTTTATGTATTGGCAAGGTACACCATGTCACTACCCAGGAAAGGTGTGCTTTGTAATATTGTGATAAGTCAGGAAGTCCTATGCCTCCATTCTGTTTGGGGAAAGTGAGAACAGACATGTATGTTCAAGCAGATCTATTGTTCTATAGGAAAGTCAGTGCCAAGGAGCTTATATGGGAGAAGTATGAATGTTATAAATAAAGGTGGAGTGTTTGAATTAAGCATAGTATTTGAGGTAAAGTAGTCATTTTTTAGGGTGTTACGGCTCCTAAACAAGGACAGGGTCGGTGCTTGGCAGTTGCAAAGGTCAGAATGGACCTTGACCAACAATAGGCAGAAGTTAGCCTTGTATAATTTTGAAGAGTCTGTTGTAATTGTGGTTCCCATGTATATGAAACTAGACTGGGATCAGTAAAATGAGTATATCTTCCTCAGTCATGCAACCCTCTCCAATAGGATGTTGAAATTCATCAGATTTATTTTAAATAACCTTAAAGCATAAGTCCCCGTATTTATATAGCTCTAAGAGAGTCGAGGTAACAGTTTCAGGGTTGGAAATAAAAAGGAGGAAATTGTTGCATTATTCAATTATTTTATGTTTTATGTGAAATGCTGAAAGGCCCTGGATGAAAGGAAAGAGTTCACCCTGATCATTAATAGAAGTGGTTCCAGAGTTAAATGACAATCAGTGGGGATGGAGGGAATACCTGACACATACCATTGGACAGGGTAAAGTAATATGAATGAGTCTCATTGAGTCAAACTACCACCTGGGGGTGGAGTACAGAACTGAAATCTAAGCCATCATGTGGGTCCCCAGACTGAAATGCATCAGAGTGGATTTTAGAAATTGCCTCCCAGCCAGTGAAAGGCCTTTTCAGCATCTGTAGATAACAACATCAATTGCAGGACCTGTGATCGAGCAGAGTAAATAAGGCTTGTGGTGTTGTCCCTTGCCTTTCACTGTGGGACTACACCCACTTGCTTACCATGTACAATCCAGAAAATATAGGGCAAAATCCTGTTGGTGACAATTTTAGAAAAAGCTTCAGGTCAACATTGGCATGGGCTATTGGCTGGTAACTGAGATGCTGTGTGGGATCTTTACCTTGTTTTCGTACCACTGTGATGTGTTCCCTGAGCATATCCAGTGGTGGTTGGTGCCATGTTGTACTAAAGTTGTACGTACACAGAAAGAATGGGAAGAGGGACTCCTGAAAGAATTCATAATAACTGAAGGGTACCTCACCAGGGCCGGGGGTCTTTCTTTGTTTTTAATTCTTTATTCAAGACATTGTGCACTTATAGAACACATTCCGTGTTAAAATTATCGATCACTTTGTACCATCATGTGTTTACATTGCTGTCACAGAACAAATGGGCTTATAAAAAAAAACAATATTATTTTATAAAGTAAGTTGATATAAACATAAGAAATACATAAAAAGTCTTGTGATAAGAGGTATACTCAACCCATGGTGCACAACAAGCTAACAAAGAATATTTTCTTGGAACAATTGTCTGGCTAGCACAATGTACAACTTTTTGTTGAATTCTCCATTTTATCCAACATAAAAAATGTCTATAGATAAGTAGAGAACACTCATTTACACGCCATGATCAGATGTAGTAGTGATTCTCTGCCTGACTCTCTGCTGTTAGAGAGTCAAGCAGAGATATGTTGTGCAGCCACATGTTAGTCACAAGTCACACAGACATTGCTATAAAGAGTTCAAGTTTGTACAGCCACTATTATTCTGTGTGTATGCATATTTTTTGCCATACTAAACCTATTTTGCATATTTGCTTGTATCGTTGTTTAGTAAATTGAAATTTACAGGCACTGTATGATCATTCAACCAGTTACCCATATGATACATCATATACTATACATATATACAGTGCCTTGCAAAAGTATTCACCCCCTTGGCTTTTTACCTATTTTGTTACATTACAGCCTTTAATTCAATGTTTCTTTTAATCTGAATTATATGTGATGAATAAGAACATAATAGTCTAAGTTGGTGAAGTAAAATTAAAAAAATAAATACATAAAACTATTTTTCAGAAATAAAAAATTGATAATTGGCATGTGCAACCAATTACCTTCAGAAGTCACATAATTAGTGAAATGATCTGAAATGATGTCCACCCGTGTGCAATCTAAGTGTCACATGATCTGTCATTACATATACACACCTTTTTGAAAGGCCCCAGAGGCTGCAACCCCTAAGTAAGAGGCACCACTAACCAAACACTGCCATGAAGACCAAGGAACCCTCCAAACAAGTAAGGGACAATGTTGTTGAGAAGTACAAGTCAGGGTTAGGTTATGAAAAAATATCAAAATCTTTGATGATCCCTAGGAGCACCATCAAATCTATCATAACCAAATGGAAAGAACATGGCACAACAGCAAATCTGCCAAGGGACAGCAACACACCAAAACTCACGGACCGGGCAAGGAGGGCATTAATCAGAGAGGCAGCACAGAGACCTAAGGTATCTGTACATAGGACGACAATAAACTGTATGCTCCATAGAGTTGGGCTTTATGGCAGAGTGGCCAGAAGAAAGCCATTACTTTCAGCAAAAAATAAAATAAAATTATTAAAAAAAAATAAAATAAGTGGTTCTGAGTTTGTGAAAAGACACGTGGGAAACTCCCAAAATGTATGGAGGAAGGTGTTCTAGTCTGAAATTTTTTGTCATCAAAGAAAATGCTATGTCTGGCGCAAACCCAACACATCAAATCGCCCAAAGAACACCATCCCCACAGTGAAACATGGTGGTGGCAGCATCATTCTGTGGGGATGTTTTTCAGCAGTCGGGACTGGGAAACTGGTCAGAGTTGAGGGAAAAATTGATGGTGCTAAACACAGGGATATTCTTGAGCAAATCCTGTACCACTCTGTGTGTGATTTGAGGCTAGGATGGAGGTTCACCTTGCAGCAGGACAATGACCCCAAACACACTGCTAAAGCAACACTTGAGTGGTTTAAGGGGAAACATGTAAATGTGTTGGAATGGCCTAGTCAAAGCCCAGACCTCAATCCAATAGAAAATCTGTGGTCATACGTAAAGATTGCTGTTCACAAGCGCAAACCATCCAACTTGAAGGAGCTGGAGCAGTTTTGCAAGGAGGAATGGGCAAAAATCTCAGTGGTAAGATGTGGCAAGCTCATAGAGACTTATCCAAAGCGACTTGGAGTTGTGATAGCCTTGTATCTTAGTGCAGACTTCTGGGAAAATTGGTGAGCCAATCACACAAGCAGGAAATTAAGTTTCTGGGGAGTGGTCATTACACATTCTGTGTACAGAACAACTCCATGTAGCCATATTGCATTGCATTTATAGAAAATTACAGCCGCTGCAGCTTGAAAAGGAAAGGTCATTTTTAATAACATTCAATTACAATATGACTTGTATCGTAATTGTACACGCTAAATTTTTTTTTCTTTATTTGCTATTTTTTCCCCCATGAAAGTAGCGTTACTCTTTAAATGCTGAACAAAGAGCATATTTTTTTTCTCTAAAGTGGTTCTAAAAGCTAGACATTTTTTAACCTTAATGTATTCCCTCCATCATGAAGGGAATACAAAACGACCATAAACAATCTCCCTTTATCTTTATTGCCCTCCTCACCCCCTGTACACATTTCTGAGCCTGATCTTAATCCAGCACTGTGTCCCTCAAACTTATAACAAACACACTGAAGAACAGCAAGGCCTATGAAGAGCGACCTGAAAATCAGGAACGAGCGGACCAGAACGGCCTGCTAGGCAGGTTACGAACTGACCAACACGCACTGAAAAGCAGATACAAACCTCACAAGCACAAACTGAACCGCAGAAAACGATCGAAATAAGCTGAAGTGTGAAAAGTGCGAATCGTCTCTAACCAAACTTCTAATAACACAAGATAAACACGAGATTAGCAGAAGGAGCCCAAAGGGTGCAGTAGTGGGGCTTGAACTTCCTTTTTCTAGTTCCGTTGTACGTGCTGTACGTCACCGCGTTCAAAACCAGCGGACTTTTGGAGTGATCGTGTGTGTCCAAGTCCGTCCGTTTTTAAGTCCGGCGCACCTAGCGTCCGGCGCACCTATCGAAAAGTCCGCCGGACAAAGTCTGCCGTAAAGTCCGGTCATGTGTACGCGGCATGAGGTCTAATAGCAATCGCTCACCTTCTGAGAAGCTGGAGAAGGCGTATTGTTTGCCTCTGTAAGTGAACTTCAGAGCGAAGAGGAAGGCCCATCTGTACTTGATGTCATTCATAGTGGGCGAGGAGAAGGAGTTTCAGTGACCGTCATTTTTGAATAATAAAGGGGGAAATGTCAGAAAATATTTGAATGTTGTGTCCCTGGAAATTAAGCTGAGCTTGCTGTCGAGACTTCTTCATGACTTCTTCTTTAATAGCATAGAAGTGAGGCTGGACCATAATGTCCCTAGGTGATCCATCTTTTTTTGGTTGGTTTTCAAGGCATATTGCTGTAAGTTATCTATCTTGACACATTGTTGTCTTCCTTGGTCTACCGGTATGCTTCCCTTTAACAACCTTCCCATTTGATTTGTACTTGGTCCAGATTTTAGACACAACTGACTGTTGATTCCATACTTTTTTGCCAGAAGTTGTATTTGTCAAACTGCTAAAACCACTAAAAGGAAAGTTCAATACTTCAGTTTGAATATTACACAAAATAAAGATAAATAATAGATAACGGAATTTATTTAATGTAATACTGCATTTGTAACTTACCTATTGGAATGTAGTTGCGCTCTACAATATGTGGACCGCACTACTAGGAAGCTCCACATTAGATTAAATGAACATGTACAGAACATAAAACAGGGTCTAAAAAGTTATTCTGTATCTAAACATTTCAGGGAAGCCCACAACTGTGATCCATCACAAGCAGTATAAAATATTTGTTATTTATAAAAAAACTGAACCTTTCAGGGAAGCCCACAACTGTGATCCATCACAAGCAGTATAACATATTTGTTATTTATAAAAAAATTAAACCTTTACAAACGCTTTAAAGGGGTTGTAAAGGTAAAAAATTTTTCACCTTAATGCATTCTATGCATTAAGGTGAAAAAACTTTTGACAGTACCGCCGCCCCCCCCCGTTTTACTTACCTGACGCCTCAAATCTTCGCTGCTCGTTCTCGTCATCTTCACTGCAGCTCAGCCTGGCTGCAGTGGATGGATTGAAAGCAGCGCAGCCATTGGCTCACGCTGTTGTCAATCACATCCGATGACGCGGCGCGCCGGGGGCGGGGCCGAGTGATACAGCGAGCGGCTATAGCCGCCGGCTGTATCACGGGAGCGCGCCCGCAAGCACTCACCACCATGCGAGGGAGCTCGCATTAAGGTGGTGAATGCATGCGGGGAGGAGCTGAAACAGCCGCCGAGGGACCCCAGAAGAGCAGGTTCGGGGCCACTCTGTGCAGAACGAGCTGCACAGTGAAGGTAAGTATAACATGTTTGTTATTTAAAAAAAAAAAAAATTACCTTTACAACCCCTTTAAGCTTTTTTTAACATAAAAATATTTGGAGTTGTGAGAAGCTCAATTTTGTGGACACTAGTCTACATTCAACCTTATTAATTAGGACATTATGTAGAAACTAACAAAGCTGGCTAGAAATATGACAGCTAAATTTGGATGTGGAATCAGGTGTCACCCAGATCGATTTCAAACAGACTATAATTTTTGTTATGTAATAGGGAATAAGAGGTTAAAGTGTTACTAAACCCATTTTTTTTATAATTAAAATAACAAACATGTTATACTTACCTGCTCTGTGCAGTGGTATTGCTCAGAGTGGCCCCGATCCTCCTCCTCTGGGGTCCCAGATGACGATCCTGGATCCTTCTCTTGTTCTGCGGGACTACCATAGTAAGCCACTGGCTATGGGGAGAGGTAATACCCACGCTCCCAAGCTGTGTGTCTATGGAGCCGCACTCCATAGACATACACGGCGGGACTTAGGCCCGCCTCTGCTTCCTCTGATTGACAGCAGCAAGAGCCAATGGCTCCTGCTGCTGCTCGAATGCAGTGTAAAGAGGAAGTAAGGGGAGAAAAAATGCAACCCTGCACAGGGCTGATCTCTTCTCCCCTCTCTTACTCTTCACACAAGGGCGGGGGGGGGAGGTGGTGGGCACAGGTAAACTGAAAACGTTTTTTACCTTAATGTAAGCAAAAAAATTAAAATAATTATTTTCCCTCTGGCAGGTGTGTGATTAAATGAAATGCTTCAGCATCCATATGATTCCTACCTATAAAACTTTAGACTTTGAGAAAATGGAAAGAGTTTTATACTACAGAATTTGTATCCATTATATTACTTACCCTGGTTCCACTGTGGGTTTTGGTGGGTTTGGAGCAGAGCAATCTGTATGTTTGGAGAATTGCTACCACAAAATCTGCAGCAGTTGAAAATCAAAAGCAATGGTTATATGTTACATAACAAGACACTTCCTGACACAGCTTCTCCCATACCCAATTTAGTGCAACATCCAAGGTCCATTTGGATACAAGAATGTTGCCAGCTTGTTTAAGATTTGTACATTTTTCCAATGTTAATAGAAACTTTTTTTTAAATCCGGCTATTACATCCAACAAATAAAATTCAAAGCACTAATGCCGTGTACACACGAGCGGAATATCTGTCCGAAAAAGTCCGATGGGAGCTTTTCATCGTATATTCCGATCGTGTGTATGCCCCCATCAGACTTTTTATGGTGAAAATTCTGATGGACATAGAAAGAGAACATGTTCTAAATTTTTCCGATGGAACCAATTCCTATCGGGAAAACCACTTCTCTTTAAAGAAGCCTATCCTGCTTCTAACTAACACTGTTTTACTTCCTCCATCAGCTCATCCCCCACAGCTATTACCTTTTGTATTAGTTGACCCATCCTTTTTAGATTGTAAGCTCTAATGAGCAGTGCCCTCTGATTCCCCTTGTACCAAATTGTAATGTAACTGTAATGTCTGCCTTTATTCTGTTAAGCGCTGCGCAAACTGTTGGCGCAATATAAAACCTCCATAATAATAATAATTTCAGGAACTCCAAATATGCCGTGACACCTGAGATGATTTAGAAAATATTTAGCATACATACACACTGCAGACTTGGCAGACTTGTAAGGCTTTGCTTGTTAGGAGCAGATTACATGTATTGTTCATGGAAATGTTTTCTCTCATCTAATTCCTGCAGTAGGGTGTACTGTGATCTTTTTCACTTATCTAGACATGTTAATCTCTAACCAACCAGTTTTGTTCACTAACATGATAAATAAATTATATCAGCATATTAAAGTGGTTGTAAAACTTAAACATTTTTTACCTTAATGCATTTATTGCATCAGGGTAAAAAATGTTTAGGTTTAAGTATTGCCCCCTCACCCCCGATACTTACTTGAGTCCTCACTTGATCCAGTGTTGTGTCTTTCAGCAGCGCCTCTCTTCTCTTTGCTCTTACAGGTTTTGCTGAGAGCAGTAGGAGTCATTGGTTCTTGTTGCTGTCACTCATATCCTGTGACAAGGGAGCGGGGTCAGAGCTGAGTCGCTCTGCCTGTGTCAATGGACACAGACACAGGCAGTGCAGCCCGGGCATGCAGGTTTGCCATAATAGGAAGCTGTGGAGGATAGGAAGAGGAGGATCGGGGAGCAGGTAAGTAAAAACCTGTTATTTAAAAAAAAATAATATTTTAATTCTTTAAAATACTGTACACTTAAAAAGATGAATCCATATATTCTTAAAGCAGATCTCTGTTTATATATACCTTTTTTATTGTGGTCTTCTGACTGTTCACGTGACATCCCGGGAACTTTTCCTCTTCTCATTGCTGTTTATAACCCCTAAAAGAGCTAATAAACTCAAAACCAAAAATGTAACACATTGCAGCTTACCAATCATTAGATGTGGTGGCTGCATCTGTTTTCTTTTCTTTGGCTTTTTTCCCCTCTGTTTTTACCTGGTGATCTGGCCAGTAACACACCTCCTGTATTATTGAAACACAAATATGGAGGCATGAGAATAGGAGTCACAGCAGACAGCAGCATTGACAGTCTTATTGGGGGGGGGGGGGGGGTTACAGTTACAGCAAACTGTTTTTTAGGATAAATATTTTGGCATGAATCAATAAAAGCTGAACATTTTAATCACCCTGCCAGCGTTAAGTGGTTTTCCTCATCCATGGCTAGTTTACCAAATGAAAATAAGATTAACTTTTTCAGATCCGGGCTATAGCCGAATGACGGCTACAGCGCGGACCTGCTTTGCCGGGAGGGCGTCTATTGACGTCCTCCCGTGGCCGAGTGGCCTGCGCGCCTCCTGCATGGCGCGCGCGGTGCGCTCTGTGATCAGCGAGTCTATGAGACTCGCTGGATCACAGATCGGAGTAAGGGGTCGCTCCCGAACCATTACCACATGATCAGCTGTCAGCCAATGACAGCTGATCATGTGATGTAAACAGAGCCGGTAATCAGCTATTTTTTCTCCTCACGCTGACAGCATGAAGAGAAAAAAAAAGCCGTTCACCACCGGCAGCCGTGAGAGTGACATCAGTCCTGATCACGGAGAGCTGCCGCCAGCTCCTCAGTGCCTACCTGTGCCACCTGCCAGTGCCACCTAACAGCCGCCTACCAGTGCCCACCAGCACCACTCATCTGTGCCCACAGTGCCACCCATCGGTGCCCACAGTGCCACCTATCAGTGCCCACAATCAGTGCCTCATCAACAGTGCTGCACATCAGTGCCACCTATCAGTGCCCATCAGTGTCACCTACCAGTGCACATCAGTGCCTATCAGTGCCACCTATCAGTGCCCATCAGTGCTATCCATCAGTGGTATCTATCAGTACCCATCAGTGCCACCCATCATTGCCCATCAGTGCCACCCATCAGGGGCCATCAGTGCCACCTTATCTGTGCCCATCAGTGTCGCCTTGTCTGTGCCTATCAGTGCGCCTTAACTGTGCCTATCAGTGCCCATCAGTGCAGGCTATCAGTGCCCACCAGTGCAGCCTATCAGTGCCCACCAGTGCTGCCTTATCAGCGCATATCAATGAAGGAGAAAAATTACCTGTTTGCAAAATTTTATAACAAACTATAAACCATGATAATGTTTTTTTTCAAAATTTTCCATCTTTTTTTGTTTGTTTAGCAAAAAATAAAAATCCCAGCTGTGATTAAATACCACCAAAAGAAAGCTCTATTTGTGTGAAAAAATTATAAAAATTTCATTTGGGTACAGTGTAGCATGACCGCGCAATTGTCGTTCAAAAAGTGACAACGCTGAAAGGTGAATATTGGTCTGGGCAGGAGGGGGGGTTTAAGTGCCCAGTAAGCAAGTGGTTAAGAAAGCCTAAAAAAGGAAACAAATACAACCATCACTGTAATGTTAAATTATGTATATCACTTCCTGACTTGGGGGTTGTTGAGAAAAAATCCTGGATAGAGGAAGTGGATAGAGGGAAGGTCTCAGCCACGTGTAGGGTTGCCACCTTTTCTTCAAGTCACACAGCAAATTTTTTCATGCATATACTTTGCTAATAAATAACATTTCTAACCATATGAAGTTAATAAAAAGAGTCCCCCTTTACACCCACAGAGTCCACAGAGTTCCCCTACACTGTACATTTTACATCTGAACTTGCAGAGTTCCCTTTCATTGTAAGAGGGGACTCTGCAGACTCTGATATAAGGGATAACTCTGGGGGTTCTAACATAAGGGATGCTTTGGGAACCCTGATTTAAGGGGGAACACTGATGTACAGGGCAGAACTCTGATGTACCAGGAGGACTCTGATGTAAGGGGGAACACTGTGGCCTCTGGTGTAAAGGAGAATTCTGATGTAAGGGATGACCTGAGAACCCTGATTTACCTTAGTAAACTCACTCAGAGGCAGGAGAGAGAAGGAGGGAGACTGTGTTTAGGGGGGGATTGTTAGTGTTGGCTTTGGGCAGCATGAAAGAGAGTGTAACAGACACTCTCAGCTTAGACAACTGCTGTCAGCAATCCTGCTGGGAAGCCATAGTCCAGTCTGAATAATGTGTCCAGGTTTCAGGCAGTGTGAAACCCGGACGCATTAATTCCAAACCCAAACTGTCCAGGTCAATCCGGACAGGTGGCAACCCTAGCCACATTTCTTGTCCATGCTACTAATAACAGATTAGAATTAGATTATTGCCAGTTGACTAGGACAGCATTCCAGACTGGTTGGGTAACCACTGAAGTGTCTCCTCATCACTGCAGATCTTGTCTTAAATCTCTGGCACAAAGACAGACACTGCATCCTCCTCAGGGGCTCAACGGGACTTTGCTACAACATTTATCTGGAAATATCTCTACAAATATCTATATATACCTTGGTATATGTGGGTATATGTGCACAATTCCACCAGGGCTCTTATCAGGCCCTTTACTGATAATACCTGTTTGTACATTGGATGTATGTACCATTATTAATCTTCTCTTATAAAAAGCTTGTAGTATTTCTAAACTGTTGTTCATCGATATGCTTATGTTTACGTTATATGCTGGTTGAAGTAGTTCTGCTTCCAATTACTTTGATTAGATTATTGGTTAATTTCCCAGGATGGGAGTCCACACTGTTCACAAAAGCCCTGTCCTTGGTTGAGGCACCGCCAACTTTATTATCAAGCCCTCTCCTTCACTTGGAGAAGGCTCTGGTTTGCTTGTTTACCCACAGGTTTAGTGCAATATCCTGTTTGGGGAGGGCCATTTTGCAACCCCCCCCCCCCCCCCCAAAGGATGGCTACAGTGGTTTGATGCAGATAAAGGAGATATGCACTGTACCTGACATCTATCAATGTGCAGACTGTGAACAAAGAGATATTGAAGTTGATTTACTAAAGAAAAATAGACTGTGCACTTTGCAAGTGCAGTTGTACTAATTTTCCCCCAAACTTAGTAAATGAATGTGGTAAAGTTCTTTTGATTTCCATCATCCAATCATGTGCAAGCACTTTTTTATTTTTTATTGTTTTCTTGCATCAGATTGGGTATTCTTTACAAAGTGAAGCTTTATCACATTTACATTTCCTAAGGGAGAGAGTGCAACTGCACTTGCAGTCTATTTGCCTTTAGTAAATCCACCCCAATGAAAATGTGGGCTTAGTGGACATGGACTGTTTTTTGCTGTTGTACCCATATTAATTGCCTTGCTGGTTTTTTTTTTTGGTTTTTTTTTAAGCTATTGTTGACTTCTTGTTCTCCATCTGTCAGTTGCTTAACTGTCAGTTTGACCCTCTTGCTTTGATGCTTGGAATCCCTAACCCAGAATTAGTTAGCAGATAATGACCACGGGCTTTGCTCTTGACCTGAATATTTGTTCCAAGTCTGTAACTCAAAAAGCCTATTCACACTTGTCCATTTTCCAGCAATAAATGAATGCATTTTGTTGCTGAAAATGCATGTCATGTAGAAATCTCATTCTTACCCAAGTGGCTGGTTCAAGTCTGTAATATATGCTGCAGTTTGGTCTGAAAAGAAAAGGGAAACTATATGGGTCCATTCAGACTTATGTATGTGTGTTTCATGCTCTCTGCGACAACAGCTTAAATCCAGCCTTAAAGTTGATGAGTCAGCAAAAGAGCCATCTAATTAGCTTTTTCAGGAGGTGTTCAGCAATGGCATTCACCATATTAATCCTAGGAAAGGTTTATGTTAAAGAACTACCATTCTTTTTTTTTTTTTCTTTTTACATTAGTCTGCCCCCATGGGACAAAATACATGTAGTACATTGTCCCATGTTACTGGGTGCTTCCACTCCACTTCACTGTGGTGAATGAGTCTATAGAGAAACTTATCTGACCACAGGAACAGTCAAAGGAGGAAAAGGGGTTTGAATTATTGACTTTTATTTATTAAAAAAAGACAGACTGCACACTAGAAACAGTGATGCTATCTTTGCATGGTGAATGTGTTTTTAAAAAAGAAGAGTTCTTTAAAAAGTGCAGCACAAGTCTTATCCTAGGGTATTATTATACTTGATGTGATTGTAGCTGTGTAGCCTAGGGTATTATTACATTTTTATGTTGGGGGGCCCTATTGAGGTTGAATTTCAGGGGACAGCTGTAATGTCCCATCTATGTTGTCAGGCCACAGAGTGGTAGCAGGCATCTAGTGTTGGATCACTGAGCATTTCAGAACCAGACTCCATTAGGCATCACAAGGAGGCATAGTAGGACAGTGCTGTCCTTGATGAAGAACAGCAGCAAACCTATCATCAGTATGGGTGTCCACTGGGGGATGATGTCCCCTCCTTCCTCTCCCTGGTTATGTGACCTACCTCATGATCAGGGAAAGGAAGAAGTTTCACTTCCCAGTGAGCAACAGTAATGATAGCAGGTCTGAAGAAATTTGGGAAAGGGAGAATGGAGTATCTGCTACCCTAGGGTGCCACTCCAGCCCCCTATATTTTCAAACTTAAAAAGTCCCCTATATTTTTCATCTCACTGACCTCAACTCAAGGCATTCTTTTCCGTCTACTGACCGCTTATACAGAACATTTTTTTCCTACTGTCCACCAAACATCAGTGTTTTCTCACTCCCACTGACCACTGACAATGGGGCATTCTTATTTCACCACACATTATTTTTCTGGTACTAATCATCAATGCTGGGGAACTTTTTCCTTTTACTGACTACTGAGGCCAGTGCAATTTTACTGTATTTGTACTGACCACCAGTGTATACTAGTTGAGTTTTTTCACAAGCCACCAGTGTATAATATGGTTGTGATTGCAATGTCCACCAAATAATAACAGGGACCTTTGTACGGCCTATCAGTAAATAACGGGGGGGGGGGGGGCACATTTTAATGACCACTAGTGGAATAAAAGCAATATTTCTGTGTTGACCGTCATGTAATAAAAGGATGATTTTTGCTGTCCACTAATGTGAAGAAAGCAGCTATGTTCAATATCAGGGTTGAGACAGACTGCTAATAGGGATGTAATATGTATCAATGGACACCAGCACGATGTGCTGGGTACCACAGGGATAGGTTGCCAGAGGACCCTATCATTTGCAGTTTACTCTTTATTTGTTATTATTTTGATACTATTCAGAGAATAAAATCATAAAACGCACTTTTTATGGCACAAAGGTAAAGTTATAAATTACCATTTCACTATACGTTGTATTATTTTACAAGCGCATCAATACGCTTGGAAGGTTTTACACTGCTGGAAGAAATATACATACACATGGAGACAACATATATACGTTCATGTAGATTATATCCCTTATATTAAGCAATGGTGGGTTTTAGATGACTATTCCCTTACTTTACAGAGAACCCAGTCATTATATCTAGTATAGATGTGGGCACAATCTGTAAGGATTAGGATATCTCCTGAAATGGACCAATTCCTGGGATCTTGCATATCTGTGAAATTAGATTTATCAGCAAACCACTGGACCTAGACCTTTTAACTTTTTTTTTCTATTCTTGGTAAATTGCATCTCTTGCTCTGGGTAAAAAATCTCATTGAGAAGTATTCATTCTGTATGGAAGTTGTACAATGCAGATGTGGTAGAGCTATTATCCAAAAATAACCCCTACCTTTTGTGGAGGATGGTAAGCTAGACAAAAAAGCAACTGACCTTGTGGTTTAGTTGTTAACATTTTAAGACCCCTTTCACACGAGCCACCCCGGGCATCAGCGGTAAAGCGGCGCTGTTTTTTTAGTGGCGCTATTTGGCCGCTAGCGGGGGCGGTTTTAACCCCCCCACTAGCGGCCGAAAAGGGGTTAAATCTGCCCATGTTTTGCTGGCGGTATCGCAGCGCTGCCCCATTGATTTTAATGGGCAGTAGCGGTGGAGGAGTCATTGCTCCTTCACCGCTCCAAAGAAGCTGTTGGCAGGACTTTTTCTGACGCCCTGCCAACGCACCGCTCCAGTGTGAAAGCCCTCGGGCTTTCACACTGGAGTGCATGGAGCAGCTGTTTTAGGGCGTTTTGCAGACGCTATTTTTAACGCTATAGCGCCTGCAAAAGCCCCCAGTGTAAATGGGGTCTTAATCTAGCATAGTATTTGCTATAAAACTATGGCACATCTTTCCCACAAGCAACGCTAATTCCCTATACCGTTGAACTAAGGCTATAAAGAGTTCCTGGTATATAAAGCATGATAGCTTATATGTGAACATAAGCAAAAATGAGCAAAAATGTCTGAGCAAATGTGTCTTTGCACCTACTGTTGAGCCAGATGCATAGATTATGCTAGCTTCAGTGAATTTTGCTAAAGCGAGTTTGATCATGTGATGGAACCTTAAACCCTAGGCCACAGATCCTTTCAGGCACACAAATCCTTTTGCAATCTGCCAGAATTTACATTTTGCCAGTCTGGGAATGAAAAATGATGTTATACAGGTTTATTTTTTATTAGGTCAAAATCTGTGACCGCTAAAGAGAGAAAAACATTACAGGAGGGAGCATGTGCCCAAAAATGTATTGTTTTGTGTACAAAGTGCGTGTTTATGCATTTTCTGTTACTATTAACAACACTTCCTTTCGGTGTTCTCATTACTTTTCCTTTATTTCTTCCTTGGCAACTCCTTACTGCAAAGAGCAATTTTTTGTCAATTATAGTCTTGCATTAGCAGTGAAATGATCTGCCTTTCTTTAAAAGGCTAAAATTTGCATCACCCAGAGAGGAAAGAAAGAAATGAAATCTGACACATAAGCGTCCGCTAATTACGTGCAGTGAAATGGAGACTCCAGCAGCAGATTCTTTAAAAGTCAAAATTTTGAGAAGAGTGGAAGCATCTGTACTATGTATACACCATTCGAATTTCATTTACCTCTGTGATGCTTTTGTGCAGTTGCAGTGTTCAGCACAACACACTAGCGTACTAGTACAGTGTCAGCAGGTGCATGCCACCAAATTACTGCCTTTAATTTGCATATTCATCTGCTAAGAAGTATGTCATTATCATATCAAAGGGATACTAAGCAACATCCAGCTTGAAGAGATGTGGCATAGTTTCAATACGAACAATTAATGCAAGATGAGGACTCGCTCTGTCATGTCTCCCAGGCCTAGCTGTAATCGGGGCTTATTATTGGACACCAATGCTGGTTGGCAATAAATGTGGGTGACAGGAAATTGCACAGGAATGCTCATCCAAACTTTATATGTTATTCATCATTTGATCTTGGCACATCTTTTAAACCTCTGCTGAGTTTGGCTTAACTTTTCAATTGCAGGCGCTTTAGATGTGAAAACTTCTATTGTATATTTAACTTTTTTAGTCATTTTAGTTGAACTCTTGTTAAAGTGGTTTTAAAGGTAATACATTTTTTTACCTTCATGCCTTCGCAACATTAAAGTAAAAAAATGTTCCACCACTTTCTGTGCACCCCCTACCCTCAATTAGTTACCTGAGTCCTGTATTGATCCAGCGCTGTACCTGGCCACATCTGTTCTCTCCCTTCTCTCTGCTCTCATAAGCTTGGCCGAGAGCAGTGGGAGTCATTGGCTCATGCTGCTGTCAGTCAAATCCGGTGAAAAGGGAACAGGGGGGTGGGGCCAAGCTTCAGTGTGTGTGTCTGTGTCTATAGATGCTCCCAGCCCAACTTGGGAGCAAGCCCATAGATGCACCCCAATAGCAAGAGGCTTCTTATGGTTGCACACCAAGAAAAATGAGAGCGTAGAGCACCAGCAGGAGGACCCCAGAAAAGGGTACCTCTGCAATACTTTTGCACAGAGCAGGTAAGTACTGTATAACATGTGTTATTTAGAAAAAAAAAAAGTAACCTTTACAACCACTTTATCTCTGTAGCTTTAACATATGTTAAAAACAACAGTATTTTTGGATATATTTGTAAGGTGTAAAACCATCAGATTTTTATTACTATCTGTGGCCCTGTTACAGTCACATTCTTTATTTTTCCTGGTGACCACTGCCATTTGGGCTTAGTGTGAGGGAAAGTTGTCACCAGAGGATGATAGCAGGAACAATCTCCAATGTTGGGCATTTATTCCAGTGTGAACAATCTAAAAGGCCATTTACCCCACTATTTTAAAACACACTGCTTGCATACTGTAAGGATCAGATGCGGCAGAATTATACCAGTGAAACAGCTACAGGGATTGTTGGAGTTGTTTCATGGGCATAATTTTACCCCATCTGGTTTCTTTGCAAGTAGTACGTTTAAGGGTTTGTTCACACCAGAACACAGTCTGGTTGAGCCACTTAACCAGAGCCAGTAAGCACTGTGATTGTCTTTCTTCCCTGTATCCAGAAGTATTAAAGTGGTTGTAAACCTGAGTTATGAAATGAGTCATGAAATCTGAGCAAAGCACATATATCTGTAGTGTTTACTTGTCTGACTCCAAAGCTCTAAGTGTCGTTTCTCTCTGGTGCTCTGAGTCACTTCTGAGAAGTTTTCCTGTCACATGAGATAAAATTTGTGTAGAGGAGGGAGCTCAGCACTCAGATTGTCTATTCACAACACAGTTCTTCTGTGTAAAGGGGGTGTGTTCCAATTAGCTGTCACACACTGTAACTGCAGCCTCTCCACCCCTCCTCTATGATACTAACAGATGGAGAAGGATTTTACCGCAATTCTGTCCTTTTAAAGGGCTGTAGGGAAGAGAGAGCTGCAGATAAACAAGTAAAACGTATGTAGGAGGATTTGTTTCATCTCTGTGTATCATCTGAGGCTGTTCACTTCACTGGGTATATGTGAGGGTTAACAACCACTTTAAAGTCTTAGTGCCTATTAGATGTATTCCCTTGAGATTTTTATTGATGTCTGTGTTCTTGTTGGGAAGATTCACCCTCTCTGTAATTGGGACGTAAAGTGATGGGAGATCCAAATTTTAAGTTATCACCAGAACTGCAATAAAGGACAATTTTCTAATGTACAGTAAATAGTTATTTCAGTGGCAGTTGTCTAAAAGATTATTCTTTTTCCTTTAGCCTAGGTTCACACTACTGCGGGATTGAAATCGTGCAAGTTCAGCTGAACTCGCACAATTTCATACGAGCACGTCAGTCCGACTTCGGGGGCGATGTCGGAGACATCTGTGTGAGTTTCTGCACAGATGTTTATTGAAATCGCACCCCGAAGTCGCCAAAAGTAGTACAGAAACTACTTTTGGGAATCGGTGCGGCGTCGCAAAGCCAGCGTTGCACCGATTCGGACGGTGCTGTTGCCGGCAATAGCCGCCGAATTGGCATGGGATTTGACATGTCAAATCCCATGGCAATTACTTAAATGTGAACCTGGGCTAAAAGAGATTTTCTGTAACATTTTGTCAGTCAGTTTTTTTGCTGTCTATGTTCCTGCTGGCAAGATGCACATTGTCTGTCACTAGGTCAGAAAGTGGTTGAAGATGTAGAATTGTGTGTTGTCATCAGAACTGGAATAAAAAGAAACCTTCTAATGGGCAGTTGTTCCGATGACAACTGCCTAAAGGATTACTCCCCTTGATTTGGGGAGATGTTCCATCACTTCCTGTTGTATCTCAAGACAGGAAGTGAAGGAAAATCTCCCCAAAAGGGCATGGCATGGATTGTAACCCTTCCCTACCCCAAAAAATGTTTGCTTTAGATTTTTTTTATCACTTTCATTTATACCAGCCTTTAATGTGAATTGCCTAAAGTTTTCAGAATGTATTGAAAACCCCTGCCCTAAGCAAAAATGGTAGCCATCAAATGTCACTTTCTTGTTCTTGAGTATATACAGTATAAACATACAGTATAAACCCTAACAACAAACTTTTTAAAAAATGAAAAAAAAGAAAGCATCCTTTTGGTCTGTTAAATATTCAATGAAAGCATTTTGTTATCTTAATGTATTAAGTGCAAAAATATCTGTTGACTGTGCCAGTAATCTTGTGAGATGATAACCACCTGTGCTCTCTGCCTGTGCTGACTGTTTGCATTGTTCCCACTTGTCTTTGTGAACTACAGAACATCTCCCCCCATGTTTTGGAGATGAGAGGGGGTATGTTCTGTGGTCCTAAAATACTACCTGCCTTAGGATAAAAATTCTGCTCCTCCATAGATACAGCCAGCGAGCAATGTCAAGTTAGGACAGGAAGTGTGTTACTGGCAAGATCATGCAGCCACCTAAGGACTAGGATGCTGCAATATATATAACATTTTGAGAATGTGCTTTAATATTCTATGCTTGCCTGATATCTTTCTGTCTTTTCACTAATTTTAAGACTGGCAAACCTCCATCATCAAAGGAGAGGGATATGCTGGCTAACAGGACCTGGAAATGCCTAACACAGAAATCTAAACTGGAATACAACTGAAAAATATTTACTCATTAGGCTTTTTTCACGTCTCTCAAAACCCCAATTTTTTTATTTTTTGGGTTTTTAAAGGTGTAGCCTTCAGGGCTGCCATATTGATTACTGTCTTTATGACCTGGAAAGTCAGGGCTGGTACAAGCATGTGGTCACTAAAACCTGAACTCCTGTGCGCTTGGAAAATATGAGCGACACACTACTTGGTACCATATCCAGGATAAGAAGACAGTGAGGTAACCTACACATACACTGAGCAAAATTATAAAACGCAACACTTTTGTGTTTGCCCCTATTTATCAGGAGCTGACCGCAAGGAGCTACGACATTTTTTATGTACATAATATTTCTCTCAAATATTGTTCACAGATCTGTCTAAATCTATGTTAGTGAGCACTTCTCCTTTGTCGAGATAATCCATCCACCTCACGGGTGTGGCATTTCAAGATTTGGTTAGACAGCATGATTATTTCACATATGTGCCTTAGGCTGGCCACAATAAAAGGTCACTCTAAAATGTGCAGTTTTTCAGCTACTTTCACACTGAGGTGCTTTACAGGCGTTTTAGCGCAAAAAAAGCGGCCGCAAAGCGCCTGTAAAGCGCCTCTTACTGTCACTCCAGTGTGCAAGCCCGAGTGCTTTCACACTGGAGCGGTGCGCTTGCGGGATCTTAAAAAAAGTACTGCAAGCAGCATGTTTGGGGCGCTTTAGAAGCAGGGTATACCCCACTCCTAAAGCGCCCTGCCCATTGAAATCAATGGGCAGCGCCGCCGAAGCGCTTTGCAGGCGCTATTAACCCCTTCATGGTCCGCTAGCGGGGGTTAAAAGCGCCCCACTAGTGTCTGAAAAGTGCAGCTAAAATGACGGTAAAGCGCCGATGTCCCCCTGCCCCAGTGTGAAAGGGCCCCTACTGTATTGGGGGGGTCTGGGGGGGTCCGAAAACCAGTCAGTATGTGGTGTAACCATCATTTGCCTCACTCAGTGCAGCACATCTCCTTCACATAGAGTTGATCAGGTTGTTGATTGTGGCCTGTGGAATGGCAGGAACTGGACACACTGCCGTATACCCCGATCCAGAGCATCCCAAACATGCTCAATAGGTGACATGTCCGGTGAGGATGCTGACCATGCATGAACTGGGATGTTTTCAGCTTCCAGGAATTGTGTACAGATCCTTGCAACAGGGGGCTGTGCATTATCATGCTGCAACATGAGGTGATGGTCGTGGATGAATGGCACAACAATAGGCCTCAGGATCTCGTCACTGGATTTCTGTGCATTCAAAATTCCATCAATAAAATGCACCTGTGTTCGTTATCCATACCATAACCCCACCACCACCACGGGCCACTCGATCCACAATGTTGACATCAGCCAACTGCTCACCCACACAACGCCATACACACTGTCTGCCATCTGCCCGGTACAGTGAAAACCGGGATTCATCCCACTCAAGTTGGTTACGACGGGGAACTGTAGTCAGGTGGAGACCCCGATGAGGACGAAAAGCATGCAGATGAGCTTCCCTGAGACGGTTTCTGACAGTCTTTGCAGAATTTCTTTGGTTATGCAAACCGATTGCTGCAGCAACTGTCTGGGTGGCTGGTCTCAGACGATCTTGGAGGTGAATATACTGGATGTGGAGGTCCTGGTCTGGTGTGGTTAAACGTGGTCTGAGGTTGTGAGGCTAGTTGGATGTACTGCAAAATTCTCTGAAACGCCTTTGGAGACGGCTTATGGTAGAGAAATGAACATTCAATTCAAGGCCAACAGCTCTGGTGGACATTCCTGAAGTCAACATGCCAATTGCACACTCCCACAATACTTGCAACATCTGTGGCATTGTGCTGTGTGATAAAACTACACATTTTAGAGTGGCCTTTTATTGTGGCCAGCCTAAGGCCTAAGGCACACCTGTGCAATAATCATACTGTCTAATCAGCATCTTGACACGCCCCACCTGTGAGGTGTATGGATTATCTCAGCAAAGGAGAAGTGCTCACTAACACAGATTTAGACAGATTTTTGAACAATATTTGAGAGGAATAGGCCTTTTGTGTACATAGAAAAAGCCGTAGATCTTTGCGTTCAGTTCATGATAAATAGGGGCAAACACAAAAGTGTTGCGTTTATAATTTTGCTCAGTGTATGAAAACCAAGTCACCAATGGGGTTGATTTACTAAAACTGGAGCACTCATAATCTGGTGCAGCTGTGCATGGTAGCCAATCAGCTTTTGACTTCAGCTTGCTCAATTAAGCTTTGACAAAAACACCTGCAAATTGATTGGTCTCTATGCAGAACTGCACCAAATTTTGCACTCTCCAGTTTTAGTAAATCAACCCTAATGTTTTCTGCTATCAAAAAATTCACTTTTAGGAACTGCAAGATGAGGATTCCAGGGTTATTTACATTAGCATGGCTTACTTATTCTCTCATTGACAAGGTCAATTCTGTCCGATTTTGTCCAATATGAAATATTGTACATGAATATTAGGTTGTCATCTAACCAGCCAGAAAGTTGAGCTTTAGGCTAGGTTCACACTGTTGCTGGTGGTTGTGGGAGCAGGTCAGTGTGTAAATCGCACTGACCTGACCTGAATCGCCAAAATGTGCTGCTGTTTTGCAGATACACGAGGGTGCCATTCTTTCTGAATGCCACCCCCATGCATCTGAAAACGCAGTGCATTTTCAGATGCTGGTAATCGCATGGTGCAAAAGCACCATGTAATTTCTGTGCAGCTGTGATTTTAAAAAGATGCAGGGATTTTTTTCCTTGCATTTTCTTGCAGGTATTATAGCCCATTCAACTGATTGGGTTGTTGTGACCATGCAAACGTGAGCCACACAAAACACAACAGAGTGAACCTAGCCTTAGGGTTCTTTTAGCATGTCATTAACTATCTCCCTAGCTTCTTTGCTGTAAAAACCCTGTTTACAGACCTCAATAGCTCAAGCTGAAATCACACAAGTTATTGAGTTAGAGTAACTCCTCTATTATTGTGCATTCTGTCAGATAAAGAAAGCCTAAAGGGATAATGTTTCTTCTGTGCTCTCTGCTGCGCTCTTCCTTTGAAAAAAGCTTAGTGCTTTTTGGAAATTTATGCATGTACTTATGCAGAGTGTATGTATATGCACGTCTGTGTGTATATACTGTGTGTGTGTACACCCTACTGCAGGAATCAGATGAGATGAGAGGAAACATTTCCATGAACAATACAGTATTTCACAAAAGTGAGTACACCCCTCACATTTTTGCAAATATTTTTTATATCTTTTCATGTGACAACACTGAAGAAATGACACTTTGCTACAATGTAAAGTAGTGAGTGTACAGCTTGTATAACAGTGTAAATTTGCTGTTCCCTCAAAATGACTGAACACATAGCCATTAATGTATAAACCGCTGGCAACAAAAGTGAGTACACCCCTAAGTGAAAATATCCAAATTGGGCCCAAAGTGTCAATATTTTGTGTGGCCACCATTATTTTCTAGCACTGCCTTAACCCTCTTGGGCATGGAGTTCACCAGAGCTTCACAGGTTGCCACTGGAGTCCTCTTCCACTCCTCCATGATGACATCCCGGAGCTGGTGGATGTTAGAGACCTTGCGCTCCTCCACCTTCCATTTGAGGAACCTGTCCTGTTAAAATGCTTTATGGTCTTGGCCACTGTGCTTCAGCTCAGTTTCAAGGTCTTGGCAATCTTTTTATAGCCTTGGCCATCTTTATGTAGAGCAACAATTCTTTTTTTCAGATCCTCAGAGAGGTCTTTGCCATGAGGTGCCATGTTGAACTTCCAGTGACCAGTCTGAGAGAGTGAGAGCGATAACACCAAATTTAAAGCACCTGCTTCCCATTCCCACCTGAGACCTTGTAACACTAACGAGTCACATGACATCAGGGAGGGAAAAATAAAATTTTCATTAAGACACTTCATTAAGACTTTCACACTGCAGCGCTTTTCAGGTGTTTTAGAGCTAAAAATAGCACATGTAAAGCGCCTAAAAAAAGCGCCTCTCATGTCCTCCCCAGTGTGAAGGCCTGAGTGCTTTCACACTGGGGCAGTGCTCTTGCGGGAAAAAAAGTCCTGCAAGCAGCATCTTTAGGGAGGTGTGAGAGTGCTGTATACAGCGCTCCCACACCACCCCTGCCCATTGAAATGAATGGGCAGCGCTTCTGAAGCACCTGAAAAGTGCTTCCGGAAGTGCAGCAACATGGGCAGGGGGTTAAAAGCGCTCTGCTAGCAGCTGAAAGCCAACACTAAAATGACAGTAAAGCACCGCTAAAACTAGCAGAGCTTTACCGCTAATGGACCCCCGCCCCAGTGTGATAGGGGTCTTAGGGGTGTACTCACTTTTGTTGCCAGTGGTTTAGACAATAATGGCTGTGTGTTGAGTTATTTTGAGGGGACAGCAAATTTACACTGTTATTCAAGCTGTAGACTCACTACTTTACATTGTAGCAAAGTGTCATTTCTTCAGTGTTGTCACATGAAAAGATATATAAATATATATATATACTGTATTTATTGGCGTATAACGCTCACTTTTTCACCATAATTGGGTGTAAATAGCGTGTGAGTGTTATACGCCAATACTTCAATTTTAGCTGCCTCAGAGGGGACAGGGACGGGGGCGGGACGAGCACCATCAGATTACATACAGTGAGAATCTTCTGTTTACTTGGCGACCCCTGTAATAGGAAGTCCCGTCTCCTGGGCCGCCATTGGACTACTGTTCTGTCTATCATAGGAGATTCTCACTGTATATAATCTGTCGGCGCTCGCCCCGCCCCCCTCCCTGTCCCCTCTAGGCTGCAGATGGGCATCGATCAGTCTGCACTGATGGCATTGGTGAGGCTGCTGCATTGATGGCAATGGTGAGGCTGCTGCATTGATGGAACTTGTGAGGCTGCAGATGGGTATTGATTAGGCTGTATTGATGGCAATGGTGAGGCTGCTGCATTGATGGCAATGGTGAGGCTGCTGCATTGATGGAACTTGTGAGGCTGCAGATGTGCATTGATCAGGCTGCATTGATGGCAATGGTGAGGCTGCTGCATTGATGGCAATGGTGAGGCTGCAGATGGGCACTGACCCTTATTTTACTTCAAAGTTCCTTATTTAAAATTTAATTTTTTTCCTCAAACTTCCCTCTTAAAATGAATGTGCGTGTAATACGCCTGTACGCTGATAAATACGGTATATATATATATATATATATATATATATATTGGAGAAGATATATGCAGCTAAGTGCACATAGGGGGACGCCCCTATGTCCCTCCTAAGGCATTGTATTTGCCTTTTATCACTATTCCCTTTTCTTACTCGTATGCTGCCTTTAAAATCCAAAGGGGCGTCCCCCTATGTGCACTTAGCTGCATATATCTTCTCCAGTATTTTCTAGGATGATGGCAGTCCCTGCATAATCTTCAAAAAAATAATTACATTTGGCCCAGAACAATCATAGTTTCCCTTTCACAGCCCATAAACACTGTAAAGCTAAAATGCATTCCCCATTTCCTCCCAGCAAAAGAAAATTTCAAGACAAATAGTAGCGGTGAATAGCGCCTGCTTCACAATCTCAGGAATACTGCACTAAGATTTGTTAACTTCTCACAATGCAACACAGTTTTTGCATTTGAGAATACGCTGTAAAATGAATTGCTGGGCACTGAGAATAAGTGCTGCTGAAATGTGCATAAGCAGCTGTATATAGTCATTTTAGTTGGGAAACAAATTATTTGTTATATTTTTATCATTTTTCCGTGTGTGTGTCTGCATAAAAATTACCCTACTAGACCATACATGGCATTTATCCTGTCTTTCAGCTCAATGCCCAAAAATCTGTATGTACTGCACATAGTAATTTATAAATGACTAAATTGTTCCCTCAGTGATGAAGGATATCACACATCATGCTTCAGAAAAACATTTAATTTTAAAAAATACAGTAATGTTCTGTTTTCAAATTCAATCTTTGTGCGAAGACACGTGTGTAAAACCATTTTTTTTTATACAGATGCAGGGGCAGACTCTCTTGGTTTTCAATAGGAATGAGCCCGATGTTCAAGTCAAACTTAACATTGGGTGTTTGCTCGTTCACCGAACAGCGAAAAATATGCGGCTTCGTGCATGAGTAACATGAGTAACCAAAAGTGCTAATTTTAAAGGCTTATATGCAAGTTATTGTCATAAAAAGTGTTTGGGGACCTGGGTCCTGCCCCAGGGGACATGTATCAATGCAAAAAAAAGTTTTAAAAACTGACGTTTTTTCGGGAGAAATGATTTTAAGAATGCTTAAAGTGAAACAATAAAAATTAAATATTCCTTTAAATATCGTGCCTGAGGGGTGTCTATAGTATGCCTGTAAAGTGGCACATTTTTCCCATGTTTATAACAGTACTGCAGCAAAATGACATTTCTAAAGGAAAAAAAGTCATTTAAAACTGCTCGCGGCTGTGATGTATTGTCGGGTTCCAGCAATATAGATAAAAATCATTGAAAAAAATGGCAGGGGTCACCCCCAGTCCATTACCAGGCCCTTTGGGTCTGATATGGATATTAAGGGGAACCCCAGACCCAAATTTTTTTTTTAAATGCATGGGGTTCCCCCCAAAATCCATGCAAGGCCCTTCAGGTCTGGTATGGATATTAAGGGAAACCCTGCACCAAAATTTTTTTAAAAAATGGTGTAGGGGTCCCCCCCAAAATCCATACCAGCTCTACAGGTCTGGTATGGATTTTAAGGGGGACACTGAGCCAAAATTTTTAAAAAAATGACGTAGGGTCCCCCCCAAAATCCATACCAGACCCTTATCCAAGCACGCAACCCGGCAGGCCGCAGGAAAAGAGGGGGGACGAGAGAGCACAACCCGCCCACCTGAACCGTACCAGGCTACATGCCCTCAACATAGGGAGGATGCTTTGGGGTCACCCCCAAAGCACCTTGTCCCCATGCTGATGGGGACAAGGGCCTCATCCCCACAAACCTTGCTCGGTGGTTGTGGGGGTCTGCGGGCGGGGGGCTTATCAGAATCTGGAAGCCCCCTTTAACAAGGGGACCCCCAGATCCCGTCCTCCCCCTGTGTGAATGGGTATCGGGTACACTGTACCCCTACCAATTCACCAAAAAAAGTGTCAAAATGTTAAAAATGACAAGAGACAATTAGGGACAAGTCCTTTATTAAAAAAAAAAAAACACTGTCCCGAGATGTGGAAACCTAGGCTAACAGCCAAATTTGAAAGGAAATTCCAATATCCATAATTTAATAGTTAATAATAGTTATTATTAGTTAATTTCAGATTTTTGAATTTTGGGGTTTTCTTATTTTCAATCTTATTTTTGGATTTTCATTCTTTTCAATTGTCGGATTTTCCTTCTTATTTTTGCATTTCCAAAATTTTTGGACTTTCTAATTGTTTCATTTCCGAATTTTCGAATTTGAAAATGAATTGCACATGCCTAATCCTCACTGACCTCACTGAAGGTGCATCTCTTAATGGCTCAACTCCCCAGATTACACTTCTCGGTTTCCCAGTTGTGACTCTGCAGCCTTTTATTCTTTAGTGAAAACTCAGAATAGGTGCTATGAGAGGGAGCAGGAGAAGAAGTTGAGTTGCTGATAGAACAGACTTCATTGCTTCTGCTTTGCACATCGAAAATGAGTAGCTTAACACTGTCAGCAGCTGCAGCTATGAAAGTGTGGGTTTGTTTTAAGCCTAATTTACTGCTTGAAAAAACTTGCACGTCCATAGCCTGGCCAGAGGTTCACTTTAGAGCCCACCTTCAACTTCTTTTTTTTAATAGCTCTGCACAAATGAAAATACAAAAAATACTCTTCTTGTGCTGTTCTCACCCTGGGGGTGGGTGGGGCTGGTCAGCCTGAAGTTGGGCTTCAAGGATTGACTGCTGGCTGGTTAGATTGATGGAAACATGAAGTTATGTTCTAAGGCACCTTTCACACTGAGGCACTTTACAGATGCTATAGTGCTAAAAATAACGTCTGCAAAGCGCCTTTAAAGCGCACCTCCTGTCACTCCAATGTGAAAGCCCGAGGGCTTTCACACTGGAGCGGTGCGCTGGCAGGATGTCAAAAAAAGTCCTGCAAGCAGCTTCTTTGAGGTGCTTTAGTAATGATGTATACACCACTCCTAAAGCGCCCCTGCCCATTGAAATCAACGGCGCTTACGGGTGCTTTTAACCCTTTTTCCACCACTAGCGAGAGTTAAAAGCGCCCCGCTAATAGCTGAACAGTGCCACTAAAATGACGGTAAAGCTCCGCTAAAAATAGCAGTGCTTTACCGCCGACGCCCCCAACACCCCAGTGTGAAAGGGCTCTAAGTGACACATTTTATTATAGAAAGCACTCTTCTATTAAAAATTCTTTTTTGGAGTAAATATTTTTAAATGTTACATTTGGCTCCCGGCAATATAGATTAAAAATCAAGGAAAAATTCAGCGTGGATCCTCCTTAGTCCATACCAGGCCCTTCAGGTCTGGCATAGATTTTAAAGGGAACTCCACGCCAAAATAAAAAAAAATGGTGTGGGTTCCCCTCCAAAATGCATACCAGACCCTTATCCAAGCATGCAGCCTGGAGGACAGGATAGGGTGGGGCGAGTAGCGCCCCCCCCCTCCTGAACCATACCCGGCCACTTGCCCTCAACATGGGGAGGATGCTTTGGGGACAAGGACCTCTTCCAGACAACCCTGGCCATTGGTTGTGGGGGTCTGTGGGTGGGGGGCTTATCGGAATCTGGAAGCCCCCTTTAACAAGGGGGCCCCCAGATCCTGCCCTCCCCATGTGAATGGGTATCGGGTACATTGTACCCCTACCCATTTACCAAAAAGTGTAAAAAATAAAAACCACAGTAGACAGTTTTTGACAATTCCTTTATTAAAAATAAATAAATAAATACGTGTCCCGCGATGTCCATCCATCTTCAATCACGCCACCCGACGGACCGGAAAAATAGAAAAAAAAAACAGAAAAAACTCCATCTCGTGAGTGCCCTTATAGCAAGTGGCTTGCTATGGTGCACTCGGAAGGGAGCAGGAGCCAAGAGCGCTGGCGGGGGACCCCAGAAAAGAAGGAAAGGGACCGCTCTGTGCCATACAGAGCAAGTAAGTATATCATGTTTATTAATTTACCTAAAAAAAATAAGCTTTACAATCACTTTATCAATTTATTTTATTTAAAGATAGCCAGTCACCAACATTTGTAAAATTCTGAACCTCTGCTCTTTTAATGGTGTAATAGTATAACCTGACCTTTCAAAGGTCATTCATTTATGTATTTATTCTATTCCCCTCAAGCAGAGGCATCAGGCTGCAAGGGCCTCCTATGGAGCAGGTTTAAGCATATTACTAAAATCAGAAAAACTGTCATATAACAAAGGTACTGTCAGGTTTATATGAATGAAAGCTAAAGGTCTGTTAAATGACCATTTTCCCCTCCTCTAGCAGCCCAGGTAGAGTATCCGTTGTTGTCCCTTAGCTAAGGTAGGTGACAGGGCATCCTACACAGAGGCCTTACAGCCTGACATCAAGGTAACATTTTGAATCTGACAGGGAAGACAATACAACTAAATAACAACACAAAGACCTATGCTGGAGAGGTAAGGCAGCACTGTTATAATAACTTTAGCTTTTAGATTCAGATTTTCCCAAATTACCATTCCTAACTGATTATCTTTTAATAGTGCGTAGCTAAAAACATAACAGAGATTCAGCGAACCATACAATATGAAAATGCTGTGCGCAGTAGGAAAGAAACTATATTTCTATACCCACAATATAATATGCGGCTCCAGTAGAAAAACATTTATTTTAGAAGAAAAACACACTATATTGAAGCCTTTAGGAAAGTATTGTACTACAATAAACATACTCACTTTGACATTTATTTATTTTTTCTATTCAAAGGGTACATATGTAAAGGCAACACAGATATTCTGTTAACCAAGATATGAAAAAAAACCTGGCTGCAATAAAGAAACAGCTTCAGCAAACACTGTGTAAAATAAAATTACAAGCTTAAAACAATGTTGAAGCTTAACCCTTTCACAAATGTGTAACACATATGTGTATAGAAATGGGCTTTATTCCTGGGGGCCGCACTGAGACCAGGTACTGAGACTGATCTGTTACTGACAGCTCTGGGTCTCTTACTAATGATTGGGAGCTGGGAGAACCGTCTCTCACTCACATGATCACTATAGTGTTTCTTGGACTTACTACAGGAAATAACACACACTTGTGGTATCGCTGGGATCCACTGGAGTAGAAGACTGTATTTTGCAGGTTTTTTTATGGTAATGGTGTAAAATGTACAGTTACATTTAAAAAAAATATATTTTTTTACTATTTTGGGTAAATTTTTTTTTGACACTAAAACAAAATCCAAAGATGTCCGTTAAAGCAGTGTTCCGCCAGGAAAAAAATAAAGTAAAAGTCTGCAGCTACAAATACTGTAGCTGCTGACTTTTAATATACAATATATACACTTACCTGTGTAGGGAGCCCACAATGTCAGCACCCCAGCTGATTTTAGGATCGGCTGTCGGGTGCTGCCGCCTCCATTCGTCATAAGGGAAACCGGCAGTGAAGCCGCGGCGCTGTCTCCCGGAAGTGGGGAATGGTACCTGTCAAAAACAGGTATTCCCGTCTCTACCCTGAAAGGTGCCAAATGTGGTGCCGGAAGGGGGAGGAAGCAGATCAGCGGAAGTTCCACTTTTGGGTGGAACTCTGCTTTAACATTATCAATCAAATGAAAGTCCAACCTGTCCTGAAAAAACATAGTTATAACATGGTTATAATCCAGCTGGATATGCTAAGTAGTTGCGATGAAATGTACAGTTTTACCAGCACATGTTAACCGCTTCAGCCTCGGAAGATTTGGCTGCTCAATGACCAGGCCATTTTTTGCGATTTGGCACTGCATCGTTTTAACTGACAATTGCGCGGTCGGGCAAAGCTGTACCTAAACAAAATTGATGTCCTATTTTCCCCAAAAATAGAGCTTTCTTTTGGTGGTATTTGATCGCCCCTGCGGTTTTTATTTTTTGCGCTAGAAAACAAAAGAAGAGCGACAATTTTGAAAAAAAACACAATATCTTTTACTTTTTGCTATTATAAATATCCCACATTTTTTCTCAAAAAATTTTTTTTCCTCAGTTTAGGCCGATATGTATTCTTCTACATATTTTTGGAAAAAAATCTCTATAAGCGTAAATTAATTGGTTTGCGCAAAAGTTATAGCATCTACAAAATAGGAGATAGATTTATGGCATTTTTATTTATTTATTTTTTTTACTAGTAATGGCGGTGATTTTTATCGAGACTGCGACATTATAGCGGACACATCGGACACTTTTGACACATTTTTGAAACCATTGACAATTATACAGCGATCAGTGCTATAAAAATGCACTGATTACTGTGTAAATGTCACTGGCAGGGAAGTGGTTAACACTAGGGGGAGATCAAGGGGTTAACTGTGTTCCCTATGTGTATTTCTAACTCTTGGGGGGGTGGGACTGTCTAGGAGGAGAGAGAGATCGGTGTTCATACATAGTATGAACACCCAATCTGTCTCTACTCCCCTGAAAGAACCGGGATCCAGCACTCGCATTGGGGTCGGGCACATGCTGCGGGTGAGCGCACACCCCTAGTGGCCAAAAGGTGAAGCGACGTAACAACGTTGTTTCGTTCAGCCATGCTATTCTGCCTCAGTAAAACTGCGGTGGCTGGTTGGCAAGCAGTTAAAGTTGCAAAATTAGGTTTGGGTGTTAAGGTTTGATTTGAGCTTGGTTATGAAGGGATTAAGACTTTAGTACTCCAGCAGATACATTCTGATCATCAGTTGGTGTATATATAATGACAATACAGGGATTTAGTGGACCCCATTAGAAAAATGGGGGTGCCATGACATAATAATACTGTGGGGCTTGAGAAAACTAACAAGTGATTCATGGGCAATCCAGTACATGCTATTTACAAAAAAACATTATGGCATTAATACATTTAGGGGATCTACTAAGACTTGCACAGACAGAATCAGGAGCAGCTGTGCATGGCAACCAATCAGCTTCTAACTCTAATTTCCGAAGCTTAGCTAAACACGCTGAAGATAGAAGTTGATTGGTTACTATGTACAGTCTGTTCCAGATTCTGTCTGCTCCGGTTTTAGTAAATTCCCTTGACACCCCCCCCCTCTTTGTCCTCCTACTTACCCCACTCTTCACCCCTTCCCCCATAGCCCCTCAACCTAACCTCCAACAGGGCACTTTTTAGGGACCACTGTGCTCCAAGACCAATGGCTGTCTTTCTTATCCTTTAGCCTCTGCCCCTCTTAATTTGAGAAAGAATTGGACTGGTGCTAAAGTGCTATTTTTCTTACTTTCATAGAGGTTTCCTTCTGCACAACCAATGGGTATCAGACAAAATGACAATGCATCAACATTATGTCAAGTTAGTGTTGTGAATTTGCTTTTGTCATATTTTTATCAGGACTAACACCATGTTTTAGCTGATTAATATGCTTATACCTCTTATGTACCTGATAGGTGCCCGGGCCCCACTGAGAGTAAAACAGGGACAAGGGACAAGAGGAACATGAGTGCCAGCAGATGTTTATAGGCGAACTTGCTGCTGGAGATGTCGGCTGGCAGGGCATCGGTTCAGGAATAGAAGCTCTGCAGGATGGACCACCTGGGGTTAGATAGGAACTTCACGTGTGCTGCAAGTTCAGGAAACGTGGCTTATCAGAGTTCCCAGGAGGCTTGTGGCAGGAATACACTGTGATGGATGGAGCAGATGCAGATGACAGCCAGGGAAAGCATTCGGTAGTAACCTAGAGCCGAATCAGAGATAGGATCGTGGTCATATGGGGAGCCAAGGTCAGCAACGGGTGGGCATTGAGGAAACAGAAGCATAGACAGGATCAATTTTGTTAGCTGAGGTCAGGAATGGGTGCACAGAGGTATAGGCAGAATCCAGGATCAGGTCAAAGGCAAGCTGAGTCAGCAACAGAAGTCATACAAAGGATACTAGCAGTACACAGGATAGGATACAGCTGAAGACCACTCAGGACTAATACTGAAACAAGACATCCTTTAAACAGGCCATCTGGCACCAACATTGATTGTGGACGTGCTTGTGCATCCCTGCACATGACCGCACGTGTTCCTTCGCATATGAGTGTGCCTGATCACAGCTCTCCATGTGATACCATGTGCATGCTCATGTCTCCGAGCCAGCCGTTTCACAGGACTTTCCTGACAGTACTATTGCCATCAACCTAAATAAATATTAAGAAACAAATCTTGCTCCACGATGTAAAAGTGGAACATTTTAGAACTACCTGAATTTGGTACATGAACCTACAGTATTTGTATTTTATGCTTGATTTATAGTATTGTTTTAAAGCTGATTTGTGCACATTTTCACTAGGTTGCATTTAGGTTATTTTAAAAGGGTGATAGCGTAAAATTATATATTTATACATTTTTTGGTTTGCAATAAAAGCTTGACAGACAATTCAAACCTTTCACCCTGTCTGTGTCCCCTCACTTTCTGTCACACAGAATGTCCCTGGAACAGGACGTAATGGAAAAGCAAAGAAACATAACAGTGCTTCAAACTTTTCCTCACTTTTTACTAAACAATATTTTTTATTCTGCTTTTTCTTCCATTACAGTTTACTCAAAAGCTATTTCTCTACCTGCACTTGTATAAGGGCTTATTTACATTTGTGATTAGGGGGTTGGGGAGGGGTGGTAAAAACACACAGTTGACCAGCACTTATACCACCCCAAAACCACTGTCCTTAAGCTGCAAAGGCAGTAGAGGGGGATACACAAAAAAATGATCCACCCCTGTTATATTTTGTGGGCATTACTGCCCACCAAACCTGGCCCATTCAACCAAACCATGTCACAGCAACGTGGTGTGACATTTAGAGAGAAGAGAACAGACAGTGGGGAGGCTACATATTTCTGCCAAACACCTCTTGAAAATTCTGCAAAGGCAGATTGCTTTTCAGAAGTGTGGCATGTATAAACATAGCCAAACAGTATCTTCTGTATTTGTCTAATCTTTACGTTAAAGGCTAACTCCACCTGTGTTACATGTTACACCTGTATTTAGGGTGTAACATGTTGCTAAGCATCTCCCTACACCCCCAGAGCCCTTCCCCCACATGACAGCATGTGGGGGTTCTTCTACCCACAACAGCTGTCACTGTTACAATCAGCATGGCTGTGAAGGGCTACGTCTGCACAACCGCATCATTTATTCACAGAGATCTGCAAATGAATGGACTAATCTGGCAGACATGGTGGCAGATGGACTTGTAGTTGTCAACATCAGAGAGCTGATGGAAGAGTCTGCAGGAGCCTGGCATTACACTCGCATTCCACCAATCGCAGGGTGAAATGCTTTGCAGGCTCCTGTAGAAAACAACAATAAATGCAATTTTTTTTCCTACAGAAAAGCATTTATTGTGATACCAGGAAAAGAGGAGTGCGGTGATGCAGCTGAGACTGCACTAAGGCGGTGAGAGGAGTCAGGTAAGGGGGGTAGGATAGGTAATTGGGCATTTTTTCCCTTAATTAACTCTAAATATATTTTCCTTATACGAACACTTTTTTTTATTATTTGTGTAATGTCAATTTGTCCTATGTCAATGACCAGCTCAGCATGCCTGGTTTTAGAATATGTTGGCATAGCAAAAGCAACGCAAAATGAAAATCTATCCAACCATGGTGTTTCTAATTCCGGTCCCAGCAGTGGCAGAAATGCATGCACAACTTTGTGCAAAATTGTGCCCAGAAATATTGACCTGCTACTTTTTAAATGATATTTATGTTCATGAAATATGTCCAGAATATGCCTTTGCACTATTTACCAAACAAATTTTTTTGGAAAACGCATATAGCGAACTACTCGTTTTGGAACTTTGACAGTAAGCTAACTATAAGGGGTGGTGGCGTCTAAGTAATGATGAGCTGAACGTAACTAAGTTTTGGGCAGTTCAGCAAATATGATCAAAGTTTGGATTCTGAATCTGAGCCTTATTGCAGTCAAAGGGAGCCGAATGTTATAAAACAGTAATGACATGGGAGTCTGGGCACTGCCCCCCGGGACATGTACTAAAGCATATTAAAAAAAATAAAACACTTTTTAGTGGGGAGCAGCAACTTTACCAATAATAATGACAGGAATAGTGTGCTAACACCTATAAGGAGCTAGAAATTGAAGGAAATGGCTGCACTCCAGCATAACAAAAGTCCATTTATTGAAAATAGTATAAGTACATGACACACATCACAGGTACATCCCCCTCTCCAACCTCTAAACACAGGTGTGGGGGGTCAGTAAACACACCTCTTGACTGCTTTGCATCAAATGCTTTTCATTGAGAACTATGAGAAAGGGGGATGACTCATTATGTCACATTGTTATGTGTCACAAAATGTCCAAATGTAAGATATAAAAATATAAAATATAGAGAGACATAAACATAAATGTAACAGAATCATTCCGCTCTTCTTATCTCTAAATGCTGAAAAAAATGCAAAAACAAAAATATACATTAACATGAAGATCCTAGGTTGCTATGTGGAGATATAATGGTGTATATATAAATAAATATATGCAACTAGTATAAGGAAAACAGCACATATAGCACCATATCTACCTGGCTAAACCAAAGGAAGTTCATAAAAGCTAAATGAATAAATATGAAATACTCGAGCTGAAATAATAAAATCTACAGTCTAAGTAGAAAAAAGGAATAAAAAGAAAAAAGAGAAAACATTACAAATAAAGAGGGAGAAAAACTCCCAATCCAAAGAACCCACAAAATGTATGGCCAGACCAAGTGTATATAAAATCATTTAACACAAAAGGATAACATAGCAAAACATTTCGTAATATGCCATGGAGGTTTTTCATTCCGCTTGTTGTGTCGCAGGGAAGTATATTGGATTTTTCATCTACAAACTCGCATTCTCATGGGGTTGAACTACGAATAGGATGTCAACCATTGTCACCAGCTGATGTACCTGTGATGTGTGTCATATACTTTTACTATTTTTAATAAATGGCCTTTCGTTATGCTGAAGTGTAGCCATTTCCTTCAATTTCTGGCTAATCACAGCACAAGGTGGGGCGTGCACCCATATGAGGAGTTCCACCTCACCTAACCACACCTGGACCTACTCACCTAGAGTGGTTTCCTTTCTTGCTTACCTATAAGGAGCTGCCAGCAAGATTCTATCATCATCTAAATAACATAAGTACAACATAAAAGATGACAGTGCTTCTTTTTTCGCCAAACACACACCTCCAGTATAATACTGAGGTCACACAATGTCCAGATACAAATCCAGAAAAGTCCAAAATGCTCTGTTAGCTACAGGCGATCTTTTAGTAAAGCTACTTTCAGTGGGAGGACATACTCAGTTCTGGTATGAATTTTAAGAGGGACCACACACACACACACACACACAAAGCATGAGATCCCTCCAAAAAAAAAAAATCAACAGCAAACCCTTATCTCAGCATGCAGCCTAGCAGGACCAGGAAAGGGATTGGGATGAGAAGGTGGCCCCTCTCCTGAACCATATCAGAGCACATGCCCTCAGCATTTACCATCCAACACATCATCTAGCAATGTAGGTCCACATCATTTACGATCCCCAACATCCACTGAAAGAATAACAATTACTGACACATGTCTACTTTCATTGCTTCATTCCCACCTAATGACAGGTCTGGTGGATGACAGCTGATTTAAACAAAGAGTTGTGGTCTCTCTCACCTTATATGGTAAATGATGTCACCTTTGAGACCTCACCACCTACTCATTCACATGGGGGGGGGGCTGTATCTGGGTGCTTCTGTATTATTAAAATGAGCTTCCAGATTCCAATAAGCCCCTTGCCAGCAGACCCCCACAGCCATCAGACCGGGGTTGTGAAGAAGAGGCCCTGTTCCTCTTCAACATGTGGACAAGGTGTTTTGCCAGGAGGGGTCACCCTTGACATGGTAACCTTAAATGTTGAGGGCATGTGGCCTGTTACCTGGTGTGGTTTAGGGGGGCTGCATGCTCACGCCACCCTTTCCTGGCCTACCCTGGTTTTGATGGAGTCTGGCATAGATTTTTTTGGGGGGGTTATTTTTTTTTATGGGGGTTCCCTTTTAAAGTCCAAACCAGACCCAAGGGCCTGGTATAGAATTTAGGGATGACCTCATTCCTTTAAGTTCATACCAGACTTGAAGAACCTGGTGTGAATGAAGAATTAACCCCCACACAGTTTTTTTTTTCAAATGTAATAATGTAATCAAAGGAGCTAACCATGTAAGTGAATGGGTCAGTGACATCACTAATTGGTAAGGACTCATGGTGCCCCTCCTCACACATCCCTGGCGTGGTGGATGTGGGGGTCTACCCTTCGTTACTCTGTCAAATGTGTGGTGTGTTTATATACAAGCAATATTTTTGGTGACCAAAGTCTTTTATTAAACAGAAAATAAATATGTCCTACAGTGTAAATCCATTGTCAGTCATGCTGTCCAATTAAGTAAATTCATGTCAGTCAGGACGAAAGATGCCAAGATAAGGAGGATCAGGGCTGCTATGTGCAAAACTATTGCACAGAGCAGGTAAGTATGATATGTTTGTTATTTTTTAAAAAATGGGTTTACAATCACTATAAACTTTATAGGTTAGGTAAATGTTAAAGGTTATTTTTTGATTTGAGGTTAAGAGTTACTTTTAAGTTATTGGGGAAAGGTTAAGCTGTAAAGGGTTAAATTGAGGTGAGGTATAGGGTTAAACGTTATGGTGAAGTTAAAGATAAGTTAGAGGTCACGGTTATAGATAATTATAATGTAATTAACATTTGTTATTTTCCCAGAAAGTCACATGCAGAGCACTGGACTTTCAGTGCCAAACACTAACATTTTTTTTTTTTTATTATTGAGTACGACCAGCCTAAAGTCATAGCTTCAATGTATTGTGGTGTAAAGTGACTGAAAAAGACACTTGTATATTGCATGAAACAATCAAAATGACACAAGTAGATAAGAACAATTTTTTTTTTTTTTTTACATATATCAAGCCAACAGAAGATTATTCTGTAAAGCTCACCACCTTCAGGAAGAAAAATGTATTTTAAAATGGTATAAAAATTGTCATGCCTGGAAAATTACCCAGATAAAAGGAAGTGACAGATTATTTAAATTTGCTTCGGTCATTACTACTTACACACTGCTCATTTTCTGTCATATCGTTATTTCGGCTTTTATTGCCTATTTTGTGATTTATAGTGAGACATAAAAAGACTGCCTCTCCTCAAGCAGCCAAAACAGTGATGTTATTCTGTTAGTGAATTTGATTGCATCCTCGTAGTCTTTTGATTCCAGTTGGCATTTAAAGATTGAACCACACGTGCCACACTACACCTTCCTGCATGATACCGTTCTCTGCCGATCCGTCTTATCTATAGCTGCGATGATGCACAGCCTTTTTCCTTTCTTTCTTTTGGAGGCTTGTGTGGTTTTCTTGATGTTTGTGACAGGCCACGATAGGGGAAACTCTTATCACTGTTGGGCTTGGAGGCCTCGGTAAATTGAAAATTGCAAATGAAATCCACTGGGTTTGAATTCATCAGCTATTATGTCAGATGACCTTTGGCAGCTGCTGATAAAAATGAGAGAATGTTAGCTCTGATCCAATTTTCAGCACTAACCATTCCTTTTCAAATCTATTCTCCGCCAGGCAGCAGACACATGGGAAGTGAAAATGATAGGGTTTCAAGTGAGCTTCATTGTGTTGCAGATTAAGATTTTCTACCCCTATTTCTAGAGGTCACCCCCCAGACCCCTGTCTAGTATCTACCTATTGTCCAATCAGTTTCAATATCTGCTTCAGCGGACATGTAAGCCATCCTTACAGATAAGTGCCTACAGGAGAAAATGTTGGACTTAATAGTTTTGCTTAGGAGACATGGAGGGTCATAGTATACTAATATTGACTGGCACATGTTAGTTTAATCTTCCCTTCTGTGGAATGTCACACTAGATTTTTTCAGAGAGCCTCATTCCAACTTGTTTTTTTCCTCCTCCTCGCTCCTCTAGCATAGCTGCAGTTTTTTATTTTTGCATAAATCTTTATATTCATGAATCAGAGATATTTCAGAACAGTCTGCCATAGACTAGCAGGTGCAGCTTTTCAGCTAAATGATGGAACCTGCAAACGGAATAATAATGCTGTAAACGTCAATACGGATAAACAATCTATTAGTCTCTTCCATGTACAGTTTCTGTTAAAATAAATTACATCCTGCCATATGGGTATGCCTTTTGAAAGCGGTGTATAACTTCGTCGATAAGTGTGTGACTGAATGGGTATTTAAATGTCCTATCCAGAGAAGCATCATCTGAAAATCTCTTAGTCACTGTTTGTGTCCTTGTGACTACAGGTGGCTAAAAAATAATGCTGCAATAGAATTCTTTGAATCCGGGTGACTTTTTCTTTATAGATTTATGGCAATTACAAGGTTGCTTTTTTGAAGGATGAGTTAATGAACCTCTTTCATGCTGTGTATTTTCAAATTCTCATCTACTGCCTTAATTAAATATTTAGCCTTTTAAGGCTTTCATTTTATAAAGTACAGGGTGTTTTTACCTGTTTTTTTTAAACCTTGCTGGAAAAAGAAAAAAAAGTTGAATATTTAGATGTTCTCATTGGAGTTTTTGCAGTTAGTAAATTGCTGTTTATTAGATTTTTGCCATGTTAATTATAGAGCATGATAAAAAAGGTGTTTTCTGACAGTCCCTAAAAAGGTAAAAAGCTGTGCAAAATGTAGTAGTTACTCATAGTAGAAAATTATGGATCATCTCCCAATGTTCCTTCTAATCGGAGATAACTAATATACATTACTGAGACATTACTAAACGTTGTACGGTATGATTACCCAAGCCAATAGTGTATGCATTACCATAAGAGAAAAAATACAATGCAACTCTCCTACTATCCTAGAACAATTCAGAATATAAGGCTACTTTCCACAGACTGATTACATTAAATATCCCTAAGGATGGTGTACACAGTTAATTCTTTTTTTTTTTTTGTGAGATTTCCCCCTTTTTAAAATAGTGACATCACTTTAAAAGAATTCCTGGTATTGTACATTAAATGCCGTATTTACAACATTATAAAAGGAACGAATGTTGCTAATGAATTGTGCATGGCGAATATGCTTATATTATGACCCTAAATATTTTTTCTGCTTGTAGAAGACCAGTTGGGAGTGGTTCTCTTTTAAGTTTGTTTTCTAATAAGTAGGGATGAAACCTGACATGTTCAGATCCTAGTCCAAACCCTATTGAGCTATCCTGCCAGGAAGCTGTCACTGTACTGGACCAATCATAAGTGACCAGGGTATTCCTTGGCCCACAGCCTCACGTATCTCTGCCCTTGTATACGTGCTGCTGTGGGGCGGGTAATGTCTTGTCTGCATATGACTGGCTCAGTATAGGATAGGTGGATGTTTCCTGGTGGGATCAGACTAGGAACCAGACATGCCTAAGCTGATCCCTACTAACAAGGCAGAGGTAACATGGTCCATAACATAATAAATGAGAAAAGGAAAGTTGATCTTTACAAATTACCACAATGTTTAACCAAAAAGACTTTGGAGATTTTAATGCCCCATACACACGGTCGGATTTTCCGACGGAATATGTTCGATGGGAGCTTGTTGTCGGAAATTACAACCGTGTGTAGGCTCCATCGGACATTTTCCATCGGAATTTCTGTCACACAAAATTTGAGATCTGGATCTCAAATTTTTCAAAAACAAAATCAGTTGTCGTAAATTCTGATCGTTTGTACACAATTCCGACGCACAAAGTTCCATGCATGCTCGGAATCAAGCAGAAGAGCCGCACTGGCTATTGAACTTCATTTTTCTTGGCTCGTCGTACGTGTTGTATATCACCGTGTTCTTGACGTTCGGAATTTCCGTCAACATTTGTGTGACCGTGTGTATGCAAGACAAGTTTGAGCCAACATCCGTCGGAAAAAATCCATGGATTTTGTTGTCGGAATGTCCGATTGTGTGTTCGGGACATTAGAGTTCATTCACACCAAGGTGTCAGTTTATGATCCCCAGAATCGCCGCTGATCACAGTCCATAAACAGTTTATGAAACAGAGATAATCGGGGGAGAAGTTTTTGAACATGTTCTCCCGCTGATGATCTCCGCACACAGAGAATCCTCATTGACTGACACAGTAACGGCCAGTTTATGAAGCTGTGATCTCAGCGCTTCACTGGCGATCTGTGTAAGAATTCACACTCCCCGATTCACCAGCTCAGAGGTGGAGAATCGGGGAATAAAGAGGGAATCCCGGGGGATCTGAGGGGGAAGGAAGAACATTTTTAACTTCCTTCTACCTCATTCAGACCCCTCAACACTGTAACCATGTCCCCCTGTCATTTATGTGTATACATATATATACATATATATATAATGTGTATATGTGTATATATATATATATATATATATATATATATATATATACATGTATATATAATGTGTGTGTGTGTGTACACATATATATAATGTAGAGGGACTCGTTATTTTATTAACATTAACCACGCCATCTGTCAGTGTACTGAGCGGTGATAATTTATCACTGCTTAATAAACTGACATCTCTGTGTTTCTGTGAATTTCTGATACTGAATTCTAGTAAAGTTTCACGAGATTCCAGTATCAGGGGCCGTTCTCCACTGTTGGAAACGTTTGTAGATCGCTTCACTCCTCCGAATGTGAAGCGATCTACTCTGCATAAACTGGCACACAGAGAAGATAGATCTCCTCTGTTAATGCCAAAGAATGAAGCAGTGAATAGATTTCACTGCTCCATAAATGGACACCCAAGTGCGTTGAGCTGTGTTATCAGCATTAATTATTGCAGGTTTAAGGCAAAAGTACATGGAAAACAATTCCAATTCACACCATACATGTGCAGTGGTGTGTGTTGCAAAAAAATGCAGTATGTATTTAGGGCAACACACTGCAGTGTATACAGTGGAATGAAATGTAATTTTGTTGCATTTAAACTTAAAGAAAGTTTAAAAAAGTTTAAAAAAGGAAAGCTATAAAGAGTGCAATGCATTATAATAACGCATTGTATTGCCCTACACAAAAAATGCACCAGTGGGTGTGCATTATACCAAAAAATAACACATGCCCACTGGTGTAAACAAGCCCTGTCACTAGCGTTAACACATCAGTCTTTGTATTTCTGAATCCCCTCCTGCCAGTCAAGGCTCAATTCACAAAGCTTCCTAGAAATAGTTGTTGTCTATACCTGCTACGCCAGTGGCTGCACAGTCGCTGGATGTTATAGTTCACCATAACAACCATTAATGCTGTGCAAAGATAAAAAAATAAAATGTGGAGTTCCTCCCAGAATTTGAAAGCTACCTTTAAAATAAGAGCCCTCCAGACATCTGACTCTACTGAAATGAGAAGAGGTATATAGTACACCTGGTTACTCATTAACAAATAGAAAGATACAAAGTATCCATCATCAATCACATTTTCCAGCAATGTTGGTTAATGTCAATCACGATGAACAATACCCACTGACCCACCAATCCTATGTGCTCCAGACAAACTCTTGCCGTGAATGACCTTTCCCCAGCTGGTAGCTGAATATAAAGGGGTGGAGGATGCTTGCTGACAACACTGACCAAATATGGTCATGACAATATTTAGTTAAAGGATAACTCCACTTTCGTGGGGGGAAAAAATAGCAAATAAAGAAAAAATAATATAGCATGTACAATTGCGATACAAGTCATATTGTAAATGAATGTTATAAAAAAAATACCTTTCCTTTTCAATCTGCAGCCACTGTAACTTTCTATAAATGCAATGCAATGTGGCTATCTGTAGTTGTGTACTGACCACTCCCCAGAAACATAATTTCCTGCTTGTGCGATTGGCTCACCAATTTTCCCAGAAGTCTGCCTAAGATACAAGTCAGATTTCAGGCATCCCCTGCAATAAAAATGTAATTTTTAGTGAGATACCTCCAATAGGAACACGTCTATAGGTATGCAGGCCCAGCAGCTTTCCTCATTAGTGCTCTGTAGCTGCACAGCTGACTGATAATTATGAAACCCCTCCCATTAGACCTACTCAGCAGGCACAGAGGAACAAACAGGGATTTCTTCAGAATAACAAAAGGTAGGAAACCGTAACAAAGGTAATCCTTGCAATGTACATAGATCAACCAGAGGGGAATGTTTTTTTTCTCAACAAAAGTGGAGTTACACTTTAACCGCTTCCCAACAGCCTCACATAGATATACTGCGGCATAAGGGCACGTACAGGCAGGTTAACGTACCTGTGCGTTGCCCTTTAAGAGGCGGCTTGCAGGCACGCACCCGCTGGGAGCCCCGTGAGCATGATCACGGGTCACGCGGACTCAATGTCCGCGGGGATACATGCGATTGTGTCACGGAGAGGAAGAACGGGGAAATGCTGGTGTAAATCAGCATTTCCCCGCTCTGCCTAGTGACACTGACACTGATCACAGCTTCCTGTAATCGGGAGCGGTGATTAGTGTCGTGTCACACACAGCCCCTCCCCTCCACAGTTATAATCACTCCGTAGGGCACACTTAACCCCTACAGCGCCACCTAGTGGTTAACCACTTCACTGCCAGTCACATTTACACAGTAATCAATGCATTTTTAATTGCACTGATCGCTGTATAAATGTGAATGGTCCCAAAATAGCGCCAAAAGTGTCTGATCTGTCTGCCATAATATCGCAGTCACGATAAAAATTGCTGATCACCGCCATTACTAGTGAAAAAAAAAATATTAATAAAAATGCCATAAAACTATCCCCTATTTTGTAGACGCTATAACTTTTGCAAAAATCAATCAATAAACGCTTATTGTGATTTTTTTTTTTAAAATATGTAGAAGAATACATATCAACCTAAACTGAGGAAAAAAAATGTTTTTTTATATATTTTTTGGAGATATTTATTATAGCAAAAAGTAAAAAATATTGCTTTTTTTTCAAAATTGTCGCTCTTTTTTTGTTTATAGCGCAAAAAATAAAAACCGCAGAGGTGATCAAATACCACCCAAAAAACGCTCTATTTGTGGGAAAAAAAGGACGTTAATTTTGTTTGGGAGCCACGTCGCACGACCGCGCAATTGTCAATTAAAGAAACGCAGTGCCGAATCGCAAAAAGTGCTCTGGTCTTTGGCCAGCCAAATGGTCCGGGGCTTAAGTGGTTAATGATGTCACCAGTGATCACACTTTTCTTTTTCATTAAGCTGCTAGCTGGGCAGAAGTAATTCATAGTTTGCATTTTTCAAGAGCGGATCATCTAGGTGAGGAAGCATGCTTTGTTTTGGTAGGTATCGTTCATTGTGATTGACATGGATCTACATCGCTGGATGACATGATTGACTTGATGAAGTTATATCATGGGACTTTTTAGTTTTTTTGTACTTTAACCACTTCCCGCCCAGGGTACGTCATATGACGTCCTGGACTTTGAGTGGGAATACCTGAATGATGCCTGCAGCTACAGGCATCATCCAGATATCATCCTTTTCAGCCGGCGATTCTATGCACCGTAAGAACAATCAGTTCAGCAGCTTGATCATTCTTACAGGCGGGGACGACCCCCCCCTCCTACCGCCCTCTGGTGCTTCTCCCTGCTCGCCCCTGCGATCGGCGAGCCGGAGAATGAACCGGTCGCTGCCGGAAGTTTACCATAGAGATTTCTGGTGACCAGATGGTCCCCAGTCATCTCTATGACCCTCAGAGGCCCGGGCGAGACGTTAAAAAAAGGTAAAATAAAGAATAAAAAAAATATAAATCATCCCCGTCCCCATGTGCTTGCACACAGAAGCGAACGCATACATAAGTCGCACCCACATATGTAAACAGTGTTGAAATCACACAGGTGAGGTATTGCTGCATGCGTTAGAGCAAAAGCAACAATTCTAGCTCAAGACCTCCTCTGTAACTCTAAACATGTAACCTGTAAAAAATTTTAAAGCATCGCCTATGGAGATTTTTAAGTGACATGACATGTTAGGTATCCATTTACTCAGTGTAACATCATCTGTCAATGGACCCAGCAGCAGGACTCGGAATGTGCCCGCACGGGTGTCCCCATGGAAAGCGTCTCTCCGTGGGGGCACCTGATGAAGGGGAGTAGCCAGGATTGCCCCCGGGACACCCCAGAAGAGGTGGATCGGGGCCGCTCTGTGCAAAATCCTTGCACAGAGCAGGTAAGTATGACAGGTTTGTTATTTTACACACAAAAAAAATAACCTGTACAATCAATATGAATTAGAATCAATTAGAATATGGAAATGCACATACCTTAAAAGTTTTGTCCAGATTACTCAATAATATACATTATTTTTGTAAATGTAAAAGGTGTGTTTTAAGAACTAATGAAAATTAAGTAAGGTATTTAAAATATCAAAGTAAATTAATTAACATTTATTTATTTGTTGAAAATGATAACATTTTTATGTTAACCACTTACGGACTTACGGTCATTATACATCGCTAATTTGAAGAGGAATATTGTTGCTATGGCAGCAGTTAGCTGCCATAAACCTGGTATCACCTTCTTCAGCGGGCGGTCCGCTTTCAGATAAAAGTGGTCTCTGCGGCGCATTCGCCCCGAGATCACTTTTATCGGCGGCGGGAGAGGGCCCCCCTCCGGTGCCCTCCACTGCTTACCGGAGCTGTCGGTAGCGGCGGAGGCAATCGGATCCTTCTTCCTGCTAGGCATGGAGACGAGTGAGGGAAAGATGGCCCCCACCCATCTCCATATCATTGCAGGCTGGAAGCAACATCAAAACGTCACTTCTGCCCATAGCTCTGAAAGGGCCATTTTTTTAAAATTGCATTTTAGTGTAAATATGAGATCTGAGGTCTTTTTGACTCCAGATCTCATATTTAAGAGGTGCTTTTTTTCTATTACAAGGGATGTTTACAATAAAAGTGACACCATTTTTTTTTTTAAAAGAACAGTGTAAAAATAAAAAATAAAATGTAAAATAAATAAGAAACGCGCCTTGCCCCGCTGAGCTCGCCTGCAGAAGCGAACGCATATGTGAGTAGCGCCCGAATTTGAAAACGGTGTTCAAACCACACATGTAAGGTTTTGCCGCGATCGGTAGAGCAAGAGAAATAATTCTAGCCCTAGACCTCCTCTGTAACTCAAAACATGCAACCTGTAGAATTTTTTAAATGCAGCCTATGGAGATTTTTAAAGGGTAAAAGTTTGTCGCCATTCCACGAGCTGGCGCAATTTTGAAGCGTAACATGTTGGGTATCAATTTACTCGGCGTAACATTATCTTTCACAATATATATTCACATATATAATGTTTGGGGGTTCGCTTTTCAAAGTATTTTATTGATTTTTCAGGAAAAAGCTTACAAATCATCAGCATTAAATGATGGAGTACACAGCAGGGAAAATCAAACCCCCTTGGGGGTACATTTCAAACTTGTGAGAGTAGGTATGAGTAGGATTCTAGGCTGAGGCAGTACATTACAACCATTCTAGTACAAAATTCGAGCACTTAAACCCTAAAACCTTGAGAATTGAGCTGGGTGAGAGGAAGGGGGGGAGGGAGAGACCGACAGCACCCCGAATGGGAACACACTGTGCTAGAATGGAGCTCTCCAGCCCCTCCCCGTCCTCCCCCCCATCAGACATAAAAAGGCACTTGACGTCTAACAAAGTCGTTAAAGCCTACGTCAAAAGCTTTTCTTGGGGGAATGACCCCCATGGTTCCCTACTGCTGCATGTAATAAAACAGACAACTCATCAACTTGTTAAATCAAACAGATAAATAAAAAAGAAGAAAGAAGAAGAAAAGGAGTAGAGATGAGAGCGGGAAGAGAGGAAGAGAGAGAAAAGAGTAGTCAGAAGCCAATCCGCGGGAGGACTCCCCCCCAACCCCGAGGCAGCCCCACGCCTCATGGTTGAATCCCTGGAATCAGGGAAATGCCCATGAAGTTGGCCCAGGGTTCCCAAATAGCTTCAAATTTCTCTTTGGTGTTGTTCAGAGTGCTGGCAAGTTTCTCTTGGGCCATGATCCAAGAGATTTTGCGGGTAGCAGCTTTGAAGGAAACCCTAGGTTGTTTCCATGCCTTGGCAATAGATAGCTTAGCTCCCAGCAAAATGAAATGAATCAATTTACGTGCCAGTTTAGGTGTTTTAGGTAAGTGGTCGTTTAATAAAGCTAAGGCGGGGGATCTCGGGATCTGGACTCCAGTAACTTTCTTAATCATGCGGAAAATCCTGCACCAGAAAGGCCTCAATCTTGGACATTCCCAGAAGATATGAGCCAGGGAGCCCCTGAGCAGACAGCCCCTGAAGCAACCGGGGTCCGTGGAGGGGAACATTTTGGCCAGTCTCTCCGGCGGGAGATACCATCTTGTGATAACCTTCACGCTGGATTCAACCAGAGAGATGTTCAAAATGCTCTTGTATGCCCTGCTAAAGGCAACCCTCCATTTCTCCAGGGTCCACTCCACGGAGAGGTCTGACTCCCAAGCTATCATGTATGAGGTCTTGGTGGACTGACTAGCGAGTGACTGATAGATGATGGATATTCCACCCCTCTGCTCCGTAGCCTGACCGCACCACATTTCATATGGGGGTGAATGTATGGTTTGAGGGTTTGTCTTTTCCCAGCTGAGTTAGGAAGTGTCTGATCTGCTGGAAACGAAAGGTCTCGGAGTTAGGCATCTCTAGCTGATTCACACAGAAGGCCCTGGTGATAGGCCCCAAAGATGTGAAGTAGTGTCCGATCCGGTACAGCCCCTTGTTCAGCCACCAGCGAAATGCCTTAATGTCAGTTCCCGGGGGAAAGTCAGGATTATTGAAGATGTGAGCCAGGGGGTGTCTGTAGGAAGTTATGGATTGAAGGTTTCTGAGAGAATCCCATAATTGAAAGGATTGCGAGAGGATAGGGGATAGAATGGGGGGATGTTTTTTGGGGGGGACCCATAGGAGAAAATCGATAGTGAAAGAAGGGACCGCCTGTCTCTCAATCAGAATCCAGTCCGGTCTTTCAGCCTTCGCGTATACCGTCAAGATCTGGGCTATGTCCTGGAGAATGTGCCTGCTGGAACCTGAAGTTGCACCCATGATCTACTGATCACTAGTGCAATGCTTCGCAGTCTCCTTTGGGAAAAATAATAAATTAATATTTTTTTTCCTGCAAAAATATGTGCATTTATTATTTTTTTCCCTAAAGGTGAACTAAGCCTTTAACTTTAGTTTAGCCTACATGGAGGTCTGAGAACGAACTGGATCACAATACCAGCTGAGCAGAACTGATAAGTCTTTGGCAGAAAAAAATACCATATTTAAAATGTGTATACAGCTATTTTCCTATAGTTCAGCTTTATTCATAACAATACAGTGCCTATTGGGATGACACCTCTCTCCTTTCTATTCATAACAATAATCAGTCTAATTCAGTTAGGCAGTGTAGAGAGAAATGGTAGGATATGTTAATTGTTAAATCATAGCGATCAGATTTTTTTATTTTTAACTCTTGATTATAATAAACTAAAATCTTGTTTTTCAAATAATTGATTCCTGCATTGCCTTATTGAATAAGCCTGTAACATTATTCAGTCTTCATTTTAGGAGGTGTAAAAACTGCAGGTTAAAGAGTATGGAATTGCTGAAATTCCTAATTACACACTACATTTTATATTCTACATACATACTCAGTTAATAACTTTTTTTCTAGTTAAAAAAAAAATACAACTTGGTTATCTGTAAACATTCTGCTGAACGCTCATTCTTTCTTGCCGCATCAACAAATATTTATTGTGTACGGATTACAAATATATAGCCAGTGATAAAATGCACCTTATCTCAGGTTTGTGCGTGGCTGTACGTATCTGAATGCATTTTGAAGGATGTAGATTCAGCATACATTTTATCCTGTTGCTTTCAACTGGCAGAAAATAATAACAACTATATTTCAGAAAACATGTTCTGCTCATAGCTTTTCCTGTATGACTACCACACACAATTCTAAAATATGGGTAAATGTACAATTACCTTTACTGATGGATCATAAAAGGTTTAAGTTCTTGATTTTTTAGGGTTAAATTACAAATATAACATGTGGGATTCTACAGCGATATTCTTATATTACCAGTTATATTTTAATATACATTATTGTTTTCAAAACCATGTGCAGTAACCAACAGCAATTAACAGCTGAGCCCAGTAAACAGACATGAAGTTTTGTAATAAATATTACATGTGCTGTATGTGCATAAATAAATGCAGCCACTGTGCCCACATCATGCTAGTTCAAATCCAGCAGCTTTGCACAGAGTAGTGTAATGCCGCGTACACACGAGCGGACTTTACAGCAGACTTTGTCACGCTGACTTTTCAACGGACTTTACGATGGACTTTCCGAATGAACGGACTTGCCTACATGCGATCAACCAAAGTCCGACGGATTCGTACGTGATCACGTACGACCGGACTAAAACAAGGAAGTTCATAGCCAGTAGCCAATAGCTGCCCTAGCGTCGTTTTTAGTCCGTCAGACAAAAGTATTGCCAAAGTCGAGTTTCATCTGGTGGGCACAAATCAAGCGGTTTATGGGCAGGTGGAATTCCCGCTGAATTTCAGCCAGCCGAGCACTTCTGGTCTGCTTTAGTAGATCTTTCAACCCTGGGTACTCATTTAGGAAACGCGGCATGGCACATGTGTCCACTTTCCCTGTCTAAGGGCAGATAGGAGGTTTGTGCCATTATCACACACCACCATTCCTGGCTCCAGCTGGCGGGGCGTGAACCACCTCTGCAGAGCTGCAAGAATCTCTGCTCCTGTGTGGTTCCTGTCCCCTAGACAAACTAGCTGAAGCACTGCCTGACACCTTTTAGCCTGACTCATTAAATAGCCCTTTGAACGCTTAGGGGGTACTTGAGGTTCATAGTATAATTCAGCAGAGGAGGGCATGGAGAAGGAGGAGGGGGTAGAGCTGATGAATCTCACATCTACACCAGCTGTATGGAGACATGAGGGCACAACAAGCTTCAGCACTGGGCCCTGTCCTGCATCCTTCTGAGTTGCAAGCAGAGTTACCCAGTGTGCTGTAAATAAAATATATCATCCCTGCCCATGCTTGCTGTACCACGTGTCAGCAGTAATGTGTACTTTGAGACTGACTGCCTTGCCCAACGATGCCGCAACATTGCCTTCCATATGATGGTAGAGAGCTGTAATGGCCTTATGTGAATAGAAATAGTGACTGGGAACCTGCCATTGTGGTACAGCACATTCTGCAAATTCACGGAAGGGGCAGAATCCACCAGGCAGAAAGGTAGATGTTGTAGAGCCAACAGGTTTGACAACAGATGCTGGGCATGTGGGTGGAAGGGATTGTATTTTTTTTTTTGCTGCAGCAGACGGGGCAGAGAAATTTGCTAGCTATAGTCTACAGTTGGTGGTGTGCTGCAAGGACCTGGGACACCCTGCGCTATACCATCAGCTCTGTCAGTGGAGGCTGCTGAGAGGTCATGAGGTATAGCAGGGACAGACTGGGGTGAGTAAGGAGGAGGGAAAGATTTTTGCCCCTTTTGTGTGGCGTTTAAGTGCTCTTGCCAGTGGGCTGAGTGGTGGAAGGTTAAATGCCTTGTGAAACATGTGGTACCCAAATGGTTGGTGTTTTTGCCATGCTTGATGTGCTTGAGACAAAGTTTGCAAAAAGCAACAGTGCGAAGGTCTGCACGTGTACTAAAAAAGGCCCAGATAGCTGAGCTGTGGGAAGTGGACCGGGAGATAACAGCTCCCTCAGTTTATCCCTCTGCTCTATCCGGTACCCAAGTCAAGTCAGTGACCTCATCATTATCATCTCCTCCATCCTTATTACCACTGGAGAAAACTTGGCAATACAGTGTGGCTGGGGGAACATGAATGCCAGTTTGTGTATCAGTGTTCTCCCCTCTCTGTAGGCTCATGTTTCTGCCTTCCTCAACCTCAGAACCAACATCTGAATTGAGTAATGGCTGTTTATCGTAAATTAGCAAGTGGCTGATGATGTGTTCAAATAACTCTGCTGACTCCTCCATGCATGATACTGGGGCTATGGCAGGAATAGAATAGCTGTAGACAAGAAGGCAGGTTTTGCCACTCTGGCAGCTGCAGGGAACTGCACACTAGTCCCTGCTTGGGTGATGGAGGATGAGGATGGTTTAGCAAGCCAGTCCACCCCCTCCTCTGCATGCTGTGGCTGGATAGCATGGGCAACATCACTAAACAGAGGAAATTATACCCTGCCTGAGGACTGACCATACCCACCTTTGCCTGTGGACAGATATGCTGCTGGCCCCCTTACATTGCCATAGGAACGTCTGCCTCTCCTTGCTGTCCTCCCAGACATGATAGGGGATTGGGGGTTGCTTATTAACAAAATGTAATAAAGATGTATAAATGTGTACGTGGATGTACTTTAATCAATGGAAAGTGGTGTTTGGTGCACTTTAATTTGAGTATTCACTACACAGACATACTCCATGGATACATTATAATGTACTGCGTCAAATGTGCAGTAACGGACAGAACTATATGGCATTAAACTTGCAGTAATGCAATTAAAAATATGGCATTAAATTTGTAGTAACGCAATAAAATATATGGCGTTAAACTTGCAGTAAGGCAATTAAATATACGGCATTAAATTTGCAGTGATGCACAGAACTATACGGTATTAAATTTGCAGTGACATACAGAATTATACGCATTAAACTTGCAGTAATGCACAGAACTATATTGCGTTAAATTTGCAGTAACGCAATTAAATATACAGTGTTAAACTTGCAGTAACGCAATTAAATATACAGTGTTAAACTTGCAATAACGCACAGAACTATACGACGTTAAACTTGCAGTAACGCCATGAAATATATAGCGTTAAACTTTCAGTAATGGACAGAACTATATGGCATTAAACTTGCAGTAACGCAATGAAATATACAGCGTTAAACTTACAGTAACGCACAGAACTATAAGGCATTAAACTTGCAGTAACACACAGAACTATATGGCGTTAAACTTGCAGTAACGCACTGAACTGTACAGCGTTAAACTTGCAGTAACGCAAATGAAATATACTGAATTAAGCGTGCACTAACGCACAGAAATGTACTGCGTAAAATGACACGTATCGCACTGAAATATATGGCATTAAACTTGCAGTAATGCAATAAAATATACTGTGTTCTGGCCTCAGAATCTTCAAGGTGCGTTTTGGCAAAGCTCAGTCATGACTTCATGTGACCTTTCTTGAGGAGTTGTGTTTTTTTTTCTTCTTTCAACCCTCCAATACAAGCCACATTTGTGAAGAATTTGTGATATTCTTACATGCACACAATGACCACTATTTGTCATACATTCCTGCAACTGCTTCAGAATTGCTGTAGGTCTCTTGGTAGCCTCTCTGACCAGTTTCCTCCTGGCTCTTTCATCCAGTTGGGAGTGGCGTCTTGATCTAGAGAGGGACTGTGTTGTACCAAATACCTTCCACTTCTTAATAATAGACTTCACTGTGCTTCTAGGAATTGATAAAGCCAGTGAATTTTTTTTGTATCCATCTCCAAACTTGTGCCTGTCCACAGCTTTATCCCGGAGATCCTTTAACAGTCTCTTGCCACCCATAGTTAGTGTTTGCTTCAGTTGCTCCAGGAAAGTTCTTTTCATGCTGAGCTAATCAAAATGACCACAGCTAATTACAGTTGAAAGTCAAATGGCTTTGTGTGTTATGAAGAAGGTGATTAGCTACACCTGATTGAGTTTGCAAGTCATTTTTAGGAGGGTGGTGATCCTTTTTCCAACTCAGTGATTCTGTTTTAGATTTTTTTTCCTGATATGTTGGTGTTATATCTTTCAATTGGATGTTATGAGTTGCACTGAGCAAATACAGCTGGATAAAACAAATCCTGTGTCTGTCTTACTTTAAGGCTGCAAAGCAACAAAATGTGATTATTTTAAAGGGAGGTAAATCTTTTCTATACCCACTGTAAATGAAAAATTTAGCAGTAGTATTATTACAACTTCCTCCTGTTTATTAATGAGCCAGCACCTGGGGGCATCCTAAGAACTAGTGACTTCCCCCCATCTGGCACATTCAGCTGTCAACTAAAGATTCCCTGACTGACAGGTGAATACAAACTGTGGGGAGTGTAACATATTAAAAAACTTGAGGACCCCAAAATTTATACCAAGCATTTTAAGCCTAGTATTGGTTTTAATGGGGACCTCATAAAAAAAACAGCACCCCCAAATATCACACCAGACTTTTTGAGTCTCCTATAGATTGTAACGGAGAACCTTGAAAACAAGGTAAAAAAAAACAAGGAAAAAACTATGAGGACCCTCCAAAGTCCATACCAGACCCTATCCAAACACGCAGCCTGGGTGCCCAGGAACAGGGACAGAGAGTGCATTTCCCCATTTCCCTGAATACCAGGCTATATGCCCTCAACATGGAGGGGGGGGTACCTTGCCAGGGGATACCCTCTGGCAAAACACTTTGTCCCTATGTTGATGAGGACAAGGGACTCTTCCCTACAACCTTGAGGGAATCTGCGGGCAGGAAGCTTATCAAGATCTGGAAGCCTCCTTTAAAAATGAAGGGATTCCAGGTATCACCCCCCCCCCTTCATGTGAATGAATGTAGAGGGTACGTAGCACTGAAACCTGCGGATGAGTTTCCAGGTTAAGTCATTGACCATATGTAAACATGACCATTTGTGGGCAATGACATCACTGGGATTTCCAGCAATAGGTGAATAGGACTGGTAATGTTACAATGGGCATCCTTAACAATCATTGAGAACAGGAACCTGTCATGTATAAAAACAGCGGTAATACCTCTATTATACATGATGTTTGGCTCCTGAACATGACAGGGGATACAAAGTATCACAGCCTCAGCATATGTACAAACCCCCCGGGCTGCTGTGTAAGTTAAGGGGGTGGTTGGGGGGATTATTTTACCCCCCCCAGCCACAAGTGTGAGCAATTCCCTACATTGGTTCTCAGTTAGAGAACTGCCCCTTACACTGGTTGACAAATTAGAAGTGCCCCCTTACACTACTAGTCAGTTGAGACGCACCCAATTGCAGTTGTTAGTAGAGAAGTTACCCTTTACAATGATGGTCATTGAGGAAGTTCCCCCTTAACACTGGTAATCATTGGAGAAGTTCCCCCTTACAGTGGTGGTCAGTGGAGGAGTTACCCTTTGCACTGGTGGTCACTGGAGAAGTGCCATTTTACATTGGTGATCACAAGACAAGTGCATCTAATACAGTATACTGTACTTACAGGCACAATCCTTATTGCATGTGGACTGTCTGTGTGCAGTGAGGATTGGGCCTTAACATCACAGCATAAGTGCATGGAGTGTCCAGGAGCATCGCTCTGACTTTCCTTATCTGCATACTTGATTCATGTCTGTCATTTAGGCTGAAAAAGGTGAGGCAGCTAGCATTTCCAAGTATGGGGCCACCAATGGCTGCCTACATAATTCTCTCAGTATATATTACCTTTAAACCAAGTAAGTGTTCCAGACAAAGTCAAGAAATAGCAGATAGTTACGAATGAGAAATAGTTAATCACCTACTCAGCAAGAATTCTTGAGCTGCTGTAATTAAAACTACAACATTATTGATTATAAGAACTTGCTCCAGCGAACCATTAGAGTTGATTTTTTACTGTAAGAAGGTTAGAAGTTTGTTTCAACAGGCTTGCAAGAAAAGCAATTTAATTTTATTTAAGCCTCTTTACTCAACGGTTAGCTAAAATGTTTTGCTGTGGCCACAAAGATAAAACAACTTTAAGAAATAAAACTGCAATACTTGCACAAAAGAAGAACAAAAAAAAAAACAGCAATTGTACGGGACTACGGCACATTCTACAGTCCATTCTACAGACTTACCTGTCACCCTCTTTTACCTATATACTTTGGGGTTTTTTTTAAACAAAATTGTGCTTGTTCTAGGTAAGGATTGCCATGAGTACATATGTTTTGCTGTGACACTCATGATAAAGCTGAACTCTGGCCAAACAACTAGATACAAATTTTAATAAATTAAATTTGAACATCAGAAAATATTTATGATCCTGTTTAGCAAAATTTTGATTTACATATCTGCCACCATAGGTGTGCACAGCCTATTGCATTAGGCTGCGCACCCCAAAGTTCAAAAACAGAGCAACAGAGACTGTGGCTGGGGGCGTTCACATGCCATGGCTGCGATGCTATGCTTTGCAGCCATGGCAGAAATTATAGAAGCACGTGTAATGAGTCCTTAATATTTCTTTTATTATTTTTTTGGGATTGTATATGTTTTGTTTTTTAGATTTGTATTTAATTCCTTTTTTAAGTGCTCTCTTGGGGGGCTTTGGGGAAATATCAGGGGTCTAAACAGACCCCTGATGTTTCACATTTAAGACCAAGAAATTAAAGGAGAACATAAATGAATAAGTCCCTTTCCCTGCAGCCACAGCTGCACAGATGAATGAATAGGAAACACTCACAGGCTTCCTGTTCATTCACAAACTGAAGCATAGTAAACATAGTTTACAATGCCTCAGCGATGAATGGACAGTGGAGTGATCGGTACCAATCCCTCACTGTGTTCATGCAGAAAAAGACATATCTATGGGCCCCTTCCCCTACTCTCCATACTGAAACATCCCCCTGTGTGACCACAGCAGCTGTCGTCAAGAGAGGAGAGGGGGGAAGCCGGCAGCGATGCAGGGGTGGGAGACACAAGGGGGAAAGAAAAGGGAAGGGGGCACAGATACTAGAACTGATCCCCCTGCAGTGCAGTTGGAGGGAGAGAGAGGAGAAGCCAGCAGTTCTGCAGGGGAAGGAACAAGAGGATCTGTGTCTGCAATAAAGCAGTACAGCCGGTCCTCCTGCTCCGCAGGTGCCAGGGCCTCCTTTCTTAACTGATAGGGCCCAGTACAGGAGGGCCAACTGTATTGCCTTATCAGGGGCCCTTGCGCACTGGGTGATAAGGGTGTGCCCAGGTACACCTGACACACCCCCTGGGCATGCCTATGTATGCCACACTGTATAGCCAGGAGGGCTTATGCTATTGCTGTATGCGGTATTATATTATGAATATACAGTATATTTATGCAGATTTTTTAAATTACAGTTACGTCCTTTTTTTACGTTTTTTTATACATATACCCTCTCCTTTTGACTATGTTTAGATTTGTACATAAATTGTCTACACTTAATGCCCACTTCTCTAATAGGTGACTTCTGAACACAACTGTTATCATGTAACCTGAAGCACAAGGCCACCCATATATTCTATCATGTTTCATGGTTATGGAAAATTCTTGTCTTCTTGGAAACCTCACGACTTCAGATGCTCTGACAGCTCTTTTTGGCCACAGGTTCTCATCCATTGACTGGTCTTCAGTGCACCTAGTGCTCAGTGCACCTACTGTAAGTGTGATTTCCTGTGTGGTATGTGGTGCATGTGTGTCAGGAAGAGTACTTCAGTGGTGGGATCTCTTGTGCATAGAAGTTTGAATGACCAACATTTCCTATAAAGCCCAATCAATGTGCTTTCTATTTTTCTACTAGATTACCTGAGGGATCACTGATAAAATAGCTGTATAAGCTAGTGGTCTGTTTTACAATCCCATGCCACGCCTTTTGCATGTTAAATGTAAGAGCTTGAAAATTAAAATTATGAAAAAAACATGTTTAATGTGTTTTTTTTCTAAATATGATAAGAAATTAAAAACCTTGAAACAAAAAGCTATTGATATTGCTGCAACATAATACCACATTAACAAAGAAATAAGCATCAGAATTCTAAAGGAAAACCATTGAGGTTTAAAGAATTGTTCTGTCTCCATGCCCATTAAATCATTTAGTGTTGAGACTGCCAGCTATGGTTCCAATTAGTGCCAATTGTGATGTTGATTTTACATCGTGTGGACACCTGCCCACTTAAATTGGACTGAGACCACCAACTCATATTACATAGGCAACTTAATGGCTATCAAAAAGATTTTACTCGAACAATAGATTAATCAAGGCAAGTTTTGATAGGCAGTGGTTTCACACTCTTTATGCAAAATTGTAAATTGCTCAATGCTTTATACAGTATTAGGCATGTGGAGTGCTAGCCCCTAATTCATCATAAATATACACATAACTGTTGTCAAAAGATTCTTCTGAGTAGGAAAAGATAGGTATTTCTGGTTTTGTTTTGTTAGCCATTGATGCTTGGAAAAATGAAAACAAATGAGGTTTGAAGTCTGCTTTAGCAAATCAGCAATTGAGTTAAAATGTATTTGCCTTTGAGCTTAAAATGACAAGGCATATATATGAACAGAATCAGTCAGATCCAGCATATTGCTCTGTAAGTTTATTACTGAGTTTACTGCGATAAGAAAGTGGCTATAACATTTATAATGGGTAAAACACTTAGGAGGTCAACTTCCTCTGAAAATTGAAGATTCAGTTTTGGACTGAGCCAGTGGGTTTTCAGCACCTTCTTTTCTATGCCACAAAGATTTTTTTTTTTTACAAGAACACAATGAAGGTGTTTCCATTTCAAATAAATTGCCCTTTTTAATGTTATATCATGATATATCAGTGGAGCCAGACACCATTATTGCTGTCACATTGCAATAGGGATAGCTGTTGGGCAGAACTGGGAATTATGGTGATGAAAAGGGATGAGCAAGTACAGCTCATGGGGAATCAAACCCATCATGAAGTCTGAAAATTGTGGACCTAATTCTAAAACACCATTGGTGTCTATTGGAAGCGAATCTTGAAAATCAATTCGGGCCATTTTCAAGGCTTATAGGCAAGAGTTTGTCAAACAAGGGACATGGGGAGCTAGCATGGCACTGGCATGGGGAACATGTACTAAAGCAAAAAAGAAAATAACATAGAGCAGGGAGAGAGTCCTCTTTTTAATGTGACTTTGAGAGTAACATGGCAAAAAATGGCACTGTTAAATTAGACGTGTTTTTTTTTTTTTAACAGAACAGTATGATTAACATGGACATAGTCAGGAGCACATGTATTCTGGCATCACATATTTTGCATGTGCAGTAAATTTTTCTTTTTTTTCTTTACTTTTACATTATTGTTTTCCTTAAATACAACAGCAGCACCCCATCAGATTATAACTTGAATTAATAAAAAGGCTTTTTTAGGTAGTTGTGGATGCGACACCTGCTTTTTTTTATTCACCAGTAATAGAACTGAATTGACAGATAGGAGTAGCAATCACAACAGATCTAAAAGCAAAAGCAAAGTTTACTCTTCTAAAAAAAATAAATCTAGTCCTCACCTTAGTACAAATTGGCTAGTGGCATTGTCATAATCATTATCACTGTCAAGGCTGCAGAAAAGCCATTTTTTACTGTACTGCTCTCGTGGTCTTCCATTCCTTTTCCGCAAGGGTACAGAGCAGCCGCTTGCCTTTTTGGTGCTGCTTCTGTTCCCTTTTTGTCCTTTTCCTCTGCCATTCATTGTTATGTTTTTGTGGCTGCTATCCCCAAGGCCACTCCACATACCTCTGCAGTGCTGTTGTGCAAACAAACAAAAAAAGTCCCCAAATCACCCCATGCCCAACATTTTTAAGCCAGCTTTTGCCTAACACCCTGTTTAAGACTTTTTTTGTGGCATGTGCTACACCACAGTGTCATTCTCCATTATTTTTTCCAGAAGGCCAAATGTCAGCTTCCATTAAATAAATTTTACAGAAAGTCATTTCTGCCCTTCACCAGCATGTTGAATGCCATGAGAAGGCAGAAGAATATGGGGAGAATTGGAGTATTGGCAGGAAGGAGGAGTGTTGGGGTACTGGAGGTGAAGAGAAGGAGGGGGGTTGTGGTACTGGTGGTGAGTAAGAAGAAATTGGTGGGAGGTTTCAATAAAGACATTTCATCCACCCTGATACAAGGGGAAAGTTTCAGGGGATCTACAACCACCATAAAAAAGGGTGCCCAAAATGTTGCATTCTGAGAAGATGGTGTAAAAAAACTCTGCTGCATTTTGTGATGGTGAGTAGAGGCATAGCTCTAGGGAAACAAACCTACAGCCATAGGCTGCCTACCCTTTTGTAACACAGGAGAAGGGCAGGTAGCAGCAAATGGAGGAGGGACGTCGTGCTGGTAGTTAGGTGGAGGAGGGGTGTTGGGGTGCATCCCTGATACAAAGGGAAGAATCTGTGGGATGCCAAGACTGGGTACTATATTACCCACGCCAATAATTTTATGCAAAGAAACTCTTTGCTGCATTTCCTGATGGTAGCTTGACCCCCCATACTGTAGGTATAACTGTAGGGAGAACCTAAAGGCATATACTTGACACTTTTTACACAAGGTGGCTTTGATATGACACTTGCAGCATGTTACTGCATACTGTACTTGAGCATTAATGCACCACATCCCCCCCTTTTGCCATAGCTGCCATTAAAGGCTAGGCTCACCTTTAAGAAAAGAAATAAATTATTGTTTTTGCAGGTAAGTGAACTTATTTATTTATATTTTTTACACAGGAGCCTGCAAATTATTAAACCCTTGATCTACTGTCAGGCTCCTGCAGATACTTACATCAGGAGGGGTTGTCTGTAGGTCAAAAGCCTGAGCTTTGATAATGCTGAGGGACAAACACTGGTCCAGACCCAGATATTTTCCCATTCTCCACTACTTTTTTCTGTGTTTTAAACATGTTTATAGTATGGCTGTTGTGAACTCTGCTTTTTATAGTGAATGGCTAGCACATAACAATTATTTGTCATTTTAAGACACTTGACCTACATTTGCCCACCCCAAGTTATCATTTTTTCCACTAGAAGCATTTAAAAAGCCTGAATGTTGTTCAATGTAGTGGCAATCACAGAAATGTGAATTATTATGGGGATGTAACTGTATCCCTTTGCTAGACTGTAACAAAAAATTGGACCCCAAAAGGTTCCAGCAATGTTTGCATTTGTCACTCATACCCAGATAGCAAGGATAATTTGTCTCACATTTTTGGCAGTATTGAATTGTAAGTCTTGTTAACTTGCTGCACATCTTCCCTGGCAAGTTGTACACTTGCAGATCACTTGAAGCACAAGTCTACAGCAAGAGCTCTGCAATTCTATAGCAAGAGCCCCTGTAAGTCTACAGCAAGAGCCCCACAAGTCTACAGCATGAGCCCCGCAAGTCTATAGCCAGAGTTATGCAAGTCTCCGTTTTTGGCAAGAAAAAAGCAGCAAGTAGCGCAAATCTATAATCCCGCAATCTGGTGATAATGAACCCAATGCTATTAACCTAATCCCTTACTGTACACATATGAAATAAATTCAATCCAACAATCATATATAATGATAAACCCTGTGTCATTGCATAAAATAATACAGCTATCATACAAAAATTATTTGTTACTATGAAACAACCCAGATAGCAAGTAATTGTGCTGCAAGTTTGAAAATGACTTGCTAAGCTATTTCTAGACTTGCCAGGCTTCACAAGTTTGTTGCACAATTGCAGCAAGTCTGCTTTGTATGACTGGACATCAACTTTCTTTGCAAACATTCTGCAAGTCTGCTGCAAGTTCTGGTTCAGTTATGTTGTGTACAAGTTATCCCACCACAGGGGTCACTGTGGCTGAGTTTTCATCATTGCTCCTTGCTAGGGATGAGCTTCGAGTTCGAGTCGAACTCATGTTCTACTCGAACATTGGCTGTTCGCAAGTTCGCCGAACAGCGAACAATTTGGGGTGTTCGCGGCAAATTCGAATGCCGCGGAACACCCTTTAAAAGTCTATGGGAGAAATCAAAAGTGCTAATTTTAAAGGCTTATATGCAAGTTATTGTCATAAAAAGTGTTTGGGGACCCGGGTCCTGCCCCAGGGGACATGGATCAATGCAAAAAAAAGTTTTAAAAACGGCCGTTTTTTCAGGAGCAGTGATTTTATTAATGCTTAAAGTCAAACAATAAAAGTGTAATATCCCTTTAAATTTCGTACCTGGGGGGTGTCTATAGTATGCCTGTAAAGGGGCGCATGTTTCCTGTGTTTAGAACAGTCTGACAGCAAAATGACATTTGGAAGGAAAAAACTCATTTAAAACTACCCGCGGCTATTGCATTGCCGACAATACACATAGAAGTTCATTGATAAAAACGGCATGGTAATTCCCCACAGGGGAACCCCGAACCAAAAAAAAAAAAAAAAAAATGATGTGGGGGTCCCCCTAAATTCCATACAAGGCCCTTCAGGTCTGGTATGGATATTAAGGGGAACCCCAGCCAAAATTTAAAAAAAAAATTGACGTGGGGTTCCCCCTAAATTCCATACCAGACCCTTCAGGTCTGGTATGGATTTTAAGGGGAACCCCGCGCCAAAAAAAAAAAAAAAAAAAGGCGTGGGGTCCCCCTAAAAATCCATACCAGACCCTTATCCGAGCACGCAACCTGGCAGGCCGCAGGAAAAGAGGGGGGGACGAGAGTGCGGCCCCCCCCCCCTCCTGAACCGTACCAGGCCACATGCCCTCAACATTGGGAGGGTGCTTTGGGGTAGCCCCCCAAAACACCTTGTCCCCATGTTGATGAGGACAAGGGCCTCATCCTCACAACCGTGGCCGGTGGTTGTGAGGGTCTGCGGGCGGGGGGCTTATCGGAATCTGGAAGCCCCCTTTAACAAGGGGACCCCCAGATCCCGGCCCCCCCCCTGTGTGAAATGGTAAGGGGGTACTTACCCCTACCATTTCACTAAAAAACTGTCAAAAATGTTAAAAATGACAAGAGACAGTTTTTGACAATTCCTTTATTTAAATGCTTCTTCTTTCTTCTTTCTTCCTTCATCTTCTTCTTCTTCTGGTTCTTCTGGCTCTTCTGGTTCTTCCTCCGGCGTTCTCGTCCAGCATCTTCTCCGCGGCGTCTTCTATCTTCTTCTCCTCGGGCCGCTCCGCACCCATGGCATGAGGGGAGGCTCCCGCTCTTCTCTTCATCTTCTTCTCTTCTTCATCTTCTTCTTCATCTTCTTCTTCTTCTTCTTCTTCCTTCTTCTCTTCTTCCTGTCTTCTCCGGGCCGCTCCGCAATCCATGCTGTGGCATGGAGGGAGGCTCCCGCTGTGTGACGGCGTCTCTTCGTCTGACGGTTCTTAAATAACGGGGGGCGGGGCCATCCGGTGACCCCGCCCCCCTCTGACGCACGGTGACTTGAGGGACTTCCCTGTGACGTCACGGGGAATGCCACAGGAAAGTCCCGTCATGTCACCGTGCGTCAGAGGGGGGCGGGGTCACCGGGTGGCCCCGCCCCCCGTTATTTAAGAACCGTCAGACGAAGAGACGCCGTCACACAGCGGGAGCCTCCCTCCATGCCACAGCATGGATTGCGGAGCGGCCCGGAGAAGACAGGAAGAAGAGAAGAAGAGAAGAAGGAAGAAGAAGAAAAAGAAGAAGAAGAAGATGAAGAAGAAGATGAAGAAGAGAAGAAGATGAAGAGAAGAGCGGGAGCCTCCCCCCAAATGCCATGGGTGCGGAGCGGCCCGAGGAGAAGAAGATAGAAGACGCCGCGGAGAAGATGCTGGACGAGAACGCCGGAGGAAGAACCAGAAGAGCCAGAAGAACCAGAAGAAGAAGAAGATGAAGGAAGAAAGAAGAAAGAAGAAGCATTTAAATAAAGGAATTGTCAAAAACTGTCTCTTGTCATTTTTAACATTTTTGACAGTTTTTTAGTGAAATGGTAGGGGTAAGTACCCCCTTACCATTTCACACAGGGGGGGGGCCGGGATCTGGGGGTCCCCTTGTTAAAGGGGGCTTCCAGATTCCGATAAGCCCCCCGCCCGCAGACCCTCACAACCACCGGCCACGGTTGTGAGGATGAGGCCCTTGTCCTCATCAACATGGGGACAAGGTGTTTTGGGGGGCTACCCCAAAGCACCCTCCCAATGTTGAGGGCATGTGGCCTGGTACGGTTCAGGAGGGGGGGGGGGCCGCACTCTCGTCCCCCCCTCTTTTCCTGCGGCCTGCCAGGTTGCGTGCTCGGATAAGGGTCTGGTATGGATTTTTAGGGGGACCCCACGCCTTTTTTTTTTTTTTTTTTTGGCGCGGGGTTCCCCTTAAAATCCATACCAGACCTGAAGGGTCTGGTATGGAATTTAGGGGGAACCCCACGTCAATTTTTTTTTTAAATTTTGGCTGGGGTTCCCCTTAATATCCATACCAGACCTGAAGGGCCTTGTATGGAATTTAGGGGGACCCCCACATCATTTTTTTTTTTTTTTTTTTTGGTTCGGGGTTCCCCTGTGGGGAATTCCCATGCCGTTTTTATCAATGAACTTCTATGTGTATTGTCGGCAATGCAATAGCCGCGGTAGTTTTAAATGTGTTTTTTCCTTCCAAATGTCACTTTGCTGTCAGACTGTTCTAAACACGGGAAACATGCGCCCCTTTACAGGCATACTATAGACACCCCCCGGGTATGAAATTTAAAGGGATATTACACTTTTATTGTTTGACTTTAAGCATTATTAAAATCACTGCTCCTGAAAAAACGGCCGTTTTTAAAACTTTTTTTTGCATTGATTCATGTCCCCTGGGGGAGGACCCGGGTCCCCAAACACTTTTTATGACAATAACTTGCATATTAGCCTTTAAAATTAGCACTTTTGATTATTCATGTTCGTGTCCCATAGACTTTAACGGCGTTCGCGTGTTCGAACGAATTTTTTTCCTGTTCGCATGTTCTGGTGCGAACCGAACAGGGGGGTGTTCGGCTCATCCCTACTCCTTGCTGTGTGTAAGGTTTTTCTTTAATTGGTGCTGGGGCAGCCATAGAATCACTTTGGGAGTGGTGTGCAGAGAGGTGAGTGGTAACCATGAGATCTGATATGGAGTTCAGGGAGGTAGAAATAAAGGAGTGACTAACCCTAATATCCCATTGGTGTAGCACAATTCGGAATGTTTTATTTTTCCTTGTTTATATGCTGAGATTTAGCAGAAAATGTGTGTATTTAACGAGAGGTGGAAATAGAAACCTCAAAGACCCGGTGCAAGAAACCTGATAGTTCCACCACTGTATAGAGGACTACAAATCCCAGCAATACAGTAACAGTACAGTAATTAACTGTAATAGGGGGTGTATATAGAGAGCATTGTATATAGAGAGATGACTACACTGTGTTGTAAAGAGATCCATGTACCGTACACAGCGATATCCATTCATTGTGCTGTATACAGAGAGACCCATGCATTGTACTGTATACAGAGAGACCCATGCATTGTGCCGGATACAGAGAGATTCCTTTCATAGGAAATAGGAAAAGGTGGATACTTTTGTTACCATCTATACCAGGCTCACCTCACAATACAGAGGTCTCAGGTCACATGATACCTTTCTGGTCCAGGCATGCCTTATATCCCTGACAGTAAAGCAAAGAGATGACGGAGGGTTCCCCCACTACTGGTTTCTCTATTGTGCTGTATTGGACTTAGTCTATAAATGTCTAGATTTGCCTCCTGCATTGTGTGCAATGTCTACCATTTCCCTCTTACATTCTGTTGACGTCTTCTATAACATAACCCTAGGTTCACACCTATGCATTTTTTAGTGCATTTTGCAGTTTGCAGAAATGCACTACAGTCCATTTAAAATGGTTTCCTATGGTACAAGTTCATATGTATACGTTTTGCGGCCAGTGTGTTTTTGGAAAGGGTTAGGCACTTTTTTAACACGATTTTCGGGTAATAGACTTCAATGGAACCGCACCAGAAATGCAAGTCTGGTGTTTGTGATGAGTTTTTTTATGTGTTTTGCATTTTTATTTTAACACTGTATATAGCTGGTTGCTAAGCAGGGGGCCAGGAAGCCGGCCGACGCGTCCTTAACAACCGATGAGTCATCACTGCTGACAGCTGAATGTAAAAAAAAATCATGAAAAAAAAACGGCGTGGGGTCTCCCTCAGGTCCATACCAGGCCCTTCGGGTCTAGTATGGATTCAGAGGGGATCCCCCCCGACAAAATTTTAAAAGAAAGTGGCGTGGGGTCCCTTCCAAAATCCATACCAGACCCTTACCCGAGCATGCCACTCGTCAAGTCAGGAAAGGGAGGGGACAAGCTAGCGCCCCCCCCTCCTGAACCATACCAGGCCACATGCCTTCAACATGGGGGGATGGGTGTTTTGGGAGGGCAGCCCCCCAAAGCACCTTGCTCCCATGTTGATGGGGACAAGGGCCTCTTCCCGACAACCCTGGCCGGCAGTTGTTGGTGTCTGTGGGCGGGGGCTTATTGGAATCTGGAAGCCCCCCTTTAAGAAGGGGCTCCAGATTTCGCCCCGCACTATGTGAATGGGTATCCCTACCCATTCACCTCAAAAAGCAGTGAAATGTAAAAAAAAAACAACATAAAAGTTTTTGACAAGTCTTTTAATAATAAAATAGCTCTGAGCTGTCTTCTCCCACCACCGTCTCTCCTGGTGTCATCTCTCCTGCCACTGTCTTCTCCCTGAGCTGTCTTCTCCCGCTGCTGTCTCTCCCGCTGCCATCTTCTCCCCCACCGCTTCTCCCTGAGCCATCTTCTCTAGCCGCTGTCTCTCCTGCCGCCGTCTTCTCCCACTGCCATCTCTCCCGGTGCCGTCTTCTCCCCAAACCGTCTTCTCCCACTGCTGTCTCCTCCCGGTGCTGTCTTCTCCCTGAGCTATCTTCTTCCTCGCCGCCGGTTACCCGCTTAACAAAAAAAAAAACGCTCTTCTGTGGCTGTCTTCCTCCATTGTGTTGTCGCCAGCTGTGTGGCATCTCTTCTATATCCATGGGGCGTGGCCATCTGATGACATCACCTGGAGAGTTCGCCCCTTGTGACAGATTTAAAAATGCAAAATGCCCTTATGGGCACTGATAGGGTGCACTGATATGTGGTACTGATGAGCACTGATAGGCGGCACTGATGGGTGGCACTTGTGGGCACTGGGCACTGATAGGTGGCACTGGTGGGCACAGATAGGCAGCACGGATAGGCGGCACTGATGGGTGGCACTGATGGGCGTTGATGGGTGGCATTGATGGGCAGCAGTGATGAGCATTGATGGGCAGCAGCAATGGGCATTGATGGGCAGCACTAAAAGCCAGCACTGACTGGCATCACTGATGGGCACTGATTGCTGGCACTTGTGGGCACAGATTGGTGGCAGTTGTGGGCACTGGTTGGTACTGATTGATGGCAGTTTGCTTGCCTTGCTGGCACTGGTGGGCACTTACTTGTAATCAGGGCACTGATGATCAGTGCCCTTATTACATCCCTGGATGTCCTCTGTGAGGAGAAGGCGCTGATTGACTCTCCTCTCCTCACACTCTGACAGTGTGAGGTGAGGAGCGCCGATTACCGGCATCACCGTGTTTACATGTGACCGGCTGTGATTGGACACAGGTGATCACATGGTTAATAAGCCGCGGCAGCGGCTCTTTACACAGATCGGTGTCGAGCCATGTCCTAGCAACACGGCGCGACCATGATCGCTGCGATGCATGCCCCCGGGGGCACGCAAGAGACGGCCACCCACGTGAGCCGCACCGCCCAGCCGTAATTTGATGGTGGGCATGCGGCAAGTGGTTAAATGAGGGATAGTCATTCATGCATACTTGTCCTTTCTTGGTTATACAATGGGAACTGCGGAAAAATGACACCAACAGGGGTACAAACAGCCATAAAAAAAAATGACAGAGGTTCTAGTTCTTTCTTAGCCTAAGCAAAAATTAAAATTGAATTGATGTTCTACATTTTATCTTTAATTAATGTTTAATTACAGAGCTTTCTGCAAAAAATTCTGATGTGTGTCATGACAGTTTGAACAGTGAAAATAGAGATACATTTGAAAATTGTGAATTGTCATGAGAGAAATTCAGCAGCTGGTAATCCTGAGCAGTAGGTCACTGATATGGAATACATATGCAAATCAGAAAAGTCTCAACTCCTTTCTCTCCATACTTGTTTTGAGGCTAAGATTTAGGCCACTTTAACACTGAGGCACTTTACACATTTTAACGTTAAAAATAGTGCCTACAAAGGGCCTGTAAAGCTCCTTTCCTGTCACCTAATGCTTTCACACTGGAGCGGTGTGCTTGCAGGACGTTGAAAAAAGTCTAGCAAGCAGCATCTTTGGGGCGGTTTAGGAGCGGTATATACACCTCTCCTAAAACGCCCTGTCTAATTAAATAAATGGACAGCACTGCCGAAGCACCTGCAAAGCAAATCGCCCATTCAGCGGTGTTTTGCGGGCACTATTAACCCCTTCAGGGGCAAAGCGCCACTAAAACTAGCGGCGCTTTACCACTACTGCTCCCACTGCCTCAGTGTGAAAGTGCCCTTAGCATTGAAGAAAGGGGTTGATAAATGCCTGTAATGTCAGCTTTTTTGGTTTTTTTGCTTATATGATTTAATTTAACTGCACCACTCCTCCTCTTGGGGTAATGTGGAATAACCCCCTGAATAATGCAGCATGCTAACATTTCTATCTCAGGACCTGTTTTTTTTATATATATATGATGGAGAAAAAAAAAAGAGCTTGGCGCACTTGACTTTAGTCATTATACAATTTATTGCTGAATCCAATGTTGCATTGGATCTCTCACTATTAGAGATTACCTTTCTAGCTATGGAAAGAAAAAATTGAAGCAGACTAGCTTTGATCCCGGAGGATAGATAATAAGGCTATGGAGAGGGAGGGGGTGAGGGGCTCGTCATAGACCTCTGAATAAACCTGAAAGATCTGTGACCAGAAAGGGCGGATGCTGTCACATTCCCACCAGATGTGTAGATACGTTCCTCTCTCTGAATGATAGTGCCAGCATATGTCTATAGAGGTTGGGAAGATCCGATGAACAGTTACAGGATCGTAGTACCATTTGGACAATGACTTGTAGTTTTTCTCCTGTGCGTAATCGGAGATCTTCGGTGGAGACCTAAAACCCCAACTCCCCAGACCATTTTCTTGTAAACACAGGAAGCACTTTGTGAGCATGGGCCAATATAGATTTCTAAATCACTGATATAGTGTGGTGGGGGACCTCCAGAAGAAGACATAAGCATTCAAACTCCCGCAGGGGTCTATGCACTTCACTCGAAGCGAAGAGCGATTTATAATAGGTCAACAAACAAAATTTTGTCAACCATTTATTGATAAAGATGTCGCTTCAGGGTGGGTTACAAAGGACCTGTGAGCGGTGTTTACAAAGGAATGGGCTGTGGGCCAAGATGATCTGTCGTATGTACTAAAGGCCCTCACCCGTAAACCTTCTGGGAGAGCTAGGTTGTCGAAGAGCAGGGTCAGAGGGCTCGGATCTGAGGAAAGTGAGTAACATTCCCCTCTGCAATACCAGACTTGGCGTGCAGCTCTCGTTAACGGGGAGAGTGTAGTAAGAGGTTTATATGAGGTATAAAGGCCCCAGAGTGGGGCACAAAGGTCTAAGGGAGACATATCTTGCTCTACCAAAGTGGAAACTTTGTAATGGGCATGGGAACCACTCCAACAGGGGAGATACAATTGCGGAGGTGTAATATATTTCAAAGTCAGGAAGGTCTGTCCCACCCTCTGTTTTGGGGTAACAAAGAAGTTTGTGCTTTAATCTGGAATAACCCCCACCCCAGACAAATTGGATTGCGAGAGATCGAAGAGTACAAAAAAAGAGGAAGGAAATGCAATCGGAAGAGTTTGAAATAAGTACAATAATTTCGTAAGTACATCCATTTTAAATATTGATCAGACCAAACCAAGAGGCCTGAACATCTTGCCATGTCTCGGTCAACCATCTTATATTGAGCCATGAGTAATGAGCTATAGTTGAGAGCGTATTGGTCGGAAATGTGCGTTGGAATGGCAAATAATTGATTCCGTTAGGCAGCCAGCAAAATTGGAAATATGACCTAAGAGTAAGGAGTGTGTCCGGGGGTAGGGAAATGTTCAGGGTTTTAGCGAGATTTAATTTAAAGTTGCTACAGATGCTAAATTTATGTATTTCCACCAGGATAGAAGGGATGCTAATGTGTGGTTGGGTAACATACAAGAGAAGGTCGTCCACATAAAGTGACAAATTACAGGGAGCTGAAGGAGTACTTATAACGTGTATGGAGGGATTAGAGCGTATGGCTTGTGCAAGATGTTCGATAACAAACGCAAACAAGGGTGATAAGGGGCAGCCCTGCGGGGTCCCATTGGAGATCGAGTAGTTTGCAGATCAAGTACCATTTACTATCACTGAGGCCGAGAGAGTTGAGTATAAGTACATAATGCAGGATAACATCTTAGGGCCTAACCCTATCTGGACTGCCTGACGGAGGAAGGACCAATTGTCCCTGTCAAAGGCCTTCTCACCATCACACAGTAGGAGGCAGGCTGGAATATTGTTGGGTTCAGCAAATTCTATAAAATGAATTGTTTTGGTGGTATTGTCCCTAACTTCCCATCCAGAGACAAAACCCACCTGATCCCTATGTATAATCGCTGGTAGTAGAGGGAATAGGCGATTGGCAACAATTTTCACGAACAGCTTTCAAATCTACATTCAGTAGAGATATTGGTCTATAGTTGCTACAAATTGATGGGTCCTTGAGGATTACTGCAATTTGGGTTTGTAGTAGCAAGGAAAAGGGAAAGTGAGATTTGTCAATAGACCCAAATGCTTTTATGCTAGCATCGGGGTCAGTAAAGGTGCAAACGTTTTATAAAAACACTGGGAGAACCCACCAGGACCGGGGCTCTTACTATTTTTAACTCCCTTAATGACCTGTAGGAATTCTGTATCTGACAATGAAGTTTCTAATTCCTCTGCTTCAGGAGCCGGAATAGTTGGCAGGGCTGTGTCATGAATATATGTTAACATATTTGGGTTAGTGGAAAGGTGAAGAAAAGGGAACATGTTGTAAAGGGTGGAATAATACTGTCGAAATTCCTCCGCTATTTTTGAGTTTGAATACTTCTTAGCATTGGAGGGAGAACAAATAAAATGGTGTAGCAGTGTTTGCTACATTTATTGGCCTGGGAGTAATGTGTGTAGCTCCCCTTATCTCTGGCTATTAGAGAGTGATCCGCGAACAAGCATAGAAAGTCTTGACGTGCGTTGGATAACTCTACTAATGTCTCTACTAATCTACTAATTTGAGATAACAGGCAGTTAGTGTCTCTCGTGTGTTTCCTTTTGAGCCGGGATCCAAGTTGAATAAACACACCTCTGAGCATGCATTTTAAAGCTTCCCACTTAGTCAAGGGAGGGGTTTGGTCCTGAGCGTGAGTATGAACGAAGTCTCGAATGGTCTGTGAGAAAGCTTGAGTGCATGCAGGATCAGCTAAGAGATTGTCATTAAGACGCCAAGGAGTACCCTTGTCCCCACACATGTATGTGGCCTAGGGTCAAGTGTACTGCGGCATGGTCCGACCAGAGTCTCAGACCAATAGAGGGGAGGGATTTGAGTACAGTAGTGATTGGGAAGTCAAGAGATAGTCAATATGACTATAAGATGAGCGAGTGGGGGAGAAATAGGTGTAATCTCCCAGGCACTATATTTTTTATTTATTTTTTGGTTTCTCTTTAAGCATCATTAAAATCACTGCTCCTTTAAAAATAATATTTTTTAAAAGTTTTTTTTGCATTGATACATATCCCCCAAGGCAGTAGCAAGGCCCCCATACCCTTTTTATGGACTATAGCTTTCATATAAGCCTTCAAAATGGGGACTTTTGATTTTACAAGTTTGGGTGTCATAGACTTCAATGGGGGTTAGTTGTTTGTGCCTGAACTTTTGCGATGTTTGGGAGTTCTGGCATGAACCGAACTGGCAGGTGTTCGACCCATCTCTACTGCGCATGCCCGCAGTTCCTTTGGCTATATCTTCAGAGATGACTTGCGCTTGCTTAGGAGGCAGGATGGAATCCTCTTCTAGGCACCGCCTCAGCCACGCTTCTCCACTAGAGCATTCAGCCTTTTCTATGAGGCGATGAAGGAAGTCCTACATGTGTTCCATCCCATGGGGGTCCCGCTGAAGCCTAGGGACCTGCTCATTTAGTGTGTACTATTGTGAGTAGCTGTGATTAATCACAGTTAATCACATGGTACAGATGGGCAGTGATTGGCCCTGTCTGTACCATGTGATCCCTGTGACTAATCACAGAGATCATCACAATAGTACACAATGAATGGCATGAAAGGAAGCCATTGATTGTGTACATTGTCACATGGTCAGCTGTGGTCACAGCAATTACATGGTACCAGCAGTGGCCCCGGTACACTGATCTGTCAGCAAGTCAGCGGGTGACAGATTGCCCGTCCACCCAGAACAGCAGAGCTCCCACCCAGTCGTCATTTGTCTATAGGATAGGCGGGAAGCAGTTACAGATAAAATGGTTAGAAAATATGGTTAACATTTTCTCTGTAGAGAAAAGACATCTAACCTCCTAGGGCAGTAACAAAATAAAACTTAGGAATGCTGAGGATTTCACTAGGGTTTTTCTTTAGCTTTTTTTTGCTTTTTGTTTTTTTGTTTACCAAAGTCCAAATCCTTATTTAGGTGGTAGTATAACTTAATTGTCACTGAATCCCGTGTGGAGGAATATTCATTCATATCATTGTTTTAATGTATTGTATTTTATTGTAAAGCTCATTCCTTTATGGCAGTCATTTATTTCTACAGAAATCACATGTGCATATTAATTCATCGTCAGACAACATATTGGAGGGAGATTCAATATAGTTTCTGTGGCAATTTTTTTACGTTAATCCCTGCCTTTATTGTCTTGTGCCAGATTCATGAAGCATCTGTGACACTTTTGGTTCTGACAGCAACTCATGCAACAAATTCAACTAGTCCTAAATTGCACCACTTTTACATTGCGGCACAATGAAGTGGAGCTAATTAACCACTTCCCGTCCACGCTATAGCCGAAAGACGGCTACAACGCGGACTTAATCTGCTGGGAGGGTGTCCATGGATGTCCTCCCATGCTTGAAGGGTCTGGTCTGGTATGGATTTTGGGGGGGACCCCCACACCATTTTTTTTTAATTCTGGCGCGGGGTTCCTCTTAAAATTCAGGTCTGGTATGGATTTTGAGGGGGACCCCCACGCCATTTTTTTTTAATTCTGGCGCGGGGTTCCCCTTAAAATCCATACCAGACCTGAAGGGTCTGGTGTGGATTTTGAGGGGGACCCCCCACGCCATTTTTTTTAAAATTTTGGTTCGGGGTTCGACTGTGGGGAATTTCCATGCCGTTTTTATCAATTAACTTTTATGTGTATTGCCGAACCCACAAACAATATAGCCAGCGATAGCAATAGTAGTTTTAAATGTTTTTTTTCCCTTTAGAAATGTCATTTTGCACTCGGACTGTTCTAAACACGGGAAACATGCGCCCCTTTACAGGCATACTATAGACACCCCCCAGGTATAAAATTTAAAGGAATATTACACTTTTATTGTTTCACTTGCCTGTTTGCATGTTCTGGATGCAAACCGAACAGGGGGGTGTTCAGCTCATCCCTATCTACCAGTGCCCATCAGCGCCACCTACCAGTGCCCACCAGCGCCACCTACCAGTACCCACAGTACCACCCATCAGTGCCTACAGTGTCACCTATCAGTGCCCACAGTGCCACCTATAAATGTCACCAATCAGTGCCTCATCACCAGTGCTGCCTATCAATACCACCTACCAGTGCCACCTTCCAGTGCCCATCAGTGCCACCTACCAGTGACCATCAGTGGCCATCAGTGCCACCTATCAGTGCCCATCAGTGACATCTATCAGTGCCACCCATCAGTGCCACTCATCAGTGCCACCCATCAGTGCCACCCATCAGGGCCCATCAGTGCCATCTTATCAGTGCCTTTCAGTGACGCCTTATCTGTGCCTATCAGTGTCGTCTTATCTGTGTCCATCAGTGCAGCCCATCAGTGCCCATCAGTGCAGCCCATCAGTGCCCTTCAGTGCAGCCTCATCAGCGAATATCAATGAAGGAGAGAAATTACCCATTTGCTAAATTTTATAACAAACTATGAAACATGGTTTTTTTTTTTTTAATTCTGTCTTTTTTGTTTGTTTAGCAAAAAATAAAAAAGTAAGTGGTGATTAAACACCACCAAACGAAAGCTCAATTTGCGTGAAAAAAAATGATAAAAATGTCATTTGAGTACAGTGTAGCATGACCGCGCAATTGTCATTCAAAGTGTGACAGCCCTGAAAGCTAAAAATTGGTCTGGGCAGGAAAAGGGTTTAAGTGCCCAGTAAGCAAGAGGTTAAGATTAAAGAGTAACTCCATTTTTTTTAAGAAAAAAAATTCCCCTCTGGGTAATCTATGTACATTGCAAGTATTTTAATACACTTTGTTGCAGAGTCCTATCTTTTGGTATTCTGAAGAAATCACTGTGTTTTTGTCTGTGTCCATGAGTTAGGTGAATCTAATGGGAGTGTTTTCTTAATTATCAACCAGCTGCTGCACCTGCAGGGTTACAATGAGGAAAATTACAGGGTCTGCATCCCTTTAGACGTGATTTCTTATTGGGAGTATCTCACTAAAAAATGTCATTTTTGTTGCAGGGGATGCCTGATATCTGACTTGTATCTTAGTGTAGACTGGGAAAATCAGTGAGCCAATCACACAAGTAGGAAATGATGTTTCTGGGGGGGGGGGGGGGCGTTCTGTACAGAACACCTCCAGGTAGCCATATTGCATTACAATGTACAGAAAATTACAGAGCTGCAGATTGAAAAAGAAAGGTCATTTTTAATAACATACAACTATAATATGACTTGAGTTGCAAGTCATATTATATCTTGGTCAGTGAATCAGAAAATAATCCAGCCAATAAACAGCACAATAGCCTTATTAGAATAAAATCAGAAATGGCAGCTCCCATATTTCCATCATGGCACAATTACCTGAAAATCACTAAGCAGGCACATTTCAATTCAAAAGATCTGTGTTTGGCGTGAAACATTTTTTTTAAAAGAAATAATTCCATTTGCGTGCTTAACTTTAAGATTTGGTTTACATTACTCATTCAATAAATAAAGCTTCAAAATGATGAGTTAATTCCCCTCTGCTTGTAATGTAAAGTTTTATTTGCTAACAGGTAAAAAAAAATATCAAAGAAGGAGCATGCTATAAAAACATTATGTTTTGTTAGAGCACAAACACTTGAACATGCATACAGTACAATCATGACAGGTAAAGTCTGCTTAATCACACTTTAGATGTTTAACCATGTGGAAAACACCTGTGATGTGTTCAGGATTTGGACAATTTAAAATTTGTGACAAATTGATGTGACTAAGTTAACGTTTGATTTTTGTAGACATTCACGGTCCACTAAAGTTGAAAATGGCTTTTTACAAAAGACAGTACGGCAAGTTTTAACTATATGTGCCTTTTATTTACAGTAAATCTTTGTGGTCCTCCAGTTATAAAATAAACCAAGCTGACTGCTTTAACATATTTGGAGATGAATAAGATAAATATAAAGTGGTTTTCTATATGTTATTTATATCTATTATATATATATAATACCCAAGACTGAATTACGATTTTTTTAATTTTTTTTTCAGTCAGGTAAAATTACAAAATATTGCATATTACTATTTTGTAATCTTATATCTATGCAACAGGTGGAGCTCTTTTTCACTGAAACTGTGCCCCTATCAAAACATTTGAAACCCATCTTTCAGATAACCTTAACAAAAACAACAGCTAACAAAACTACAAGTCAAACTCTTTAATCTTCCAATTAACAAATTATGGATTGGCACTACGTAAAAATGACAACTGCACCTTCCTTGCTTTCACTGATGCAAACTGGTCTATGGTGTGCTCAAAGTCAGTTCACCCATAAATGCAGCCTCACCTGCACCCATAAATGCAGTAACATCAGCACCCATAAATGTGGCCTTACCAGCACCCAAAAATGCAGTAACATCAGCACCCAAAAATGCAGTAACATCAGCACCCAAAAATGCAGTAACATCAGCACCCATAAATGCAGCCTTACCAGCAGCCATAAATGCTGCGCCAGCGCCTCTGACACTGTACAGAGGTATAGAGGGAGTAGGATCACCAGCACCGGGAACCCTAGGCGGCATTGTGCCCTAGGTGGCTGCCTAGTTTACCTAGTGGTAGCGCCGGCCCTGTCTGCTTGGCACACATGCATAATCATACATAAAGCGGAGTTCCACCCAAAAATGGAACTTCCACTTTAAGTGAAGGTGACCCCCTGACATGCCACATTTGGCATGTCATTTTTTTGGGGGAGGGAGCGGATACCCTCTTTTTAGAGGGATCCAGCTCCCACTTCCTCCCGGGGCACCGCGGCGCCGGAAGGAAGTTCACCTCTCCCCCATCCCTCTTGGCAACCATCTGGGACACGTCACAGGTCCCAGATGATTGCCCCAGCCAGTCGCAGTGCACAGCGCGGCTCGCGCATGCACAGTGCCTGCCTGGCTGTGAAGCACTGGTACGCATGCCCATGATGATGATGATCAAGATCATGATGACTTAAGTGCTAGTACCTGCTCGGCTGCAGTGCTAATCCTTGCAGTTGCTGCTACCTGGGGGTTCCCCATCATCCAATTTTTTCTCTCTGGTCACTCTCGTCTCTTCTCCAGCCTCCAGGTTCCCCTCCAGAGTCCTCACCGGTCCTCACGCCACGGTCACGTCACAGACCCAGGAGACCCCGCTCCGGGGAGAAGATGATGCAGCTGCGCAGAGGAGGGTAGGCAGAGCATTAGGCTCTGCCTCCACCAGTTACCCTACCCTACATAGACCCGGTCAGTCTGGCCAGTCATCGGCCATCATGGGGGCGCCTGTCGTTCCCCTCTCCACTGCCAGGCCAAGTAACTACTTGCAATGCTAGGTGAAGTGCCATGCTGGCGCTACGCTCCAGCAGGCCGGCCGCGGCGCCGGGGCTAGATTAGTGTGGGAGGCGGCCGCGAGAGGATGGATGGGACTTTTTTTGTGCTTTTTTGCCGCCCCCTGTCTGTAAGACAAGCTAAAATTCATGAATGCAGGTGTATAAGTCAAAAAGCCAACTCATCCCTTATCAAATGGGACAGTTTGAAGTTTGTTTCATTCAAATCAACCTCATAGCAGGTGAAAGAAAATTACTTAGAACCCCCAAACATTATACATTTTTTTTTTCTAACACCCTAGAGAATAAAATGACAGTCAATGCAATACTTTCTGTCACACCGTATATGCACAGTGGTCTTACAAGCAAAAAAAAAGAAATTTTTTTTTCTTATTTATTTTACCTTTTATATTTTATTTTTACTCTGTTCTTTAAAAACAAAAAAAAGTGTAACTTTTATTCCTATTACAAGGAATGTAAACAATCCTTGTAATAGAAAAAAAGCATGACAGGACCTGTTAAATATGAAAATATGAGATCTGGGGTCAAAAAGACCTCAGATCTTATATTTACACTAAAATGCAATAAAAAAAAAATTGTCATTTAAAAAAATACAAAAAAAAAAATGGCCCTTTAAGAGCTATGGGCGGAAGTGACGTTTTGACATCGCTTCCCGTCGATGGGGTGGCCCCGCCCCCCTCTGATGCCACGGGGAAGCCATGGGGAAGTCCTCGTGGCATCAGAGGGGGCGGGGTCACCCGGTTAAGTCACCAGGTGGCACCGCCCTCAGTTATATAAGAGCTGTCACATGGAGGCGGATTGGTTGTGTATTTTTTTCTTTCTTTTTTGGTCCATTGGGCGACGTGATAGAAGAAGATGAATGGACATTTTTATTTTTTTTATTTTTTAATAAAGGACTTGTCCCAAGCTGTGTCTTGTCTTTTTTATCATTTTTTGTGTGAAATGGTAGGGGGATTTGGACCCGTTACCAATTCAAATAGGGAAGAGGCCAGGATCTGGGGGTCCCCTTGCTAAAGGGGGCTTCCAGATTCCAATAAGCCCCCCACCCGCAGACCCCCACAACCACTGGGCAAGGGTTGTGGGAATGAGGCTCTTGCCCCCATAAACATGGGAACAATGTGCTTTGGGGGCTACCCCAAAGCACCCTCCCCATGTTAAGGGCATGTGGCCTGGTATGGTTCAGGAGGGGGGGGCGCTCTCTCATCCCCCGTCTTTTCCTGCAGCCTGCCAGGTTGTGTGTTCGGATAAGGGTCTGGTATGGATTTAGGGGGGACCCCTATGCCATTTTTTTTTTAATTTGGCGCAGGGTTCCCCTTAATTTCCATATCAGACCCGAAGGGCCTGGTATGGATTTTAGGGGGACCCTCACGCAATTTTTTTTTAAAATTTAGGTTTGGGGTTCCTTTTAATATTCATACCAGACCCAAAGGGCCTGGTAATGAAATGGGGGGGATCCCATGCTATTTTTTTCAATGAGTTTTATCCATATTGCTGAGACCCGACAATTCATTACAGCCTGCAAAACAGTTTTTCCTTTAGAAATGTCATTTTGCTGTGGTGCTGTTCTAAACATGGGAAAAATGCGCCACTTTACAGGCATACTATAGACACCCCCCAGGCACGATATTTAAAGGAATATTTCAATTTTATTGTTTTACTTTAAGCATTAAAAAAAAATCACTGCTCCCGATTTTTTTTTTTTTTTTTTAATTTGCATTGATACATGTCCCCTGGGGCAGGACCCGGGTCCCCAAACACTTTTTATGACAATAACTTGCATATAAGCCTTTAAAATGAGCACGTTTGATTATTTATGTTTTAACAGTGTTCGTATGTTCTGCCTAATTTTTTGCCTGTTTGCATGTTCTGCTGCAAACCGAACAGGAAGGTGTTCAGCTGATCCCTACAGGTGAATGGCCATATCAATCACCTTGCAGGTGGACACAGACAGGGAGAATGCAATAGCCAAACCCAGATGCTCAAATTAGGAGCAGGAGCACTTAAGTGATCCTGATAAATAGGCTGCACACACCTATTGCCACTGATCTACAGAAGAGTTTGAGTTTGTCAGATACCCGGGTTCTCCCATGTGCTCTTATACCAAATCATAAGTATCTTTTTAACAGCTGTGGTTTGATAATGGAACTTAAAACCTGATTGGCTGCCAAGGGTGAGAATGTTGTTTTCCCTATGCTCTATTTTTTCAAACTGAAGCCCATTGTGTTTGTTGGTTTGCCTGTCAATATGTTTTCAATGTTTCTAGGTAGCAGCAAAAGAAGCAACACATTTTTTTTTCTCCTGTTGCTTGTATTTATTCGTCCAGTGTCTGTTAATCAAACCAAGTTTACAGTCCTGTTCCACACCTGTCACAGGTGCTGATCATTAATCAGTTATTACAGCAGTTTATTCTGCTGTTGACAACTTGCAATTTCTCTCTGATTCAGCCAGTTTGTCAGGTGGGAATTATGGCATGCCGTATGTGACAAAACACATCACTATTTTTTTCCCCCCCCTTTTTTTTTTTAGCAATTTCAGACACACACTCGTCCTCTCTTCACATCTCCCCCTCCTCCTTTTAGACAAACAATATCTGGGAACTCAGAAGTAATAAGGCGGAATGCATAATTAATTACCCAGCTTGCTCTAATTAGGGATGAATAAGTTGTGTCCCTCTCATCATCGCAAATGTGGTGATGGGTAATACCAGTTTATGCTATATTAACTGCAAATATGCAATCCTTCTGAGTGCACTTTCCTTGATGAATTTGATGAATGTGACAATAATTAGCAGAGACAGATGAGAGCTAAATTACTACTGACAATGTAATGTTATCCTGCTCGAGGGCCTGGGAACATGGCAGGCTAACATGCCAGGGACCAGGGCCTCCTATTCTAATTAATATTCTTTTTTTTTTCCGCCAGCAGAAAAAAAAAGGAACGGTAATTGTTTTCGTCAAAGGCTGCAGGGAGTTATCAGGGTAATAAAGTTAATTAGCAGAACAAACATCCTTTCACTGCTTTACTAGATTGAGGAAAAGAGGGTAATTCAAACTGCAGAAAGATATGGCTAGATGAGATGATATAAGAATGCCATATATTACACAGGAGGCCAGCAGAGGATTTCTTTCTGTCTCTAGTCCTTAGTTTATCAAATAAGTTATTCATGAACTTTTATGGCATTAAGGACTTAAAGAGTATTTTTATAATAACTGAACCTTTAAGTTCAACATGTCAATACTTTAAATAATATATTTAATTGCTAGACTAGGCATTTTGTAATTTAACGATATTAAAAATGTTATTCTCATAAAAACGTGCAGCCAACTTGTAAGCTCCTAAAACCATAGTTCCCAACTGTCCCTGATTTCGGGGGACTGTCCCTCATTCAGGAAAAAGTCTGTCTGTCCCTCTTTCCTCCTCAGTTGTTCCTCATTTTGGTCTGATCTAAAAAGTTGTATATACATGCACTATTTAGCTATCAAAAAGTGTTTTACAGTTCTAATGCCGCGTACACACAACCGTTTTTTCCGTTGGAATAAACTCTGAAGGTTTTTCCAACAGAGTTCCGCTGAAACTGTCTTGTCTACACATGATCACACCAAAGTCCGACCGTCTAGAACGCGGTGACGTACAACACGTACGACAGGACTAGAAAAAGGAAGTTCAATAGCGAGTATCTAATAGCTGCCGTCTCGTACTTGCTTCAGAGCATGCGTCGTTTTTGGTCCGTCGGAACAGCATACAGACGAGCGGTTTTCCCCGATGGGAATTGATTCGGTCAGAAAGATTTAAAACATGTTCTATTTCTAGGTCCGTCAGAATTTAAAAAAAAAAGTCCGATGAGGCCCACACACGGTCGGAATGTCCAATGAAAAGATTCCGTCTGACTTTTCCTGCCGGAAAGTCTGACCGTGTGTACACGGCATAAAACTCTCTTCCAATTTCCAAACTGCTGCATTTGTACATTCCAAAAGCCAATATAAAGGAATAGACGTGGTAAAAAAGCACTTGTGAGTTTAACCAATATTTTTTTTTGCGTAAACAAAAAAGAAAGAAAAGTATTGTTGCGCTACTAAAAAAATTTTCTCTTAAAAGTGTAAATCAGCAGCCAGCATCACCAGTATGATAACCGTATACAAAATGTGATAAATAAATAAATGCAGCGCTAAGTGTCATTAACCATGCGTTTTTCTGTGGTTAAACAACTGTATAATCAAACATGCGTTTTCAGTGATTATACAAACATATAATCAAACATATCACCTTTCATAGGTAATAAGGATGTTCATCCAAAAAAATGTGATGGTGATTCAAAAAATATAAGTGAAAATAAACAACAAATTATAAGTGCAGTGTCTACACACATGAATCATCTAATTAGAATAATATATATCACCCTACATCACAGCAGTGTATAGTGGTATATAAAGGAATAAAGTCCATACATAAAATTGGAAAATTAGCGTGGTAACAAAGTAACAGCAGTCAGCAACCCGACATGTTTCGGACGATAGTCCATCTACAGGGGCATATAGTTACCACGCTAATTTCCAATCCTATTTTTATTCAACTTGTGATCACTTGTTCAACTTTTTTATCTGATGCTTGTGAAACGTCTGCTGTACCGCTGATGATTTCAAATAAACCTGCTTATATCGGTTCATGCACCATGTGGAGATTCCCTTTTTTTCCCTATGTGGATGGCATTGTGACGTGGTGAGAACTACATCCTTTCGGCCACCAGCGTATTGGGAGAGGTGAATCCATCCATCCATCCACCCGATGACCTACAATCTACCTTGTCTCTGAAGTCGCTGTGTATACAATTTCCGGTACTGTCCATTGGCACGCCTCACCGAGTTTCCAGTGGACACCCATAGGATCATCTGGATCCACAAGCCCTTATGACACCCCGCCGTACGGTGAGAGTGTCCATCCCTTCTGGTAAGCCCATCCACCTTACTATTACTATATGAAATCTGTATGCAGGAAGATTGCCCACCAGATGTAACAATCACTACGGATCTCATCAGTGCCACAGTTTGCACAGCGTTATCGCTAGAGTTTTTTTATGTATGGACTTTATTCCTTTATATACCACTATACACTGCTGTGATGTAGGGTGATATATATTATTCTAATTAGATGATTCATGTGTGTAGACACTGCACTTATAATTTGTTGTTTATTTTCACTTATATTTTTTGAATCACCTTCACATTTTTTTGGATGAACATCCTTATTACCTATGAAAGGTGATATGTTGGATTATATGTTTGTATAATCACTGAAAACGCATGTTTGATTATACGTTTGTTTAACCAATATTTTTTTTGTACAATTCTTCTTTAAGAGGGGCATGGCAGGGAATGTGTCCTGTGCCTATATTCTTTTGCTAATATCTGTCCCTCATTCCCATCTCAGAAAGTTGGGAGGTAAGCTAAAATTGGCAAAATAAATGTTGCTTCCTTGTAACTTTGGCAACTGGAGGCATAGTGTACACACTGTGTATAAAATGTCCCCATAAATATAATTTCCTTCTCCTCCTGTGATTGCCATCACAAGAACCTCTCCAATGATCCAATACATGCCAACACTCTGCTCAGGGTCACCTCTCTGAGTTTTTGTTAACACTCACCTGAGTATAGTTAGTGGGCTCTCTTGGGGCCCATTCAAACTTGCGCATCTACTTTCATGCATTGAGGCTTGTTGCACTTTAAAGGAAAAGTACAGCCAAAGCTCATTTGGCAATACTTCTCCTGTGAAACACAGGTGTTCAGTTCGTTCTGCACTCCTGTTATCCATTTTCAGCAGACAGTGGGCTGATGTCACAGAGCTTGTCCAGCCTTGGGCAAGATCGCGACAATGGAGCCGGGATCTGCCCACATGCCTGGACCGGCACCTGATTCAGACTCAGAGCTTCTGAGAGCTTGAGCTAGCCGCTTCCTCCCCCTCCACAGCCCAGCACTCCAGTGAGCACAGGGGGCAGAGGATTTTGACAAACTTTTTGCAGAGTCCTACCTTTTGTTATTCTGAAGAAATCCCTGTGTGCTTGTCTGTGTCCATGTGTAAAGTGAATCTAATGGGAGTAGTTTCATGATTATCAATCAGCTGCTGCACCTGCAGGGCTCTAATGAGGAAAATTGCATGGTCTACATCCCTTTACACGTGATTTCCTATTGGGAGTATCTCACCAAAAATTAAATTTTTGTAGAAGGGGATGCCAAAAATCTAGCTTGTATCTTAGTATAGACTTCTGGGAAAATCAGTAAGTCAATCACACAGTATCCAAGGCTGCTCATAGACTGTGCGAATTTCTTTCCTGCAGCTGCGGGTTGCAGGAAAGAAATTTGCATGATTCCCCCATCAGAACAGACAGCGCTAACAGGGGAATTACTCCTGCTAAACCATTGTCTGCTCCCAGCAAAGGAAGCCGTCCCCACTCAGATAAGACAGTGATTATCACTAGTGGCTATAGCAGCCACTTGCGATAATCAGAAGCAAATCCAGCAGGCTGGTTGTACCCAAGTTTATTGATCAATCAATGTGGTACATTCAGCCAGCCCATTAAGGGTTCGATTCCTAATGAACCGGCCGAGATTCGAACTGTGTATGGCCGAACTTAGTGTAGACTGGTCTAGACTAGAATATAATAGGAGTGGTGTCTTAATTAACAACCAGCTGCTGCATCTCCAGGGCTCTAATGAGGAAAATTGCAGTGTCTGTATCCCTTTAGACATGATTTCCCATTGGGAGTATCTCACCAAAAATTACATTTTTGTTGCAGGGGATGCCTGAAATCTGACTTGTATCTTAATATAGACTTCTGGGAAAATCAGTAAGTCAATCACACAAGCAGGAAATAATGTTTCCGGGGGGGCGTTCTGTACACATTCTCTGTACAGAACACCTTCAGGTAGCCATATTGCATTGCATTTTACAGAAAATTACAGAGCTGAAGATTGAAAAGGAAAGGTCATTTTTAATAACATTCAATTACAATATGACTTGAGTTGCAACTGTATACACAATAATATATATTTTTTATTTGCTATTTTTTCCCACGAAAGTGGAGTTACCCTTTAAGGCAGCTAACTGTGAATGGGCTCTTAATATGAATCAACACCAGAAAAAATGTACCTGCACTATATTTGAAAATGCAGCACACCTCAGTTTACAGGAATTCAAATCTGTGCATTGCAGTGCACTATAATAGTTCAAGTATGTCAGGGCCTACTCATTGTGTGCATTGGGGTGCCATTCCGAATGATTGGCAAGCCGGTACACATATGCTGTGCACTACTACAACAATGAGTGTTAAAACCTATTGCAAGCATGCATTCAGATGTGGAGACAGCCTTCAAGGGTTTACCTAAATGTAAGGTGGGCGTAATCAAAAATGAGAAAGCTGATCAGGAGCAGATTGTTTTGTATCTACTTGAGTGGGTTGTGTATTTGGAGGGTCTGAAGGACCAGCCATGTGACTGCAACAGGTAAAGTACAGGATACAGGATGTTAATAGAAAGCAGATGGGAGTTTCCACCAAATACTACTATTGTACATACAGTAGTAACCATACAACCCGTAGTTTTCATTTTCATAGCCTAACAGAACAACTTGAAGATAGAAACTGATTGGTTTCAATGCACAGCTGCTCCAGATTGTGTGTGCTTGAGCTGTGATAAATACCCATCACTTACTCCTGACTACTTTACGCTAAGTACATTTACATTCTTTGTTAAGGCCAACTGTGTGTTGAAAAGGGTATGTAACGGAACAGTTTCATTTAATTAAAGTGTGCTGAGGTTTGTAAGTGTCTGTTACATGCTTGCTTGTAGCACAGTCATTAAAGCCTATAGTCATTTAGGTCCCTCCTACTGTTGACTCTAATCACTTGGCCACCGCCCACCTGCAATGTACTGCGGGTGAGTGGCCACTGTAGGAAAATTGACGTACCTGCCTGCGCGCCCCTCAGCCAGCACCCGCTGTGCACAATCAGCCAATGATTCATAGCCTGGACCTGCTGATTGCCTGTGTGCGATCATCCAGAGCTCTGTACAGAGGGAGCGATTTTTCAGTTTCTCATCTCTGCAAAGCAGGAATGAGTAAAATTGAGGGATCTAGTAGTAAAAGCAGCACACTTTGCACACAGTACACATAGTTAGGCACACATTTAATCCCTTGATCAGAACTAGATGTTAACCCCTTCCCAGCCACTGTCATTAGTACAGTGGCAGTGTATAGTATTATCAGTGATCACTGTAATTATGTCACTGGTGATGTAAGTGGCAGTCAGCCAGTTCCCCCCAGCGTCAGTCAGTGACAGATTGCCCGCCGCACTATCGTAGTCACATTATAAGTCACTGATCACCGCCACTAGTAGTATAAAAAAATTAGAAAAAATAAAAATTCCAATATATATACCGTAGTTTGTTAGTTTGTAGGCACAATAACTTTCACGCAAACCAATCACTATACACTTATTGGGATTTGTTTATCAAAAATATGTAGCAGAATACATTTTTGGACAGAATTTATAAAGAAATTTGTTTTGTTTTTTTAAATTGTTTTAATTGGATATGTTTTATAGCAGAAAGTTAAAAAAAATTGTTTTTTTGGGGGGCTTTTTTTTTTTTTGTTTGTTTATATCGCAAAAAAATTAATAAAACTCAGTGTTGATCAAATACCACCAAAAGAAAGCTCTGGTATTTGATCACCACTGCGCTTTTTATTTTTTTGCACTATAAACAAAAAAAGACAGACAATTTTGAAAAAAATGATATCTTTTACTTTCCGCTATAAAACATATCCAATAAAAAAATGTTAAAAATCTAATTTCTTCATAAATTTAGACCAATATGTATTCTACTACATATTTTTTAGTTAAAAAAAATCCCAATAAGCATATATTGATTGGTATGCGCAAAAGTTATAGTATCTGCAATGTATGGTATATATACTGGAAATTGTATTTACTTCGTTTTTTATACTATTATTGGGAACGATCAGTGACTTATAGCAGAAATGCGATATTGCAGCGACACTAACTGACACTTTTGACACTTTGCGGGAACCAGTGACACTAAAACAGTGATCAGTGCTAAACATAAGCACGGTCACTGTACTAATGACACTGGCTGGAAAGGGTTAAACATCTAGGATGATCAAAGGGTTAACTGTGTGCCTAGCCAGTCTTTTTGTGTACTACGTGTGCTGCTTTTACTAGGGGAAGAGATGGATTTTCTTCCCTGCTTTGCAGGGACACAGAATCCATCCCATTCACCTGTCAGAAAAGAGATCTGCCTTGTTTACATAGTCTCTGTCTGATGGTCGGCAGTGTCTGGCACCCTCCGATTGGCTTCTGCTGTGAATAATCACAGCAGTAGCGGCCCGCCTGCGCCCCCTGTAGGCAGGAGTGCAGAATCACGTACATATACGTGATCCTGCACAGGGTAGTCACCCTGTACCCGTAAATCTGCTATGGAGCGGTCAGTAAGTGGTTAAATGTTTAAAATAGTGGAGTGGTCAACAAGTGTTTCTGATGTGCTGTATATAAACTGACACAGGGGCCAGTGAATGACTATTTTTTAAGGTGCCATTGGATGCTCAGATCGCGGGCACAGTGTACAGAGCCACATGTAAACACCGTACTGTTTAAAATTTGAGAACCTTCCCCTTCCTATCACAGAGAAAGCAAAGCAAGAAGGAAATAACAAATGAATGAATCATTCATTATCAGCAGAATAGAGGTAGAAGCTGATTCAAGGTTGGGTAGTTGTTTGTAGGATCTTTTTTTATATAATCACCCACCTTCCTCTCCTCTAAGTGTGATCTATACATCTAATCTCTAGCCTGTCTCTAACCTAAATATTAATGCCTTCACCTCCTTTATTCTGCACGTTTTCTAATGAACCCCCTCATCTCCATCCTCCCACTGTATGTGACCTGTACATTAACCCCTTCACTTCCTCCTTCTTCTGTGTATGACCTATGCTTTATAATGGTATGCTGTAACTAGCATACCATGTTTTAACCTTCTCAGTACCAGCATTTTTTTCATTTCCAAAAATTGTGGCAAAACACGAGATCACCTTGGGCTGTTTATTTTTCTTTTAATATTTTTATTTGTGATGTTTTATAACAGAAATTAGTGACATAGTTTTATTTTTCTAAATGTTTGTTCTTTTTAGCTTTATATTGTACAAAATACAAAAAAAAACCAAAAACAGTAATTGTTAAATGCTGCCAAAAGAAAGCACTAGCTGTCTCAAAAAAAGTATATAAAACGTATTTTTGTCAAGTGTAGCAATACCAAGGAAGTGTCAGTCAAGTTGATCACAATGCTAAAAACTGGCCTGGTGATGAAGGGGAATTACATGCTGTGGTTCTCAAGTAGTTCAGGAGAATCTATAGACTTTTTACATGCTTTTTTTATATGTGAATATAATCAAGGTGATGTAAATAATTTTATAAAAGGATAGTAATATTTTAGAAAAAAATCATGTTTCTGTGTGTACTTTTAATTATACGTGTATATGGTGGAAGCCATAATTGTTCATTATATATGCAGGCTCTGCTTTCTACTTAGTGATGCTGCCTTATTAATGACTGACATGACATAAAACTGCATTTGGGCAGGGCTTAACACGTCCAAGTGGGGACTCATTTACAATTTTGCGACTTGTCCTGTGACTTTGGACCCCGAAGTCACATTACAAGTTGCACCCCATGTTTCCCAATGAGTACCTTTCATATCTGTGTGACTTAAAGTTGCAGCAACTTTAAAGTAGTTCCTGCACTACTTCTGTCAACCTTTCATGCGACTTGACATTATTGATGCTATTCAGCGAACGGGCGAACAGCCAATGTTCGAGTCAAACTCATGTTCGACTCGAACAGACAGCCCATCCCTACTCAGGAGTGCTATTTACTGCGCATTTGACCTTTGTTATAAGGGTCTATAGTGGATGGTAAGAGGCAGTGTGATCTGGTGCTGGTGGTGGTCACTTCATCCCCTTTGGAGCATCTAGCTCTCTTGCTTCTTCTAAACACCTCCAGTGGATTTCTGCTGAAATGGACTTTTAATTCAACGATTGTTTTATAATTGGATGTGAGCACTTATAATGTTGAGCACAGCATCTTGATTACCATGATATACATGTGGCTTGTGTGCGACTTTGTACAAAGTCAAAGTCGCACTCATCCAAAGTTCATCAAGTCGCACTGTAAAGTCACAATGGAAATCGCATGATTTTAAGTCCTACAAGTGTGAATAGACTCTTAAGGCTGAGGCTACGGTCCCGTGAAAAGACAGCAACCTGACTTAGAAGCAAGCCTGGTGGGTACCACGGAGCCTGTACCCTACTCCACCAGCACAGCCTGACGTGTCACCTCCTTCCCAATTACACTATGGGACTTTTGCTTGACACAAGAAATCATCTCTTCACATGTTCCTGCACCTCTTCCTCTCTACACCTCTCACTCTCCTTACTTCTCTTCTGTGACACTTCTAGCTAGTTACATGGGATACCCCAGGCCTTGATTTTGGTACCTGTATGTGGGGCACCGGTCACTAGGGAGGGGGCCAAGCACACAAATCCCCCTCACTCCCGGATCCCTCCATCACCCATGCCATGTCACTACAACTCCTGCTGGCTGACTGCTTAAACACCTGACATTACTCTGGTTGCCCCTAGCAATGGCAACATAGCCTCTTCTTTTTCCACTGCAGGTTAGACCCTTGTAATGTGTTCACACTGATTTCTCTTCATCCCCCTTCTAAGCCCCCTGCAGGGATCGAAGAGAGACTACAGGATCTGAAACATGTTACATGTTCCAACCTAAAAATGGGTGGAACACGTAACATGTTCCCGAAGGTGAACTTATCCTTTAATTTAACAGATAACAGTGCTCAGCAATATCTCCCATACACATTCCTGTAGAAAGTCTTCTAAGTGCCCTTTTAGTGTGTCCTTGGTGCTCTTTTGTGTCCCATGAGGTGGTCATACCTTAAACAGGTGAGCAAGTCCATTTAGCAGCAAGTCAATCCCAACTGGGTTCCCACAAGGGGTGGAGATAGTAACAAAGTGGTGACTACATCAGAGAGCAAAGACCAGCAATAGAGTTCCCCTTTTTATATGCTTTGTTTAGCAGAGCAGAGGGCAATGTTCTTCAGAAAAGCCCAGGAAAACCTAGCTAGCGATGTTAACCCTTGCCAACCAAACAGAGCCACACCTGCTGTGCAACAATAACTAAACAGTGCAGCTCAAGCAGTAGAAAATACACCTAACCTAGAAAATAATGAGCACAACCAACACTGTAATACCTCAGTAAGCACCTACTTACATGCAGACTTTCCATAAGGCTAACTAAGCTGATCATAGCAGTCATTGAGGAGAGGTGCTTCTCCTTTTTTTGCTTTGCAAAAAAAGCAAAATGTAAAATGCACCACAGACAAGTAAAATTGTAAAGCCAGCTAAACATTATGTTTATATATATATATATATATATATATATATATATATATATATATATATATATATATATATAATATATATTACAACAATTATTTCATTTATACATTTATTTTATACACAGATTAATAAAGCTGGCATTGCTCATTTTAAGAACTGGGTCTGTGCACTGTATTTTCATTTATTATTTGCAGTCCTTCACAGGACAGTCAATCAAATCTATTCTTTCACAGGTTACTGCTATTTAAACCATGGGCAGCCTGCCCAGTGATATGTATTTGTGTCTAGGCGACCCCTGCTTCATTTTCCCCATTGCCACTGATCTCTCCTGTCACTATTACAATACACTTGTTAAATCACCATTCAGCAATAGACAATGGGGCTATGTATCAATAACAGGTTCAGAGCACCACACATGATGGCAAATGAGTCATGAACTTAGAGTCAGCATATTAATCTGATTAGGTAATGTGGTTAGTGGACCTTTTCTATAGCACAGTCAAGTTTTTTATAGAACGTAATTTGTCATCTGCTTGTATAGTTAGCAAAAATTAGCAGCTTTTCCATATCCTAAATAAAATAGAATATTGGGCATCTATTAATTCTGTCCCACGGCAAGGCAATGCTGAACAGGAGCAGTAAAACAGATTGGGATATAGATTTAGGTTACATCTCAAGTCATACATTCCTCCCTCAGTTGCTCTAAAATAGCACTTCAGCAGAAACCTTACCTGACACTGATCATTGCTTAATTGTGAACTTAGCCCTCATGCACACAGGCTGTTAAAAAAACGTTATGAAAACGCCAGTATCTTTGCAGTGAATTTTTTTAACTTTTTTCAGCTTTTTTCAGCGTTTTTGCAATAGCGTTTTTTAGCGTTTTTGAGCGTTTTTCCGCGTTAGCGTTTTGAGCGTTTTTGAGCGTTTTTGAGCGTTTTTGAGCGTTTTTCAGTGTTAGAACGTTTTTACAGCTGAAAAACGTCTTTCAGAACGCACTGGTCCTGGGTTTTTTTTACAGCTTAAAAACGCTTATGCCACTTGCAGCTCAAAAACGCCTAGGTGGGCATGAAGCCATAGACTAACATAGACAGGCCTTTTTAAGCTGCAAAAAAAGCTCAAAAAAGCAGCTGTAAAAACGTCCATGTGCATGAGGAGTAATTCTGTCACGAATTTGCTTGATAAATGTCCCCATTTGTATTCTTAACAATGGGCCTCACAGATAATACTAGAATCTGAAAAGAGTTGACTTTAAAGTGTTACTAAACCCACAACAGTAAAATCAGTCTGTATTTGCTGTAAAGCATGCTTGTTATACTCAATATGGAACCTAAGGGGTTAATTCTCTGTATTGTGTAAAAAGGTTGCTTGATCCTGTCTTCTCTGATCTCCCTCTTCTTTCACTGTCCCCAATCCATCTGCTGATAGAACAGAGCCCTCGGAGGCACTCTGCACATGCTCAGTTTGGTGTGTATTGCTAGAGAGGGTTTTTTTTTTTTTTTGGGAGGGTGTATGTAATCAGCAGAGGGCCAATCAACACTGTCCAGACAGAGGGCCAGGGGGTCATGCAGCCTCATAGGATAGTCAGAGCAAAATGAAAACTCCTCCTACAAGTTTTAACCAGACACTGATAGAAGTTACAAGACTGCTATATACTGCTGCTGATGAGAAAAGGTATTTAGCAGTGTATATTTACTAAAATAATTGCATTTTCATGTTCTGTGTACTGCGGTAGACCAAATTTTGTGAGTGCAGGGTCCTGGGTTTAGTAATACTTTAAGGTGTCTCTCACAAATCTACCCTCATACAGAGGATGAATTTGTCCATGAGTGTATGTTGATCCAGGGTGCCTCATTAGTTGGTTATATTACTTCAAACTACCTTTTTATGGGACCGGGATTTTATGTATTGTGCACACACCCTCTCTAATCTAACAGGAACTGCAAAACTCAAACAATGCTTGGTTTACATAGCACTCACAAAGTGCGTTTGCAAGCTTTCTGAGTCAGGAAGGGCCCTTTATCCAGAAGGTTAGCCCATACTGCTACTAGGAGAAAGATTTGTAACAAAAGAAAATGTATAACTGCTCATTGAAATTCATAAAGAGTGTTGCGGAAACTTTTTAGAAATCTGTCTTGTAGTAGTGTGACAAATGGTAGAACTTATGACAGATTCATTTACGTGTCGATAAGGTGTGTATGATTTTACTCTGACAGAACTGTCAAAAGCATCTCTTCTGCAAAGTGGTAGAGTTTTACAGGCAAAGAGGAGTATTTGGAGATGTAGGGAGAATAATTGAAAAGTATCAAATATCAGTTTCAGAGGAACCTAAAGACACATTACATAGTTAATAGTTGGTAAGGCCGAAAAAAATATATTGGCCCATCTAGTTTAACTTGAGTGTGTGTGTGTCTACTGTTTTCCATATCCCTGTACATTGTGTTCGCTTAGAACGTCATCTAAAGGTTTTTTGAATATATCTACATTCTCCCCTGACACCACCAACTGTTGAAGGGAATTCCAAATCCACACTCTCCTAACAGTAAAAAAACCCTTACACAGTTTAAGATTAAACTGCTTTTCATCCAAATTGAGTGGCTGTGTGTCTTTTTTAGAGGCCTAAAATTAAACAGATTCCTCCCAATGCTAGTCACCATTCAAACATATGTATATTGTAATTATATCCCCTCAAAAGCATCTCTCTTTCAGGGAGAATACATTTAATTTTTGTAGCTATTCCTCAAAAAGAGGTCCTTCAGCCCCCTAAAAGCTTTCTCCAGTTCAAGCAAATCCTCCCTTTCCTATTCCTTACCAATTTTTAGATGTTATGGCTGTATTAGTTTCCTTTTTTTAGGCTTTTTTTTTCTTCTATTTTCATCTGGTAATCCAGTCAGCAAGTTTGTTGTTTTTCACAGCACATACGCGACAGCAGAATGTATCAGTTTACTTTGATGAGACAAGCCACTTAGCACAGGCAGGGCTGATTAAAATGATCAGCTTTTATATATTCATGCAAAACCTTTATCCCAAAAGGAAAAAAAAAACTGCTGTTTGCTGTAACTGCTTATAAAGCCTGAGCTGGAGTTTGGCTTAAACTTGTTAGTGGTTCTGAATCTGCTAATACATTTAACACTCCCCCCTCTCCATACGGACAATGCTGCTGTCTGCAGTGCTTCCTCTACTTATTACTCCAAAATTGTGTCTTACTAATACAGGAGGTGTGTTACTGGCCAGGTCAGCAGGTGAAAACTGAGGGGAAAAGGCCAATGTATAGGAAACTGATGTAGCCACCACATTTAATGATTGGTAAGCTGCAATATATTACATTTTTGGCTTTGCGTTTAATATATCATTTTAAGTTTTTCTCTGTTATCCACAAGGTTCCATTCATTAAATTGTTGTTAACATTACTTGTATTCTATTATATTTGATGCCGAGTGGAATGAACTGATGAATGTTGTTGTTTAATATGTCATTAAAACACTCCCACTTTTCTTCAACGTTCTTTTTTGCAAGAAATTGATCCTATTTAGTATCATGCAGTAACCCCTTGATCGCCCCTTAGTAAAGTTGGTTGTTTTAAAATTTCCTTTCCTATAATTTATGGTAAATGTAATTACTCTGTGATCACTGTTACCTAAATTATCTCTTACTTCCACATTTGCAATCAGCACTGTTTTGTTTGTAAACAGTAGGTCCAGCAGAGCATTATCTCTATTTGGGGCTTCCACCATCTGACTCATGAAACTGTTCTTACATTCAAGAAATGACAATCCTTTTGAGCAGTTCCGTCTGCCCAATTAATATCCTACGAGGTTGAAGTCCCCCATGATTATAGCATTGCCCTACCTCCCTACCATCTCTTACTGTGAAAATAGATGGATCGCTTCCCCCTTGTTAATCACTTCCCAACTGACGTATGTATTTATACTTATGAGCCCCAAATGAAATTCACGCTAATGTCAAATTATTATTACTGTGCTCTGTATTAAAAAAACAGCTGCGCACATAAATATATGTAAACGCCTGCCTCTTTAACCACTTTCCGAACAGCTCACGCAGATATATTGCGGCAGGTTGTCAGCCCTGCATGAATCGCCGTACCTGTACGGTGGTTCGCACAGGCGCAGTTACAGGTGGGCACGGCCTTGCTCCCGCTGCATGCTGCGGGAGCGTGCCCGCGGGTCAGGTGGACTCGATGTCCGCTGGCGACCCGCAATTGCCTAGTACAGTGACAAAACGGGAATCTGCCAGTGTAAACAAGGTGGATTCCTGTTCTGACAGGGGACATGTCAGAGATCTACTGTTCCCAGTGATCAGGAACAGTGATCTTGGTCATGTTCCAGTGAGCCTATCCCCCCTATAGTTAGAACACACCTAGGGAACACAGTTAACCCCTTAATCGCCCCCTAGTGTTAACCCCTTCCCTGCCAGTGTCATTTTTACATTGATCAGTGCATTTTTGTAGCACTGATCAATGTAATAATGTCACTGGTCCCCAAAAAGTGTCATTTGGGGTCAGATTTGCCCGCCGCAATGTCACAGTCACGCTAAAAATTGCAGATCGCCGTCATTACTAGAAAGAACAATAATAAAAAAAGGTCCCTAAACCTATCCCATAGTTAGTAGATGCAAACTAACCAATATACGCCTATTTTCTTACCATAGAAATAGGTAGAAGAATATATATTGGCCTAAACTGATGAATAAATGTGTTTTTTTTTATTTTTTTGGATATGTATTATAGCAAAAAGTAAAAAAAAATAGTTTTTTTTTTTTCTAAATTGTCTCTTTCTTTATAGCGCAAAAAATAAAAATCGCAATTTGGTTTGGGTACAACATTGCATGACTGCACAATTGTCAGTTAAAGTGACGCAGTGCCGTATCACACAAAATGGCCTGCTCATTAAGGGCGCAAATCCTTAAGGGGCTGAAGTGGTTAAATAAAATGTCCTAACAATGCAGCATAATGTAACACTGTAACACAAGATGCAGTGGCGGCTGGTGAAGTTTTAGGGTGGGAGGGCGCCAGAACCCGTTCTTCCTTTTTGACCCTTCCCACTTCTCATAAGCTCCACCCCTTATAGAATCCACCCACCCCATCCCCTGCATTCCACTTGCTTCCACCCATAGTGCCACAGATAGTAAATAGATCAACACCACAGATAGTATATAGATCAGTATTACAGATAGTATTTAGATCATCACCACAGATAGTATATAGATCAGCACCACAGAAAGTATATACATCAGCACCACAGATAGTATATAGATCAGCACCACAGATAGTATATGGCTCAGCACCACAGATAGTATATAGATCAGTATTACAGATAGTATATAGATCAGCACCACAGATAGTATATAGCTCATCACCACAAAAAGCATATAGATCAGCACCACAGATAGGGTATATAGATCAGCACCACAGATAGTATATAGATCAGTACCACAGACAGTATATAGAGCAGTACCACAGACAGTATATAGATCAGCATCACAGTGGGTATCTGGATCAGCACCACACATAGTATATAGATCCACACGACAGATAGTATATAGATCAGCACCACAGATAGTATATAGATCAGCACCACAGATAGTATATAGATCAGCACCACAGATAGTATATAGATCAGCATTACAGATAGTATTTAGATCATCACCACAGATAGTATATAGATCAGCATTACAGATAGTATATAGATCAGCACCACAGATAGTATATAGCAACCCCCCTGCGAGCAGGTGGCTCGCCGCTGTCAGCACCCCCCTGGCTCGCGGCACACTCACAGCAAACCCTCCAACTCCCCACCCACCCCCGTGTGGCTGACAGGAGGCCTGGTGACTTACCATTACAATGGAATATTCTTCTGTAAATAGGCCCCGCTCGGGCCGTGCTATCCATCCACTAAGCGGATGTCACTTCCGGCTTCACACTGACACAGAGCAACTGGAAGTGACTACGTGGGAAAGCACCGCCCATGTCCTACGGCACCACAGATAGTATATAGATCAGCACCACAGATGGTATATAGATCAAAAAATATTGCGAAAATGAACGAATGGGAGTGTTGCAGGGCATAGCATTGCACCACAATGCAGCACAAAACCCGGCAAATGAAGCGTCTCGTCTGCAATCACACTATTGCTTTGACGTCACGCTTCCCATAGTGCACTGTTTCTGGTGCTCGAACAGAGTGCACTTAACTACTTCAATACCAGGCACTTTCGTTCCTTCCTGCCCAAGCCAATTTTTAGCTTTCAGCGCTGTCACTGTTTAAATGACAATTGCGTGGTCATGCTACGCTGTACCCAAACTAAGTTTTTATCATTTTGTTTCCACAAATAGAGCTTTCTTTTGGTGGTATTTGATCACCTCTGCGGTTTTTATTTTTTGCTAAACAAATAAAAAAAGACCATACATTTTCAAAAAAAAATTGTTTTTCTTTGTTTGTTATAAAATGTTGTAAATAAGTAAGTTTTCTCCTTCACTGATGGGCACTGTCAAGTTGCACTGATAAGCACTGATAAGGCGTCACCGATGAGATGGCACTGATGAGGTGGCACTGATGGGCACTGACGATGGACACTGATAGGTGGCACTGATGGGCAATGATAGGTGGCACTGATATGCAGCACTGCGGCACTGCTGGGCACTGATAGATGGCACTGATAGGCAATGGTGGGCACTGAAAAGCGGCACTGATGGGCACTGATTGCTGGCACTGATGGCTGGCACTGATAGATTGCACTGATAGGCATGACTGATGGCACTGGCACTGGCAGGCACTGGCACTGGCAGGCACTGGCATATCCCTGGTGGTCTAGGGTGGCATACCTGGTGGGCATCCTTTAATGCCATCCCTGGTGGTCCTGGCGGCATCCCTGGTGGTCCATTGAAGGCATCCGCGGGGGGGCTGCGCTGATAAACAATCAAAGTTGGAGAGTGCAAAATCTGGTTCGGCTCTGTGTAGAAAACAATCAGCTTCCAGATTTTTTGTCAAAGCTTAACTGAACAAGCTGAAGTTAGAAGCCAATTGTCTACCAGATTTTGCACTCTCCATTTTTTTTTCCTATCTGTTGATTTTTAAATGCTTGATCTTTTACTGTGTTTGTACCATGGAATAATGAGTTGTTCGATTGTTCCCAGAAATTCAAGGTTAGATGTTCAAGGTGGTTGGGAAACAGAGGTAGGAATTGTATTTAAAGTGTTACTAAACCCAGGACCCCAAATTCACTATATCTGGTCTCCCACAGTACACAGAACATGGGATTGTGATTATTTTTGTAAATATAAACTGCTACATACCTTTTTTTATTAACAGTTAAAGCAGTCTTGTGGTTTTAATGAGTGTCCAGTTAAAGCTTGTAGGAGGAGTTTTCATTCTCCCACGATTGTCCTATGAGAATGCAGGACCCCTGACCCTCTGTCTGGACAGTGCTAATTGGCCCTGTGGTGATCACATGCATCCTTCCAAGAGTAAAAAAATCTCTAGAAATACACATTAAACTGAGCATGTGCAGCCTGTCCTCGGGCTCTGTAAATATCAGGAAATATATTGGAGTCAGTAGAAGAAGGGGATGATCAGAGGAGACAGGATCAAGCAGCCTTTTTACTCAATGCAGATGATTAACCCCTTAGGTTCCACAGTGAGTATAACAAGCATGCTTTACTGCATATACAGACTGATTTTACTGTTGTGGGTTAGTAACATTTTAATTGTGTTTGAGAAAATACTTTTTGAATTTTGCTCTGTTGTATTTTGAACTGTCACTTATCTACTTTAGATCACATAATTACATAAAAAAATTAAAAATAAAAATAAATAAAAGCTAAAGCTGTTTCTATAGACATTTTTCCTGTATTCATTTGCACCTGTTTTATAGCTCGATTCTAGAGTTCTGCTAAGGAACAAGGGAAACACGCATGTAGCATTGTTTGTAAGTAGTGATGGGCCGAACATCCCCAGGTTCGGTTCGCACCAGAACACCTCGAACTGGCAAAAAGCTCTAGTGAATAAGGGAACTCTATTAAAGTCTATGGGACACGAACATGAAAAAATGTAAAGGCTTATTGCCATTAAAAGTGTATGGTGACCTGGGTACTGCCCCAGGGGACATCAATGCAAAAAAAAGTTTTAAAACAATAGTTTTTAAAGGAGCAGTGATTTTAATGATGCTTAAAGTGAAACAATAAAAATGTAATATTCCTTTAAATATTGTACCCAGGGGGTCCCCTTATTGTGCCTGTAAAGAGGAGCATCTGTGCAATGTCTAGAACATGTCGCAGCAATAATAACATTTCTAAAGGAAAAAATGTAATCTAAACTTGCTCGTATATTTGCTCCCAGCAATATAGATGAAAAAAAAAATCCCCACCCCAACTCCATACCAGACCCTTATTCGAGCATGCATCCTAGCGGGTCATGAAAAGGGTGGGACAAGCGAGTCCCCCCTCCTGAATTGTACCAGGCCACATGCCCTCAACATGCGGGGGTGGATGCTTTGGGGCAGGGAGGCTCTGCGCCCCCCCCACCCAAAGCACGTTGTCCCCATGTTGATGGGGACAAGGGCCTCTTCTGGACAACTCTGGCCGGTAGTTGTCGGGGTCTGCGGGCGGGGGACTTATTGGAATCTGAAAGCCCCCTTTAACAAGGGGGCCCCTAGATTCCCCCATGTGAATGGGTATTGGGTACATTGTACCCCTACCCATTCACCAAAAAAGTGTCAAAAAGTAAAAACCACAAAAGACAGCTTTTGACATCCTTTATTAAAAAAGAAAAAAAAAGTGGGGACAAAGCACCCTCCCCATGTTGAGGGCAAGCGGCCTGGTATGGTTCAGGAGGTGCCTTTCCTGGCCTGCCAGGCTGCATTCTCGGATAAGGGCTTGGTATGGACTTTGGGGGGGACCCCACGCCGTTTTTTTTCTTAATTGTGTCATAGGGTTCCCCTTAACCACTTCAATACAGTGTATTATGTACGCTGCACTATATTATATATACTACACTGACTGCACTATATACTCTGCACTTTGGCCAATCATGGCTCTCACAGCACATCGCACCATGACTGGCCAAAGACAAACAAGATATTTGGGGGGCACACCCTAAAAAGATGCATTATAGCTGGTGCAGCCATAAGACCATACAGCAGAGCAAAATATTACAGTGCACACATGCAAAAAAGACATTTACCTCCAGCAGGGCTAGTTTAAAACACCTAGACAATTTAACAAATATTATTATCAAAAAATATGGAGATTTGGTCACATGGATTGGGAGATCCTGCTTCTCTGAACCATCAGAGCAATACACTCTTCTATATGGAAGAACTTTGAGGTCTCTACCCATGACTCAAGTGGACACTTATGAGAGGTACTTAATGAGAGAGTGGGGTGCTCCTTACCCAAAGGGATTTGGTTAGAATCCATACAATAGACAATCAAGATATCCCAATCCATGGATAGTGTAGGACCCACTAATCATGGGGTACTTTGACGCAGTAAGTGGGCTTAGCACCATATAGCAATATGGTGTGACCAAATCCCCATATTTTTTGATAATAATATTTGTTAAATTGTCTAGGTGTTTTAAACTAGCCCTGCTGGAGGTAAATGTCTTTTTTGCATGTGTGCGCTGTAATATTTTGCTCTGCTGTATGGTCTTATGGCTGCACCAGCTTTAATGCATCTTTTAGGGTGCGCCCCCCAAATATCTTGTTTGTCTTTGGCCAATCATGGTGCGATGTGCTGTGAGAGCCATGATTGGCCAAAGTGCAGAGTATATAGTACAGTCAGTATTGTATATATAATATTGTGCAGCGTACATAATACACTGTATTGAAGTGGTTAAGGGGAACCCTATAGTTTTAAACTAGCCCTGCTAGAGGTAAATGTTTTTTTGCATGTGTGCGCTGTAATATTTTGCTCCGCTATGATTGGCCAAAGCATACAGGTCAGGTGCATGCTTTGGCTAATCAGCAGCCTTAAATGCACTGTGATGGGGCACTCCAGGGCAGGCGAATGTGCCACCAGCACCCCATATGTTCATTTGTTCTACGAACAAACGAACAGCTAATGTTCGAGCCGAACTTTCGTTCAATTTGAACATCAAGCCCATTACTATTTATGAGGTTTCTGTTTGTTTTACCAGATATACCAGTGTGTATAAGGCCTCATGCACACTGGACATTTTTGCTAGATGCTTTTCCCCCCAGCAGTGGTGTTTTGCCATTAAAAAACGCTTGGCGCTTGTAAACACGTGTAACACATTTAGGCACATGAGTCTCTTGGGCGATAGTTAATTTAATTGGCCAGAATAATAATTTGTTCTGGCCATTGAAATTAATGAACGCTCAGCGTTTTTACACGCGTCAAGCATTTTTATGCTAAAATGCCGCTGCTCCTGGAAGCGCTGCAGTGGGTTTTTTTTCTCTTCCTCTAAACACCTATGTGTGCATGAACACATGAGCTAACATTTAGAGGCAGAAAAAAAAAATGTCAGATGCGCCTAAAAGCAGTCAAGAACACCCTGTGTGCATGAGGCCTACACACAAAAAAAGAGTTATAGGGCGTACACACGGTTGGACTTTGTTCGGACATTCCGACAACAAAATCCTAGGATTTTTTCCGACGGATGTTGGCTCAAACTTGTTTTGTCTACACACGGTCGCACAAAGTTGTCGGAAAATCCGATCGTTCTAAACGCGGTGACGTAAAACACGTACGTCGGGACTATAAACGGGGCAGTGGCCAATAGCTTTCATCTCTTCATTTATTCTGAGCATGCGTGGCACTTTGTCCGTCGGATTTGTGTACACACGACCGGAATTTCCGACAACGGATTTTGTTGTCGGAAAATTTTATCTCCTGCTCTCCAACTTTGTGTGTCGGAAAATCCGATGGAAAATGTCCGATGGAGCCCACACACGGTCGGAATTTCCGACAACACGCTCCGATCGGACATTTTCCATCGGAAAATCCGACCGTGTGTACGGGGCATTACTGTGTGCATTTTTGAATTTCTTTTTAATAAGTAAACAGAAATACAGAATATCAATATAATGAGCATAAACGTAAGGATTGGTTTCATGCTGCATTTTAACCTCAGACTTTACAGGCTTTCTATTGAAATTTACATGCACCACTGGCTGTTTGCTCTGAATGCCCGATCCTGCCCTCAGTCTGTTCCATTAATATGTAGCTGTGCACTTGAAGATGAAGTTTCATTTTCAATAGAAGAAGAGCAAGATGGAAACTTAAGCAGAACAGGGATAATAAATAATGACAACAGATGTTTGTAAACCTTGTGCTCCCATGTTCAGTGTTTTCATGAGTTGTCTTGTCTTGATGTGCTGACAGCCTCCCTTCACCTGGGACGAGTGATATCTTATCAAAGCCTAAACAGCTCCCCTTCACAACAGGCAGATAATAGTGCCTTTCAATTTATTATAGTGGAAGCCTGAGAGAACCATGGGAACGACTGGTCAGGTGACAGCATGATAGACAGCTTGACAGCACTTAAAGCATCATGGGAAATGGCTGTCAGCTGATTTCTTGAACAGCCAGGGAGATAACCTTCAGCGTGACAGGAGAAACAAAAATCGGAATATTTGTGTAGAGGTTTATAGCTTATTCACTGCTCTCACAAATTATCCCATGCCCAATAAAGGCTCTTTTGGAATACTGATCTGAATACTGTAAACAGGACATCATTTAAAATGTTTTCTAAGCATTAGGAGGCAATGAATTTCACTTGATTCTGGAAATTTAGTGTGTTTTTTTCTCAGTACTATGAAACTATTTACTCTTAAAGTTATTTTCCAGAGAAAACAATATTTTTATTAACTTTAAGATTTTGTTTTTGTTTGCATTTTTTTACACTTAAGGTAACATTTTATAATATATAGTATATGAATGTGACATTTATCAAATATGCTCTGCAGGTGAATCTTCCTAGTGCATTTGTTTTAAATTAATGATTGATTCACCTACAGTGAATTTGTGTTGAATGTCACATCCGTTGTTTTATAAAATAATCCACTTAGTTTGCACTCTAAGAAAAGAACAAAAAATAAGATCAAAATATTCAGCTCTTACTGTCTAACTGTTCCACAGGTAGCCACTTGAGATTGTTGAGGGCTGTAGGAAAAGAGCAACAAATAAGATCAATATTCTGATTTTCCTATTCTAACTTTTCTACAGATATCAACTTGATGTTGTTGAGGACTTTACCACATAAAGTTGCAAAGTATACAAGGAAAAGAATAGTGGTATTTCCTCATTACCAGTCATTTTGTTGTCAACTTACTTAGATAACTTAGATAATTGTAGTTCTGGCCTCTGCCCACTAACTTCTGGAAGTTTCTCAAAACTTTCAGATCCAGGGGGGGCACCAAAGGTCTTCCTTTGTAAAGCCATCCAGCCTGACCTGCTGTAACCCTGACCCAATTTCTGACTCACAAACTAACCATGAGTCATACCTAAATTTGCTTACCTAATCTATTGGAGGGTGCTACGTTGTTATGGGACATATTTTTGGCATTTTACCAAGGCATCCCTAAAGAACCTTGAAGGCACCCCAGGGTGGCTGGGCACCCTGGTTGAAAAGGCTGTTCTATACAAAGTTTGATAGAGCACCAGTGGTGTTGCTATACCCTGGCCCCCCGGGCATGTGCCCTGGGTCCTTTACTGAGTGCCCAGGTGTTGTTTGCAGTTGTTGCTCTGATTCTATGCATGACATTCATCTTAGTGAACTAAGCCTATAATCACCCAAGCAAATCTCTGCAAAACCAGCTCTTGGGCCCCCATAGAGATAAGTATGCCTTGTATGTGTAGTCTGCCAAGCATTAAGAAAAATTTATGACATTTCACACCATATGGTAGGACTGTGATTAAAAAAAGAATCCTGTTTGCTTTGGTCAATGTGAATAGACGTGTACAGCAAATAAGTGTAACCATCATGAACACGTTCATCATTGGCATGTAAGCTTTAGGGTGAAGATTTATGGCTATTGACATGATCAACAATAGATGTCATGGTCATGAATAAGTCTAAAACAGCAAACGATGATAACTTTTAGCCACGTGTGCCTTTCTAATTTCCTCTAACTGTAGCAGTAAAAAATAATAAAATGAGGAAACTTGTGACAGCATGTAGGATGTATATGCAGCAGTAGTGTCATAGAAAAGTCTTTGTATATGTTCAAGTCATTACACGGTAATTTACAGTTCAATAAGTCATTACAATATAAACACACACATGCTCCACTCAGTGTGTTACATGATAACACTATGGTTTTATGTATACCATAAATTCTCAAACTTATCTTCAGGTGTCACCAGCATTACTTATGTTTTGATATCCTCTCAGGAACACAGGTGGAATAATCATAGTGCGATTTTATTGTAATCCTGTGATAAAATCAACAAAACATGCACTGTTAGGACTCTAGCACACGAGTGCCCAAAACCCTACCTTTAGGTGTCCAAGTGTTTTATTTATTTATTATTTTTGATTGACCTAAATGCAGCCCATTGCTATCAATGGGCCTGTACACACAGGCACATAAATATCAGTAAACTTGTAAAGTCTAGTAAAAAAAAAAATACAAAAATCTATGTTAATGATCAATATTTTATATGCATATGTGTGTGCACTGCCCCTGAATAGTAGATTATAGTATATACAGTGCCATGAAAAAGTATTCATACCCCTTGAAATTTTGCACATTTTGTGATGGTACAACCAAAAACGTAAATGTATTTTATTGGGATTTTATGTGATATACTAAAACAAAGTGGCACATAATTGTGAAGTGGAAGGAAAATGATAAATGGTTTTCCATTTTTTTACAAATAAATATGTGAAAAGTGTGGCGTGCATTTGTATTCAGCACCCAAGTAAATACTTTCACTGAAATTACAGCTGCAAGTCTTTTTGGGTATGTCTCTACCAGCTTTGTAAATCTAGAGAGTGACATTTTTGCCCATTCTTCTTTGCAAAATAGTTTAAGCTCTGTCAGATTGGATAGATAGTGTCTGTGAACAGCAGTTTTCAAGTCTTTCCACAGATTCTCAATTGGATTTAGGTCTGGACTTTGACTAGGCCATTCTAACACATGAATATGCTTTGATCTAAACCATTGATGGAATATGCTTTGATCTAAGCAATCTAAGAAATATGGGTGGAACATCTAACATGTTCCAAAACAAAAGGTGAATTTATTCTTTAAGGTTTTTTGCATTTAGTGTTCCACCAGGGAGATATACCTATAATTACTGTCCCAGAGACACAGCAGGAAGCAAGAGGAGATCTCTCCAAAGTTAGAGGATATTTCCTCTTATACAGTTTTCACCAGATCATGTGTCTCAATGGGAAGATTTCCCCTCACATTCTGTTCTTATGGTTTCCAAAAAGGAAAGAGTGGTGACCAAGGCCACTAGGGACATTAAATAATATCCTTATTCTGCCAAAATAATCCAAACATATTCACTACTTGATGGTCCCGTAATTGATTTTTCAAGAAATTGTTTTTGTTTTTCTGCCTCCACTTTCATCGGATACCAAACCTCTTCTTTCCACCCTCAATTCCATTTTGATTGTGATGACCAGAGCACGTTCATTGCTCTCTGCACACTTTAAATCTTGTAGTCCATAGTCCCTAGTCCAACCTGGGAGCAAGAAAGAGAGGGAGGGTGGCAAAGTTCCTATACACAGTAGAATCATTGAGAAACAATGTAACCCCCTGCTAACAGCACATTACAACAGAAAAATTAAAGGATTTGGAGATTCGAAGGAGGCTCAGAGCAATAGAGGATACTTTTTAGAGTTAAATCAGTTGTAAAGGTTCCTATTTTTTTATTAAAATAGTAAATGTAGCGCTGGTGGATTTGCGATCTACCATATGTTAGGTAAATTTAGTAACTTGTTCGTTAAATAGGTTAGGTTTGCCTCTGTTCCAGCTTGGCTGACGATGTGTGTGTTTCCATACTGACCGGTGGGTGTCACTGTTATTACTGGTCAGTGTTGGAAAGGCAACGTGTCGAAGTGTATGGATGCTCTTCTGTCCCAGAGACAACTCGGTGGAGGTGGTCCTCCCAGTTGCATTCTGGGCAAGGGTATTTATGGGACAGACGCCATATTGTGGGGTTCATTTTTACAGCCACCTGCTGGCCCTCCTGGCCGACAGGTATGCGTTAGAGAGCAATCTCGTGGTCCTCCGTTCCGGAGGCCCATGCCGCTGCGGAGCAGGGGTGGGCCCAGAAGCTTGCCTGGGGCCTACCACAGCAGCCGAGGAATGGTCCTGAGCTGTCTATCAAGAAGGGAAGAAGCTGGACAACCGAGGAGATCCCTGGGAGAACCCGTCATGGAAGGATCACGCAGTGTGCTGGTCTGGAGAGGGGCCTGGTAACTCGGTTGGAGGATGTATCCTAAAGTAACTATACAGCATGGTGTTGCCGGGTTGGCTTAAAGGTTCAAGCACTGTGACTGACGTTCATTGCAGAAAACGAATACATCCTGTGGCAGAGGATCGTACAGGTTTATCCCAAACAAGTCTGTGGCAGAGACTTTTGTTCATGCTACATACTGGCTGCTAGGCAAGTGAGAGAGGCCTATCTGGGCGAGCAAAGAGTGTGTCTCATGAGGGGAGCGCATTCTATTATAATATCCAAATTCTACCAGGACATTTGTCAAGAACCTTACAAGACGATATTTGAGTTTCTTCTGCAGTTTCCCTTCTGCCTCTTTCCTGCTACTTCCTTAGTAAGTCGTTTAATAAAGCATTGAAAACGTATTCAAGTGTTGGAGTGTGTATCGTCCAGAGGTGAACTCAACGGAACCCTAGACCCGGTGCCGGTAAAACCGAGGGAAGGAGAGTGAAGGTAACAAGCCCGCCTAAACCAACAGCTCCACCGAGAGTTATTGCTACATAAAGATGTTATACCTACCTGCTCTGTGCAATTGTATTGCACAGAGCAACCCCAAACCCCCTATTCTAGGGTCTCTCACTGGCGCTCTAGGCTTCCCTTCTTCTGTATGCACCACTATAGCAAGCTGCTTGCTATGGGAGAGCATATGCAGGCTCAGTCCCAAGCCAGGCTGTGTGTGTCCATAGACACACACCGCATGACTCAGCCCTGGCCCTTGCTCCCTCCTCACAGAATTCTACTGACAGCAACATAAGACAATGGCATAGGGCAGACTCTGAAGTTCTGGGCACATGAGTACACCACTGGAGGGAAATGCTAGCAGCTGGGTGGTCCCCCATGGTTCCCAACACACAAATAATTTACCTAAAAAGATACCTTCAGCTGGGTGGGGTAGTCTACTAGGCACCGCTCTATTACTTGGCCAGCAGGCTTAGAAGATGCATCCAGAAATCGGGCAGGGAGAGCACAGCTGAGAAGGATGCAGGGGCCCTGCCATCAGGTCCAGAGGACTCTGGTCATAGTGCTGCTGATTTTGTGTCTCCCAATAGACACAAAGCTGTTACTGAATTTAACAGCTTAACTATTGAGACCCAGGTGCTGAAGGATTGAGGATTTTCAGACGTGGTTATTCCTTCATTATTGAAGGCCAGGAAGCCCTCTTTAAAGAAGACTTACCATAGGACCTGAAAGTCTTATGTGGCCTGGTGTGAGGCTAGAAAGTTTCAACCCTGTAAATATGTGAGTGGGTGGGTATTGCTACATTATTGAAGACCAGGAAACCCTCTTCTAGGAAGACTTACCAGGACCTGAGGGTCTTATGTGGCCTGATGTGAGGCTAGAAATTTCAACTCCATCAATATGTGAGTGAGTATTTTTTGGCTTTTCTCCAGTCAGGAGTGGAATGGAATGGAATTTAGCTCTAAATACCATTGAAGGCCAGGTATTGGCCATAGCAATTTTTTCCACAGACAAATTGCTTCTCATTCATTGGTATGCACATTTGCTCCGGGGGTAACACATAAGGCTCGGCCTGTTATGTCACCCTTGTGTCCGGACTTGAATTTGGTCTTGATTGTTTTACATAAACCATTTTTTGAGCCAATTCCTGAGATTCTGTTTGTCCTTTTGACTCTGAAATTCTTTTTTTTTTTTGATACAATCAGTTGGCAAGAACAGTGTCAGAATTTGCAGCTCTTTCTTGTAAGGAGCTGTTTTTGGTACTACATCGGAACAAGGTAGTACTGCTTTCCCATCCGTCATTTTTGTCAAAGGTTATGTTGAATTTTTCACCCTTATCAAGACATGTTTTGCCTTCATTTTTCTTAGGCCTCAATCACCAAGAGGAAAAGCCCTGCTTACATTACATGTGGTTCAGGCTGTCAGGATGTATTTGAAAATGCCTGTGGCAAATAGGCTGTTGGATTCTTTGTTTGCCCTTTCTGAAGGTTCTAGGAGAGGTCAGGTCGGCCATTTCACAATGGATTTGTCAGCTTATTGCCTAAGCCTAGGGCTTGAAGGGCGAGGTTCTACATTTTTAAGTAAGGGCTCACTCTACTTGAAGTATTGGAGCCTCGTGAGCTGTATGTCATCAGTGGCACAGGTTTGCAAGGCTTTAACCTGGTCTTGGGTATACATCTTTATGAAGTCTTACCAGGTGGATGTAAGGGCCGCTGAGGATACTGTTTTTGGCTACAGTATGTTGCAGGCTGTGGAGTAGTTTCTTTGGGCCTGATGGTAGTTGCTGTGTCTCCCTCCCCTTGTGTGTATTGCTTAGGGACACTCCAGGTAGTCATGATTTATAGCCTGCTCTGTGTCCTGTTATGTACACAAAAGAAAATTGGATTTTTGTACTTACCTGTAAAATCCATTTCTTGGAGTACATCACAGGACACAGAGGTCCCTCCCTTCTTGTTGTGGATTCCATGATTGCTACAAAATTGGGGAGCTTCCAGATAAGGATGGGTTATATAGGGGGAATTCCTCTTTATTTTTCCTGCAAGTGTCCATTCACATGTAGGTGCTGCATAACCCAGGTAGTCATGACTTATAGCCTCCTTTGTGTTTCCGGTGATATACTCCAAGAAATTGATTTTACAGGTAAGTACAAAAATGTTATTTTACTCTGCAAGTATGAAATCGTGATAAAGGAATGTGAACCATCTCTTTCTAAAAGGGCAGAGTATACAGTTAGAGAATTTGGACTGTGTTGTAGAACTGCAAAATGTAGAACTGCATTCTCAGGGTTATGTTTTCCCAGAAAAAGAGGTTACTGGCAATCAAAGAGGTTTACACAGCAGGGTATTCTGGGAATCTGTCACAAAGTTATATGGTTGGGGAGAAGGGAAGTCACATTACACACAATGCCATTCTCTGTTCTCCAAAGTTCACAAGTCTGTGACAAAATGTTTAGATTTAAAACTTTTGTCTGTGCTGCAGAAAGAGGCAATGGCCCCATGCCAGGAAAAAACACTACTTTGCAGGGTCTTTTTAAGTTGTTCATAATATTTGGAGTTTTATACGTTGGGCAATCGTAAGTCAGTGGAGGGATAGGCAGATAGGGTTGGCAGATACAGCAGTTTGTAAAGTGTATGAGTCATACAGCAGTATTCATGGAAGACTGAAGGGGGAGGATCGCTTGCATAGAGGTAAGTTAAAAAGGAGGGAGTTGTAGTTGTTGAGGCAAAGACATATATTTTGGAAATGTTATGGTGGCAAAGAAATCAAGATTTGGGCAGTAATGGGAGGTCAGTTTCCAGGATTGTACCTAGCACCCTGGTTTGAGGGCAGAGAAGGATATTTGTGCTACTAATCTATTATCTAAAAAAGTCTTGGGGGTGGGAGTGTTGGCATGGTGGGGAAGAAATAATACAAGCTCAGTTCGTAAAGGTTAGTAAATTAGTAATGTGCAAGGAAACTGATAGGGTGAGCTGAGGAGTACGGAGACAGATTTGGGTGTCATCAGCATAGAGATGATATTGGAAGCTAGCAAGTTTATCAACTGACCACAGGGAAGAGGTATAGATAAAGCATAGGAGGGGTCTGCAGACATAGCTTTGCTGGACACCTACGAAGAGAGGAACAGGAGAGGAGGTATAGGTCATACAGAAGTAGCTAAAGGAGAAGAACCAGGAAAGAACAGAATGGTTAATTGTGGCAATAACAGCAGAAAGGTCTAATCTTGAAAATACTGAGTAGCGCCCATTGGTTTTAGTAGTTAGTCATTGAATGAGTTTGTGGGCAGTAGATGGGGGGGGGGGAATAGAGAGTTAAAGGTACAAAACTGTTGACAGAACTGTTATTGAAAGTGATGAAAAAGATCTGTTTACCAGCATACAGGGAGGAATCATTTTTTGTTTGCCAGCATTATAGGGACATACTTCGGAATGTAATAAGGGTAGCAAGTGTGTTCAGGGAGGAAAAGACACTGGGAAAAAAAGAGAAAAAAAGGGTAGAGGAAGCAGGGGAAGATAGTAAATACACTAGCAAACTTTTTATGTACTCAAGAATTGCAGATCCATTTATTTGAAAATACAATTTTACTTGTCCAACAAAGGAACTATTTAAAAAAATTATATAAAACATGTAGTATTTACAGCAATAAAGTATAACCTCCCTGAAGTTAAATCTCAGTCCAGTACATCTTACAATACGTTTTTTTTTGATTAGCAGTTTGATTAGTTTTATTGTTGAATATGAAGTTGACTGTAGAATCCTTATATTAGAGTGGCTGTAAATTCCAAAGTACAGTACATTTGTGAAACAAAATTGATGTATATTCTTAAATAAACTGGTCTGTAATTCTTGGGTACCTCAAAAATGTGTTAGTATATTTCCATGTTTGATGTCTATCAAATTGTGATCTCATTCTATTCAGTAATACAATGGTTTTTGAATTGTAAAACCTTGTCACCTGGGAATATTGATATAGTTAGAATAACTGGCATTAAAGCGGTATTAAACCTAAGAAAAAAAAAATGGTTATATTGCAGCTAACCAATCATTAGATATAGTGGCAGTATCAGTTTTCTTTTCTTTGGCTTTTTTTCCCCTCTGTTTTTCATCTGACCAGTAATACACCTCCTATATTAGTGAGACACAAGTCTGGAGGAATGAGCATAGGAGGCACAGCAGACAGCAACATTGTCAGTCTGGGGACAGAGAGTAGTGTTAAATGTTTTTATACACTGCCAAATTAAGGCCAAACTCCAGCTCACACTTTATAATCTGTTTGGGAAAAGGTTTGCAGAAATAAATAAAAGCTGATCATTTTAATCCCCCCTGCCAGTTTTAAATGGTTTGTCAAATCCACGTAAACATTCTGCTGGAGAACTTGAGTTTGTGAAAAACAACAGACTTGCTAGCAGAATTACCAGATAAAAATAGAAAAAGAAATCCTAAAAAGGAAACTGATACAGCCATCACATCTAAGAATTGATAAGCAAAAATTATATAATAAATGTATTCTTTTGGGTTTATTACTGCTTTAAGAAAGCATACTTCTAAAGCATAATAAGAACCTCAACCTCCCCTTAACACTCCCTATGCACACCCATGAGACCCTTTGACTCGTTATGTCATTTCTGTAAACTCCCTCTTCAGGGAACAGAAAAGTGGAATCTCTAAATCCTGTAGCCAGAAATGAAAGAATTCTCGAGTCTATGAGGGTAGTCATACATTAAACCCTCTGCATTCGTATCGGAGTGACGGTGAGTGTCACAGACATTTCTTAAGTTCAGAACTGCTACAGCATATTTCTGTTAAAACACTATTAGGTTTTATTTACTAAAGGCAAATAGACAGTGCACTTTGTAGTTGCACTCATTTCCCTAGAACTTAGTGAATGCGATAAAGCTCTTCTGATTTCCATCATCCTATCACGCACAAACAAAAATGCTGTTTTTTTATTTTTAGGGCACCTGATTGGGTATTCTTTACAAGTAAAGCTTCACCATATTCACTAAGCTCGGGGAAAAATTAGCGCAACTGCACTTGCAAAGTGCATAGTCTATTTGCCTTTAGTAAATCAACCCCATTGCGGCAGCTAATGTGTGTAGGGGATGATTTTGGTTAACCAACCCCACTGACAATTTGCTAATACATAGATTGCTGTCCTGCAGGATGGAAAGTGCAATTGTCACATTCTTGTGGCAGCAGTCTGCCATCACACCAAATGCTTAAGAACCTGGTAATTATTTTCTAAATCTTGAGCTGCACACTATCTCTTGTAACAGCTTTTTACTATCAGTGGCTTCCGAGACAAGTGTTTAGCTTCAAAAAAATTCCCTTTAAAAGGGAGCCAGTAGAATCACCCACCACCATCATTATTATAATGTTTTAATTAACAAGTGTCACTAAGAAGCGGTATAATGGCAGAGCAAACTACCAAAATACCTATACCAGTATAGTCAGGAGACACAATAGAGCATTCTTGTGCACAGAAGCAAGTATATATTGAAATAAACATTTACATGTGTACTATATATGTTTACTCAAGCCCAGTACAAAAAATAATTAGCCTTTTGACTAGTGAGCTTTTTGGAGCATGACACGGATGATTAAAGATTATTTGCTACTTTTCCATTGTGCCGTTTGGATCATCTTCCACATCTGTGGCCCAACGATAGGGACTAAAGCTGAATCGGATTTTCTCTTTTCCATCAGTCATAGCATTGTAAACTCTTCAGTTCTGCAAAGAATCTCTTCTAAACAAATAAATGTATCCAGGGTAATCCTCTTTGAATAAGTGGAAAGCATCTAATCCCATGATTCTATAAATCTAGAAGAGCTATCTAATTACTTGCTTACTTTTTCTGTATTATCTAAATCTGTTTGTACCAGGTCGTAGGTTGACATTTTTCTTTTATGGAGATCATTTTTTTGGATGTCATAGCAATGTACAGTATCTCATCCATTTTCTTTTTTTAAAGGTGAATGTAGGTGTTAAAGCACTTTTACCAAATATTTATTTTATTTTCATTTACAGGGTGTCATTAAACTGATAAGGTACCTACAGTACAGTCTGGCCTATCTTTCTGTGGTTTAGGCATCATGCTCATCTAGCGTGCCATGCTTGTTGGCTAGGATTCCCTGTTTTCAGTATACCACAGTGGTACCACAGAATAGAAGCGGATCCAAATACAATCTTCTGTATCCTAGGTCCAGTTATATAGAAGGAGCAGAAGCACAGCTATTGGTATTGTGTTCTCTGTTCAAACAGAGATCACAATCAAATCAAAAAACCAGTCTTTTTGAACGGGCGCAACATTGTACAGGGGTTCAGCCTTACTGAATACCTTACTCCCCCATCTCTGCTTAGCTATTTTATTTTTTTCATTTATTTAAAACAAAATCTTATTCATATAAAAAAAAAATCATTAAAATTTTTGTTCATTTTGTTTTTCGATTGCTATTGTAGTGGTAGCAAAAATAATAACATTTCATTGGTAAACATCTGGAGTATCAGCAAAACAAGTTTAGTGGTTTATTAACCACTTAACTTCTGGAAGATTTGCATGTTTACATGTTTGCATGTATAATGCATAGAAGGTAAAAGTATTTATGCAAGATGATAAAACAATAAAACATCTTGTTTGTACAATAAATGTATAATTTCAGCATTAAAAGTGTTAAGAGTGTTATTAATAATTTAATAGTAACATAACTGAATTTTAAAAATCTCTCTGGTCCCTAAAAGAAAAAAATGGCTAACAATGAAATAGTTTACAAATAACACAAAGAACAATTTTCATTGTCTCATATTAATTTGCTATTTTGTTTAAACTGTCAGTGTATGGAAAGTTACTAGTTCACTTGAAGAACCTGCACTCCATAACAATAACATTGACTTCCCATTCTCAACAAGTCAAAGACTTTAAGTTTCAGTAAACTGTAAGGATATCCACCTTCCCAATACTGTATTTGCACAAAAATGACAGAAATGAACCAGCATCGAGAAGTCTTCTATAAAAATAAAGAACACATCATTCCCTTTATTAGTAAAATCCCAGTTTGCGAATCTCAGTGTGAACTCTTCATGACCACAAATGCGAACCTCATCCCTATTCAAAATAGGAACACAATAAGAAATACTCCTAATTTACAGTTAACTTTACAACGTGCAAGGCAACACATACACATATCAATAATAAAACAAAGCCTTGGAGTTTGACTTCTGTCTGCCATGGGAGCTGAAAGGAAATTAGCTAACACCATTTTTAGAATTCCAAACCAGATTTGTTAGAAGAATTCCAAATGTGCATACTAAGATGATCTAGATCAGCCCTCAAAATTTCCACTCACTTGCTCGCATGTTGGTGAGTGGAAATAATCTGAGGGCGAGTGTTCCGGCTCAGGTGGGGGCTATTCAATAAATGTTCTTGTGGGATGTGGCAGTGCTGAGGCCAGATGGATGGAATGTGTCTGGTCTCTGCACACTGACACTGCGCGGACAAGTGACAACTAGCAGCAGGATAGCTGAGCTTGGGATTCGGGTTCCTGGCTGGCTGGCACTTGTCCTGACTCCTGAGTGATTGTGAATTGAAAACTGGCTACAAGGGTGAGGGTGGTGATAAATGGGGAGTACTCGGAATGGTCAGGGGTGGGTAGTGGGGTTCCCCAGGGTTCTGTGCTGGGACCAATCCTATTTAATTTGTTCATAAACGACCTGGAGGAAGGGATAAACAGTTCCATCTCTGTATTTGCAGACGATACTTAGCTAAGCAGGGCAATAACTTCTCCGCAGGATGTGGAAACCTTGCAAAAAGACCTGAACAAATTAATGGGGTGGGCGACTACATGGCAAATGAGGTTCAATGTAGAAAAATGTAAAATAATGCATTTGGGTGGCAAAAATATGAATGCAATCTATACACTGGAGGGAGAATCTCTGGGGGAATCTAGGATGGAAAAGGACCTGGGGGTCCAAGTAGATGATAGGCTCAGCAATGGCATGCAATGCCAAGCTGCTGCTAACAAAGCAAACAGAATATTGGCATGCATTAAAAAGGGGATCAACTCCAGAGATAAAACGATAATTCTCCCACTCTACAAGGCTCTGGTCCGGCCGCACCTGGAGCATGCTGTCCAGTTCTGGGCACCAGTCCTCAGGAAGAATGTACTGGAAATGGAGCGAGTACAAAGAAGGGCAACAAAGCTAATAAAGGGTCTGGAGGATCTTAGTTATGAGGAAAGGTTGCGAGCACTGAACTTATTCTCTCTGGAGAAGAGACACTTGAGAGGGGATATGATTTCAATATACAAATACCGTACTGGTGACCCCACAATAGGGATAAAACTTTTTTGCGGAAGGGAGTTTAACAAGACTCGTGGCCACTCATTAAAATTAGAAGAAAAGAGGTTTAACCTTAAACTACGTAGAGGGTTCTTAACTGTAAGAGTGGCAAGGATGTGGAATTCCCTTCCACAGGCAGTGGTCTCAGCGGGGAGCATTGATAGCTTCAAGAAACTATTAGATAAGCACCTGAATGACCGCAACATATAGGGATATATAATGTAATACTGACACATAATCACACACATAGGTTGGATTTGATGGACTTGTGTCTTTTTTCAACCTCACCTACTATGTAACTATGTAATGTTCTTTGCTCTGCTGAATGTCAGCGGGTCCGCCTCCATGGTCCACCCACCACCCAGCCAGGACACGGTGGCTGGGAGTGGGTTGGGTGCACAGTGAACTGTGCTGCCCTTGTAGCTGCCTGTGCCGATCCTGCAGTGTCAGTCAATATCTCACCCACACAAATTCTGTGAGTGAGATATTGTAGACAGGATTCAGAGTGAACAGCACAGGCCCCCAGGGTGCTGAAGACCCCTTGTATAGTGACCAATCCCTGCTGTGCCCATGCTAGCAGCTCCACCCCCTGATGTGCACACACATTCACACACAGCATGGTGCTAGATAGGTACGTGTGTGCAGCTGCAGCAGGTGAAAACTTCAATTGGAGAACACTAGAGACTGCAAAATCGGTGAGTCCACTTTCCAAACACCCCCTTAACTTGACAAATGCATATGTCCCTCTCCTCTGCTGCTCTGCATCTCTTACTGTAAAAGACTGTCATCTCCTCACCACCTGTTTTTACCCTCTAAATGATGCATCACCCCCACCACAACCATGTGCATTGTACGTGTTTATGAAAAAGTTGCAGCACAGACCCTTTTATTTGATTTGGTTACATTTGGTGAGCAGTAGTGCCTGCCAAATGCAGCTGACGATACAATTCTTGCCGCAGTCGAGAAGCAAAGCATCGTGGCTTCCAGCATGTATACATCTCCAGCTGCTGCCTTGTCATCAAAGCCTGGTTCACACTAGTGCGGTTTTGAAATCCTGCTCTTCAGCACGATTTCAAAGCCACAGATCAGTGTGATTTGCACCACTGATTTCATTGCAGCTTGCAACTTTATTTAACAGAATTCTATGTAAGTCGCAAATAAACCGGAAAAAAAAGTAGTGCAGGAACCTTTTTCATAATCACTGCAATATGAGTCACAGCGATATGAACAGTTCCATTGGCGGCAATGGGGTGCATCTTATAATGCGATTTGGACCTGTCAAATTGCATGACAAATTACACGGGTGTGAACAAGGGCTAAGAGTTTATTCACCCCAGCCTACTGCGCTTTTTTTTTTTTAAACAAACTTTATTGAAATGTCACACTGATATTTCAGAAAGTTCAATAGGCCGCAGTGCTGTGAACACAGTGCTGTGAGCGCAATGGTGCATAGCACACCTCTCAAACCCTGCACTCAGTACATAGCGCACCTCTCAACCCTGCACTTGGTACATAGCACACCTCTCAACCCTGCACTCAGTATGTAGCGTACCTCTCCACCCTGCACTCAGAACATAGCGCACCTCTCAACGCTGCAGTCGGTACATAGCACACCTCTCAACCCTGCACTCGGGCATACAATAGTTATAGGGGTCCGGGTCCTGCCCTGGGGGACATGTATCAATAAAAAAAAAGTTTGTGAAAAACTTCATTTTTAAGTGAGCAGTGATTTTTTGATATTTAAAGTGAAAGCATAAAAATGCTAATATAGTGCCTGGGGGGGTCCCCTTAGTCTACCTTTAAATTGGCAGATCTGAACCATGTCTAGAAACTGCTGCAGAAATAATTGCATTTATAAAGCCAAAAAAAATGACATTTTCCCTGCAAGCTGCCTTTATTTTGCTCAGCAACAGCTGGAGAGCCAGTGTGTATGATGAAGCCACAATGTACTGCACTGGGAAAATTATTAGCGATTTTTTGTATACAGTCTGGTATCACTTTGACTTTGGATAGAAGTAACGGGTGAGTAAAAATTAGACATGTGCACACTGAAATATTTCGTTTCGGAATTTCGTTTTCGTCCGAAAAATAAGTTTATTTAGTTACTCCCAAAATTCGCTTTTATTTATTTAGTTTTTCGTAAAAAATTGCATTCGTCCGAAAATCCAAATTAACTAAGGTCAAATCTGTCATTGAAGGCATATGGTGTCTGTCGAATGTTCAAAGAAGATTCAATGGATCAGCTAAACTGTACGTGTACATTTCCGGTCAAATTTTCCGCCTACAAGCTAGCTGTAGTAGAATTCTAATGTTGTATGACTAGTAATAATTATATTTAATAATTATTTTACTAGTCAACCAACATTAGAAATTTTCTATAGCCTATGGGCGGATGCATTTGACCGGATATGTACGATTGCAGCGTCATACAGTTTATCTGCTCCGTTGAATCTTCTTCGAACTTTCAACAGACACCATAAGCCAAAGATTCGACGTTTGTATGTTTTTCGTTGCTTTGTTGAATCTTCGTCGTTCATGTTGAATTGTCTACTCTACCCCAACAGTCAGCCAACTTTCACATTCATTTCTCAATCTCCAAGTGCAATGGCATCCGGCATCCAACATTGTGTCAGATATTGATATGGCATTATAATATAGAATCTATAATAATAAATCCCCCCCCCCACAAATCACGGACAGCCTTTGAGGCTATCACAACACTAGCAACACTATTATCACTATCAAATGCACAACACTAACACAATAGCAGCAGATTATTATGAAAAAGTTAAGTTGAACTGTAGCTTGCTTCACTATTGTTCTGCTGCTGTGGTTATGCTTAATTGCTAAATAATTCAGGTTCTCTGACAAACAGACCAGCTAAGATTGACTGTCTTCTGAAATGATTTAGTGTGTGTGTCTCTCTCTGCTAGCAAATCGTAAGTGAAAGTAAGTTGGCTGTACGTGTATACTTAGTTCTAGCCATTTTCCCCCCTTTCTCTTTGGTTACAATCGGCCAATAACATTCATCATCATCATTATTTTTATTTTACTTCCCCCACCCAATTCCAGCAGCGATCTTTTTTCTCTATGTCGAATCTTTTCTCTCTATGTCGAATCTTTTCTCTCTATGCCGAATCTTTTCTCTCTATGTCGAATCTTTTCTCTCTATGTTGAATCTTTTCTCTCTATGTTGAATCTTTTCTCTTTATGTTGAATAATCTTGGACTAATAGAGTTAAGGTTAGGCACATTCGACCACAGGTTCGATAGACACAGATTGTTATTGTCAGCGTCATGTCGAATCTCCTATCTATATCGAACTGTTGTCGCAACGAAAACAAAAATAAAGCATTTGTTTACGTCGGATCTTTCGGTTTTCGTATTCTGCACTTTTGTTATCGTTTGTTAAAACGATAACGAAAATACCTGAAATTCGGACGAAAATTCATTCAGATGAAAACGAATGCACATGTCTAGTAAAAATTGGTCTTCGGGTGTTGGTGGCGCCTTCCCACCAAAACCTTATAGAGGTACTCTTGATGAAAGTAGGAATTGGCCTTGCTGTAAAAAAAATTGCAATGATGTGCACCTGTGCAGAAAAATTACTCTTTGGGTGTCAGGGGTGCCTTCCCATCGTAACCCTATAGAGGTGCTCTTGATGAAGGCAAAAACAATTGCAATTATATGCACCTGTCAAACAGGTAATGAGAAATTGGTCTTTGGGTGTTAATTGTGCCCATGAAACCTATACCAAAAACATTCTTCTAGATGAAATGATTGAACACCCTCAAAGCTAGGCAGCCTCGAAGTCCTGCAGAGACTCCACATCCCAAAAAGACTTAATCAGTGACATTGGCATCAGGGGCTTCATAGCTGATAATCCTGTGTTATATTCGCACAGTTACTTATTGACAGCCCTCTGCTGCATGTATGGCCGGTTCAACGAAGTCGAGTTCCACCTGGTGTCACAAATCAGGTGGTTTAGGGGCAGGTGGATTTCCCGCTGAATTTGAGCCAACTGAGCACTGTCTGTGTATGACCGCCTGAAATGGCTACAGATTCTTCTGGACAGCTTTAGCACATCTTGCAACCCTAGGTAACTATTTAGGAAATGCTGCACCACCAAATTGAGGACATGTGCCAGACATGGCATATGTGTCAACTTTGCCTGTCTAAGAGCGGACAGGAGGTTTGAGCCATTATCGCACACCACTATTCCTGGCTCCAGCTGGCGTGGTGTGAACCACCTCTGGGTCTGTCCTTGCAAAGTTGCAAGAATCTCTGCTCCGGTGTGGTTCCTGTCCCCTAAACACACCAGCTGAAGCACTGCATGGCACCTTTTAGCCTGACTCTGGGAATAGCCCTTTGAATGCTTAGGGGTACCTCATGTTCATAGGACAATTCTGCAGAGGAGGGCATGGAGGTGGCGGAGGAGGAGGGGCTAGAGCTCACAGGCCTGGCATCATCACCACCAGCTCTATGGAGATGTGGGGGCACAACAAGCTGCAGCACCGAGCCCTGTCCTGCATCCTTTCCTTTCACCCAGTGTGCTGTGAACGAAATATATCATTCCTGCCCATGCTTGCTGGGCTACGTGTCAGCAGTAAGGTGGATTTTACAGCTGACTGCCTTGTCCAACGATGCCAGAACATTCCCTTCCAAGTGATGGTAGAGAGGTGGCCTTGAAAAGTAGTAGCGACTGGGAACCTGCCATTGTGGTACAGCACATTGTGTAAATTCACAGAAGGGGCAGAACCCACTAGGCTGAAGTCAGTGTCAGTGGACGCTGCTGAGAGGTAATGTCCCTGTCAGTGGAGGCTGCTGAGAGGTAATGACTTGGTATAGCAGGGGCAGACTGAAGTGGGTAAGGAGGAGGAGGGACAGATTTGTGCCTCTTTTGTGTGGCTTTTAGGTGCTCTTGCCAACGGGCTGAGTGGTTGGACTTTAAATGCCTTTTTCAGCATGTGGTACCAAAATGGCTGGTGTTTTTGCCACGTTTGATGTGCCTGAGACACAATTTGCAGATAGCAACAGTGCGATCTGCTGCAGATGTGCTGAAAAAGGCCCAGACAGCTGAGCTTTGGGGAGCGGGCCGGGAGATAACAACTGCAGAATGTGATGGAATAGGGTGACTGCTCTCTACTCTTTCTTGCTGTCAGCCTTCTTGGGGTTGTGTCGCCTCACCTTCAGTTTCCTCCTTTGCTGTATCTGGCACCCAAGTCGCATCAGTGACCTCATCATCATCATCACCACCTCCATCTCCTTAATCATCATCATTACCACTGGAGACAACTTGGAAATACGCTGCGGCTGGGGGGAACATGAATGCCAATTTGTCTACCCGTGTTCTCACCTCTCTCTAGGCTCATGTTCCTGTCATCCTCAACCTCAGGACTAGGGATGAGTTTTGAGTTCGAGTCGAACCCAAGTTCAAACATCGCCTGTTCGATTGTTCATCAAATTGCGAACGTTGTAGGCCGTTCGCGCCAAATTCGAGTGGCGCGTCACGGCCCATAATTCACTGCGGCATCACAGTGCATTGCTGGCTGATGATTGGCCAAGCAAGCACTATGACCTGCATGCTTGGCCAATCACAGCACTGTCTGTACAGAGAGCCATAATTGGCTAAAGCCAGGGTGGCTCAGAGGGTTTAGTACACGCCCCACACTATATAAGGCCGCCTGCATGGCCGCATTGTGTAGTGTGTTGCGGCGGCAGAGAGAGATAGACAGAGAGACAGTGTCATTTGATTTAAGTTAGAGTGGGCAGGCGAGTCAGTTAGCTGCACTTACAGTGTATTATGTACACATTATGTATATATATACACTGTATTCCGTTTAGCTAGATCTGTTCCTGTTATTCTCTTCCTAATATACTGACAGGCAGGCAGCTGTTTTTACAGTATTTAAAGTATTTACAGTTAGTGTACTGTGTCCTTTGCACAGTGTGCACCTAAAGCTACCTGAAGGAAATTGCTGGTGTTCTTCTGATCCTATTAATACCACAGGCAGGCAGCTGCAGTATTTACAGTTAGTGTACTGTGTCCTCTGCACAGTGTGCAGATAAAGCTACCTGAAGACAATTGCTGGTGTTCTGAACTTATTAATACCACAGGCAGGCAGCTGCAGTATTTATAGTTAGTGTACTGTGTCCTCTGCACAGTGTGTACCTAAAGCTATTTGAGGACAATTGCTGGTGTTCTGATCCTATTAATACCACATGCAGGCAGCTGCAGTATTTACAGTTAGTGTACTGTGTCCTCTGCACAGTGTGCACCTAAAGCTACCTAAAGACAATTGCTGTTGTTCTTCTGATCCTATTAATACCACAGACAGGCAACTGCAGTATTTACAGTTAGTGTACTGTGTCCTTTGCACAGTGTGCACCTAAAGCTACCTGAAGACAATTGCTGGTGTTCTGATCCTCCTTAATACCACAGGCAGGCAGCTGCAGTATTTACACTTAGTGTACTGTGTCCTCTGCACAGTGTGCACCTAAAGCTACCTGAAGACAATTGCTGGCGTTCTTCTGATCCAATAATACCACAGGCAGGCAGCTGCAGTATTTACAGTTAGTGTACTGTGTCCTCTACACAGTGTGCACCTAAAGCTACCTGAAGACAATTGCTGGTGTTTTTCTGATCCTATTAGTACCACAGGCAGGCAGCTGCAGTATTTACAGTTAGTGTACTGTGTCCTCTGCACAGTGTGCACCTAAAGCTACCTGAAGACAATTGCTGGTGTTCTTCTGATCCTATTAGTACCACAGGCAGGCAGCTGCATTATTTACAGTTAGTGTACTCAGTGCTCTGTACAGTGTGCACCTAAAGCTACCTGAAGACAATTGCTGGTGTTCCTCTGATCCTATTATTACCACATGCAGGCAGCTGCAGTATTTACAGTTAGTGTACTGTGTCCTCTTCACAGTGTGCACCTAAAGCTACCTGAAGACAATTGCCATGTGTTCTGATCCTATTAATACCACAGGCAAGCAGCTGCAGTATTTACAGTTAGTGTACTGTGTCCTCTGCACAGTGTGCACCTAAAGCTACCTGAAGACAATTGCTGGTGTTCTGAACCTATTAATACCACAGGCAGACAGCTGCAGTATTTACAGTTAGTGTACTGTGTCCTCTGCACAGTGTGCACCTAAAGCTACCCGAAGACAATTGCCGGTGTACTAATCCTAATAATATCACAGGCAGGCAGCTGCAGTATTTACAGTTAGTGTACTGTGTCCTCTGCACAGTGTGCACCTAAAGCTACCTGAAGACAATTGCTGGTGTTCTGATCCTATTAATACCACAGGCAGGCAGCTGCAGTATTTACAGTTAGTGTACTGTGTCATCTGCACATTGTGCACCTAAAGCTACCTGAAAAAAAATGCTGGTGTTCTGATCCTATTAATACCACAGGCAGGCAGCTGCAGTAATTACAGTTAGTGTACTGTGTCCTCTGCACAGTGTGCACCTAAAGCTACCTGAAGACAATTGCTGGTGTTTTTCTGATCCTATTAGTACCACAGGCAGGCAGCTGCAGTATTTACAGTTAGTGTACTGTGTCCTCTGCACAGTGTGCACCTAAAGCTACCTGAAACAATTGCTGGTGTTCTGATCCTATTAATACCACAGGCAGGCAGCTGCAGTATTTACAGTTAGTGTACCGTGTCCTCTGCACAGTGTGCACCTAAAGCTACCTGAAGACAATTGCTGGTGTTCTTCTGATCCTATTAGTACCACAGGCAGGCAGCTGCATTATTTACAGTTAGTGTACTGAGTCCTCTGTACAGTGTGCACCTAAAGCTACCTAAAGACAATTGCTGGTGTTCTTTTGATCCTATTAATACCACATGCAGGCAGCTGCAGTATTTACAGTTAGTGTACTGTGTCCTCTTCACAGTGTGCACGTAAAGCTACCTGAAGACAATTGCCGTGTGTTCTGAACCTATTAATACCACAGGCAGGCAGCTGCAGTATTTACAGTTAGTGTACTGTGTCCTCTGCACAGTGTGCACCTAAAGCTACCTGAAGACAATTGTTGGTGTTCTGATCCTATTAATACCACAGGCAGGCGGCTGCAGTATTTACAGTTAGTGTACTGTGTCCTCTGCACAGTGTGCACCTAAAGCTACCCGAAGACAATTGCCGGTGTACTAATCCTAATAATATCACAGGCAGGCAGCTGCAGTATTTACAGTTAGTGTACTGTGTCCTCTGCACAGTGTGCACCTAAAGCTACCTGAAGGCAATTGCTGGTGTTCTGATCCTATTAATACCACAGGTAGGCAGCTGCAGTATTTACAGTTAGTGTACTGTGTTCTCTGCACAGTGGGCACCTAAAGCTACCTGAAGACAATTGCTGGTGTTCTGATCCTTTTAATACCACAGGCAGGCAGCTGCAGTATTTACAGTTAGTGTACTGTGTCCTCTGCACAGTGTGCACCTAAAGCTACCTGAAGAAAATTGCTGGTGTTCTTCTGATCCTATTAATACCACATGCAGGCAGCTGCAGTATTTACAGTTAGTGTACTGTGTCCTCTGCACAGTGTGCACCTAAAGCTACCTGAAGACAATTGCTGGTGTTCTTCTGATCCTATTAGTACCACAGGCAGACAGCTGCATTATTTACAGTTAGTGTACTCAGTCCTCTGTACAGTGTGCACCTAAAGCTACCTGAAGACAATTGCTGGTGTTCCTCTGATCCTATTATTACCACATGCAGGCAGCTGCAGTATTTACAGTTAGTGTACTGTGTCCTCTGCACAGTGTGCAGATAAAGCTACCTGAAGACAATTGCTGGTGTTCTGAACTTATTAATACCACAGGCAGGCAGCTGCAGTATTTATAGTTGGTGTACTGTGTCCTCTGCACAGTGTGTACCTAAAGCTACCTGAGGACAATTGCTGGTGTTCTGATCCTATTAATACCACATGCAGGCAGCTGCAGTATTTACAGTTAGTGTACTGTGTCCTCTGCAGAGTGTGCACCTAAAGCTACCTGAAGACAATTGCTGTTGTTCTTCTGATCCTATTAATACCACAGACAGGCAACTGCAGTATTTACAGTTAGTGTACTGTGTCCTTTGCACAGTGTGTACCTAAAGCTACCTGAAGACAATTGCTGGTGTTCTGATCCTCCTTAATACCACAGGCAGGCAGCTGCAGTATTTACACTTAGTGTACTGTGTCCATTGCACAGTGTGCACCTAAAGCTACCTGAAGACAATTGCTGGCGTTCTTCTGATCCAATAATACCACAGGCAGGCAGCTGCAGTATTTACAGTTAGTGTACTGTGTCCTCTGCACAGTGTGCACCTAAAGCTACCTGAAGACAATTGCTGGTGTTTTTCTGATCCTATTAGTACCACAGGCAGGCAGCTGCAGTATTTACAGTTAGTGTACTGTGTCCTCTGCACAGTGTGCACCTAAAGCTACCTGAAGACAATTGCTGGTGTTCTGATCCTATTAATACCACAGGCAGGCAGCTGCAGTATTTACAGTTAGTGTACTGTGTCCTCTGCACAGTGTGCACCTAAAGCTACCTGAAGACAATTGCTGGTGTTCTTCTGATCCTATTAGTACCACAGGCAGGCAGCTGCATTATTTACAGTTAGTGTACTCAGTCCTCTGTACAGTGTGCACCTAAAGCTACCTGAAGACAATTGCTGGTGTTCCTCTGATCCTATTATTACCACATGCAGGCAGCTGCAGTATTTACAGTTAGTGTACTGTGTCCTCTTCACAGTGTGCACCTAAAGCTACCTGAAGACAATTGCCGTGTGTTCTGATCCTATTAATACCACGGGCAAGCAGCTGCAGTATTTACAGTTAGTGTACTGTGTCCTCTGCATAGTGTGCACCTAAAGCTACCTGAAGACAATTGCTGGTGTTCTGAACCTATTAATACCACAGGCAGGCAGCTGCAGTATTTACAGTTAGTGTACTGTGTCCTCTGCACAGTGTGCACCTAAAGCTACCCGAAGATAATTGCCGGTGTACTAATCCTAATAATATCACAGGCAGGCAGCTGCAGTATTTACAGTTAGTGTACTGTGTCCTCTGCACAGTTTGCACCTAAAGCTACCTGAAGACAATTGCTGGAGTTCTGATCCTATTAATACCACAGGCAGGCAGCTGCAGTATTTACAGTTAGTGTACTGTGTCATCTGCACATTGTGCACCTAAAGCTACCTGAAAAAAATGCTGGTGTTCTGATCCTATTAATACCACAGGCAGGCAGCTGCAGTAATTACAGTTAGTGTACTGTGTCCTCTGCACAGTGTGCACCTAAAGCTACCTGAAGACAATTGCTGGTGTTTTTCTGATCCTATTAGTACCACAGGCAGGCAGCTGCAGTATTTACAGTTAGTGTACTGTGTCCTCTGCCCAGTGTGCACCTAAAGCTACCTGAAACAATTGCTGGTGTTCTGATCCTATTAATACCACAGGCAGGCAGCTGCAGTATTTACAGTTAGTGTACCGTGTCCTCTGCACAGTGTGCACCTAAAGCTACCTGAAGACAATTGCTGGTGTTCTGATCCTATTAATGCCACAGGCAGGCAGCTGCAGTATTTACACTTAGTGTACTGTGTCCTCTGCACAGTGTGCACCTAAAGCTACCTGAAGACAATTGCTGGTGTTCTGATCCTATTAATACCACAGGTAGGCAGCTGCAGTATTTACAGTTAGTGTACTGTGTCCTCTGCACAGTGTGCACCTAAAGCTACCTGAAGACAATTGCTGGTGTTCTTCTGATCCTATTAGTACCACAGGCAGGCAGCTGCAGTATTTACAGTTAGTGTACTGTGTCCTCTGCACAGTGTGCACCTAAAGCTACCTGAAGACAATTGCTGTTGTTCTTCTGATCCTATTAATACCACAGACAGGCAACTGCAGTATTTACAGTTAGTGTACTGTGTCCTTTGCACAGTGTGTACCTAAAGCTACCTGAAGACAATTGCTGGTGTTCTGATCCTCCTTAATACCACAGGCAGGCAGCTGCAGTATTTACACTTAGTGTACTGTGTCCATTGCACAGTGTGCACCTAAAGCTACCTGAAGACAATTACTGGCGTTCTTCTGATCCAATAATACCACAGGCAGGCAGCTGCAGTATTTACAGTTAGTGTACTGTGTCCTCTGCACAGTGTGCACCTAAAGCTACCTGAAGACAATTGCTGGTGTTTTTCTGATCCTATTAGTACCACAGGCAGGCAGCTGCAGTATTTACAGTTAGTGTACTGTGTCCTCTGCACAGTGTGCACCTAAAGCTACCTGAAGACAATTGCTGGTGTTCTGATCCTATTAATACCACAGGCAGGCAGCTGCAGTATTTACAGTTAGTGTACTGTGTCCTCTGCACAGTGTGCACCTAAAGCTACCTGAAGACAATTGCTGGTGTTCTTCTGATCCTATTAGTACCACCGGCAGGCAGCTGCATTATTTACAGTTAGTGTACTCAGTCCTCTGTACAGTGTGCACCTAAAGCTACCTGAAGACAATTGCTGGTGTTCCTCTGATTCTATTATTACCACATGCAGGCAGCTGCAGAATTTACAGTTAGTGTACTGTGTCCTCTTCACAGTGTGCACCTAAAGCTACCTGAAGACAATTGCCGTGTGTTCTGATCCTATTAATACCACGGGCAAGCAGCTGCAGTATTTACAGTTAGTGTACTGTGTCCTCTGCACAGTGTGCACCTAAAGCTACCTGAAGACAATTGCCGGTGTACTAATCCTAATAATATCACAGGCAGGCAGCTGCAGTATTTACAGTTAGTGTACTGTGTCCTCTGCACAGTGTGCACCTAAAGCTACCTGAAGACAATTGCTGGTGTTCTGATCCTATTAATACCACAGGCAGGCAGCTGCAGTATTTACAGTTAGTGTACTGTGTCATCTGCACATTGTGCACCTAAAGCTACCTGAAAAAAAATGCTGGTGTTCTGATCCTATTAATACCACAGGCAGGCAGCTGCAGTAATTACAGTTAGTGTACTGTGTCCTCTGCACAGTGTGCACCTAAAGCTACCTGAAGACAATTGCTGGTGTTTTTCTGATCCTATTAGTACCACAGGCAGGCAGCTGCAGTATTTACAGTTAGTGTACTGTGTCCTCTGCCCAGTGTGCACCTAAAGCTACCTGAAACAATTGCTGGTGTTCTGATCCTATTAATACCACAGGCAGGCAGCTGCAGTATTTACAGTTAGTGTACCGTGTCCTCTGCACAGTGTGCACCTAAAGCTACCTGAAGACAATTGCTGGTGTTCTGATCCTATTAATACCACAGGCAGGCAGCTGCAGTATTTACAGTTAGTGTACTGTGTCCTCTGCACAGTGTGCACCTAAAGCTACCTGAAGACAATTGCTGGTGTTTTTCTGATCCTATTAATACCACAGGCAGGCAGCTGCAGTATTTACAGTTAGTGTACTGTGTCCTCTGCGCAGTGGGCACCTAAAGCTACCTGAAAAAAATGCTGGTGTTCTGATCCTATTAATACCACAGGCAGGCAGCTGCAGTAATTACAGTTAGTGTACTGTGTCCTCTGCACAGTGTGCACCTAAAGCTACCTGAAGACAGTTGCTGGTGTTCTTCTGATCCTATTAATACCACAGGCAGGCAGCTACAGTATTTACAGTTAATGTACTGTGTTCTCTGCACAATGTGCACCTAAAGCTACCTGAAGACAATTGCCGGTGTTCTGATCCTAATAATATCACAGGCAGGCAGCTGCAGTATTTACAGTTAGTGTACTGTGTCCTCTGCACAGTGTGCACCTAAAGCTACCTGAAGACAATTGCTGGTGTTCTGATCCTATTTATACCACAGGCAGGCAGCTGCAGTATTTACAGTTAGTGTACTGTGTCCTCTGCGCAGTGTGCACCTAAAGCTACCTGAAGACAATTGCTGGTGTTCTGATCCTATTAATACCACAGGCAGGCAGCTGCAGTATTTACAGTTAGTGTACTGTGTCCTCTGCACAGTGTGCACCTAAAGCTACCTGAAGACAATTGCTGGTGTTTTTCTGATCCTATTAATACCACAGGCAGGCAGCTGCAGTATTTACAGTTAGTGTACTGTGTCCTCTGCACAGTGGGCACCTAAAGCTACCTGAAGACAATTGCTGGTGTTCTGATCCTATTAATACCACAGGCAGGCAGCTGCAGTATTGACAGTTAGTGTACTGTGTCCTCTGCACAGTGTGCACCTAAAGCTACCTGAAGACAATTGCTGGTGTTCTGATCCTATTAATACCACAGGCAGGCAGCTGCAGTATTTACAGTTAGTGTACTGTGTCATCTGCACATTGTGCACCTAAAGCTACCTGAAAAAAAATGCTGGTGTTCTGATCCTATTAATACCACAGGCAGGCAGCTGCAGTAATTACAGTTAGTGTACTGTGTCCTCTGCACAGTGTGCACATAAAGCTACCTGAAGACAATTTCTGGTGTTCTGATCCTATTAATACCACAGGCAGGCAGCTGCAGTATTTACAGTTAGTATACTGTGTTCTCTGCACAGTGTGCACCTAAAGCTACCTGAAAAAAATTGCTGGTGTTCTGATCCTATTAATACCATAGGCAGGCAGCTGCAGTATTTACAGTTAGTGTACTGTGTCCTCTGCACTGTGTGCACCTAAAGCTACCTGAAGACAATTGCTGGTGTTCTTTTGATCCTATTAACACCACAGGCAGGCATCTGAAGTATTTACAGTTAGTGTACTGTGTCCTCTGCACAGTGTGCACCTAATGCTACCTGAAGACAATTGCTGGTGTTCTGATCCTAATAATACCAAAGGCAGGCAGCTGCAGTATTTACAGTTAGTGTACTGTGTCCTCTGCACAGTGTGCACCTAAAAGCTAACTGAAGACAATTGCTGGTGTTCTGATCCTATTAATACCACAGGCAGGCAGCTGCAGTATTTACAGTTAGTGTATTGTGTCATCTGCACATTGTGTACCTAAAGCTACCTGAAAAAAATTGCTGGTGTTCTTAACCAATTAATACCACAGGCAGGCAGCTGCAGTATTTACAGTTAGTGTACTGTGTCCTCTGCACATTGTGCACCTAAAGCTACCTGAAGACAATTGCTGGTGTTCTGATCCTTTTAATACCACAGCCAGGCAGCTGCAGTATTTACAGTTAGTGTACTGTGTCCTCTGCACAGTGTGCACCTAAAGCTACCTGAAGACAATTGCTGGTGTTCCGATCCTTTTAATACCACAGGCAGGCAGTTGCAGTATATACAGTTAGTGTACTGTGTCCTCAATTTAGGCCGATATGTATTCTTCTACATATTTTTGGTAAAATAAATCGCAATAAGCGTTTATTGAGTGGTTTGCACAAAAGTTATATCGTTTACAAAATAGGCAATAGTTTTATGGCATTTTTATTAATTTTTGTTTTTCTAGTAATGGCGGCGATTAGCGATTTTTATTGTGACTGCGACATTATGGCGGACACATCGGACATTTTTGACACATTTTTGGGACTATTGTCATTTATACAGCAATCAGTGCTATAAAAATGCACTGATTCCTGTGTAAATGACTCTGGCAGTGAAGGGGTTAACCACTAGGGGGCGGGGAGGGGTTAAGTCAGTACTAGGGAGTGTTTTCTAACTGTAGGGGGGATGGGCTAGCTGTGACACATCACTGATCTCTCCTACCGATGACAGGGAGCAGAGATCAGTGACACTGTCACTAGGCAGAATGGGGAGATGCTGTTTACATCAGCATCTCCCCGTTCATCCTCTCCATGAGGTGATCGCGGGTATCCCCGTGGCGATCGAGTCCGCGGGACCCGCGTCCCGACTCACGTAGCTCCCAGCCGGCGCGCGTGCGCACCGCCGGCGGTGCGCACGCAATGGCACGGTGAGGGACTTACCTGTACGCCCATTTGCCCAGCCGTGCCATTCTGCTGACGTACATCGGCGTGCGTCGGTCGGGAAGTGGTTAAAGGAATATTTTACTTTTTTTTTCACTTTAAGCATCATTAAAATCACTGCTCACGAAAAAACGGCTGTTTTTAAAACTTTTTTTTGCATTGATACATGTCCCCTGGGGCAGGACCCGGGTCCCCAAACCCTTTTTAGGACAATAACTTGCATATTAGCCTTTAAAATTAGCACTTTTGATTTTGAACGTTCGAGTCCCATAGACTTTAACAGGGTTCTAAAGTTTGCGCAAACTTTCGGTCCGTTCAGCGGTTTTGGTGCGAACCAAACCGGGGGGTGTTCGGCTTATCCCTACTCAGGACCAACATCTGAATACAGTAATGGATGGGCATCATCAAGGAGCAAGTGGTTGATGCTGTGGTCAAATAACTCAGCTGACTCCTCCATGGCTGATGTTGTAGCTATGGCAGGAATAGATGTGGACAAGGAGGCAGGTTCATCCACTCTGGCAACTGCAGGGGACTGCACACTTGTCTCTGCTTGCGTGATAGAGAATGAGAAGGATGAGGAAGGTTTAGTAAGCCAGTCCACCACCTCCTCTGCATGCTGTGGCTGGATAACTCCGGCAAACTCACTAAACAGAGGAAATGATGCCCTGCCTGAGGACTGACCACCATGTCCACCTTTGCCTGTGGACACATTTGTTGCTGGCCCCCTTACAGTGCCAAGGGAACGTCTGCCTCTCCTTGTAGACCTCCCAGACATTATTGGAAGGGAGGGGGTGGTGCTTATAAGCAAATGTACAGAAGAAGTGGAAATCTGTACGTAGATGCACTTTAATCAATGTAAAGTGGTGTTTGGTGCACTTTAATTTGAGTGCTCACACTACACGGATACACTATAATATACTGCAATATAATGCGCCAAGTGTACAGTGACACACAGAACTATATGAAAACTAACTTGCAGTAACGCACACAGAAGTAAATGGCGTTAAACTTGCAGTAACGCACACAGAAGTAAATGGCGTTAAACTTGCAGTAACATGCACAGAAGTACAGTGCCTTGTAAAAGAATTCACCCTCTTGGCTTTTTACCTATTTTGTTACATTACAGCCCATTAGTTCAATGTTTTTTTTATCTGAATTATATGTGATGGATCAGAACACAATAGTCTAAGTTGGTGAAGTAAAATTAGAAAAATATATACATAAAACTATTTTCAGAAATAAAAAACTGATAATTGTCATGTGTCTATGTATTCACCCCCTTTGTTATGAGGCCCATAAAAAGCTCAGGTGCAACCAATTACCTTCAGAAGTCACATAATTAGTGAAATGATGTCCACCTGTGTGCAATCTAAGTGTCACATGATCTGTCATTACATATACACACCTTTTTGAAAGGTAAGCTTGAGGCACCACTAACCAAACACTGCCATGAAGACCAAGGAACTCTCCAAACAAGTAAGGGACAATGTTGTTGAGAAGTACAAGTCAGGGTTAGGTTATAAAAAATATCCAAATCTTTTATTGATCCCTAGAAGCACCATCAAATGTATCATAACCAAATGGAAAGAAAATGGCACAACAGCAAACCTGCCAAGAGACGGCCACACACCAAAACTCATGGACCGGACAAGGAAGGCATTAATCAGAGAGGCAGCACAGAGACCTAAGGTAACCTTGGAGGAGCTCCATAGCACAGACTGGAGTATCTGTACATAGGACGACAATAAGCCGTACGCTCCATAGAGTTGGGCTCTATGGCAGAGTGGCCAGAAGAAAGCCATTACTTTCAGCAAAAAACAAAATGGCATGTTTTGAGTTTGCAAAAAGGCATGTGGGAGACTCTCAAAATGTATGGAGGAAGGTGCTCTGATCTGATGAGACTAACATTGAACTTTTTGGCCATCAAAGAAAACAGTATGTCTGGTGCAAACCCAACACATCACATCACCCAAAGAACACCATCCCCACAGTGAAACATGATGGTGGTAGCATCATGCTGTGGGGATGTTTTTCAATAGTCAGGATTGGGAAACTAAATACGGGGATTTAGTGCTAATTAGCGCTAAAACAGTATTCACTATAGCGCTGATGAGCAAATATTCCCAAAATCAAATTTACTATAGTTCCCTGAAACCAAATAGCGCCCAAACCCTTACTCGCACATGGAAATATTGTTTAGAGCATGATATAATTGCCTAAATAGTACTGAAATATGTGGTATATTATTTAAAGATAATCTGCTTTTAAACTGTGTGAAAAAGTGATATCTACACTGAAATATCTTTATAAGTCTGAGAGGAGATAAATTCCCCGTTTTTGTACAACTAGGTGCCAACACAACTGAGCATGCTCAGACCTGCAAATACTCTCATTTTAGCTCCAATGTCTTTTTTACGAGGCGCTATAGTAAATACGAAAATGAGCGCTGAGTAAAAGAGCATTTTTTGGAAGTGAAAATCTGCGCTATTATAGTCCAATGCAAGTTTTAGCCATTGATTCTAATGGAACAATTATAACTTTCACGAATAAATCCAAGTGTACAGTGACACACAGAACTATATGAAAACTAACTTGCAGTAACGCACACAGAAGTAAATGGCGTTAAACTTGCAGTAACGCACACAGAAGTAAATGGCGTTAAACTTGCAGTAACATGCACAGAAGTACAGTGCCTTGTAAAAGAATTCACCCTCTTGGCTTTTTACCTATTTTGTTACATTACAGCCCATTAGTTCAATGTTTTTTTTATCTGAATTATATGTGATGGATCAGAACACAATAGTCTAAGTTGGTGAAGTAAAATTAGAAAAATATATACATAAAACTATTTTCAGAAATAAAAAACTGATAATTGTCATGTGTCTATGTATTCACCCCCTTTGTTATGAGGCCCATAAAAAGCTCAGGTGCAACCAATTACCTTCAGAAGTCACATAATTAGTGAAATGATGTCCACCTGTGTGCAATCTAAGTGTCACATGATCTGTCATTACATATACACACCTTTTTGAAAGGTAAGCTTGAGGCACCACTAACCAAACACTGCCATGAAGACCAAGGAACTCTCCAAACAAGTAAGGGACAATGTTGTTGAGAAGTACAAGTCAGGGTTAGGTTATAAAAAATATCCAAATCTTTTATTGATCCCTAGAAGCACCATCAAATGTATCATAACCAAATGGAAAGAAAATGGCACAACAGCAAACCTGCCAAGAGACGGCCACACACCAAAACTCATGGACCGGACAAGGAAGGCATTAATCAGAGAGGCAGCACAGAGACCTAAGGTAACCTTGGAGGAGCTCCATAGCACAGACTGGAGTATCTGTACATAGGACGACAATAAGCCGTACGCTCCATAGAGTTGGGCTCTATGGCAGAGTGGCCAGAAGAAAGCCATTACTTTCAGCAAAAAACAAAATGGCATGTTTTGAGTTTGCAAAAAGGCATGTGGGAGACTCTCAAAATGTATGGAGGAAGGTGCTCTGATCTGATGAGACTAACATTGAACTTTTTGGCCATCAAAGAAAACAGTATGTCTGGTGCAAACCCAACACATCACATCACCCAAAGAACACCATCCCCACAGTGAAACATGATGGTGGTAGCATCATGCTGTGGGGATGTTTTTCAATAGTCAGGATTGGGAAACTAAATACGGGGATTTAGTGCTAATTAGCGCTAAAACAGTATTCACTATAGCGCTGATGAGCAAATATTCCCAAAATCAAATTTACTATAGTTCCCTGAAACCAAATAGCGCCCAAACCCTTACTCGCACATGGAAATATTGTTTAGAGCATGATATAATTGCCTAAATAGTACTGAAATATGTGGTATATTATTTAAAGATAATCTGCTTTTAAACTGTGTGAAAAAGTGATATCTACACTGAAATATCTTTATAAGTCTGAGAGGAGATAAATTCCCCGTTTTTGTACAACTAGGTGCCAACACAACTGAGCATGCTCAGACCTGCAAATACTCTCATTTTAGCTCCAATGTCTTTTTTACGAGGCGCTATAGTAAATACGAAAATGAGCGCTGAGTAAAAGAGCATTTTTTGGAAGTGAAAATCTGCGCTATTATAGTCCAATGCAAGTTTTAGCCATTGATTCTAATGGAACAATTATAACTTTCACGAATAAATCCAAGTGTACAGTGACACACAGAACTATATGAAAACTAACTTGCAGTAACGCACACAGAAGTAAATGGCGTTAAACTTGCAGTAACGCACACAGAAGTAAATGGCGTTAAACTTGCAGTAACATGCACAGAAGTACAGTGCCTTGTAAAAGAATTCACCCTCTTGGCTTTTTACCTATTTTGTTACATTACAGCCCATTAGTTCAATGTTTTTTTTATCTGAATTATATGTGATGGATCAGAACACAATAGTCTAAGTTGGTGAAGTAAAATTAGAAAAATATATACATAAAACTATTTTCAGAAATAAAAAACTGATAATTGTCATGTGTCTATGTATTCACCCCCTTTGTTATGAGGCCCATAAAAAGCTCAGGTGCAACCAATTACCTTCAGAAGTCACATAATTAGTGAAATGATGTCCACCTGTGTGCAATCCAAGTGTCACATGATCTGTCATTACATATACACACCTTTTTGAAAGGTAAGCTTGAGGCACCACTAACCAAACACTGCCATGAAGACCAAGGAACTCTCCAAACAAGTAAGGGACAATGTTGTTGAGAAGTACAAGTCAGGGTTAGGTTATAAAAAATATCCAAATCTTTTATTGATCCCTAGAAGCACCATCAAATGTATCATAACCAAATGGAAAGAAAATGGCACAACAGCAAACCTGCCAAGAGACGGCCACACACCAAAACTCATGGACCGGACAAGGAAGGCATTAATCAGAGAGGCAGCACAGAGACCTAAGGTAACCTTGGAGGAGCTCCATAGCACAGACTGGAGTATCTGTACATAGGACGACAATAAGCCGTACGCTCCATAGAGTTGGGCTCTATGGCAGAGTGGCCAGAAGAAAGCCATTACTTTCAGCAAAAAACAAAATGGCATGTTTTGAGTTTGCAAAAAGGCACGTGGGAGACTCTCAAAATGTATGGAGGAAGGTGCTCTGATCTGATGAGACTAACATTGAACTTTTTGGCCATCAAAGAAAACAGTATGTCTGGTGCAAACCCAACACATCACATCACCCAAAGAACACCATCCCCACAGTGAAACATGATGGTGGTAGCATCATGCTGTGGGGATGTTTTTCAATAGTCAGAATTGGGAAACTAAATACGGGGATTTAGTGCTAATTAGCGCTAAAACAGTATTCACTATAGCGCTGATGAGCAAATATTCCCAAAATCAAATTTACTATAGTTCCCTGAAACCAAATAGCGCCCAAACCCTTACTCGCACATGGAAATATTGTTTAGAGCATGATATAATTGCCTAAATAGTACTGAAATATGTGGTATATTATTTAAAGATAATCTGCTTTTAAACTGTGTGAAAAAGTGATATCTACACTGAAATATCTTTATAAGTCTGAGAAGAGATAAATTCCCCGTTTTTGTACAACTAGGTGCCAACACAACTGAGCATGCTCAGACCTGCAAATACTCTCATTTTAGCTCCAATGTCTTTTTTACGAGGCGCTATAGTAAATACGAAAATGAGCGCTGAGTAAAAGAGCATTTTTTGGAAGTGAAAATCTGCGCTATTTTAGTCCAATGCAAGTTTTAGCCATTGATTCTAATGGAACAATTATAACTTTCACGAATAAATCCTTTTATTGTTGAGATGAAATGTATCTTTCTCTGAAAAAAATTTGCAACATTGTAGCTTTTACTTAAAATATTTTGTTTTTAAGAATGCTAGAATGTGGAATGTTTTGATTTTTTCATGTTTTGGTAAAATATATTTTTCTCTGTCACTTTCACTTGTTACTCTCCATCTCACAACAATCTTTACCCAAACTCACACAGGTGTCTTTACAAACCTCAAACAATACCATTGCTGATGCAAATTTAAAATGAGTCACAATTTTTCATGCTTTTTATTATTTCCAAATAATCATAATTTGAGCCCAAAAAAAGTGATATGTGTACCAACATCAGAAATCAAAATGTAATTCCCAAAAATTTGAGGGTAATATCACTATTCTACACTGACCCACAAAAAAACACCAAATATCACAATATAAATCAAGAAGAATAACTTTTGTGTAATATAATTCCATCATCTGTATGTCCAAAGAAATGCAGTATTTATGAGTATTTATGTGTAGGAGGCTTTCACATGTGTCAGCTCTGCGTCTTAGAGGTTAGAGCTTCTGCTGAGTATCTGGGTTCAATTCTCAAACATGCTGCTTCGTGTAGAGATGTTGTCTTATCTCCCAGGTCCTAAAACTAAATGTAGTATTTATGTGTAGGAGGGTTCCACCACCATTGTAATTCTTGCCAGATACACTATCCAATCAGGTCCAGCACTGGTCCAAATCATTTGGTGGAGGGGGGATTATGATGTGGGGTTCCAGTGAAAGGAACTCTTAAGGCATCAACATACCAACACTTTTGGACAATTTCATGCTCCCAACTTTGTGGGAACAGTTTGGAGATAGCCCCTTCCTGTTCTGACATGACCAACATGACTGCACAAAGCAAGGTCCATAATGACATGGATAAGCGAGTTTGGGGTGGAGGAACTTGACTGGCTGCACAACCTGACCTCAACGGTGCCTGGTCTCACAAATGCACTTCTGGAAGAATGGTCAAACATTTCCATAGACACACTAAACCTTATGGACAGCTTTCCTAGCCTTCCCAGAATCTGTTCTAGCTGCAAAGGGTGGGCCAAATTAATTTTGAACCCTATGGACTAAGACTGGGCTGGCCATTAAAGTTCGTGTGTGTAAAGGCAGGCGTCCCAATACTTAGGCCAATATATTGTATATTGCTTGTGACACTGAGCATGGCTATGGACTTAGGGCTGGTTCACACCACAGAGATGCAGAGAACATGTGTGAGGCTGCCTGCTGGCTAAGTGGGTAGCAATTCTGTCTAGCAGCACTGGGGTTGCTGGTTCAATTCCCCAACATCCTAATGCTTGTGTCAAAGTTGATATGCTCTCCCTGTGTGGGTTTCTCACTACAATCCAAAAACGTGCTGACATTTTTTTTGTCTCCTGTCGAAATAGTCTCTAATGTAAGAAAGTTATTTAGTTTTGAACTTTATATTGGAAGCTCATTGCAGCCAGGGACTGATGTTAATGTTTGTTAGCACTAATCATGCCCAAGGACTTGGACATTTAAAATTGTAGAGTTTACACTGCACAGGTACATATGCTTAGAAAACTGTTGCTTGGTTTATTTGCATGCAAATGGACTTCGACCTTTGGCCTGTGGTTGGAGATTTGAGGGCTAACACAGTTGCAAATAGTATTATGTGTTCCTGCCCATCAGGTGCAATCACTTTATAAATACACGGAGAGACAGATTGAAAGATACTGGTGGGCGTGTCTTTCTATTGGGCGTGTGTCAGTGTGTTAACAATACAACCTACCTTATATAAAGGGCTGCAGTAGGGGGGTTCGTTTGGCCTGAGAAGGCCAGGTTTTTTGCTGTGATTTGTGGGGGCGAAGGAATGATATTGTGCCTATTGACAAACACCCAACTAGGGGCTGTTTGTTTGCTGAAATTCTTGTGAATTTTTTCAATCAAAAGTGGGTACATGTTGCCATGCTGTCAATGTTGTGTGTGTATTGTTCCTGTCTGACCATGCAAACATGGTTTGGGAGCATGTGCTGACCTTCTATTCATTGATCTCAATGCTTAATCATGTACACAGAAATGCAGCTTCCAGCAGAACATACTCACCAATGTATGTATGTGGATTTGTGGGGTGGTGGCAGGTGTTATATTTTGAACATGTGGCTTTTTTAATATTATGTTGGAATGCTTTGTAATAATAATGACTGTTAAGTATGTTTCTATAATCTTGCAGATAACAATATGCTGTGTTGCCCGTTATACACTGAAAGTAAAGCTGTGTCCACTCTTAGACAAATTTTAGATTGTAAGCTCCTATGAGCAGAGCCCTTAAAACCCAATTGCTAACTGTTTTGTTAAATGTAGCACCATATATCCTGTAGACATTTTTTTGAAGCTAGTAAAATAGTACATAATTTTGTTTCTGCTGGCAAAATAAAAGTAAATTATTGAGCTTGTTTGTTGTGTTTTTTTCTCTTTTCTTTCTTCTTTTTAATCCGATTTGGTGTGGTGGTTTTGGGGAAGTGCAAGATCTTTTACATCTTAGGCTGCTTTCACACTGGGGGCGCTTTACAGGTGCTAAAAATAGCACCTGTAAAGAGCCTCTCCTCTCACTCCAGTGTGAACTGGCCCTGACCCTAGGTTCACACCTATGCATTTTTTTAGTGCATTTTGCAGTTTTCAGAAATGCTCTACAGCCCATTTAACATGGTTTCCTATGGTACTAGTTCACATCTTAGCGTTTTGCGGCCAGTGCATTTTTGGAAATGGTCCGGACTTTTTTCACGCGATTTGCGGGTAATAGATTTCAATGGAACTGCACCAGAAGTGCAACTGTTGGGTTTGTGATGGGATTTTAGATGTGTTTTGCGGCTATTTTTTTAACACTGTATATAGCTGATTGCAAACTGGGGGGCCAGGAAGCCAGCTGCCGTGTCCTTAACAACCAATGAATCTTCAGCTGTCAGCGGCTTCCCCGCTGAAAGTACAAAAAAAAGCCAGCCAAATCCCTGATTCCGGGGGTACAGCCACAACTCAGCTGATTGCCACGGGGGTGCGGGCTGGCTCCCTTTCTTCTCTTCTTTCTCCCCCCCTCCCCTCCCTTTTCCACACTCTTTTCTTTCTTGCTTTTCAGCTGTCGTAAAGTTCCGAACCACAGACAGTCCGATGGTCTTAGCATCACTCTTATTCCCTGTTGGAATAAGACAGGCAGATGGTTTTAGTATCACTCTTATTCCCTGGTGGTTCCGGATATAAGGGGCGCTAATACTATAATGCTGTTCTTTAGCTGGTTGTTTTTTTTTATTTTTTTTTTTCAGCAATGTTTACAGGGCGGCGAGGGGGGGGCTAACGGAGGTTTTGTCGGTCACAGTGAGTTCCCTTTTGGGGTGCCGACGGAACCCCCGTGGCCGCCTACAGCCGCCCCTTGGTTATCCCAGAGATTTATCCTCTCTTTAGCTCCTTTCCTATGGCAACAGGTATTGTTCCTTCAGTTTATCTGTTAAAACCACAGGCCGGAACATAACCCTTCACACTTATTATTTTTTTTCTTTTATTGTCTGTGTTTCGATAGTGATACTTCTTCCTTCGGTAATACCTACCCCACAGGGGTCTAACTGTATGTGATATGACCAATGTGCACATATGACTCAGCGAATGTATGATATATGTCTTCATTTTTGAAAATTCGAATAAATATTTTGAAAAGAAAAAAAAAAAAAAAAAAAGCCAGCCAAAAAAAGTAGCAAAAAAATGTCATTGTGTTTCCCCCCAGGTCTATACCAGGCCCTTCCTGTCTAGTATGGATACAGAGCGGACCCCCATGCCAAAATTTTACAAAAATGGCGTTGGGTCCCCCCATTATCAGGCCCTTTGGGGCTGGTATGAATATTAAGGGGAACACCCGCATCAAAAAAAAATTGCGTGGGGGTCCCCCCAAAATCCATAGCAGACCCTTCAGGTCTGCTATGGATATTAAGGGGAACCCTGCACCAAAATTTTTTAAAAAATGGCGTGGGGTCTCCAAAATCTATACCAGACCCTTATGTGAGCACACAACCTGGAGGGCCGCAGAAAAAGAGGGGAGGCGAGAGAGCGCCCCCCTCTTCCTGAACCGTACCAGGCCACATGCCCTCAACATGGGGAGGGTGCTTTGGGGTCCCCCCAAAACACCTTGTCCCCATGTTGATGGGACAAGGGCCTCATTCCCACAACCTTTGTCACATTTTACTGTTTTTTTGGTTATTGTGTGGGGGTACAATGTACCCGATACCCATTCACATGGGGGCGGGATCTGGGGTCCCCTTATTAAAGGGGGCTTCCAGATTCTGATAAGCCCCCCGCCCACAGACCCCCACAACCACCGGGCAAGGGTTGTGGGGATGAGGCCCTTGTCCCCATCAACATGGGGACAAGATGTTTTGGGGGGACCCCAAAGCACCCTCCCCATGTTGAGGGCATGTGGCCTGGTACAGTTCAGGAGGAGGGGGGCCGCTCTCTCATTCTCCCCCTTTTCCTGAGGCCTGCCAGGTTGCGTGCTAGGATAAGGGTCTGGTATGGATTTGGGGGGGTACCCCTACGCCAATTTTTTGAAAAATTTGGGTGCAGGGTTCCCCTTAATATCCATACCAGACCAGGCCTTTTTTTCCTTTGATATTAATTCTATGTTGCCGGAATCCAGCAATTCGTTACAGCCTCGAGCAATTTTGAATGAAATTTTTCCTTTAGAAATGTCATTTTGCTGCGGTACAGTAATAAACACGGGAAAGGTGCGCTACTTTACATGCATACTATAGGCACCCCCCAGGCACGATATTTAAAGGAATTTTCTATTTTTATTGTTTCACTTTAATGCCCCGTACACGCGGTCGGACTTTGTTCGGACATTCCGACAACAAAATCCTAGGATTTTTTCCGACGGATGTTGGCTCAAACTTGTTTTGCGTACACACGGTCGCACAAAGTTGTCGGAATTTCCGATCGGCAACAACGCGGTGACGTCAAGCACGTACGACGAGACTAGAAAAGGCCAGTTCAGAACCAGTTCAGAAGTCATTGTGTTCTTGTTCGTTCGTTACTGTTTTTCAGGTCGCTCTTCACAGGCCTTGCTGTTCTTCAGTGCGTTCTGTTACTTCGCTCTGAGCAGCCAACCATTTTCTAGCCATGTTTCGTATACGTACTCCTCGTAGAGTTCGTGCTGTGCGGGGGCTTGGTGTTGGGGTCCTGACCTTGACACAAGTCCAGTCCATGAACAGGGTGGGGAGGAGTTCATGGACCAAGAATTGGTTGCTTCAGCGTGACCAGTTCTCTCATAATCCTGATGATTTCAGGAACTTTCTCAGTATGATGGACCCCGTATTTCATCATCTGCTGGCTTTGCTGACCCCCTATATCAGCAGGCAGTATACCTGCATGAGGCAAGCCATCACTCCGGAGCAGAGGCTCGTCGCTACCCTGCAGTACTTGGCGACAGGGAGAAGCCTGCAGGACCTCAAGTTCTCAACAGGCATCTCCCCCCAGGCTCTGGGTATCATTATCCCAGAGACTTGTTCTGCCATCATCCAGGTCCTGCAGAAGGAGTATATGAAGGTAAGATTTTTATCCTTTAATATCACATTTTATTGTATTTAATGTTTGATAATATCTTGTATTTCTTTCCTCATTCCCTAATTAATATGATTGTAATATGCTGTGAATGTCCCCTTTGTTCTCATGCATGCTGTTTTTTTAGGTAATTATTTTTTAAGTCCTTCATACATATCTGCCTTCACTTACCTCCCCAACATGCTCTCCTGCCCCTATATTCACCTCATGTAGTCACTTAACAATGTATTTTATCAGCTCCATAGTAGTGCTTTACCCCAAACACCCCCTAAAATGTTTAGAAATTTGGTTTGTGTTTTAAATTCAGGCAGAGTTCCAGAGGCTTTTTTTTGTAGTGTCCCCAAATCATTTTTCTAAACCCTCCCTCCCCCCCAACTGCTAAGTCAGCTGATCCAATTCTCTATCTATCCTCAATCATCTATCTGCTGACTTTGCCAAACCCATATACACTATACCCATCTCTTTACTGGTCAGATTTATGGATGAATTCCCCAAAGCATGTAGTGCAAGGGCCTGCCTGTATACTTTCCAATGGTACTGTTTAAAGTGTTTGGATTCTATTATTATCTTGATAGGTAATATCAGAATGTCCAAATGTCCTCAAATGTGTACAGTGTGTATTTATATCTTTGTATTATGACACTTCTTACCTGTCCAGTGGGCTGCCAATAGTGTAACTAAGGAGGGGCTGTTACAAGTAATACCCTGTATTAAGGCATTCATCTCTCAATGAAGTGAAGAGGGTTACCTGTCCAAGATTCCACCCCCCCTATAATGTTAGAAATGGCCCATGAGAGGGGGGGAGGTTGAATATGATAGGTGTACCTTATACTTTGGTGTTAATTTCCCCTTAATAAATGCTATCTGGAGGTTGACCAAGAATGTTTGTGCCTAATCTGCTCGCCATGTTTATGTGCAAAAATAGTAATTTATTTTTGTTTTCCTCAACAGTTTCCTTCCACGCCACAGGAATGGCAGACTGTGGCCTCCCACTTTGCCCAGTGGTGGGACTTTCCTAACGGCGGAGGGGCAATTGATGGGAAACACGTCCACCTCGTCCTACCACCCAACTCGGGGTCGTACTATTTCAACTATAAGGGGTTCAATAGTATTGTGATGTTGGATGTGGTGTCGGCTAATTACGACTTCTTGTATGTGGACGTGGGGAAGAATGGCCGGATGTCCGATGGTGGAGTCATCGCCCAGACGGAGTTCTACAGGCATCTCTAGAATGGCAGCTTGAACTTGCCACCTCCAGAGGACAATGTGGAAGGACTCCCATTCGTCTTTGTTGCGGATGAAGCATTTGCGCTGGGGGACCATCTTATGCGTCCATTCCCGATGAATGCCAGAAGAGTGGTGGAGAACACATTTGGAATCCTGGCCAGCCGGTTCCGCCTATTTCTGACACCCATCCATATGACGGAGTATAAACTTAATCATCTAATCCTGGCGTGCTGTGTTCTCCATAACTTTTTACGCAAACATTCTGCCAACTATGCTGGCTCAGTTGGGCCTGAGGCCGGAATTATACATGATCCAACTCTGACGGCGCTTGAAAGTGGCTGTCCTGGCTTGCCCTCCCTGAGTGCCCCTGATGTCCGGTTAAGATACCTTGAGTTCTTTGCGGGTAGGGGGGCCATCAATATGCCAGACAATTTGTGAAGCATTTATCAAATAAAAAAGAAAAAGCTAATGTTTGGTGACATTTACTGCTTGTGTTTGTTTTAGCTGACCATGATAGCAATGTGAGGAGTCCTGAAAATGGCGTGATTGTGTAACCGTATACAAAGCACCGTTGGGTGTTATTTACTAAAGGCAAAGACACTTTTTATACTACAAGTGCATTTGAAACTGCACTGAAACTGCACTTGTAGTGCAAAGAGGATTTGCCCTTAGGAAATAACCTCCATTTACTCAGAAAACAGCAATTACATCACCACAAAAGTGTTGTAGCGTTGAGACAATAATCCACACATTCTTGATTAACAATCTTTTTAATACCTGCACAATCACATGTGCATTTACCAAAGGTTTTTAAAACAAACCAACATGTTTGTTGTATAACAATTTTTGGGGTGGCATTATCAAAAATAGAAATGTCCATTTACGATAAAACAGGCCTGTGTAAAACCAACAAGAAAGACAAAAATCTTGAACTTACAAAGTTCACATATGGTAAAACTTGAAGGCAATATCAGACATGAGTATTTAGGAACTGTGTTTGATATTGCGTTCAGATGGGGTGAAGTCACCCCTTGAAAAGCCAAATTTGGAAGATGCTGTCATGAAGATCCTGTCAGTAACCGGCGTCCCAGGAGCACGGGAACCCGGCCACGGGTCCCATTGCGAATGCGCGCGCGTTCACGGGTGCGGTCACGCACGGGCATGCGCGCGCGCACTCCTGCTGGTGTCAGGCGGGCTATTTAAACCTGCCTGTCACACTCCATCCCCGCTGTCTGCTCTACAGCGTTCTGTGAGTGTTACCTGATCTGATCTGTGTATCCTGTTATCTGACGCGGCTTCCTATTTGACGATCCTGCCTATCTGCCTGCACCAGACCCTCTTGGCTTGCCTGACCATCCCTCTGCATTACCCCTGGTACCTCTGCTGTCCGAACGTTACTGACCACCGGCTTGTTGACCCTCCGCTGTGTACATCAGCTTCCAGTCTGCTATTACCTGCTGTTGTTCCTGGTTCCAGTCCAGTATTCCAGGCTACCTTCTGCTGTGTTCCAGTCCAGCGTTCCAGGCTACCTTCTGCTGTGTTCCAGTCCAGCGTTCCAGGCTACCTTCTGCTGTGTTCCAGTCCAGCGTTCCAGGCTATTACCTGCTGTTGTTCCTGGTTCCAGTCCAGCTTCCAGTCCGCTATTACCTGCTGTTGTTCCTGGTTCCAGTCCAGCTTCCAGTCCGCTATTACCTGCTGTTGTTCCTAGTTCCAGTCTAGCTTCCAGTCTGCTATTACCTGCTGTTGTTCCTGGTTCCAGTCCAGCGTTCCAGGCTATTACCTGCTGTTGTTCCTGGTTCCAGTCCAGCTTCCAGTCGGCTATTACCTGCTATTGTTCCGGGCTCCAGTCCTGCATTCCAGTCTCTGTCCTCAGTCTACTCCTCAGACTCCTGACTCCAGAGGGTGCCACCACTACTGGACTTTCAGCAACTGTTGATCCTGCCAGGCACCCATACCACTCTTCACTCCTGGCCCTCTGTCTCCATTCCAGGGGATTGGGAGTGGGAGCTGTAAGGGAGGTCTTTTCCTGCACTTCAGGCTCACAACCTACCAGGTACGTGACAGATGCACACCAATTTACGAATGTCAACATGTGCTAGCTGCCATCACGGGGGATCAAGGGACGTGTTTTGTGGGAGCAAGCTCTTCCTCACCGCTACTTTATTATTGAGGCAGGGGTTGCACCCCAAAACGCATCCATTGATCTCCTGTGATGGCAGATAGCACATGTTGGCACACTGTGTGCATCCTCCAAATTTGGAATTTCAAAACATTGCTCAAAATTTTTTCCAATTGTAGCACACAAAAAAATAAAGTGATTTTGTGGGGTTTTAAATTCGCCCCAAAATGTCAATGATGTTATTATTTTTTTGAATAACATCATTGATTTTTATCTTGAGGTTTTCCAATTCAAAATTACACCCCATGATCTCCCCGATCAGGATCTCTGCGCTTTCTGATGTGAAAGGATCTCGATCCATAACATCACCTAAAAAGAGAATAACCAAACAAAAACAGGTATCAAAAATCTGCCAGAATCCATCTCTTACCCGAGCCTGTGGTCGCAGACACTCACCTGTTGTGGTGCCAATTTCCACCACATCTTCTCCCTCCTCCTGCTCAGCTTGTTTTTGGGGTATTTCCCCTTCTTCCAGAGGTGGGGGGTCTCTGGTCTCCTCGGATGAGGGGTGTCCTCCAAGTCTTTTCTCCCCTATGTTAAACAAAAATGGTATAATTAGCACACAGATATTTGATGGCAGAACTATAAATAGGAAACATTGCTTGGAATTGGGGTACAATTGTCAATTTTAGCAGAGTTCCAAGATGTAGCTTTTTTAGTGGCCTTTGTCAACCTGCAATCCTTTACCTGTTTTGTACAAGCTTCACAGATGGAGACCCCCCTATAGTATACACTGGAGCACCTGTGTGCCCACCCTAATAAAAATTGTGTTCTTGTGTCCTACACTAGTGCTCCAGTGTCCAGATGTGAAAACAGCTGCTCAGTGTCCTCTCCTTACACAGAATCTAGTTTGCATTTCATTCTAGTAACAAAGCCATCTACACAACCAAATTTTTTTCAGACAAGTAGGCCCTAAAAAATGTCGGAAAATGCATATGGATTAAACAATGGTGTTTTAGAGGCCGAAAAAAAATTGTTTGATACAAACGATTAAAATGGTCCCATGAACATTAAAATTTCCATTTTAAACTGTACAACAATTAAGAAAACCATATGGAGTAGCACAAACGTAATAAAGACAAACAGAATATGAACACAGCACAACTACTTACTTTTTTGCAGCACTCTCTGGATCTTTCTGTACTGCTCGGGCTCTCTTAATTTCAGGTCCGACCGCCGCTTCCTGAGCTGATCTTTTGATCGTCGTACCCCGAAATTCCGGTGCAGACTTTTGACCACTTTCGCAATGATCTTGGCCTTTCTGATATTGGGGTTGGGGTAAGGCCCATACTTTCCATCATAGTCGGCCTTCTTCAGGATGTCCACCATCTCCAACATCTCTCCAAAGGACATATTTGTGGCCTTAAATCTTCTCCTTCTGGATCGGGACGTGTCCGGATCCGGGCTTTCCTCCTTCTCCTCCTTGTTTCTGTAATTAGCACGCACCTGCTGTGTCTCCGCCATGTGCTCTTCAACCACTGCGCAGAACGAAAAGGGGCGGGAATAGACTAGAAAGAACGTCAGGGGCGGGCGGAGTTACACGCATGCGCAGTGTGTATAAAGCGTAACACACGTGCGTATTACGTACGATCTGTGAGCGGAGGAAGGAGCATTGGACGCGCCGATCATAAGAACGAAGGTAAGAGACATACTTGTGCCTATACTGCTTCTAGATTGAGGCCTATATTGTAACAAGATTAGTAGAGTTTGGTCTGACATTAGGCTTTGTCTTGTGTTGTGTCTTGCAGTGAACATGGATATCTTATTACAAGATAATGACTTCATGTCAATATTCATTGACATGTTCAGGGAGCTGCCCTGTCTGTGGGAGATCAACCACCCACATTACAGGAACCAAACAAAGAGGAAGGCAGCGCTGGATCAATTGTTGGAAATTATGAAGCAGGTGATCCCCACGGCAGACATCACATATTTGAAGATCCTAATTGGTTGCCTAAGGAGCACATATGTAAGGGAGCGCCAGAAAGTCCAGGATTCGCAGAGATCCGGAGCAGCAGATGACATCTATGTCCCCAGGATGTGGTACTATGACAGGCTGCATTTTCTGGCAGGCCAGACTGAACCCAGGTCATCCCTCTCCAGTCTTCCTTCCACGCTTCCTTCCCCTCCAGCTGAGGCTTCTGACACCCAACCTGGGCCTTCCAGGCAGCAACATGTGGAGGAGCCCAGATTGAGCCAGGTATAGCATTTTTCTAAATATTTCTACTTGTCCAATCAATGATGTTAACTAGATGTTAGTTAGGAGTACTAATTTAGGATTGTGATTGATGATGCAAAAACTAAAACCATGTCCCTTTTTCATACACAGGGAAGTCTCAGCCAGGAGGTGGCCGGGCCGAGCCGGCTGCCTGATCTGCAGGTCCCTCCCCTACATCTGGAAAGAGAAAGTGGCAGGAGGAGGAGTGCCCTAGAGGAGGCTGCCATAGGCCTCGTTTGGAGGGCTACAGAGGCCCTGGGAGCACCACACACCGTGGAGGACGACTTCGCTGCCATCATTGCCTCAAAAATGCAGAGGATGGAGGAGGAACAACAACTCATGTGTGAGTCGCTCATATTGGAGGCTCTAAATAAAGGTATGAGGGCCCAAATTACATCTGAGACACACCTTTGCGAACTCACACATGGTCCTCCTCCTCCAGGTCCTCCCAGTCCTCCTCCTCCTCCAGGTCCTACTCCTCCTCCTGCCACATCTCCAACAGCAGAGCCACAGCCAGGAAGGAAGCGTGGAAGGAAGACCAGAAAATGAGGACCCTGGATCCAGTCTGGTCGGCCAAAAGATGCAGCCTCTTGTGGTACCACAGCCTGGGGACACTGATGTCATCTGCTGCTTTCCGGATGTCTGCGACTTCTGGACCAGACTGCCCTCCCTTACATATGGACTCCTCAGGCCACCAATTTTGATGTTCAAGAATTGATGTCTGCCCTGGGGGTCCAAGGCTTCGCTAATTTCTCCTGTTGATCCAGCATTGCCTCCCTCTTTGTTTGGTTCTGAGCCCTTAATAAAGGATTTTTGTTTTGAATTATACTTGCCTATGTGTGTTTTACTTCAAAAAGGACAGTTGGTTTGTGATGATTCAGGTACATTTCAAAAATACAATGTGAAATTAACAAGGGACACCAACAACAAACAATCTCCTTGAGATTAAATAATAAAAGATATCAATGGTGTTGTGGTAACTTGACACACAAAACACACACAAAAATAGTCTGGAGTAAAACTAAAAATAACATTAAACAAAGATCAGCCTTGGAAAAAATACAAACATAAAATCTAAACGAAAAATGGCTTTAAATAAAAAAAAAAAATAAAACAAAAAAAAATATGTCAGATGTGACAAATAACAATATATTCAGGGAATCCCAAGAAAAATACAAAAAAAAAAGTTTGTGAGAAGTGTGTGTGAACATGAGCAGCAAAACTACTTAATTCTTGTCACATTATAAAGAAGAAGAGAGTGCGCTGTATTAAACCATTTTTAACATTACAGCGTGACGAAAGTGCTGTATCCATTCCGAACGCTAATTTTACCAGACCGAGCTGTTCCGTGTCGAAATTTCTTCTGAGCATGCGTGGCACTTTGTGCGTCGGAACAGGCCACAAATAAATAAAACAGAAGGAATGTCAGATCAAGTGGTGTGGGAAGCCCATAAGGCAGTTGTAAGAGGGGAGCTAATCGCCATCGGTGCGCACATGAAGAAGGAAGGTAAAAGAGAGATAGACGAACTATTAGAGAAGATTAGGGCCCTAGAGATAAAGCATAAGGAAAATCTCGACCAAACGGATGGTAAACGTCTGGAGAGCTTACGAGTAGAGCTTACACAATGCCTAGAATATAGAGCGAAGAATAAAATTAGTTTTTTTGCTAACAGAGCATACGAACAAGGAAATAAATGCGGAAGGCTGTTAGCAAAACAACTTAAAAAACAACAGGACTCTAGACACGTGCATAGCATATTAGTGCAAGGCAAGAAGATACTGGACACAAAAGCTATAGCTAAAGAATTTGGTAAATTTTATGAGGCACTATATAACACCTCTAAAACAGAACCATCTGAGGGAGGGGAAAGCGAGGGTCAAAGGAGGAATGAAATAGATGAATACATGGAGAGCGCTTTCATGCCTATAATACCTAGAGAGATATCTGAGGATATGGAGCGTCCAATCACGGTTGAAGAGTTGAGCAGAGTGATAGCAACCCTGCCATCCGGGAAAAGTCCAGGACCAGATGGGCTGACAAACTCATACTATAAGAAATTTCTCCCAGTTTTGGTAAAACCACTCTGCAGTTATTTTAACTCTATTAATGCTGCGAACCCACTCTCTCCAGAAGCATTACTGGCATATATAACGGTATTACCAAAAGAGGGAAAAGATCCCCAGATGTGTGCCAACTACAGGCCTATCTCTCTGCTGAACTCCGACACCAAATTATTGGCAAAAATCCTGGCCTTGAGACTTCAGGAACATGTAGGCGATTTGGTACATCCAGACCAGACGGGGTTTATAAAAGGACGGGAAGCCAGGGACAATACCATCCGCGTCCTCCATGTATTGCAATGGATGCGACATGGTCCGGATAGAGCCCCAGGAATCACTCTGTCGATGGATGCCGAAAAGGCCTTCGACAGAGTGAACTGGGGCTTTATGAAAGAAGTATTGGGAAGAATAGGTCTGGGGGGGAAAATGCTAGGATGGATTATGTCACTATATGGGAAACCCAGAGGAAGAATTAAGGTCAATGGGACAGTATCCGAATGTTTCAACATACAAAACGGTACTAGGCAGGGGTGTCCACTGTCCCCTTTGATATTTGCGATAGTGATGGAACCATTTCTACGCAGAATTAGAAAAAACGAGGAGATAGTAGGGACGCACATAGGACATATGGAGCATAAAGTAGCAGCGTATGCGGATGACCTATTATTTTTCCTCTCCGCTCCTCAGACATCTATAGCTGCACTGATGGCGGAGGTACAGAGATTTGGAAGGGTGTCTGGTTTCAAGATTAATTTTGAGAAATCAGTCATCCTTCCTAGTAATATCTCAGCGGAGATGGAGAGGTCACTGAAAGAGATGTACCCATTTATATGGAATAAGGAGTCGCTGACGTACTTGGGGGTACAAATTAACGCAGACTGTGAACTATTGTATGAACGTAACTATGGCTCATTACTAAAAGAAATAACAGAAGAGCTAAAAAAATGGAAGGATAAATACCTGACCTGGTTCGGAAGAATCAGTGCCATAAAAATTAGTATACTGCCCAGAATGGTTTATATGCTGCGCACAGTGCCAATCAAGTTACCAGCGACTCTTTTCAGGCAAGTGCGTAGGCTGTTTGTGGCCTTTGTATGGAATGATAGGAGGCCTAGATTGGCCTACGATATCTTAAGGAGAAGCAGAGGTGAGGGAGGCTTAGGACTCCCGGATATATCGTCCTACTATAAGGCCATGACTCTAGTAAGAATAGTAGACTGGTGCCAGGACCTAAAGCGTAAACCATGGGTACAGGCAGAAATGTCAATGGCGGGGAGAAACCTGGCAGGAGCACCATGGATTCAGGGTTCATTGAGGGGGCTGTCACAATGGACATCACCGATGACCCTGAATTCATTGGAAGTATGGGATAGATTGAACAGTAAGGGTAGATATGCCCCCCAGACCTCCCCTCTAGCTCCTTTGGAGGGATTTCCTTGGTTCCCTCCGGGGGAGGAGACGGGAAGTCTGGGGGCATGGGGTCAGGATGGGATTACTAGATGTGGCAAGTTTGCTCCTAATGGAGCCCTCTTGTCACTGACAGAAACGGTCAAGAGATTTGGAAAGATACGAATGGCAGAATGGAAACACCACCAAATGAAGAGTTTTCTCAAGAAATCTAAACCATTAAGACCCATGAACTCACTTACGGCATTTGAGAGGCAGTGTGTGCAGACATCAGAAGCTGGACATATGCTATCTCGAATGTATAAAATGATTCTAAGGGAACAAGAAAGGACACCACCATACTTTATAAAAGAATGGGAGAGGGAGATGGGCCAAGTCTGGACAGATAAACAAATTAATAGAATGATATCATTAACATTTACGACATCCATAAGCTCAAAAGTGCAAGAGATGGCATATAAGCTCTTGGCGAGATGGTATAGGACACCAGTAAAACTAGCACAAATCACTTCAGCGTCTAGCGATAGGTGTTGGAGGGGTTGTGGACAGAGGGGAACGTTTCTTCATCTTTGGTGGACATGTCCAACAATTAAAACATTTTGGGAATCAGTGGCACCATGGATTAAGAAACTAACAGCGGATTCCTTGGAATTCGGCCTATGCAATATTTGTTTCACGGGAATGCCGGATCTGTCAAAAAGTATAGGGAAAGCATAACCCCACATTTATTAAACGCAGCAAAAAAACTGATCCCGAAGTACTGGAGGCAGGATCGGAGCCTGTCAGTCATGGAGTGGAGAAATGAGGTTAACACAATAAAGGAAGCGGAGAGGTGGGTTCATGTGGTTAAAAATCAAAAAGAGAAATTTGAAATTACATGGGCAAAATGGGAACAATGCGCCAGGGAGATAATGGAAGAGGGAAACACCAATGGATAATTGAAGTAGAAATGGTATAGTCATTAAGAATTAAGAAATAAGCCCAGAAAAAGAAAGCTAAATATTAACATGACTTCTCCAATGCCAATTAAGTAAAGGGGGTGGGGGGGTAAGATAATGAGTGGACGTTTGGTTTCATTTTTCGAGGGTTTTTTTTTTTCTTTTTTTTTTTCTGGTTCTTCCATTCACTCTGATTCCCCTAATTAACACTGAGTGATGAGGGTGATGTGGGGTAGGGTGTTGTGGGTTTTTTTTTTTTTTTTTTTTTTTTTTTAGGAACTACAATGATTTATGACACGAATCAGAAGAAGGGGGAATTCACTTTATAATTTAGTTTCATCAGGTTTGAACATTGAGGGGGAAGAGTAGAGGTAAATTAATACTAAAGATAGGGGGGAGGGAAGAAGACACAATTTATAATTATGGATAATAGTGATTTATGACACAAATTAAATAAAGGGGAAATTCACTTCATACATTTAGTTAAGCGCGTTTGGATATGGGAGGGAGGAGTTGGGTAAAGTGATATTAAAGATGGGGGGGGAATCACAGAAGGGGTGGCTTTTTTTTTTTTTTTTTTGTACTCTCACATATGCACAAATAATATAATTATGAATTATAGGGGTTTATGATATGAATTAGAACAAGGGGGAAAATTAATCTATAATCTCATTTAAGTATGAATACACAGGAGGTAGTACTGGAAGCAAATTACATTGAGGGGGGTGAGGGGTAACACGGATAGTTCGATAGGGGAGGAAGAAAAAGGATGGGAGAGGAAAAAGGAAAAGAAAAAGAGAAAATTTTTTTTTTTTTTTTTTTTTTTTGGGGAGGTCACTTATAATATTGTTAATCACGTTTGTACATTGGGAAGAAGGAGTTGGAGTAATTAATACAAGGATAGGGGTGGAGGGAGGAACTTTAGATTTTGATAGAGAGGAAGAGGGAAGGAAGGGGAAGGAAGAAGAAAGGGAAAGGGAAAAGAATTATTATTATTATTATTTATTTATTTATTTTTTTCTCTTTTTTTAAAACCTCGGTTAAATGGGATACATGGGGTAACTGGTGTTCTGTTATTGGGTTGAATGTAGGGGTATAGTATGTTGTATAAATGTAAATGTACTGTGTATTATATAAATGAATAAAATTTTGATTATTAAAAAAAAGGAACAGGCCACACATGGTCGGAATTGACGCGATCGGATTTTGTTGTCGGAAAATTTTATCTCCTGCTCCCAAACTTTGTGTGTCAGAAAATCCGATGGAAAATGTCCGATGGAGCCCACACACGGTTAGAATTTCCGACAACACGCTCCGATCGGACATTTTCCATCGGAAAATCCGACCGTGTGTATGGGGCATTAGCATTATTAAAATCACTGTCCCAGAAAAACGGCCGCTTTAAAAACATTTTTTCCAATTGATACATGGGGGTGAATAGTATGCACATTGACTTTTTCTGTTATTTTGTCCTAGTTGTTGTTTGCTTCACAAAAGGAAAAAAAAACATGTTCAAAATTGTGGGCATGTTGTGTAATTTAAATGATACAAATCCTCAAACAATCCATGTTAATTCCAGGTTGTGAGGCAACAAAATACGAAAAATGCCAGGGGGTGAATACTTTTGCAAGGCACTGTAAATGATGTTGAACTTGCAGTACCACACACAGAAGTAAATGGCATTAAACTTGCAGTAAGGCACAAAACTATATGGCATTAAACTGGCAGTAACACACACAGAACTATATGGCATTAAACTGGCAGTAACACACAAAACTATATGGCGTTAAATTGGCAGTAATGCACGCAGAAGTAAATGGCGTTAAACTTACAGTAACACACAAAACTATACGGTGTTAAACTGGCAGTAATGCACAAAAAACTATGTGGCGTTAAACTGGCAGTAACGCACACACAACTATATGGCGTTAAACTTGCAGTAATGCGCAAAACTATATGCCATTAAACTGGCAGTAACGCACACAGAACTATATGGCATTAAATTGACAGTAACGCACACAAAAGGATATGGCGTTAAACTGGCAGTAACGCACACAGAACTAAATGGCATTAAACTGGCAGTAACACACACAAAACTATATGGCGTTAAACTGGCAGTAATGCACATAGAACTATATGGCCTTAAACTTGCAGTAACGCACAAAACTATATGGAATTAAACTGGCAGTAATGCACACAGAACTATATGGCGTTAAACTGGCAGTAACGCACACAAAATGATATGGCGTTAAACTGGCAGTAACGTACACAGAACTATATGGCGTTAAAGTGGCAATAATGCACACAGAAGTAAATGAGCTAAAACTTGCAGTAACGCTCAAAATTATATGGCGTTAAACTGGTAGTAACACACAAAGAACTATATGGTGGTAAACTGGCAGTAACGAACAAAACTATATGGTGTTAAACTGGCAGTAACGCACACAGAAGTAAATGGCTTTAAACTGGCAGTAACGCACACAGAAGTAAATGACATTAAACTGGCAGTAACGCACACACAAGTAAATGGCGTTAAACTGGCAATAATGCACACAAAACTATATGGCATTAAACTGGCAGTAACGCACACAGAAGTAAATGGCTTTAAACTGGCAGTAACGCACACAGAACTATATGGCATGAAACTGGCAGTAACACACACAGAACTAAATGGCATTAAACTGGCAGTAATGCACACAAAACTATATGGCGTTAAACTGGCAGTAATGCACACACACAAGTAAATGGCGTTAAATTGGCATTAATACAATCAAATAGATAGTGTTCAACCATCACTACACTGACGCTATCTGAATTATCCCTACTCTAACTATACACTAATGTCAAGATTATTGACATGGTCTTACTACACTACAGTGAAACTATCTGCGCTATCCCTATTCTAGCTGCACACTATGCAAAGCTGAATGATGGTCCTCCTCACTAAACTCACACTATCCCTAGACTGACACTAAACTAATATTCTACACTGACAATTGAAGCAAAATAGCACAGTATAGCACACTAACTAATAGCACTGAACAAAGACCTGTTCTATCTCTCTCCACGCCGAAATCACACTGAAAATGGCTGCCATTGAAAGAATACTTTTACTGTGGGGCGGGAATGAGCCATGATTGGATAAAGTCATGATGACTGTGTCCAATCATGACTCTGACAGTGCTCTGTGCCCTGATTGGCTGAAGCTTTAGCTGCTTCAGCCAATCAGGGCTTGCAATGCACTGTTCAGTGCCGCAATGCATTGTGGTTGGTTCAGGGGGCCCAACGGTTGAACGACCCGTTTGTTCGGCTACTCGCCGAATCATTCTCCCATCCCTACTCACAACCCTGCACTTGGTACATAGCGCACCTCTCAACCCTGCACTCAGTACTTAGCGCACCCTCAACCCTGCACTCAGTACATAGCGCACCTCTCAACCCTGTACTCAGTATATAGCGCACCTCTCAACCCTGCAGTCTGTACATAGTGCACCTCTCAACCCTGCACTCTGTACATATCACATATTTCCTTAACAAGGCAGTAATGATGTGTACAGTGCCTATAATATTTTATCCTTATTTTATCCTTATTTTATTTATCACAGTCAGATCAATGAAATATGCTTTATGTTAATATTGTTAAATTTGTTGTTAATATTTATTTGTGTAACATAATTCTGCATAAAACATTTAACAGTGTCATTTCATAAGATAATTTACGAGAGCGTGTTTAAGGAAGGAATTAGGGGCGGGGCAGGATAGGGGTTGGGCGGGGCAGGATAGGGGTTGGGTGGGGCAACTGGTGGCGAGTAGCTCTTAAGGCCTGGCTAGTAGCTTAGGACTTGAAACTTTGAGCCCTGATCTAGATCAAATACCAATACAGTTTGCTTATCTAAGTAACCTAAGTTTGTATATGGAAGTGGAAAATGTAACCTGATTTAGGGCATTGAAATATATTTTTTGGCAAGCAACCAGCTGGAATCTAATTATAAGTATCAGGTTCTTTTTTTTATAACAGTTGGAATTTTTTAAACTAGTAAAAAGGACACAAAAGTGCCAAAAATTTCTACTTCATCATTTTGTGTCTTTTAGCTGTGGCATTTAGACAGTGAATGCTATTTGTTGGTCATGTCTAGGATATTATGCGCCTTATCTCAGCTGTTACAAGGGTTTTCTGTATCAGAAAGCAAATCGAAAGTATTAGCTTCACATAAATCACTTCTGTAAATGAATTGATATTTTCTTTTCCCCAAGCAATTCTTGTACTTTCAAATACATAAGAGACGTGTCTTTTGTTTGTTGGTGGCCTCCTTGTATAATACTAATGCACTGCATTAGAAGATTCCAAGGGAATGAACAATGTCCCCTGGAGCCTGGGCAGCTTGTAAAGAGAGAGGATCTGTGTATCAGCTGGACTCCTTTTACCTGCAAAGAAACATACATTCACAAGAGCTTGTTCAGAAATACATTTTAGAGAGTCATATTCCCTAACACATATTACCCTGCTCTTCTTGATGGGATTAAAGGTCTGACTGTGCCATGTAAAGAATAAACAGTAATGCTCAATCAATAGCCTGTATGATTTAGTTCAACCATTTTGTTTACTAGCAGTGAAATGTTTATTTCTTATCCTTTTGTATATCAGTTGTGGATTTATAACTCCAAGTGAGGGTTATTTTCAACTATAAAGTGCACTGCTCGAAAGAGTTTGTGTGAATGCATTTTTTACATTATATATATTTTGTACAATTATGTGTGAATTGATATTTTTTCAGAGATATTAAAGTGGGACCTTAAATGTAAAGGGTAATACAACTGTCAGGATTGGAGCAGGTACATTTTACCATGTTAATATCGATCTCCAGCTTGAGACATTTTTGCTTGGACATCACCAACAAACCAAAAAAAAAAAGGCTTCCCAGCACACTTACCAGCCAGCAAAAACAGTCAAATTGACCCTGTCTAACAGTTTATTTAAAAAACTGAGGGTTTTGTTTGCACACGATTGCAAATGCATGCGTAAGCTGCAGTGCCCATGCCAAGGGATCTCTGTATATACTGTGGTCTTAACCCCAAATTTCCAGAGCCTCCCTAGTGGGAGCACCTATAAGAAAGGATAGACTAATGGCAAGTAAGTTTGGAGGGAGCCCACCCCTCCTTAAAGGAACCGGGAGGCATGTGGTGCCCAGCAAAAGCACAATGGCATTAAAAGCATACAGTGCACAATATTTCGTACTTTTGCTATAATGAATATCCACATTATTTAAAAAAAAACAATTTTTTTCTCAGTTTAGGCCAATATGTATTCTTCTACATATTTTTGGTAAAAAAAAAATGATTGATTGGTTTGCGCAAAAGTTATAGTGTCTAAAAAAATAGAGGATAGATTTATAGCATTCTTCTTATTATTTTTTTTACTAGTAATGTCGGCGATCTGCGATTTTTATCGGGACTCTATGGCGGACATTATGGCGGACATATTGGACACTTCTGACAAATTTTTGGGACCATTGGCATTTATACGGCGATCAGTACTATAAAAATGCACTGATTACTGTAAAAATGTCACTGGCAGGGAAGGGGTTAATGCTAGGGGACGATCAAGGGGTAATTGTGTTCCCTGCTACGTGTTTCTAACTGAAGGGGGAGAGGACTGACTAGAGGAAGTGACGGATCATGGTTCCTAGCTAATAGGAACACACGATCTGTCACTCTTCTCAGAACAGGGACTTGTGTGTTTACATACACTCTTCCCTGTTCTGCCTCTCATGCTCGAGATCGCTCGTGGCCGTTGGTCATCGTGACTAGGGATGAGTCGAACACTCCCCTGTTCGGTTCGCACCAGAACATGCGAACAGGCAACAAATTTGTTCGAACGCGCGAACACCGTTAAAGTCTATGGGACTCGAACATGAATAATCAAAAGTGCTAATTTTAAAGGCTTATATGCAAGTTATTGTCATAAAAAGTGTTTGGGGACCTGGGTCCTGCCCCAGGGGACATGTATCAATGCAAAAAAAAGTTTTAAAAACGGCTGTTTTTTCGGGAGCAGTGATTTTAATAGTGCTTAAAGTGAAACAATAAAAGTGTAATATTCCTTTAAATTTCGTACCTGGGGGTGTCTATAGTATGCCTGTAAAGGGGCACATGTTTCCCGTGTTTAGAACAGTCTGACAGCAAAATGACATTTCAAAGGAAAAAAAGTAATTTAAAACTACTCGCGGCTATTAATGAATTGTCGGTCTGACAATACACATAAAAGTTCATTGATAAAAACGGCATTGGAATTCCCCACAGGGGAACCCCGAACCAAAACTAAAAAAAAAAAAAATGGCATGGGGGTCCCTCTAAATTCCATACCAGGCCCTTCAGGTCTGGTATGGATATTAAGGGGAACCCCACGCCAATTTTTTTTAAAAAAAGGCGTGGGGGTCCCCCTCAAAATCCATACCAGACCCTTATCCGAGCACGCAACATGGCAGGCCGCAGGAAAAAAGGGGGGACGAGAGAGCGCCCCCCCTGAACCGTACCAGGCCACATGCCCTCAACATTGGGAGGGTGCTTTGAGGTAGCCCCCAAAGCACCTTGTCCCCATGTTGATGAGGACAAGGGCCTCGTCCCCACAATCCTTGGCCGGTGCTTGTGGGGGTCTGCGGGCGGGGAACTTATCGGAATCTGGAAGCCCCCTTTAACAAGGGGACCCCCAGATCCCCCCCCGTGTGAAATGGTAATGGGTACCCCTACCATTTCAAAAAAAGTGTCAAAAATGTTAAAAATGACAACAGACAGTTTTTGACAATTCCTTTATTTAAAGTCTTCTTCTTTCCATCTTCTTCGGGCTGTTTTTATCAATGAACTTTTATGTGTATTGTCGGACCAACAATTCATTAATAGCCGTGAGTAGTTTTAAATGACTTTTTTTCCTTTGAAATGTCATTTTGCTGTCAGGAATATTACACTTTTACTGTTTCACTTTAAGCTTTATTAAAATCACTGCTCCCGAAAAAATGGCCGTTTTTAAAACTTCTTTTTGCATTGATACATGTCCCCTGGGGCAGGACCCAGGTACCCAAACAATTTTTATGACAATACCATGCATATAAGCCTTTAAAATTAGCACTTTTGGTTTCTCCCATAAACTTTTAAAGGGTGCTCCGTGGCTTTCGAATTTGCCGCGAACACCCCAAATTGTTCGCTGTTCGGCTAACTGGTGAATAGCCAATGTTCGAGTCGAACATGAGTTCAACTCGAACTCGAAGCTTATCCCTAATCGTGACCATCGGCCATGAGCATCAGCACCCCCTGCTATCCCGATCCCGCAAGCCGACATATAGCTACGACTGTTCGTGGGATCGTGCCGACCTGCCGCAGTAAAATGATGGCGGCTGGTCGGCAAGCGGTTAACAACCGATGAGCCATCAGCTGCCAGAGGGCTTCCCTGCTGATATTAAAAAAAAAAAGAATTTGCCAGCTAAAAAAAAATCTTGAAAGAAAACAGCGTGGGGTTTCCCCCCTCAGGTCCATACCACGCCCTTGGATTTAGTATGGATTTGAAGGGGACCCCCCATGCCAATTTTTTTTTTTAAATGGCGTGGGGTCCCCCCAAAATCCATATCAGGCCTTTATCTGAGCATGCAGTCCGGCAGGTCAGGAAAGGGAGGGGACGAGCGAGCGCCCCCCTCCTGAACCATACCAGGCCAGGGGGGCTCTGTACCCCCCAACCCAAAGCACCTTGCCCCCATGTTAATGGGGACAAGAGCCTCTTCCCGACAACCCTTGCCAGGTGGTTGTCGCGGTCTGCGGGCAGGGGGTTTATCGGAATCTTGAACCCCCTTTAACAAGGGGGGCCCCAGATCCCAGTCTCCCACCCTATGTGAATGACTATGGGGTACATTGAACCCTTACCCATTCACCAAAAAAAAGTAGTGTAGTGTGAAAAAATACTGTAGACAGTTTTTTATTAAAAATATCTTCTTCTTCCCCGCTTCTCCCTCCATCTTCTCCCGCATCTTCCTCCTATGGGCTTCTCCTTCTCCCGCTTCTTCTTCCTCTCTTCTTCTTTCACCACTCTTCTTTGTCCGGTGTTCTTCTTCCTCTGCCGCAGTCGACCCTCCTCCGATGTTGCGTCCCACTGATCTGTCCATGCCGATGTCAAGCATATCTTAGATAACAATGGGGGTGTGGCCATCGGATGACATCATCCGGAGGTCCCGAACCCTTGTGACATCCCCGCCCGGGGCATGATGGGTCCGTAATCGGCAGGACGCAGCATCAGAGGATTGTCGTCGGCGGGAGCGGTGGCAGAGGAAGAACACCGGACAAAGAAGACAGGAGAAAGAAGAGCAGAAGAGGAAGCGGGAAAAGGAGAAACCCGGAGGAGGAGGATGCGGGAGAAGATGAAGGAAGAAGCGGGGAAGAAGAAGGTATTTTTAATAAAAGACTTGTCAAAAACTGTCTACTGTATTTTTTCAAACTACACTACTTTTTGAAAAAAACAGGAAAAATTCTTAGGGATAACTTTGTATTTTACATTTTATGTAACGTGAAGGACTTTGTCAGGTATGGAGCCTCAATTTATACAAAGGACAAGCCAAACCTTTTCTACGCTGTACTGAAGAATGCATGGAATAGCAGAAATAAGACAAAAAACACCTGACCTGGATAACTCTATTCCACCTTCAAGTGAAGCTCCACAACTATTTATCTGCCATTTTACCACTGGCTACTTGCTACTATACTTATCACTGAAACTTGCTGCCTGCAGGAGCTCCACTGCCTGAAACATGCTCTGCATTCTGCACACTTTTAGGTGTGTCAGATGCCTGTTCCATCTCTACACTCAGTGATTCTTACCTCTGACCCCTATATTATTACTGTGTTCTCTGGTGTATAATCACTTTATGGAGATTGTAAGAGTGTCAGTAAAAAAGTTGTCCAGGACATTAATGGAAAAGGATTTCAAAGCTGTTTGAAGTGCAGAATAGCCAGGCAAACCCATTAAGGCAGTGAGTGCATGCTTAGAAGGCAATTTAGGTACTCTTATTTGAGCCAAGGTGTGCAGGTGAAGCATGATCATGCTGCAGCATTGAACAATTACCACAGATGCCACAGGTTGCAGGTTCTTCATTATAATCAGTGTTTATTTTATTTTACTGGAATTACATCTACTTTACCTACAGCCAATCTCCAACAACTTGCCCTTCAATCCTTCCACCTTGCCATCCAAGAAGCTCGTCTCCTACACAAATTTGATGTTTTCTGACCAGTCAAATATCATGGGTCCTACATCTTATGTATCAGTGGGGAGCAGTGGGCAGTCGTTACTGCAGTGGCAGTTACTGGCACACCTAGTAAACAGTGTAAACGCAAGCACGGTAATAAATAGACACAAACTGTGGTGAACCAGAAAGTGTGTTTACTGGGAGACTTTCCACAATCAACAAACAATAATAGTGTAACCCAGTAGTCAAAAGTGGCAAAAACTCTGATTTATAACAGTATTGCACAGGGCTGCATGCAAATTTCAAATAACAGTTAAGATAGCTTAAATTACTCTAGTATGGCCTATCTGCTCAGGCATGAAGGGAAACAGAACTGGCTTGATAATGGCCAGTCTGTTTCCCTAAAATCCTGAAACCACAGGCCCAGTAATGCAACAGGCAATAATTTAAATGATCAACTTTAGGGTTTACAGTACGTTAGAGTTCCTCCTTAGTGAGTATAACTATGATCACTAAATTACTGCCAACTGACGAAGAAACAGGAAAGTCCTCACTATGGAGATGTCCGGTATCTTCAGCTAGCTTGGCATTGGTGCACTTGGTGTCCTGTTTGGCAGGATGCACAAAGTGTATTTAAAGGTATCCTGGCAGACAAAAGTGATGTGCAGTATGCTGGCAGTATCATGGCAAGCAAGATGGATACTATGACTGCTCAGCAGGTTGTAAGTGTTTTTACAGGTGTAGGCACAGGTAAGTGTCTGCCTGCAGTGTCTTTAAGGTGGGCAAGTGTCTGCTCACCAATCCTGTGACCAAGACCCAAGGGAGATGTCCTGGCAGACAGGTTCTTCAAGTGGCCCGACTGCCTACCTTGCAACCGGAACGCCTCACTCCTCAGGAACACCTAGAGATGCATCTGGGGTCCCTCTGGTGGGATGTCCGCAACCGACCAACTCTTGGAGCTGTGGCAGGACCGTCACACTGACACCTGGAGCTGTGGCAGAATGGTCATCCTGATGGATAGCAGCTGCCCCTCTGGTCACATCCGTCTCCCCTCCTCCCCTCGTGGTGTCTCCTGTCTCGTGGTGAGATCCCCAGCTCCCAGGCCGCCTCTCGTCTTCTCCTCCCCTGTGGGCTGGCTGGGATGTGTAGTCTCTGCCCCCATGGATTGCTATGGGGCCACTGGTGATGGGGACTACATGTCCCAAGATGCTTTGCTGCTGCTTGAGTCTTGCTGATTGGCTCTCCTCCTCCTGCCAATGAGAAAGCAGGGGAGGGAGCAAGGCTGAGTGGCTGTGTCCTTGTGTGAACGCTGCTCGCATACAGTGAGAGGAGAGGGAGGGGGAGAAGTCCCCTGCAGCTGCTGACAGCATAGTGAGCCTGCCTGTGTAGATTCCGGCAACGGCCAGCAGAAGGTGTGGGACCGTGGATGGCAGAGCGGCACCCGCTACACATAAATAAATAAAAGCTGATCATTGTAAGCACCCCTGCCAGCCTTGTCTATTAAAGTAAGTTAAAAAATAACAGACTTACTGGCAGGATCACTGGGCGAAAATAAGGGAAAAAAGCCTAGAAAATTAAAACAAATGCAGCCATCACATTTAAGTCTGGAGAGCTGCATTTAAAAAAAAATGTTTTTAGGTCGAATAGCACTTTAAACAGTTCATTTTACACAATAAACATTGGCATTGCGTACACAAACAAAGCTAAGTGTTTAGCTAAAAATTTGTAATGCGTTAAGTTGTGATTGTTGTTGAGAAACTAGCATGGCATAAATAAATTGAGTGTACAGTAATCTATTGCAATGGCTTCTCTTTGCTGAATGTCATTGTCAATAATAAAATGAATCCGCTAGCAAGAATCCTCTAAGGACTCGCTGTAGAGATACAGCAGATTTTTTTTATTCAGTAGTCCACATATTTAGACAGAGAAAGGGAATAACACTTTAACAGCTAAACCAAGCATGCTTAACCTCATTAGCGTTGTATTGCTACAAAGATGGCACTCTAACAGCCAAGTGTTGAAATGACAACATTTTCACAGAGATGTTGTATACAATGAACATATTTTGTGTAAAGAGGTGTGACTAATTAAATTTCTCCTTTCAGAACCAATATGTTCTGAAATTCTTCCTGCGGCATGCCTTTCTCTGTCTACAAGACAAAAAGGAGAAAGATAATTACACAGAAATTACAATTACCAAAAACAAGCTACAGTCTAAAGACATTTGCATAAAATCAAACATTCTTCTAAAATAAAGGTATTTCTATTGATGCATAATATTATGAAGTACAATTAAGCTTGAAACTTGAAAAGTATTATACTGCAATAAAATCCCCACTTTTTCTATGTTTAGTAACTAGTATGCTGGCAAACCTGTTGAACTGTATTTTTCTTGGAGGGTAAGTGCACTTGATGGGTCCCGATGACAAGCCGCATACTTAGCTATGCACGCTGCACTGAGATCTTCACTGTGTAGCCTGCTTTGTACCGCACAGCCTTGTTTTAATTATAAATACAAATCTTTGCTGTTTTCACCTCCAGAACAAGCACACTATGTTCTTCATTCATTGTTCTCTTGATGAAAATTGTGACACATTTTTTTAGAAGTGGCTGTGCTGAGTCAGGCAAGGAAACACAGAAAGGACTCAGTAGTAAGATATTGACACCCAATAAAAATACATTAAAACAATAAACACACAGCATATATATATTTTGTTGTTTACTTGGAATTTTGATTTAAAAAAAAAAGGACAAGCAAGGTAACTTCCTTTCATCATCCTGCCCTTAGTGACATATTACTATGTCTGAAAAACAATTAGTTGCTCTTGTTTTATGATTTACAAAATGTATTTCCTAAATTAATATTTGGAGTTATTTCAAGTCGTACAGGTTAAAGAGTTTGTTACCCTAAAACAAAAAAAACAAAAACAAAAAAAATAGATCCTGTTCCCTTAAAGCAAGAATAACAGCACAGTGCTTGTGCTGTGTAATTTGGCCCCCTGTATAACCTAAAATACCTGGCTGATCCTCCTTGGCTATGCCCTCCCCCCTGGAAACTGACCACAGTTTATCATGACTGCTGAGCCCTGACATCATGGTCACATGCCTCCGTCATTCGCAGCTCTCCTCTCCTCTCTCCTCGTCCTCTTCCCCCTCTCCTCCCTGCCTGTCAGCCTCATCCACTTCCCAGCCCTCCCCTCCTGCTGTTATCATAACTACAGTATAACCATACAATCCCCAGTGTAAAATAACATTATGTGTCCCTGGGTCTGTGTTATATAAAAAAGATGCCGTTTTCTACCTTATATCGGGGCGTCTCCTGGCAATAACATGACCGCTCGGCTCTCTCTCTTCTCCTCCCCTCCTCCCCAGCTGACGGCAGTGGGCGTTCTCGGCCCCTCTCGCTATAGCTGTCAGGTGGGGAGAGGAGAGAGCCGAGGAGTAACGAGAGTCCCAGGAGATGCTCTGATATAAGGTAGAAATAGGCATCTTTTTTATATAACACAGACCCAGGGACACATAATGTTGTTTAAAAACAATCCCCTCAGGGTGATCAATGTACATTGCAAAGATTTTAACAGAGTTTGTTTCAGATTCCTACTTGTTTCTGCTCTGAAGGAATAGAGAAAAGCTCTTAGTTCATTTCTTGTGCAGGACTGATTCTGAATGGGAGTGACTAAAGCTGACCAGAGGCGTTCGAGTCTTGGCCGGTTCAGAAGGGACTGGCCAAGATTCAAACCATGCATGAGCAGGCTGATTGTACCCAAGTTGATCCATCGATTGACTTGAGTACAACCAGCATTTTGGATTTTCCATGCAAATATTGCCAGCGGCTATAACCACTAGCAATAATCATTGTTTGCTCTCCCCAACCCCCCCAACAGGAGAACACAATAGCTCTGCGGGAAGGATTTGAGCAATTTTGTAGTGTTTGCAAGAAAGAAAATTGCACCATCTATGGCAGGCTTAGTTCAGTACAAGCAGCTGATGCACTTTCTGGGTTCTGATGAGAAAAGTTGCAGTGTCAGCATCCCTTTAGAAGTGATTTACCTTTAGGGAGTATCTCACTAAAAGGATATGTGTGTTGCAGTAAAAGCCTAAAACCTGACTGGTATCTTAGTGCAGAGATCTTCACACAAACAGGAAATTAAATTTCTGGGAAAATTCTGTATATTTTCTGTATACCAACTGTGTACAGAACGCTTCCAGGTTGTCATATTGCATTGAATTTACTGAAAATTACAGCAGCTGCAGATTTCAAAGGAAAGATAATTTTGATAACATTAAAGTGGAACTTCACTCTCTCAATCAACGTTGGCTATTTTTAATCCTTATGCTGCCAGCATTAGTAAATGGATAGGAAAGTAGATCATATTTGCTTGTTTTAAACTTTTTTTTTTTTGTTCAGTTACTACCTCTTTTTCGTGCCTAGGCAAATTATATCATACATCCCAGGAGTCTTTACTAAGGGGGGGGGGCTTTCTCAGCTAAGCACATCCTCTACGGCTTGCATGCATGAGCTGAGGGTAGATGGATTCCAGGAAGTAAATTCTACATGAATAATTTGCCCTTGCTCAAGATGGCCACAGACAGAAATGCTAAGGGGTTGTTTTTCAAAGTGATTTCTCAAAAAAAAAATAAAGCATAGTGACATGGATAGATGGGGGAGTTTGCTTTGAATATTAAAAATGAATTAAATAGGATTATGGTTTGTGGTGCTCAGATGACATGTAGTTACACTTTAAATTACAATATGGCTTGTTTGGAAACTGTATATGCTTATTCTTTTTATGTGCTATTATTATATTCTCACAAAAGTGAAATGATCCTTTAATGGCTTTTTTCTACTTTACCTAAAGCAAAACTCCAGCAATAAGTGAAAATCCCCTGCCTTACCTACCCCCCCCCCCCCTCCTGAGTGCTGCTCAGTCCTGAGGTACTGTTACTCCAGTCTGCATGATGATGTGCCCCGGGGGTTCAGCAACAGCCTGGGCTCACCAGTAATTTGTAGCACAATGTGGTGACCATCGTTCTTTCTGAAGAGGTCCAACAGCAGTGAACACAGGGGGAAGCTGGGGACAGCATTGAAACATAGACAGGGGGCAAAAAAATAAAAAATTACAGCTGGAGTTATACTTTAACACACATCCCATGGGGGTTGATTACTGAAGCTCTATTTACTCAAATCAGCCGATGCTGGGTTTTTAATTTTCTTTGCACATGATTGAATATTCAAAGTGAAACCAGGTTTGCTTTGAATATCCACCCCTTACTTCTCCCTAATTAAATTAAGTTTGCACACACATGAACATACACATAAACTGACCACACATTAGAAACATTTTTAACGTTCATATGAAAATTTGTAGGAATGTTCATACATAAATTCTCAGTACATTTGATTAAATTGATGAGTTTTCTCAAAAATGAACATTGATTTCACCTCTAAAAAACTCTATTGATGTATAGCTAGCTTTAGCTAAGCAAACTTTTTTAATGTCTCAAATCAAGACTGGCCAGAGGATGGCAATATTCTAATGACAGCAAAATCCATGGATTTTTTCCGACGGATGTTGGCTCAAACTTATGTTGCATACACACGGTCACATAAATCTTGTCGGAAATTCCGAACGTGAAGAACGCAGTGACGTACAACACGTACGACGAGCCGAGAAAAATGAAGTTCAATAGGCAGTGCAGCTCTTCTGCTTGATTCCAAGCATGCATGGAACTTTGTGCGTCGGAATTGTGTACACACGATTGGAATTTACGACAACGGATTTTGTTGTCGGAAAATTTGAGAACCAGCTCTCAAATTTTGTGTGACGGAAATTCCGATGGAAAATGTCAGATGGAGCCTACACATGGTCGGAATTTCCGACAACAAGCTCCCATCGAACATTTTCCATCTGAAAATCCGACTGTGTTTACAGGGCATTAGAAGGAAAAATCAATGCAACAATTTATGTTATGAACCTACATACCAAATACAATAAAAGATAACATGCATGCAGCACATGTAACTTATACCTTTATATGATAAAACCTTTAGGCTGGGATCACTCCTGTGAGGGGCGTTAATTCACAAGCTTATTAATGTGTGTTGTGTTGATGAGCTGTCAACATACCCCAGCACCACCAAAACTGAACCTGCACCTTTTTTTAATGGCACAAAGTGCATGGCATTGTACTGTGCTTTGCTGTTCATTGTGGCTCCCTACAGGGGCAAAATGAATGAAATCACAATGTGTGAAAATGCGGTACCACCACACAAGTGTGACCCTAGCCTTCATGCTTGGAAAACATAATTTTCTATTATAAAAAATATCACATAATTAAAACAGCATTAGTTATATTTTATCGAGCTGATCCTTTATATTTGCTCAGTTTAGACATTTTGAAGAGCTCTCATGCTATGGGTTTTAAGTTCTAGAGGCTGGGGACCTTTTAAAGTGGTTGTAAACCTTTTTTTTTCAGAAAATAATATGGTTTTGAACAGAGCACCCTTGATACTCCTCTTCTGGGGTCCCCCACCGGCAATCTTGGCTCTTCCTTCTCTTCAAATGCCCCATTAGCAAGCCACTTGTTATGCAGGCACTTGTGTGGATTCGATCCTGAGCCGGGCTGTGTGTGCTCATATCAGTAAACTATAACTTAAAGTGAGTGCTAGGTGCTATAAAAAAAAACATTTCAAACTTAAATAAATGTAACCAATTGAAATTAAAATGATACCGTCACAATATAAGAGAAAAAAAATGTTTTCTAGGATGCGCATCCAGCAACGTGATTTTAAATGCAATTAATATTTAAATGCAGCTAATTAAAGAGCATATGCTATAATAATCCCATCAGTTAAAGTGCATAATATAAAGTGCATGATATAAAAAAGTCCATGAAAAGTGCCAAAGTCCATGTGCATGTGAAGGGCTTATTCCAAAGTGTTCCACACACTCTGTGCATAGGAGGCTGCCTTCCTGCAGTCAGTGCTCCATGTTTGCACACACCTCATCCCATCATGACTCAGCAGATCATTAGACCTTTCATGTAATGGGTCTAATAGCACTTATTGGGAGACTTATGCCCTGTACACACGATAGGATTTTCCGACAACAAATGTTCGATGGGAGCTTGTTGTCGGAAATTCCCAGCGTGTGTAGGCTCCATCAGAATTTCCGACAAACAAAATTTGAGATCTGAATCTCAAATTTTCCGACAACAAAATACGTTGTCGTAAATTCTAATCGTGTGTACACAATTCCGACGCACAAAATTCCATGCATGCTCAGAATCAAGCAGAAGAGCCGCACTGGCTATTGAACATTTTTCTCGGCTCGTCGTACATGTTGTACGTCACCGCGTTCTTGACGTTTGGAATTTCCAACAAGATTTGTATGACCGTGTGTATGAAAGACAAGTTTGACCCAACATCCGTCGGGAAAAAAAACATGGATTTTGTTGTCGGAAAATCCTATCGTGTGTACAGGGCATAAGGGTTTAAATGGTGACGGGACCTCAATTCATTTATCTTCCTCCACGGATCCTCATGAATGAAAATGAACCAAAAGTAACAAAATTATAGTGGAACCTGTTTAATTGTAAAATGTATCCACAGAGACTATAAAAGGTGTCCACTCACATATAGTTGTGCCTATGCCGGCACCAGCAGAATCCAGCAATGTACTGTTATCTCTGTTATCACTCACCCCACTAGCAAGATGGCGGCTCCACATGCGTTCCACGGCCCGAGCCTCATGAACTGGAAGGGGCGTCAGATGTTCCGTGTCCCCATGTGTGCACACATGGAGCACTGACTGAAGGCAGGCAGCCTCTTCTGCACGGAGTGTGTGGAGCACTTTGGAATATTATTATTATTATTCAGGATTTATATAGTGGCAACAGTTTGCGCAGCGCTTTACACCACAGGGGCACACAGTAGTTACAATACAAATCAATACAGGAGGGATCAGAGGATCCTGCTTGTTAGAGCTTACAATCTAGAAGGGGGGTCAAGTAAAACAAAAGGTAATAACTGTGGAGGATGAACTGATGGAGAAAATGAAAATACAGTTGTTAGGTGTAGGTAAGATTGGCTTCTCTGAAGAGGAGGGTTTTCAGGGATCATCTAAATGCTAATAGAGTAGGATATAATCGGACAGATTGGGGTAAGGAGTTCCATAGGATTGGAGAGGCTCTGGAAAAGTCCTGGGGGCGAGCATGTGAGGAGGTGATGAGGGAGCTAGGGAGCAGGAGGTCTTGAGAAGAACAAAGAGAATGATTAGGTTGGTATTTTGAGACTAGGTCTGTGATGTAGCTGGAGGCAGAGTTGTGGATGGCTTTGTAAGTAGTTGTTAGTATTTTAAATTCAATTTGTTGGGTGAGCAGAAGACAGTGGAGGGATTGGCAGAGAGGAGTAGCAGACACAGAGCGGTTACTAAGGTGGATGAGTCTGGCAGCAGTATTCATGATGGACTGAAGGGGGATAGACTATGTAGAGGTAAGCCAATGAGGAGGGAGTTGCAGTAGTCAAGGCGAGAGATGACCAGGGAGTGAATTAAGAGCTTTGTTGTGTCATTGGTTATAAAGGGGCATATTTTGGAGATGTTGCGCAGGTTGAGGCGGCACGATTTGGACAGTGATTGGATGTGGGGCTTAAAGGAGAGTTCAGAGTCCAGGACTACATCTAGGACCTTGGAATGCGGGGATGGGCTTATGATTGTGCCATCGATTTTGACAGAGATCAGGGGAAGAGGCACGTGGGGGAGAAAAAATTATAAGTTTGGTTTTGGATAGATTAAGTTAGAGGAAGTGGTGTGACATCCAGACTGATATCTGATAGTACATTGGTGATACGCGAGGAGACTAAAGAAGTGAGCTGAGGGATAGAGAAATAGATATGTGTGTCGTCAGCATAGAGGTGGTATTGGAAGCCATGGGAGGCTATCAGCTGACCAGGGAGGAGGTGTAGATTATAAATAGGAGAGGTCCAAGAACAGAACCTTGGGGGACCCCAACAGAGAAAGGAAGAGGAGAGAAGGAAGTAGAATTGTAAGTAACACTAAAGGTGCGGCTGGATAAGCAGGAAGAGAACCAGCGAAGAGTATAGTCACGGAGACCAGAGGCATGTTTTTTTAGGAGGAGGGCGTGGTCAACCATATCAGAGGCAGCAGAGAGGTCCAGGAGTAGGAGTACAGAAAAGTGTCCATTGGTTTTGGCCATTAGTAGATTGTTTGTTAGTTTTAGGAGAGCAGTTTCTGTGGAGTGTTGAGGATGAAATCCAGACTGAAGGGGATCAAGAAGGCTATTATCAACAAGGTGGTTGCTCAGTCGGTTGTAAACCAGACATTCAAGGAGATTGGATAAGAAGGGGAGCAAGGAGATGGGGCTTAGTTTGTTAAGATTGGATGGGTCCAGTGAGGGCTTTTTAAGTATGGGGCTGACAAGTGCATGTTTTAGAGAGTTGGGGAAGATGCCAGAAGAGAGGGAGAGATTGAAGATGTGGGTTAGAGAGTGTAGAATAGAGCCAGAGGATGAACGTAGCATTTGCAAGGGAACAGGATCCAGAGGGCAGGTGGTAAGATAGACGTTAACAAGTAGTTTAGCAACTTCGTCTATAGTGGTGGGGTTGAAAAAGGGAAGTAATGATTGTACCTGTGGGCATGAAGTGTGAAGCATGGAGGATATCTGAACAGTAGAGATCTCCTCGCGAATTGTATCAATCTTCTGTTTGAAGTGATTCATGATCTCCCGGGCAGTGAGTGAGTTGGTGGGCGGAGGCAGTAGAGGATGAAGTAGAGAGTTAAAGGTAGAGAAGAGTTGATGGGGATGGGATGATAAGGTGTTAATGAGAGAGATAAAATAGGTCTGCTTGGCAGTGAGGAGGCAGGAATTGTATTTTTGGAGGGCAGATTTTACACTGTTAAAAGCCTTTCACATGCACATGGACTTTTGGCACTCTTCATGGATTTTTTTTATATTATGCACTTTAATTGATAGAATTATTATAGTATATGCACTTTAATTTTAAATTTAGGATCACATTGTTGGATGCACATCCTAGAAAACTAGAAAACAGGTATAATTTGAATTTCAATTGGTTATATTTATTTAAGTTTGAAAAGTTTTTTTTTTTTATAGCACCTAGCACTCACTTTAAATAGTTTACTCATTTTTACAGTGTGGTAATACACAGGGAAGTGGGAAGAGCAGCAAGAGTGATATCAATAGGATTAAAATCTCTAGGGGAACCTGTGGTAGTGTATGTATTTCCTGTGAGAAGAGAGAAAGGAGAGAAGAGCTGCTGCAGATGGGCACAGCGCTGGATCGAGATTGGGCTCAGTGTTCAAGTGAGGGCTGGGGGGGGCAATTTTTGAAAGATTTTTTTATCGCAATGCAGAGAAAGCCTTTTGCCTTTATAGCCACTTTATTGCTAGCCTAAAATGATAGAAGTTCATAAATAAGTATTATTTAATGCAAATAAAAAATTGGCTAAGTAGATAAACTTTTAAAGAGGAATATTGTTTAATCTGTCACTGTAATTTATCATCATCAGTTCTTCATGTGTAGTTCATTGACATACTTCAAGGTAAAGGCTGGTCACAGTTATTGGATTATCACCATTTAGTAAAAATGTGATAAATCAGACACGTGAAGAAAAATGTAGGTCAAATGCAAATGGTGTGCAGTGCAAAGCAAACATTTGTTCAGCCGCAGTCAGAGGCACTGAGAGCGGCTCTTCTGGGTTTTAGTAAGCCAGCACCCTTCTTCAACAATTAATCATTTCAACACCTCCTAATTGTGTGAGGGACAGAGCCACAGCCTGCTTGGTTTTGTAATAATAAGTTGTAATACTATCTTCATATACAGTTTTTCATGGTTAAAACTGTAATGCAGTTGTATATTTATTATTATTATTGTTGTTGTTCTCAGTATTGTGTATTTTTGGCAGAATTACTTGTCTTGCAAATGTGTTTTTATTTTTTAGGAGAGTTGTTGTCACTGTTTTAAGTGTGTATGTGTGCATTTATTAAAGGAGATTTAGGGGAAATATGGGTGCTGCCATTACAAAACTCTCTCTTTGTAAAGGTAGCTGTTGGCCATTAAGCTGATTCAAAGGATCCAGTACTTTTGACCAGGAACAAGTTTGCAAATAAAGTGGTCTGATTTTAATATGACTTCACTAGTTGCATGTTTGTTTCAGGTAATTCACTTTTAAAATATTGAACCAGAGGCAGCCAGGAAGCTAGCATTTTCAGAAGGATCATTAACAGCTCCCATATTTTGGTTAGTATAGATTTCGTCTAATTGACTTGTTTAAGAGAAATCACTTTTTACAACATATTTAGTAAAACTAATTTTCAAGTTTAACAATCAAAGCATAAGTATGACAGCTAAACATATATGAACCTGTATGTATTTATAAAATTTGAATAAGTTGGTTTTATTTTCTTCCATTTTGTACATTGGCATTTGCATAAAAGCTACAAGGGGTTCTTATGGTAAGAAAAATATGTTAATGCTGCACAATAATGGTCAATAAAGAGGGGGCCCAGCCTGGATGAAAAAAAAATTAAAAGTCAGCAGCTATAAATACTGTAGCTGCTGACTTTTATTATTAGGGCACTTACCTATCCAGGGAGCCTGCGATGTTGGCACCCCAGCCCCTCTATCACCAATAAATAGATTCATGCATTGCATGAATCTATCCATGGCCACCGCTGCCACCCTCTATTCAGGCGCCCGGCCCCTCTTCGGGGGCCCGGGCGCCTGAATTACAGCAGTGGGGGGTGTTTTTGAAGCACCTGATTAGAGCCATAGGCTCTAATAGTCGTCAAAAAAAGGTAAACAGTGAGCGCCATGCTTGGCACTCGCAGTTCACCCAGCTGTCTTAGAAAAACAAATGAATATTCGTTTTCCTAACACTGAACTGCCTCTCCGCCAATCAGGTGCTCGGATCTATTAACCGTCACCTGATTGGCTGAAACAACAAATCATAGGAGAGGACGGGAGAAGAGGACATGGAGGAGCATGGAGGATATCGCCCACTGCCATCACCCGCCCGCTGCCCCTCCGAGACAGGGTAAGTGCCAGGCAGATGGCGGGCGGGGGGCAGTGGCAGCATTTGATGGGCACAGTGCGCTCCCCCAAAAATTTTAAACACCAGCCACCACTGCTGCCGCTGCTATTCCTGGTAAGGGAACCCAGAAGTGAAGCCTTTCGGCATCACAGCTGGTTCCCTACTGCGTATGCGCGACTCACGCTGCACTTTCTAATTAGCCCGGCGGCAGGGGAGGGAGGAGAAGGGCCAGACTTCCGAGAGATCGGGCTTCGGCCCTGTCTCCAAAAATGGGGAAGGGTACCTGTCAAAAACAGGTCCTCTTTCCCCCTCCCCCTGAAAGGTGCCAAATGTGGCACCGGAGGGAGGAGGAAGCATATAAGCGGAAGATCCACTTTTGGGTGGAACTCTGCTTTAAAGTGACCCTGTCAGATCATTAAAGATTTAAAATTGGCACAACCCTGTAGTAAAAAAAAAAAAAAAAGAATATTTTTGTCACCACAGTCCTTGTCCCCTAACTCTCCTCCAGTGCAGTGGCACAGCCTCCAAAACCTCTTCACACCATAAAGCATCCTTCAAGCAACACATCACCCACCAGGCATCATCAATGTCCTCCTGTATAAATGTCTCAAAGAATAGTCCATTTAGGACCCCAAAGTGGGTGATGGCTATTTGTGGTACAAAGTCCTTGAGTTCTGGTATCATGGCCTTCAACCACTCCTGTGAAAAGGGGAACTCCCAAAAAACATGCAGAGCAGTTTCTTCATGGATGATACAGAAGGGGCAGTGCATGTACCTGTACAGGTTTCTGGCATTCATAAATGTCCTTAGTGGCAACCCCTTTCCATGCCAGATCTTTGTGCCTGTTGGTGAAGAAAAATTCCTCCAGACCACCTTGTAAGTCGCTAGAGGTAGCCCTGGAACAGTCTCAACAACGTCCTTGTCTCTGATCAACTTGTAGACAGTCTTAATTCCATGTAGCCTCTGTTTCCTGATAAACTTAAAAGTGTCCAAATAATACCAGGGATTGTCTCAGTAGGGGAGCTGTTCCATTTGTCTCATCCAAGAAACAAAGAGGCAGGAGGAAAAGTCCACTGTTCGATCAATCAAATTCTCTGAATGCAGTTGCAAGAACACCCTCAGTTGAGTAGCGATGTCGAGCATGCACTAAACACCTTTTAAGGGCACCTTGAACATGACTGCTTGCTTTACTCTGTCCATCTTGGAGTCCCAGGTAAAATAAAAAACCGCCCTGGTGATGGCCTTGCAGGGGTTGACCTGGGGGGGCTGGGCGTGGTACTGCAACACAGGCATGATCTTGCTGTGAAGTAACAGTGTCTTTTCTTTGCTAATAAGTTCTCTGATGCTCCAGAGTTAAAATTTTAGTTTCATCTTGGACAGACTCTCCTCCCAAGACTTAAGAGCCCCCCCCCCCCCATTTCCAAATAAGACTCACAGGATTTTGATGAAATCGGCCTTGATGTTGAATGGAATTGACACCTTGAGCCTGGCTGAAGGCTTTGCAGGTCTGGGCTGAAGGGGAAAGTCGATAGAGTGCTGATCAGCACAGAACACCATCATGCTATCCATGTAGAGTGAGTACTTGACCTCCCTTGTGTTTGGGCCCAGTATGGTGATCCCCGGATTCCATATGATGCATTCGGGTAAGAGCTCTATACAACAAACAAAAGGCAGATGTAAGAGAAGGCAGCCTTGCCTGACCCCAGAGATCAGAGGGAAGGGATCAGTTTTCTAGGTAATATAGATCTTTACATGTCAAGGTATGCCTTTGTTTTGCCTGTATTTGTTGCTTTAGCTTTCTATATATTATACTTACATTTGTTCATATGGTACCTTTGATCTTAGTCATAGAGCCAATTTGGAGGTCTCCCCAGCCTGGAGTGCTCAGAAGGGATACTGTGAGTTTTTGTGAAGGGAAGAACCTGTTTCTAACTACATGGTTGATTTTCTCGAACTTTGCATCCTGTATGTAAGTGTACATACCCCTATGCTCTGTTGGAAAATCAAGTCATATGATTATTAATATAATATCTGTGAATAATATGTTCACAGATATGATACCACTCCAACCTCTGAGGAAGAATCATGTTGAAACACGTTGGGTCATTCCACATGGACACATTTATTGAACCACAAAATTTGATATGGTTGTTGTACCATGTAGGAACAGCAGCGGCATCACCATTAGGGGTTACTGTATTAAGGGTGTAATCTCTTTTGGATCAGCCATTTTGTTGTTCTTTATGTGACTTTTGAACATGATTTAAATAAAATACTTGATATTTTATAAATTGCATTGTTTTCTGATGGCAGCTATTTAGTCTTAAATGTGCCTTAAAGGTTCTATTCACTACAGGTTGTTCTTTATTTCTACTACTAGCTACATGTTCTCTTAACTAATTAGATGCAAAGTAATTGCACATCTTGCAGCAAATCAAGTGTCTTGGATTTCTAAAACTCTGTTAGCTCCTTTTAAAAGCTTCATTCACTTTAAATTTTGTCTACCTTACCTCTGCTTATCTATAGTTCCTGAAGTACCTCTTTATAGAAGTCCAGCCTGAGCTTGGTTGGTTGGGCTCCTCCTATGGGTCACAGGGGTGCAATTTGTAATGCACTCCTGTGACCCATTTTCAGTGGAGAGCGGTCTGAAGTCTGCTCTCCGCTGACGTCACTGGAATCAGTCCAGGCAGAGCGTCATCTAGACCCCATATACAGTGTATATAGTGTGTATGGGGTCTTAGGAAGTCTGGATTCGCCAGCTGCCTGGACTGATGGCACTCTCAGCCTCTCAGCGAGCTCTTGAGACAGCCGCTCCCCGTCCCTCCACAGCTAAGTGCTCCAGTGAGTGTGGAGGAGCAGAGCAGGAGAGCTGCTGATTGACAGGCAGCAGCTGTCAATTGGGGAGGTGAGAGAACCGAGCCATCGGCGGTGTTCGGTGGCTAGGTTCTCAGTGAAGAGGCGGCGGGGAACAAATGCAGCATTGGTCTGATGCTGCATCCACCTAGGTAGGTATGAATCTACAAAAAAAACCATACTTCTCTTTTAATGAAGTTTCTCCAGAAATCTCCACCTTAAAGCGATGTTCCGCCTAGGAAAAAAAAAATTTAAAGTCAGCAGCTAGAAATACTGTAGCTGCTAGCTTTTAATATATGGACACTTACCTGTCCTGTGAACTCGCAATGTCATGACCCCAGCTGAGTTACGGATCAGCTGTCGGGTGCTGTCGCTGTTGTTCGTCTTAAGGGAAACCGGCAGTGAAGTCTTTCAGCTTCACAGCCAGTACCCTACTGCGCATGCGCAAAGCGGGCTGTGCTTTCTAATTAGCCCGGCAGTGGAGGAAGGAGGAGGGGCGCTGTCTGTTGGAACTGGGGAAGGGTACCTGTCAAAAACAGGTACCCATTCCCCCCTCCCTCTGAAAGGTGCCAACTGTGACACCGGAGGGGGGAGGAAGCAGATAAGTGGAGGTTCCACTTTTGGGTGGAACTCCGCCTTAAGTTTCTTCCCCTACTTTCAACTACCTAACAGGAAAAAAGCATTGGAAACCTTAAGTGGAGGAAATCTCCAAAAGAACATTTTACTGTAAAGTGTGATTCTAATTGAGGTTGGAAAAAAAATCTCCTCTGGGTGATTTATTCCAATTTCAATGTTTTCAATTTTTTTTGCTGATTCCTACTGTAGCGGGTGTCTCGTTTCTCCAGCAGCCTTACCAGGCTGGCAGCCGTGAGTACACAGGCTTCTCATTGGGGGAGAGCGCGCCTGTCAGCCCTGCGAGGGATCTTTCCCCCCTCCTTCTCTTCATCGTCACTGACTGTTAATACAAGCGGTGCTCTCACAGACATACGCCCACTCTCTGCTGCCACCCCTGTACTCCCTGTATTGGCAGGAGGAGAGGAGCCATCCAGAAGGAGCCAATTACTGGAGCCAATCGGAGGGACTGTAACAAGCTGCAGGAGCAGCTGCAATGGATTATAGGACATGTAGTCCCCTTACCAGATGGCCCCATAGCCTTGTATGGGGCATGGAGCTACAAAGCCCAGGATGCTATACACAAAAATGAGCTGAGGACTCCATCATGTCTCCTAAGGGAAATTCAGACAACGCGAGGCAAGGGAAGAGATTGGACCTAAGGGAGAGGGTCTGCCTCCCAGGTCGTTTCACCGCATGATTTTAGGCATCCGCCACCAGTCGGGACATCCAGAGAGAGGGGATTTCCCAGGTGCATATCCAGGCACACCTGCACCGACAGTGAAGCATTCCAGCCTGAGGTGACCAGTCTGGTCGTCAGGAGAGCCTGCCTGTTCCAGGACACTCATTTGGGCCTTGAACGCAGTATTGGGTGAGAGGGCTTTTGCCCATTTCCAGGAAACAGGGACACTGCACACAGAAGGAGTTAAATGCACACTGTTTACAGACATCATTGATGTGTCAGGTCTGGCTCAGCCCTTCCTTCTCTGAGCTGGCCACTCAGCTGTCGCCTAATTGCCAGCTCTTATCTCTCTCCACAGTTAACCAGCTGTTGTGGATCTGCTCGTCAGTCCCGCCTACTTAAAGATCTCCAGCTCACTTAATTCCTGCCTTCGCCTTGGTCACATCACAAGAAACCATCTGCTGCATTCCTGCTTAAAGACTGGCTTTGCTGACATCCCTTCTGGCTCCTTAACCTGCTTGCTGTTCCTCTACTTGGATCCCTGACTTCTGGACTGGCTGATTACCCGATCTGGTTACTGTACTCTGGCTTGGCTGATTATCTGATCTGGTTACTGAACTCTGGGTTGGCTGACTACCCGATCCGGTTACTGGACTCTGGCTATGCTTTGACTACGCTTACTCTATTTACCTTTTTATTTTTATTAATAAACAAGTGTGATTTTACTGTACTTCTGTCTCGGTCTGGTTCATGGTTTCTGACATGCTGGTAGTCATCTTGCTGACACTTGTAGTGCCACAGGGCTAAAGGATAAGGCCATCCATTTCTGGGGACACTGTATACAGACACCATTGTCTTTTCATCTTGCATAGAAAGATCCTGTTTTCTTCACTTGATAATCCGGACCAGTTGTGTTGTTTGGCCCTGCTATCCAGGAGTTTAAGTGCACCAACAAGAGTGGCTAGCTGAAGATACAAAGGCTCATCCTTCTTCAAAGGGACTGAAGTTACTAGTGCCATACTGACTCGCGCACACACATATTCAGGGCTCTGTATATGCAGTGGGTGTGTGGGACAGTTTATCTAGGAAGTTAAGCCATTACATGTTAATTTGAATACAGTGTTTGAAGTTGGGCCTGTGGTGTCAGGGGACAGAAGAGAGAGGCCTGACCTAAATAGGGTCATTCCTCTGCTCTTCTCCTGCCTGGACTCAGAGAGTCAACCTGAGTAAAGGTAACCAATCTGGTACAGATTGCCATATTATGATTTATTGTTACTGAAGTGTTTGCCTCTGCTCTTGGGGTTATTCTTAGGTTTTGAATACCCTGAGAGCAGCATGAATATAGCATTGAGTGATATTGCTCATAACCTCAGTTATTGCTCTTCTGTTGCATTCTTTGAACATATATATTGTTACTGTTTGTCACCTATCCACAGAAATATTGCAGTAAAGACAATTTCTGTGTTTTATCATAACGTGTCTGTTTCTCATTTATCCTTGTACTCACACCTTTGCCAGGTGTGCCACAGGGGCTGAGACTATTCTTAGGGTTGAGAGGCAGAGTACGGAAACAATCATACAGAAGCGACTCCTACGGAGGTAGCAATACACTACCTTTTTCTACGCTGAATAAATAGCTGTTTCTATCATCATGTCAATTGCAGACCAAATCTGAAAGCAAGAGTCTGGTTCGTTACATCACTGAGAGTACTCTCAGAGTTCTGATGAGAAAAGCTGCAGTGTCTGCATTCCCTTAAAGGTATTCAACCCTTGGCGGTACCTCGCCAAAACTAAAATTCCTATTGCAGAGGGGGCCTAAAATGTGTCTTGTTTCTTAGTGTATACTTTTGGGGAAATCAGTGAGCAAATCACACAAGCAGTAAACAACATTTCTGAAGGCATTCCATACACCAGTGAGGTACAGAACACCTCAAGGTTGCCATATTGGATTGAATGTTACAGAATACTACAGGGGTTGCAGACTGAAAAGGAATAATCAAAGATTGAAAAGGGTGAATTTTATACATTAACTTACAATATGGCTTTTCTTCCATTTGTATAAGGTATATTAATTTTATTAATTTTATTTTCTATAGGTTTTTTTCCATTAAAGTGGAGCTATCCTTTAAGCAACAACATCAACTGTACTTCAGGTGTGTGGTTTTGTAAATTATCTGTGCTGCATATTTTAGTATAAATGTAACTATGCATACCTGTTGAAAAAAACAGTAACAGATGTAACTTCTAAATTTGGTTTCGCTTAGTTAAAACTCAATTTTGTTAAAGCAACATTTAGATAAGAATTTATCTCAAATGCAGATACCTAACATGTAATTTCTCTGCTAGTACATTCTCCTTCAGAATATGAGGAGCTTGTGACAGTTATTAATCTTTTTACAAAGCACTTTCTATAGGGTAGCAGTTTATTTAGCTGAAGGGTCTTTCATCCACTCTTCAGACTGAATATGTATGATGAATTGTTTCTTTATGCTTGAGCAGCAATGTGCAGTCATTAACGTTGATGATTGAGGGCCAGGACCCTCTGCTAGACACACAACTGTTGACAGAGCTACACCGAGGTGTGATGAATGTGTGTGGTAGGACATTGCCTTGGGCTGTGTTGTTGAACAATATCTATGACAATGAGAAACAGCAGGGCTGTAAAATGCCTCATAATCTGTTTGATATATAGCCTAATTGAAGCAATTAAGATGTAATGTCACTTCGTAAATTATCTATGGTTCGTAATACTTACAAATGGCATTGAATGGAAGAGTGAGGGTATGCTTACTACAAAGCAATTTCATCTGGTGCTAGGTTTTCAGTGCTGTATGCTTTGTTTTTAGTTCAGGACCTGCATGTTACCAGCAGAGGCTTCTAATTCAAGATAAGGTCACCATACAAAAGAATAAGGGTGTTTTCATTTTTGTGCTCATTTTAGGGGTCATGTTATTTTTTAGGTTTAGGGGCTCACCGTTTTAGGGGTTAACTGTTAAGAGGAAGTTAGGTGTTAAGAGTGCTCGTCAATGTCAATTTAAGTGTTAGAACTTAGAAAATAATGAAGATATAAAAGTATTGAATCTCTTATACATGTTATTATGCTAATGTCCTTCAAAAGTTGTTAATATTTTTGTCATTTTTGCCATCATTAAAATAAAACCTATTTTTTGCTTTGTCTTGTGAAAAAATAAAAAATAAAAATAAAGTGAGAAGGGAGGACCCTCACCTAGCCAACATCCAAATTGAGTATAGAAAAAAAGAAAGTAGGGCCCTAAATTCTCAGAAAAAAGGCAGACTTTGTAGGCACAACATGAGGCAATCTGTTTAAAATATACTGTTCAATATACGTTTTTCCAAAACATTCCTTAAAAATAATCTCTAGCTCCTTCATCACCTCTTCCCATGCTCGTCTCCAAGACTTTTCCAGAGCCTCTCCAATCCTTTAGAACTCCTTACCCCAATCTTTTTGATTATCTACTACTCTATTAGCTTTTAGGCGATCCCTGAAAACCCTTCAGAGAAGCCTATCCTACCGACACCGAACAACTGTATTTTCATTTTCTCCATCTGATCATCCCCCACAGTTATTACCATTTGCTCCACTTAACTGTACTGTCTGCCCCCATGTTGTAAAGTGCTGTGCACACTGTTGGCACTATATAAATCCTGTATAATAATAATAATAAAAGCAATACAGCATCCCTACATTCAATGGGTAAACAAATACCCAATCCCAAGCATGGAGATACAGATCCAGTCAAACAGTATGTATTATGAATAGAAGTCCATCAATGAAGAGTATAGATTATATGATGTCAGCATGGAAGTAGCAAGTCAACTTCACAGTTTCTCCACACTTTTTGCAAGATTCACTTGCTTCTTCAGGACTGATTGGGTGGGTGCTGTGATTAGATTCAAAATAGATTCAAAAGACGCAATCAGCTCCTTTATCAAATGATAAGGGAGCTCCGAAACGCGTTACCAGGGCAACAGGACCGTCCTCCAGGCGTGACGTCACTTCCACATTCCACAGTGGTTTACGGAAGTCCTACTCTACATCGGTTGAGCGGTGACCCGGCTCGCGCTGTCAGGAACCTGGGCGGCCCTTCTGCTGATGGAACACATGTGAGTGTTTATTTGCCTTCTCCATTAAAGTTCTTATAAATATTGCACTTAGAGGTGCCCCCCTGTGTGTTTTTGTTGTCTTACAGAGATCCCTTCATTTATCTGGAAGGAGCTGCCCACCTGGTGATCTCTTGATCTCTTGATACTTTCTGTGGATTTATGGACTTTTGTAGTTTTATGAGCTTCTATAAACTATAACATGACACATATTACAATTAGTTTTATATAAGACTATGGGAGGTTTTACACGCTAATTTACCAGAGATTGCGCCATATACCTTGCTGTTGTACTGTAGGTTCTTCTTATTTGTATCTCTTTTACAAAGTGTCATTGTGGCTGCAACAAATAAAAAAAAAATCACCGCCAGTTCATAGAGGTAAATGAGACAAACTTAAAGTTAAGCCTAGTACACACCCCTAGTTTTTTTGTTTTTTTTCAACCCAGTGGGTTGAACGGAAAAAACTGACAGCTCCAGTCAGAGCTGCTGTACTAACAATCCAATGTACAGTACAGTACAGGACAGTGATCTCCCCTGCTGTTCTATTGTGTTCTGATAGGGAGACGGGTCCCCGCCAGAACACTCCCGTCAGTGCCTTTAGCCATTGACTAATAGGGAGCCGGTCGGCTGCTGGTTTTCTAGCATGCTCATCCGACAGAAGGTTTTTGTCATCCAAGATTCGGCCGTGTGTACTAGGCTTAAGTATACAAAGACAGTTCAGCGTTAAGCCTAGTACACATGGGCCGGATGTCAGGCGACATCGGGTAGTTCAATAAAAACTGGCCGACATTCGGCCTGTGTGTATAGCATCCAGTCTGACAGAAGCCAGCCGAAAGGACGAGATGAGCATGTTAGAAAACCAGCAGCTGACCGGCTCCCGATCAGCGATGACCAGAGTGTTCTGGCGGGGGGCTGCCCCCTATCAGAACACAATAGAACAGCAGGGGAGATTGCTGTACTAACATCATTGTTAGTTGATTGTTAGTACAGCAATCAACTACAGTTGGTAGTTGTTGATTGTTAGTACAGCGGCTCTGACCAGAGCTGTCAGTTTTCTCTTGTTCAACCCACTGGTTTAAGCGAGGAAAAAAAACTAGTGGTATGAACTAGGCTTTATGGGGGGGTGGTTATGTGTCTGAATTTACTATTGCTCAGTATTAATGAGTATGGGCACTCCAGGCTCAGTTCTGGCTGCCTCATTCGTCAAATTTATTTCTCGGTTCCTGACAATTGCAATGAAGAGATGTGATGGAATTAAAGAGTGTCATAGACACTCTTTATGAATTCCACTCTATAAATGGTCATGCCAAAACCATTGATTTGCAGCCAATGCTGGAGCAAGTCTAAATAAATAGGGAGTGTCTGACAAATGCTGGAGGAGACCAGCAACACTGAGATGTAAAAATGATGAACAACAGTAAAACAGTGCAAAAAAGGAAGCACTGCTCCAGGTCGGTGTGTCTTTACAACCCAATTTCCAAGTGGGTGCGGGTCCAGCTCGTGATATACAAAGAGAGAAAGTCGGATGACCGCACACAAATGTCATATACTGTAAAGTGTGAAATTGTATTTTATGAAAATAAACTGTGGCAAATACTTATGATACACAGCTCTATACTGAACTGAATGTTGTTCAGTTAGGGTTTAGATCTACTATCAGTGTTAAGGGCTAAGTGTGTAGGGGTGGTTGGGAGGTAAGGGCTCGTTTTAGGTGTTAAAGTGGTTCTAAAGGTAAAATGTATTTTTATATTAATGCATTCCCTGTGAAAAGTGAAAAACCTTTTGCCATTTGATGTGCCCTCCCCCCAAATACTTAGCTGTATCGATCCAGCGCTGTGCCCATCTGCTGATCTTCTCTCCCTTCTCCCAGCTCTCACAAGCTTGGCTGAGAGCAGCAGGAGCCATTGGCTCCTGCTGCTGTCAGTCAGATCTTGTGAGCAGAGAGTGTGGGGTAGGGCTTGCTATGGGGGCAGACACAGAAGAGTAGGAGCCAAGATCACCAGTGGGGCCCCCTAGAAGAGAAGGTTCAGGGTTGCTCTATGCAATACCATAGCACAGAGCAGGTAAGTATAGCATGTTTATTATTTTCATTTTTAAAAATTGCCTTTAATACTGCTTTCAGTGTTCAGGAATATGATAGGTGGGCATTTGGGTGGTGCTTTAGTCAAGGCAATTCTTTGCTCTCTTCTTACTAATAGGTCAGCTGTGTAGTGGTCACTCTTGGCACCAGGAGCCCTGAACCACAGATTACCAGCACCCGACTTCCAGCATCATGAACATATAGATTATTCCTTCAAATGTTCTCAGTAATATAGTGAGAGTATTAAAGAAAAGTAAATTCAAGTATTAAATTAAAAGTATTAAATTAAAGTAAATTAAGTATTAAAGAAAGTAAATTACATTTGTACCTGTCAAATGACATACCTCTGGAATAGAGGGTTTTGCTGACAGCCTAAATATGAAGTATGATCTATACTCCATCTGAATAACAAACAATGCTTTCTTAAATGTTTAACAAGCTTGTTAAAGCTTGGACTTTTGGAGCAAAGTTCAGGTACATATTTTTACATTCTATACATCAGCAGAGGGTTTAGTGCAAATGGTGTTATTCAGTTAAGGGGTAACTCCACTTTCAAGGTAAAAAAAAAATAGCAAATAAAAAAAAATGATATGGCATATACAATTGTGACAAAAGTCATATTGTAATTGAATGGTATTAAAAATTACCTTTCCTTTTCAATCTGCAGCCACTGTCATTTTCTATAAAATGCAATGCAATATGCAATGCAATATGGCTACCTGGAAGTGTTCTGTACACAGAATGTGTACTGACCACTCCCCAGAAACAGAATTTCCTGCTTGTGTAATAGGCTCACTGATTTTCAGAATTTGTTGCATCCACTGCAACAAAAATGTAATTTTTGGTAAGATACTCCCAATAGGAAATCACGGCTAAAGGGATGCAGGCCCAGCAATTTTCCTCATTTGAGCCCTACAGCTGCAGCAGCTGATTGATAATTATGAAACCACTCCCATTAGACTCACTTAGCACAGAACATAGAGGAACAAACTGTGATTTCTTCAGAATAACAAAAAGTAGGAATCTGCAACAACGTTTGTTAAAATCCTTGTACTGTACATAGATCACCCAGAGGGGAATTTTTTTTCTCAACAAAAGTGGAGTTACGCTTTAACAGCCCTGTAAGTTGGACATTTTTAAAGTGAAATGTCAGTCGCTCAATCAACATTGACTATTTTTAATCCTTATGCTGCTAGCATTAGTAAATCGATAGGAAAGCATATCACATTTACTTGTTTTAAACCTTTATTTACGATTCTTCAGTTTCTTGCGCACTATGTACTTTGCTGTCCTAAAACAGACATCAGTAACATGTTGGTTTAACTTTTACATAGAAAAAGAGTTTGCCACAGCTAGCTGACTGTACTTTTTGCGGACCACAGTCCCATGATAGACCCCTGTATAATTGGCCGATGATTTTGTCGACACTTATATATAGAGACTGTGTCTATTATTGACATGATACGTCTCTGGAGGATGAATATTTTTTTGTTTTATGTGAAGCTCCTGTGATTTGAGATATAACACAGTCAAATCTATCGGCCAGTAGCACTCCCTTTGAGTGCTCATTGTGTCTTACGTGAATCATTGTCGGACGGTGATACCCTGGCCTGTTGTTCATGTGTGGCTCTGACGGACCATTTTCTCTCTTCATTTGTTGAGTTATTTTCTGCTGTTCGGGTAGAACACTTACACTTGATACTTAAGCAACAGTTTTGGAAGTTTCTTTTTTTGTTTACAAACTTTTTTATTAGGTACAAAAGGTGGTACAGAGCGATTTGACAAATATCAAGTGAGATACATAGAAAAATAGATAGTCTTACAAAAAATTATGTTTGTGTTTACAGCAGTTGTACATTTTGGTATATACAATTCAAGTGTTTTTATTGAATAGTAGATACGGAAAATTATTTAATCCAAAGTAATACATTGATTTGCATGAGCGACCCAAGGATTCCATTTTTTCTGAAATATATGTTTTGAATTATTTAGAATGTGAAATATTTTTTCCATAAGAAGAATATTGTTGATTCTTGTTTTAAGTTGGAATAAGGGAAGCGAGGATGATTACCAGTGGTATGCAATGAACCAGTGTATGGCGACGCATATTGTGTGAACCAGTCTCATATGAAAAGAATTTAGACCTAGATTTAGGCCTAGATAGGTGTGAATAAGAGACAGTTGGAAAGAGTGAGATTAACATTTTTTGTTGAAATAATGGATGCGAAACCTTCAAGCTGTTTCCATATTTGAGAGACTTTTTCACAATCCCCAAAAATATGGGTGAATGAACCAGTGGAGATACATCCTCTAAAGCATGTATGAGGTATTGTTGGGAAAATGGCATGAAGTTTGGCTGGAGTATAATACCAACGTGTGAAGAGCTTAATTGCTGTCTCTCTAATGCCCCGTACACACGGTCGGATTTTCCGATGGAAAATGCCCGATCGGAGCGTGTTGTCGAAAATTTCGACCGTGTGTGGGCTCCATCGGAAATTTTCCATCGGATTTTACGACACACAAAGTTGAAGAGCAGGAGATAAAATTTTCCGACAACAAAATCCGATCGCGTCAATTCCGGCCGCGTGTGGCCTGTTCCGACGCACAAAGTGCCACGCATGCTCAGAAGAAATTCCGGCACGGAACAGCTCGTTCTGATAAACTTAGCGTTCGCAATGGATACAGCACTTTCGTCACGCTGCAATGTCAAAAATGGTTTAATACAGCGCACTCTCTTCTTCTTTATAATGTGACAAGAATGAAGTAGTTTTGCTGCTCATATTCACACGCACTTCTCAGAAACTTTTGTTTTGTGTTTTTTTTATTGGGATTCCCTGAATATATTGTTAGTTGTCACATCTGACAGAATGTTTTTTGTTTTTTTTTTTTGTTTTTTTGGGGGGATTTTAAGCCTTTTTTGTTTTAGATTTAATGTTTGTATTTTTTCCAAGGCTGATCTTTGTTCAATGTTATTTTTATTTTTACTCCCTGATATTTTTGTGTGTGTTTTGTGTGTCAAGTTACCCCAACACCATTGATATCTTTTATTATTTAATCTCAAGGAGATTGTTTGTTGTTGGTGTCCCTTGTTCATTTCAAATTGTATTTTTGAAATGTACCTGAATCATCACAAACAAACTGTCATTTTTGAAGTAAAACACATAGGAGAGTATAATTCAAAACAAAAATCCTTTATTAAGGGCTCAGAACCAAACAAAGAGGAAGGCAACGCTGGATCAACAGGAGAAATTAGCGAAGCCTGGGACCCCCACGGCAGACATCAATTCTTGAACATCAAAATTGGTGGCCTGAGGAGTCCATATGTAAGGGAGGGCAGTCTGGTCCAGAATTCGCAGAGATCCGGATAGCAGCAGATGACATCTGTGTCCCCAGGCTGTGGTACCACAAGAGGCTACATCTTTTGGCCGACCAGACTGGATCCAGGGTCTTCACTTTCTGGTCTTCCTTCCATGCTTCCTTCCCGGCTGTGGCTGTGCTGTTGGAGATGTGGCAGGAGGAGGAGTAGAACCTGGAGGAGGAGGAGGACTGGGAGGACCTGGAGGAGAAGGAGGAGGAGGAGGAGGACCTGCAGGAGGAGGAGGAGGACCATCGCAAAGGTGTGTCTGAGCTGTAATTTGGCCCCTCATACCTTTCTTAAAAGCCTCCAATATGAGCGACTCACACATGACTTGTTGTCCCTCCTCCATCCTCTGCATTTTATAGGCAATGGTGGCAGCAATGTCCTCCTCCACGGTGTGTGGTGCTCCCAGGACCTCTGTAGCCCTCCAAAAGAGTCCTCTGCCAGCCTCCTCTAGGGCACTCCTCCTCCTGCCACTTTCTTTTTCCAGGGGGAGTGGAGGGACCGGCAGATCATGCAGCCTGCTCGGCCCGGCCACCTCCTGGCTGAGACTTCCCTGTGTATGAAAAAGGGACATGGTTTTAGTTTTTGCTTCATCAATCACAATCCTAAATTAGTACTCCCAACTAACATCTAGTTAACATCATTGATTGGACAAGCAGAAATATTTAGAGGAATGCTGTACCTGGCTCAATCTGGGCTCCTCCACATGTTGCCTGGTAGGCCCAGGTTGGGCGTCAGAAGCCTCAGCCAGGGGGAAGGAAGCGTGGAAGGAAGACTGGAGAGGGATGGCCTGGGTTCAGTCTGGCCTACCAGAAAATGCAGCCTGTCGTAGTACCACATCCTGGGGACATAGATGTCATCTGCTGCTCCGGATCTCTGTGAATCCAGGACTTTCTTGCGCTCCCTTACATATGTGCTCCTCAGGCCACCAATTAAGATCTTCAAATAGGTGATGTCTGCCGTGGGGATCACCTGCTTCACAATTTCACACAATTGCTCCAGTGCTGCCTTCCTCTTTGCTTGGTTCTTGTAATGTGGGTGGTTAATCTCCCACAGACGTGGCAGCTCCCTTAACATATCAATGAATAGTGACATGAAGTCATTGTCTTTCACTAGCATATCCATGTTCACTGCAAGACACAACACAAGACAAAGCCTAATGTCAGACAAAACTCTCCTAATCTTGTTACAATATAGGCCTCAATCTAGAAGCAGTATAGGCCAAAGTTTGTCTCTTACCTTCGTTCTTACGATCGGCGCATCCAATGCTCCTTCCTCTGCTCACAGATCGTACGTAATACACACGTGTGTTACGCTTTATATACACTGCGCATGCGTGTAACTCCGCCCGCCCCTGACGTTCTTTCTATTCTATTCCCCGCCCCTTTTCGTTCTGCGCAGTGGGGGAAGAGCACGTGGCTGAGTCACAGCAGGTACGTGATAATTACAGGAACGAGGAGGAGGAGGAGGAAAGCCCGGATCCGGACACGTCCCGATCCAGAAGGAGACGATTTAAGGCCACAAATATGTCCTTTCGGGAGATGTTGGAGATGGTGGACATCCTGAAGAAGGCTGACTATGACGGAAAGTATGGGCCTTACCCCAACCCCAATATCAGAAAGGCCAAGATCGTGGCGAAAGTGGTCAAAAGTCTTCACAGGAATTTCGGGGTACGACGATCGAAAGATCAGCTCAGGAAGCGGTGGTCGGACCTGAAATTAAGAGAGCCAGAGCAGTACCGAAAGATCCGGAGAGTGCTGCAAAAAAGTAAGTAGTTGTGCTGTGTTCCTATTCTTTTTGTCTTTATTATGTTCGTGCTGCTCCATATGCTTTTCTTAATTGTACAGTTTAAAAGAGCAACTTTAATGTTCATGGGCCCATTATTCGTTCGTATCAAACATTTTTCTTTTGGCCTCTAAAACACCATTGTTTAGGCCATATGCATTTTCCCACATTTTTTAGGGCCTACTTGGATGCCAAATATTTGTTTGTGTAGATGGGTTTGTCACTAGAATGAAATGCAAACTAGATTCTATGTAAGGAGAGGACACTGAGCAGCTGTTTTCACATCTGGACACTGGAGCACTAGTGTGGGACACCAGAACCCCATTTTTATTAGGGGGGCCACACAGGTGCTCCAGTGTATACTATAGGGGGGTCTCCATCTGTGAAGCTTGTACTAAACAGGTAAAGTATTGCAGCTTGACAAAGGGCAATAAAAAAAAGACATCTTTGAACTCTGCTAAAATAGACAATTGTACCCCACTTCCAAGCAATGTTTCCTATTTATAGTTCTGCCATCAAATATCTGTGTGCTAATTATACCATTTTTGTTTTACATAGGGGATAAAAGACTCGGAGGACACCCCTCATCCGAGGAGACCACAGACCCCCCACCTATGGAAGAAGGTGAAATACCCCAACCCAAGAAGAGCAGGAGAAAGAAGAAGATGTGGTTGAAATTGGCACCACAACAGGTGAGTGTCTGCGACCACAGGCTCAGGTAAGAGATGGATGGTGGCAGATTTTTGATACCTGTTTTTGTTTGGTTTCTCTCTTTTTAGGTGATCGTGATGTTAGGGATCGAGATCCTTTCACATCTGAAAGTGCCCAGATCCTGATTGGGGAGATCATGGGGTGTAATGTAGAATTGTAAAACATCCAGAAAAAAATAAATGATGTGATTCAAAAAAATAATAACATCATTGATGTTTTGGGGCGAATTTAAAACCCCACAAAATCACTTTTTTTATTGTGGTCCAATGTTTTAAATATTTTTACAATGTTTTGAAAAGCAGAATTTGGAGGATGCACACAGTGTGCCAACATGTGCTATCTGCCATCACGGGAGATCAATGGACGCGTTTTGGGGGTGCAACCCCTTCCTCAATTATAAAGTAGCTGAGAGGAAGGGCTTGCTCCCCCAAAACACGTCCCTTGATCCCCCGTGATGGCAGATAGCACATGTTTACATTCGTAAATTGGTGTGCATCTTCCAAATTTGGCTTTTCCTGGGGTGATTTCCCCCCATCTGAACGCAATATCAAACACAGTTCCTAAATACTGATGTCTGATATTGCCTTCAGGTTTTACCTAATGTGAACTTTGTAAGTTCAAGTTTTTTGTCTTTCTTGTTGGTTTTACACAGGCCTGTTTTATCATAAATGGACATTTCTATTTTTGATAATGCCACCCTAAAAATTTTTATACAACAAACATGTTGGTTTGTTTGAAAAACCTTTGGTAAATGCACATGTGATTGTGCAGGTATAAAAAAGTTTGTTAATCAAGAATGTGTGGATTATTGTCTCAACACTACAACATGTTTGGGGTGATGTCATTGCTGTTTTCAGAGAAAATGGGGGTTATTTCCTAAGGGCAAATCCTCTTTGCACTACAAGTGCAGTTTCAGTGCAGTTGCAAGTGCACTTGTAGTGAAATGTGTTTTTGCATTTAGTAAATAACAGCCAACAGTGCTTTGTATAAGGTTACACAATGACGCCATTTTCTGCACTCCACACATTTCTGTCAGTGTCACCTAAAACAAACACAAGCAGTAAATGTCCACAAATAATTTCTTTTTTTTTATAATAAAAAGACTTCACATATTTGCTGGCATATTGATGGCCCCCCTACCCGCAAAGAACTCCAGGTAGCGTAACCGGACATCACGGGCACTCAGGGAGGGCAAGCCAGGACGGCCGCTTTCAAGCGCCGTCAGTGTGGTTTGATGTATCATTCCAGCCTCAGGCCCAACTGAGCCAGCATAGTTGGCTGAATGTTTCCTTAAAAAGTTATGGAGAATACAGCATGCCAGTATAATATGGTTCAGTTTATACTCCGCCATATGGATGGGTGTCAGAAATAGGCGGAACCGGCTGGCCAGGATTCCAAATGTGTTCTCCACCACTCTTCGGGCTCTGGCCAGCCGGTAATTAAAAACCCTCTGTTCCGGGGTGAGGGTCCTCATCGGGAATGGGCGCATCAGGTGGTCCCCCAGCGCAAACGCTTCATCAGCAACGAACACGAATGGGAGTCCTTCCACATTGTCCTCTGGAGCTGGCAAGTCCAAGCTGCCATTCTGGAGACACCTGTAAAACTCCGTCTGGGCGATGACTCCACCATCGGACATCCGGCCATTCTTCCCTACGTCCACATACAGGAAGTCGTAATTAGCCGACACCACCGCCAACATCACTATACAATTGAACCCCTTATAGTTGAAATAGTACGACCCCGAGTTGAGTGGTGGGACGATGTGGACGTGTTTCCGCAGTTAGGAAAGTCCCACCGCTGGGCAAAGTGGGAGGCCACAGTCTGCCATTCCTGTGCCGTGGAAGGAAACTGTTGAGGAAAAAAAAATATTACTATTTTTGATCAGAAACATGGCAAGTAGATTAGGCACAAACATTATGGGGCAACCTCCAGATAGCATTTATTAAGGGGAATTTAACAACGCCAAAGTATAAGGTACACCTATCATATTCCCCCTCCCCCCCTCTCATGGGCCATTTCTAACATTATGGGGTGTGTGGAAATCTTGGACAGGTAACCCTCTTCACTTCATTAAGAGACGAATGCCTAAATACAGGGTATTACTTGGAACAGCCCCTCCTTAGTTACACTATTGGCAGCCCACTGGACAGGTAAGAAGTGTCATAATACAAAGATATAAATACACATTGTACACATTTGAGGACATTTGGACATTCTGCTATTACCTGTCAAGATAATAATAGGATACAAAAACGTTAAACAGTACCATTTGAAAGTATACAGGCAGGCCCTTGCACTACATGCTTTGGGGAATTCATCCATAAATATGACCACAAAAGAGGTGGGTATAGTGTGTATGGGTTTGGCAAAGTCAGCAGATAGATGATTGAGGATAGATAGAGAATTGGGATCAGCTGACTTAGCAGTTGGGGGAGGGAGGGTTACTAAAAATTATTTGGGGACACCACAAAAAAAGCCTCTGGCACTCTGCCAGAATTTAAAGCAAAAATAACATTTCAAAACATTTTAGGGGGTGTTTGGGGTAAAGCATTACTATGGAGCAGAAAAAATACATTGTTAAGTGACTACATGAGGTGAATATAGGGCCAGGAGAGAACATGCTGGGGAGGTTATTGAAGGGCAAATATGTATGAAGGACTTAAAATAATAATTACATACAAATCCAGCATGCATGAGGACAAAGGGGACATTCACAGCATATTACAATCATGGTAATTAGGAAACGAGGAAAGAATTACAAGATATTAGCAAACATTAAATACAATAAAATGTGATATTAAAGGATAAAAATCTTACCTTCATATACTCCTTCTGCAGGACCTGGATGATGGCAGAACAGGTGGGGGGAGATGCCTGTCGAGAACTTCAAGTCCTGCAGGCTTCTCCCTGTCGCCAAATACCGCAGGGTAGCGACCAACCTCTGCTCCGGAGTAATGGCTTGCCTCATGCAGGTATCCTGCCTGCTAATATAAGGGGTCAGCGAAGCCAACAGACGGTGAAACACGGGGTCCGTCATCCTGAGAAAGTTCCTGAAATCATCAGGATTATTCTCACGGATCTCACGGAGCAAAGGCATATGAGAGAACTGGTCACGCTGAAGCAACCAATTCTTGGTCCATGAACTCCTCCCCACCCTGTTCATGGACTGGACTTGTGTCAAGGTCAGGACCCCAACACCAAGCCCCCGCACAGCACAAACTCTACGAGGAGTACGCATAGGCAACATGGCTAGAAAACGGTCGGCTGCTCAGAACGAAGTAACAGAACGCACTGAAGAACAGCAAGGCCTGTGAAGAGCGACCTGAAAAACAGTAACGAACGAACAAGAATACAATGACTAAAGTCACGCAGGACTTGTTTGCACGCACTGAAGAGCAGATACAAACCCACAAGCACAAACTGAACGGCAGAAAACGATCTGAAAGCCACGAGTCTGAAAAAGCGTGAATCGTCTCTCACCAAACTTTTACTAACACGAGATTAGCAAAAGGAGCCCAAAGGGTGCCGTGCTTGGTTCTGAACCAGCCTTTTCTAGTCTCATTGTACGTGGTGTACGTGACCGCGTGGTTGGCGATCGGAAATTCCGACAACTTTGTGCGACCGTGTGTACGCAAAACAAGTTTGAGCCAACATCCGTCGGGAAAAATCCTAGGATTTTGTTGTCGGAATGTCCGAACAAAGTCCGACCGTGTGTACGGGGCATAATTGTGATTGATCTCGTGCATTTGAGAAGATTTGAAATGCAGTCAGACCAGTTTTCAGAGGAGAGTGATGTCACATTCTTGTTCCCATTTAAGCATATAGGGTTGTTTGTCTGGACTATTAGTGTTGATCAGATTTGAATATATTTCTGAAATTAAGCCTGCGGCTCTAGAAAAGTTAACACAAATTTTTTCATAAAAAGTGTATGAAATATTGAATGAAACTTGAAAGTTAGTAATATAGAAGTGTCTAATTTGTAGGAATCTTCTGAATTCGCTATTGGGGGTCTTGTGTTTTTCTTTTAGTGCTGCAAAGGAGGTGAAAGTAGAGTCTACCATAAAGGACTTGAGAGTGGTTAAATTATTTTCAGTCCACCATGTAAAATGTTCTGTGTCTTGATGTACCTGTAAGAATTTGGGATCCCCTATAAAGGAGGCGAGTGGGAGTATGGTTGATATCATATTAAATTTTTTATTATGTAACTTCCAAAGTTGATAAGAGTTAGCTACCACGAGATTAAGATTAGCTAATTTGTGGAATGGAATTTTGTGGCCCCATAGTAAACCAGAAATGGAATAAGGAAGAATTGAGTTGTTTTCAAAACTAACCCAAGGGATTTTGGAATGTTGTATGTGCCATTGAGCTAATTGGGACCATCTTGCTGCTAGATAGTATAACCAAAAATCTGGAAGACCTAGGCCACCATTTTTCTGTGATTTATATCAACTACTGCAACTCTCTCCTTAATGGCCTACCCTTAAGCAGGCTATCCCCCCTTCAGTCTATTATAAATGCTGCTGCTAGACTAATACACCTCACTAATCGATCCGTGACTGCTGCTCCTCTCTGCTAATCCCTTCACTGGCTTCCCCTACCCCACCATGTAAAATTCAAAATGCTAACCATAACATACAAGGCCATTCACAACATCGCCCCCATCTACATCACCAACCTCATCTGCAGATATCGCCCAAATCGCCCCCTCCGCTCCTCCCAGGGCCTCCTGCTCTCTAGCTCCCTTGTTGCCTCCTCCCATGCTCGCCTTCAGGACTTCTCCAGAGCCTCTCCCATCCTCTGGAATTCCCTGCCCCAGTATGTCCGATCAGCCCCTACCCTGTCCACCTTTAGGAGATCCCTGAAAACTCATTTATTCGGGGAAGCCTATCCCACACCCACATAACTATCCCTGAGCCACCACCATTCTTTGCAGCTATTACCTTTTGTAACACCACCCCCTCCCTTTTAGAATGTAAGCTCTACGAGCAGGGCCCTCCTGTACCTTTTGTATTGAACTGTACTGTGATTGTGTTGTCCCCCTTATACATTGTAAAGCGCTGCATAAACTGTTGGCGCTATATAAATCTTGTATAATAAAAATAATATAAAACTGTTTTGGAGATCCTTGGATGAGAGTCTGACCATATGAATTTGCTGATCTCTGATTGAAATTTTGTGATCAATGTTTTATTAAGTCTGGTAGGTAGTGCACGGTAGTGCAGGTAGTGCAGGTAGTGCACAAAATAAATATACAGTTTTGGAAGTTTCAAGCCCTTTTAGTCCCTGAAGAAGATCTGCACTGTATTTTTTTCGAAATGCGTTGGATGCTCTGCCGGCAGTTTTGGGCTTCCCTCTCAGCTGTTTTCATATCTGCCCCCAACATATGTTTTTTTTTTATTATCTTTGAACAATGTTTTTTGTCATATGTATTAATAAATTTGTATTTTTTTACGAATTACTGTTTGTGACCCGTTTAAAATCCCAACTTGTCTTTTACATTTAACTTTTACAAGGTCACAGAATTGTAAGCTTTACAGGAGAAGGGGTTGGGATGAAGTAAATGATTCATTGAGCTTTATGAAGTATTGCTAATTTTGTTGGCTAAGGTAAATTATTATTATTTGGCATGGCAATGGTTAGAAGGAAGACATGTATTTATATTTATAGCAAATACACTAAAAATAAAGGAGGATTTAGTTTTGGATGCACACATCATCTTACTGTTAGCTGTATACAATTAAATAATGATTCCAGTACAAGCTGTTCTGCAGCTTTGGAGGGATTAGTTCAATGTGTATGTTACACTTACCTGCATGGGATCCTTCATTAGATATACTGCTGCAAACCCTGGGCTTTCCTTGCAGGTCACCTTCTGCCCACACAGTTACTCCTTGCGTTCTACTCTCCGTCTTTTCAATTGAAGTAGTCAGCCCCATAGGTCTTTGGAGATTTTCCAGCTTGCTGGCATGCTGCATAGAAGAATTCAGGCATTGCGTAGGAAGAGTTGGGATTTTTTAGCAGCATATTTAATAAATGTAAGTGGAAGATTTAGGCCTCCCGGGGCATTGGAGGTATGTACTAAAGGTTTGTGCATGGATTGTTAGTTGTCTATTTAAAAGAAATGCATTAAGAAAAAAATATGTAAGAATTATTAATCCAATATATATACACATATATAATCCATTTTATAGATAGATAGATAAATAGATAGATCTATATATAATATATATATAATATATATATATATATATATATATATATATATATATATATATATATATTTTATCCGTTATATATAAAAACTAAGTTGCAACAATTCTGCCACTGTAGCAGCTGCATTACTGATAAAATAGAGCCTTGCTTATTCTATACTTGTTGGATTTCCTTCAGTGTTTAACCCTTTTATGACCAGAGATCACTTGACTTTAGGTGAATATCACCATCCATTGGCCATTGACACTGGGAACGAGGAAGCCAAGGCACTCCACACCAGCTGGGCTGTCTGAGCATTGTTCCATTTAGCAGCTGGCAGCACAGTGATCAGGATCCTGTGCCTGCCGGAGCTCATCATCCATCCATCCATCCAGCTGCACCTTTTTAGGACTGTGTCTTTACCACAGGCTTATCCTCCCCCTTTATTTATGTGTGCTTTTATCCATGTATGTGAGTATTCACTTTTTATCAATAAAATTGTGTTGGAACCTACTACACCAGAGTAGTTGCACTGCCTCCCCCCTTCCCCTCCTTTTTTGTTTTTACAAATGGAGACCCTCCTCCTTAGTGAAAGTAGCACCCCTAGTTTGATAGTTCATTTTGTCTAGTTGCCTGCCATGTTGCTGTTCTGACCTGTGAAATCCCCAGATTGGAACAGCAGCATGGCGGAAGTAGCCAGCTACATAGTGTGCAGATTGAGGCTGTGTCTGTAACAAAATGCAATCTCAGTCAAGTGCTGTGTAGGAGGACCAGATCTGTTGACTGCCCTGCCAGCAGTGACCCTTGTCCTCTGCCTAGCTGACCCCTGTACACTGCCCTACAGACCCCCTCCTCTGCCGTTCCGACACCATTCTCTGCCCTGCTAACACCATCCTCTGCCCTGCTGATAATGACCCCATCCTCTGCCCTGCTGATCCCTGTCCTCTGCCCCTCTGACCTTATCTTCCACCCTAATGACCCCTGTGCACTGTCTTGTAGACTCCTGTCCCCTGCATTGATGACCCCCGTCCTCTTCCCTGATAACCCCTGTTGACCGATCTGCTGAACCCTATCCTCTGCCATACTGACTCCTGTCCTATACCCCGCTTACCTCTGTAGTCCACCCTGCTGAACCCTGTCCTCTGCTTTGCTGACCCCTGTACACTGCCCTGCTGACCCCTGCCCTCTGCCCTACTGACTCCTGTACACTCCCCTGCTGACCTCCCATCCTCTGCCCCCCCTGACATTTTTCACCGCACCCCCACATCAGACAGGCTAGATCTGGTCCTGGTATTAAGTTGAATGCCCCAGGTTGTCTGCTCTTATTTTGGACTGGTAATTAACCAGCTACTGGAAACTACTAATTTAGAGATGCAGGAGTTGTAATTGGCCTGAGATGTGAAGGTGAAGGAATTGGGATTGATCTGAGGTATGAGGGTACAGTAATTGGGCCTGATCTGAAATGGGGAAGGTGCAGATCATCTGGGAGAGAAGATGGCCGACAAGTTAGAGAGTCCTGAGGTAGAGATAGTCAGCATGGAACAAATTCCAGAGGGTAGTATTGGGGACTAGGGATGAGCCGATCACCCCCCTGTTCGGTTCGCACCAGAATAGGCAAAAAATTTGTTCGAACACGCGCACACCCCTAAAGTCTATGGGACTCGAACATGAATAATCAAAAGTGCTAATTTTAAAGGCTTATATGCAAGTTATTGTCTTGTCTAGTGTTTGGGGACCTGGGTCCTGCCCCAGGGGACAAGGATCAATGCAATTAAAAGTTTTAAAAAAGGCCGTTTTTTCGGGAGCAGTGATTTTAATATTGCTTAAAGTGAAACAATAAAAGTGTAATATTCCTTTAAATTTCGTACCTGGGTGGTGTCTATAGTATGCCTGTAAAGAGGCGCATGTTTCCCGTGTTTAGAACAGTCTGACAGCAAAATGACATTTCAAAGCAAAAAAAGTAATTTAAAACTACTCGCGGCTATTAATGAATTGTCGGCCCGACAATACACATAAAAGTTCATTGATAAAATGGCATGGGAATTCCCCACAGGGGAACCCCGAACCAAAATTTAAAAAAAAAATGGCATGGGGGTCCCCCTAAATTCCATACCAGGCCCTTCAGGTCTGGTATGGGTTTTAAGGGGAACCCCACACGAACATTTTTTTTTTTAATGGCGTGGGGTCTCCCCAAATATCAATACCAGACCCTTATCCGAGCACACAACCTGGCAGGCCGCAGGAAAAGAGGGGGGACGAGAGAGCACCCCCCTCCTGAACTGTACCAGGCCACATGCCCTCAACATTGGGAGGGTGCTTTGGGGTAGCCCCCCAAAGCACCTTGTCCCCATGTTGATGGGGACAAGGGCCTCATCCCCACAAACCTTGCCTGGTGGTTGGGGGGTCTGCGGGCGGGGGGTTTATTGGAATCTGAAAGCCCCCTTTAACAAGGAGACCCCCAGATCACGCCCCCTGTGTGAAATGGTAAGGGGGTACAAAAGTAACCTAATGGGTGACCCCGCCCCCTCTGACGTCACAGGGAATGCCACAGGGAAGTTCCTGTCAAGTCCCCATGCGTCAGAGGGGGGCGGGGTCACCGGGTCAGAAGACGAGAAGCGTCACACAGCAGGAGCCTCCCATCATGGATGCAGAGCGGCCCGAGAAGAAGAAGGGAAGAAGACACCGCGGAGGAAGATGCCGGATGAGAACACCGGAGGAAGAACCAGAAGAACCAGAAGAAGAAGAAGATGGAGGAAGAAACCTAAGGAAGAAAGAAGATAGAAGAAAAAAGATGGAAAAAAGAAGACTTTAAATAAAGGAATTGTCAAAAACGGTCTCTTGTCATTTTTAACATTTTTGACAGGTTTTTTGTGAAATGGTAGGGTACCCCCTTACCATTTCACAAAGGGGGGGTGGGATCTTGGGATCCCCTTGTTAAAGGGGACTTCCAGATTCCGATAAGCCCCCCGCCCGCAGACCCCCACAACCAATGGGCAAGGGTTGTGGGGATGAGGCCCTTGTCCCCATCAACATGGGGACATGGTGCTTTGGGGAGCTACCCCAAAGCACCCTCCCAATGTTGAGGGCATGTGCCCTGGTACGGTTCAGGAGGGGGGCGCTCTCTTGTCCCCCCTCTTTTCCTGTGGCCTGCCAGGTTGTGTGCTCGGATAAGGGTCTGGTATGGATTTTTGGGGGACCCCACAGCATTTCTTAAACATTTTTGGCGTGGTGTTCCCCTTAAAATCCATACCAGATCTGAATGGTCTGGTATAGATTTTGAGGGGGACCCCCACGCCATTTTTTTTTGTTTGTTTTGGTTCGGGGTTCCCCTGTGGGGAAATCCCATGCCGTTTTTATCAATGAACTTTTATGTGTATTGTCGGACCAACAATTCATTAATAGCCGCGAGTAGTTTTAAATGACTTTTTTTCCTTTGAAATGTCATTTTGCTGTCAGACTGTTCTAAACACGGGAAACATGCATACTATAGACACCCCCCAGGTACGAAATTTAAAGGAATATTACACTTTTATTGTTTCACTTTAAGCATTATTAAAATCACTGCTCCCGAAAAAACGGCCGTTTTTAAAACTTTATTTTGCATTGATCCATGTCCCCTGGGGCAGGATCCTGACTGGCAGGAAAGAGGTTAACACTAGGGGTCAATCAAGGGTTTAATGTGTTCCCTAGTGTGTGTTCTAACTGAAGGGGGGAGTGGACTGTGTAGGGGAAGAGGTAGATCGCTGTTCATACTCTGTATGAACAGACGATCTGTCACTTCTCCCCTCAGAGAACCGTAAACTGTGTTTTTACACACACAGATCCCGGTTCTCCATGTGCCCTGTGCCCCGGCGGGCACTCACTTTGGCTCCGTGGGCGAGCATGGGGCGCGCGCGCCCCTAATGGACAAAAAGGGAACCGATGTAACATGACGGCGATTCGTGCAGCCCGAGTCATGTTGCTGCAGTATAACTGCGGCGGCTGGTCGGCAAGCAGTTAATGTAGAAAAATGTAAATTTATGCATATGGGAGGCAAAAATATGAATGCTATCTACTCATTAGGGGGAGAACCTCTGGGTGAATCTAGGATGGAAAAGGACCTGGGGGTCCTAGTAGATGATAGGCTCAGCAATGACATGCAATGCCAGGCTGCTGCAAGCAAAGCCAACAGAATATTGGCATGCATTGAAAAGGGGATTAACTCCAGGGGTAAAACGATAATACTCAAACTCTACAAGACTCTGGTCCGGCTGCATCTGGAGTATGCTGTCCAGTTCTGGGCACCAGTCCTCAGGAAGGATGCTGGAAAAAGGGAAGGGACCAAAGAGGAACACAAGGAAGTGGTCCCCCTTGGCCCAAAGATAGTTACCAAGGATATAGTGGGCAATGATGGGAGAGTAGTATATAAAAAAATTAGCAAAGTTTATTATAGTTATAAATTCTAAAATATACAATGATATCACCAACAATTGTATGGGTAAAGTTGGTCCACCAGACACTGATAAATGGGCCTATCAGGCGCAAACTGCACGCGGTATGCCCATTGGCCAGATTCACAAAAACGGCAAACATTAACAAACATATAAACACATAAAAGACAAATAGGGTGCAGGCGCCTATATTCCCACAAATGCACAAGGTCCCTATGGCTAAACGCCAAATCAGATTGTAAAAAACCAATGTTTAATAACAAAGGAACATTGTGCGTGTGTGGTCCCCCGGGGAGATGGGGATGGTGGGATTCAGCCAACACTGGAGATGCCCACCTAAAAAGACCCCACTGAATAATGACAACTTCTACTGTATGTACTTTATGGATGGGTCGGAGGGTCCACGTCCAGTTGAAGCTACGTAACAATGATGTTGTGAAACGCGTGCATGATGTACAGACGCCGACTCAGTCATCTCCCCATTCCAATGGGAGACAGGGACTTCTGATAGGGAAATTTTGAATCCCTCCAAACGGAACCGCCAAACAACAAGGAACTCACCTGCCGTATGCGCATAGCTGCAGATTGAACCTACGAGCGAGTGGAGTGCCGTTCATCGCGCCCTTGCAGGGTACAGCATGTCATAGACAGCACTTACACCACAGGCGGAGAAACTACGGAGCAGTGAGGATGCCGTGGAAACATAAGAGACGCTGTTTGATCCTCACACTATCAAGAGGAGGTAACGTAACCCCTTCAGCTCCTGTTTTCAGGTGGCATCTCCACATAGATATTGGTGTGGCATTGCTTTGGTAAATGTGGACCCAGGGACAGTATACAGTGATGTAAAACTAACCACTGGTCAATGATCTATTTTGACATACAGAATTAGTTCCAGGCAATTTCCAGCTACCTTGTTTTGTTATGTGATTGGTATTTGGCGGTGACCGCATTAATTAACTCTGTGGCTTCAATCATCCAACAAACACTTACAGAGACTCTCTGAATATCAGGTAATTTAACACACTCTAGGACTTTTGCGAATGAAATGCTTTGTGCAAGCGCATGCAATATACATCCTTGCTGTCCCTCCGACCCATCCATAAAGTACATACAGTAGAAGTTGTCATTATTCAGTGGGGTCTTTTTAGGTAGGCATCTCCAGTGTTGGCTGAATCCCACCATCCCCATCTCCCCGGGGGACTACACATGCACAATCTTCCTTTGTTTTTAAACATTGGTTTTTTACAATCTGATTTGGCGTTTAGCCATAGGGACTTTGTGCATCTGTGGGAATATAGGCGCCTGCACCCTATTTGTCTTTTATGTGTTTATGTGTTTGTTAATGTTTGTCGTTATTGTGAATCTGGCCAATGGGCATACCGCGTGCAGTTTGCGCCCGATAGGCCCATTTATCAGTGTCTGGTGGACCAACTTTACCCATACAATTGTTGGTGATATCATTGTATATTTTAGAATTTATTACTATAATAAACTTTGCTAATTCTTTTATATACTACTCTCCCATCATTGCCCACTATATCCTTGGTAACTATCTTTGGGCGCAAGGGGGACCACTTCCTTGTGTTCCTCTTTGGTCCCTTCCCCTTTTCCAGTATGCTTGTTTATTGTTACGGATATGGCCTCTAAATATGAGGAGTGGTATTGGGTGAGAGATTGTCATTTACAATAAGGCATGAATTTTTAAGGGTGGCCCCTCCCTTCCCTTTTTTTCCTCAGGAAGGATGTGCTGGATCTGGAGAGAGTCCAGAGAAGGGCAACAAAGCTAATAAAGAGACTGGAGGACCTAGTTATGAGGAAAGATTAGGAGCATTGAACTTATTCTCTCTGGAGAGGAGACGCTTGAGACGGGATACGATTTTAATGTACAAATACTGCACTGGTGACCTTACAATAGGGATAAAACTTTTCCGCGAAAGGGAAATTAAAAAAGATGTGCGGCCATTCACTAAAATTAGAAGAGAAGCGGTTTAACCTTAAACGGCGTAGAGGGTTCTTTACTGTGAGAGTGGTAAGAATGTGGAATTCTCTTCCACAAGCAGTGGTCTCAGCAGGGAGCATAAATAATTTCAAAAACTATTAGATAGGCACCTAAACGACCTTAATATACAGGGATATACAATGTAATACTGACATAAAAGTACACACAGGTTGGACTTGATGGACTTGTGTCTTTTTTCAACCTCACCAACTATGTAACTATGTAACTATGTGTGAGCATGCAGGAATTGGGCTTATTTGAGATCTAAAGGTGCAGAAATTGGGTCTAATTTGAGGTGTGATAGTGCAGAAAGAGGGTTTATCTGAGGTGTGAAGGTGAAGGGATTAGGTCTGATCTAAGGTGTGAAGATGCAGGTATTGAGGTGATCTGAGGTTTGAAGGTGCAGGAATTGGGCCTGATCTATGGTGTGAAGGTGCAGGTATTGGGTTGATCTGAGGTGTGAATGTGCAAGAATTGGGGTTGATCTGAGGTGTGAAAGGGCAGAAATTGGGGTTGATCTGAGGTGTGAAAGGGCAGAAATTGGGGTTGATCTGAGGTGTGAAGTTGCAGAAACTGGGGCTCATATAAGGTGTGAAGGTGCAAAAATTGGGGTGTTCTGAAGTGTGAAGGTGCAGGATCTGGGCTGATCTGAGATGTGAAGGTGCAGAAATTGGGGCTGATCTGAGGTTTGAAGGTGCAGGATCTGGGGTGATCTGAGGTATGAAGATGCAGGAATTAGGGTGATCTAAGGTGTGAAAATGCAGGAATTGGGACTGATCTGAGGTGGGACAGTGCAGGAATTGGGGTGATCTAAGTTGTGAAGGTGCAGGAATTGGGCAGATCTGAGGTGTGAAATTGCAGGAATTGGGGTAAGCTGAGGTGTGAAGGTGCAGGAATTGGGAAGATCTGAGGTGTGAAGGTGCAAAGCTCAATATTCATTTCTTGAAAAAGTAATTTATGGCATTTATTAAAATTCCTTTTAGTGTTTAAAATGGTGAAGTCGACTTGTTTTATGTAGCTGGCACTCTCAATTTCTTTGAAAATATTGTTTCACCCACCATACTCTAAAGGTTGCCTAGACCCTGCTATACAGTGTTACTTGAATGACTGCTCTAAGTTTCCTTGGGCTGCTCACACCACATCCAAGGTGGTAGCACCCAGCAGCAATCCCAGTGTTTGGACGTCTACGAGAGAGGCAGCAAATGACATGCCTAAGGTAAGGCCAGATTCACACAGGTGCACTGTGTTTTGGCCACAGCACGGATATACGCACCCTTTATGTGTGTTTTACACACGTTTTTAGCTGTGGTCCCATTGACTGTTATAAGGTTGCATGTCTTTGCCATGTTTTCTGAAAGCGCACCAAATGTCCTGCATGCCACATCTTTGGTGCGTTTTCAGAAAACACAGCAAAATCCAGATTGCAGATACAAAGAGAATTCAAGTACAAACCATTTCAACTGCACAGCAGCTTTCTATCAATATTTTGATAACTTGTTTTATATTATTTCAGTTTTTGTTAATATCATTTTCATTATTTTGTATACCAACAATTTATTGCCAAATTGCTGTTCAGTAAAAAATAATTGTATTGTTACATTTTGAGTAGCAGTTGCAACGTTGTTTTTTCTTGCACTCCTTTCATTATATACTGTATAACAAAATAGTCTAATGTTCTATTTTTTTTATTGCACTACAGCCCAACCCCTAGTAGCTACAGTTGTAATTTGTTGTATTCAAAGGAATCTTTCCTGAGAAAACATTCTGCAGACACTAGGCTGCCATATTGATTGATTGCCTTCAATACCTTGAGTCACTAGCCAAGAACAAGTATAGGCAGTTTTTACGTCATTTAGGATTTACTGAACTGTACATGTTCCACAAAAGTGAATTTTTTCGGATCTCAGCATAACAGCCAGGAAACTAGCATTTTCATGAGCAATTTCACAATGGTATCTTCAGAAAAGATTTACATTAACGGGAGAGATGTCTGGAAACACCCAGAAAAGCATGCTGGTGCGAACAAACCATTCACAAGGGACACAATTAAAAAGAAATGTAGTTTTAGTTTTACAGCTAAACCTGATTAAGATTTTGTAGGGTTACGACTTATTGTGTGCAACTAAAAATCATAGTTCATTAAGAATGAGACGACTAATCTTAAAGTTATTTTTTTAGACTTTATTTAGGTCACTTAAAAAAAAGTTTTAATGCTCCCTGTTGTACACGGAATATGAAACCAGGTGCTTGCTTGGCTCCCACTGTGATTTTTTGATGTCTGGTTTGAGAAGAACAAAAAGTTAACTGCAATTGGTACTATAAAAAAGTTGCCACCATGGTCCTTTCACATTCCCCCTCTCGCTTCTACTCATTGAAGCCAACCAGATATTCTAAATATACAAAATAGAAGTTCTGCATACTAATTTGAGCAAAGCTGCTTGATTATTTTAAAGTGTGCTTCATTTGAGGTGCAGGTGTGACTAATGCACTTACAAGTATAATAAACCCCTTTGCATCTCTTACGTGTTATCATGAAAACAACCAGATGGTCCTCTCTGTAGATCTTTGTTCAACACTACAGACATCCCAGGGAGAGGCAGCTCAGTAGAATGGGCAGGTGTGTGATGTGCTCATATCACTGCTGCTAGGAGGCAATTATTTCCAGTAACGAAACATTCAAGCTGCTAAATCTCTTTTCTAAAAGTCTAAGTGCCACCTAGCAGCACTGGTCTTTACCTCTGGCAGCCTCTGATCTTTTTTTTTTTTCTAAAGTATATGAACTACTGATAGAACCTGGAAGAGGTTTCCAAGCCATTCTGTGTAATAGCTCTTCATTTATGTATGGCCTTCTGGCCAACAGACCACGTTTTTATAAGTTATTGTTATTACATATAAAAGGTATTAAATGCATCAAAGATCAACCTCTACAAGTCTCATAATATTCACTTTGGAAAAAAAAATATTCTGTGAAAACATTTTTTTCCTATGGGCTAATGGGTACAGTTTACAATTTTAAAAGTTTCAGGTTTAGTGGAGTAAGATATAACTGTAATGTGTAAATTACATTTGTCTGTGTTTTGCCTGTTTGCAAATTTGCCACTCAAGCAAGTCAATCAAGCTATGAGTGTTTAGAGTGGTCTTCTGAAAATGATATCAATAAAAGTATAGGTTCACCCCAGTGCCACAGGCTTATATTGTATTCCTATTGTATAATTAACTAATATTGTCTCTGTTATCCTTGAATGTCAGCTGTTTTCCCCCTGCAACACCACTCAGTCTGGTTGCACTTGAGATTGGCATAGGAACTGCTGGGAGACAGGAGAACCAAGTGGATGTTCTACATGAACAGAATAAAGTGGAGTGGATGTTACAAAGTCATGGCTAGCAGCAGAGCTTTGTTCTCAGGCAAGCAAGCCAAGGTCAAAAGCAGGCAGCATTGGTTCAGGCTCAAGTAATACGGCTAAGGTTGAGACAGGCAGCTTAAGCTATATATGAAATACCAGACTGAAATAAACAATCAGGATATCTCAGGGCAGGTAGCAAACCCAATCATCAGTGGAAAACATAACTGGAACACGCTGAAATGGAGATCAGGAGTTACTGGAATAGATCAGGAGTGTTACTAGAGTCCTAAAATATCTGTGGTACCCATGGGAAAATAGCACCCCCCAAGAAGGGGGGTGCTATTTTTTTCCTTCCTTCTCTCAAAGCAGAACTAAAGTCACACAATAAAAAGATGTTAGGAATGCAAAGTAGTATGTCATAAATCCATTTTCCCTAGCTCCTAGCAGTTTTATTAATTTCTGTGTACACTTTACAGCACATATGAGAAAGTAGAGAAGATGCTGGGAGCTAGAACAAGGTAATTCCTGTGCATATGAGGCCTGTGACCACCCAAAAGAGGAAGAGGAGCATTGTGGGATGCAGAAGCAGAAGCACTGAAGTAAGTAGTGGGCTGATTGGTGACTCAAGTCTGGACCCATCCTCAGAGAAGTAAGGTGCAGTAGGAGATAAGTATGCCATAATGTTTGGGTATGCTGTGCAAACCTATACATTATGGTACTAGCTCAAGGACCCTGGAACATTTATTTTAAATCAAGCTGGCAGTGGCAGCTCATTTTTCTGTACTGACAGGTTCCCAATATGTTTTTTTTTTTCAGTTATCATTCCTTCTTGCTGCTGCTGTCTGTCAGAACAATGGCTTGACTCCATTGTCTGTACTAAGGAATAGGGCTTTTTATAAGAATGCTCTAGCAATTTCAATAATAACCATGATATTAAAGAGACTAAATGTGCAAGAAAACTAAAATGTGTCCACAGGCCTATAAAATTATTAAAAGAACCTTGCATTTTTTTAACTATATACCATAGATTTCCATGAAGATATATATTTGAAAGCACTATAAGCGTAGTGGTACTTTAAAGTAAAAACAAATAAGAAAGGACTGTAGATAAATATAGGACATTTCCTACCTTTGCTCACAGCTTTAACAAGCAATGACAAATGATAAGCATAGAAGCATTGATGAAAATCCCCAACTTGGAGCTTCCATAACGAGTCTCCTGCAAGATGGGGAAGTATAGCAACATGCACTGCTCTTTTGTCCTCTTATGATAGACTAATAAGTAACACATGCGGACAGTTTGTCCATTTTTCAGTAATCCGTTGATGGATGAAAAACGGACATCAATGCATCTCTATAGAAAAACGTATGTAAATGGATCAAGGAATAGATCGAAGTCCTATTTTTCTTCCGTTAAAAAAAAAAAAAAAAAGAAACAGGATGAAAAGCGGGTGTAGACGGGCAAACATTCTGTTTTTGCATGAAAAAAATAGCTCCGAGACTCAAGTGGTTAAGGACTCTAGCTGGAGAATGTAAAAAATGGATGTAAAACGGATGAAAAACTGGCGATAATGTAAACCTCATCCGGCCTTCCTTACCCTTTGAGGGTGTCCTTAGAGTGACTGCTTGCAAGTCGCATCAGATCAATTCTTCTCGCCTTTGGTAAACGAATGGGTATGGACCCTCGGGGATTATCCAACGGTTTTAAATTTCTGGTCAGGAGATCTCTCTTTTCACCTTTTAGTGGTAACTATACCTTGTATATAAAAAATTAATTACGTGTTGGAATATCTCCTTCTTTTGAGATACTAAATATATCTCTTTATAGCAAATCAACACCCTGAAGAAGACCATATGGGTCGAAATGCGTCGGGGAATCGTCACAACAGACTAATGATATGTGATGCTGTAACTTTGTGTTTGCGTTCTGTAAATGTGAAATGTTTTTGGTAACCCTTAACCAGATTATACTGTTTGATACGGCAACATGCCATTGACCCTACATGTTTCCAATAAAATACTTTTATATAATTCCTTTCTGAATTGCTTGTATTGCTGTTTTAAAGCCCCCTGGGGTTTACATGTAAACCTCATCTGTTTTTTCTTTGAAAAAACGTGACTGAACTGATGAAACGAACGATCCACATGTGTGAAAGGGGCCTAAGACTATACTATAAAAATATTCCATGATGAAACTTTACTGAAAGTGCCAGCAAAAATAAAGCACATTAAAATGGCCATAAATGGTATGATCCAGCCCCATGGTGAGATGTACAAATATTCTAAGGATGATAATGAAAGCTTCATTGCTCCAATGAAATCTTCATTGGAGAATTTATGCTGTGGGGCTGATCGTTCCCTCTTCTCACTGAGAAGGACACAGAGCAGCAGGTCCCAGCATAATATAGAGGATAGAAGTCTATTTAGGTATTTTTCTGCCTGTATATATCCTCATTTGTTTATACAAAAATATAAAAAGGTTTTTTAAAAACTATCATAGATAAGTATGAACATTTTTAGGAAATGCTCAGAAGATATGTAAACATATTTTAATATACATTCTACAAGGTTTATTTTGTCTTTTATTGAAAAGTTTTTTATTGAAAAGATTCCTAACACCAAGGCATGTAAACACAAAGATTACAAAAATGATGGTGTCACTCCGTATAGCACCACAGATATGAGGAGGGACAATTAAAAGATCCATTATTTCACCAATATAATAACAATATAATATTAATGGTGTGGGTCAGCATACCCAAGAGACAGTATATAGTAAAAAATTGGGGGAAAGAGCCCCCAAGGACAGTAGGTTTTAAATGTGATCCAAAAGGGTAAACAGTTTATATCATACTTTATTAGGACTTGAAAAACTTAAATAAGGACAGTACTACAAAATTCCCATTTTGAACATCCGCCCATCACTAAAAAATAACAACATTGTTACTCTGAAAACAAACAGAGTCCGGACTCAAATGACAAAATGTATAAACCACCAATAAGTGCCGATTCACACAGGGGCAACGTGACTTCAGCGTGACTTTGCAAGGCGACTTCAACACGACTTCAAGATGCCTCCAGGACATGCGACTTTGGCTGTGGTCAATCACAGAATAATCAGCTCTCTGGGAGGGAGGGGTTTGCCTGGGTAAACTAATTTCTTTTCCTGTAAAGTCGCTTCAATATAGATGGAGATCTGACTTGGAGGCGACTTCCATTGAATTCTATGGGTACAGGTTGACTAGAAGTTGCCTTGAAGTAGTACAGGAACCTTTTTCTTTTTGTCAAATTTGTTTATTGAAGTTTTATAAGTCAGAGAACAGGTTTTCTAAAATCGGAGCGACTTCAGTAGTGTACATTAAGACGGCTCTCATTGACTATAATGCAACTCCCAATGTCAAGCGACTTGGGGCGACTTGAGGGCTGACAAGTCGGATCCCAAGTCGTTGTAGTGTGAACCGACCCTAAGGGTAACCCAGATATCATACACGCTCACCATGTCAGTAGCTCAATCTGATACACCAAAAATATATAATTAGCCAACACGGATTAGATAATGAGGGTAATGCATCATAGGCTAAGCTTATCCTATAATGCATTATGAGTGACTCCTGACAACCTATCTCTGTGGCATTGAGAAATATCAGAGGGCTGGCTGCACTGGCAGCTTTGACATTCCCTGTCTTTGCAAAGGAAAAAAACGGCTGCACTCCAAAATAAATTCCAACGTTGGTAACTTTATTTATCTGGACAACATGAATAGAGGTCGTGCCTGGGAACTGCATATCTTGTGGTTTATTTACCATAAGATCTATTGCAATTGTTATTAAAAAAGGAGAAAACTGGGAAGGGGATATGTGTTTATTTACCAATGTATACAGGACATGCGGGGACTTGTGCTCCTCTGCTGCATAATATATATAGTGTATACAAGGCATGATGGGACGTGTAGTGCCCCAGTGTATAATATACAATGTATACAGGATATACTGGTACTTGTAGTCCTCCACTGTATTATATAAAGGGTATACAGGACATGCTGGGATTTGTAGTCCTTCAGTGCATAATGTATACAGGACATGCTGGAATAAGTCTGTTCTGTAGATAATGATGGGTAACATTCCATTCATAAGTAATTCCTTGAGGAATTCTAGTTCCAAGCATGATCCATGTCTGTTTTTATTAGTTCTAATGTTAGAAAGGTGATCGCAAAAATAGTCACTTAGACGCCTGGTCATTATACTTACATATTGTATGTGACAAAGCTCACAAGAAATTACATAAATTACATATTGAGTGGCAAATAACGAATTACCTTGATAGTATAAGATTCTCCTGTACTATATGAATGGGTGGTATGGGTGTCTCTTATGAACAACAAGACCATATAAAGCTGCCAGACCTAAACAAGCCTGTAGTATGTAACCATGTAACTGTCTTTTCTTTCTTTTCTTTTTTTTTTGGATAAATAAACTAGGCAATAATACTTTTCCTAACACCAAAGCTTTTTTAATCACCTTCTGACCGTCTATAGTAGTTAAATGATTAGTTCACTTTTCCAATAAAATTACCTATGCATTCCAAGTGCATTTAAAACACTGCTAGCTGCTTTTTACAGTCTGTAGGTATGACATTGAACAACAGCTTCTTCAAAATTTGAACAGTGTTTTTTTTTAATGTACTGAGGATTTTTTTGTAAAGGTGAACTAACCCTTTAAACCACTGGTCAGGAGAGCTGCAGCTCTAAGCGAGCATTTAAAAATGTCCTTGCTGCAGAGCGTGTGCATGCACCAGGTACCTGCACAACACCTGTGACTGCATTGCCATTAGACAGCACAGATTAAAGGCATCATGTACAGAGCCAAACAGAGTGGCTCTGCATTTTAGGATTGCTGTGATGGCCAAACATGGTGATGACATATGTAAACGGTGCTTGTGTTTACATATGAGCGACTTCTCCTTCCTTTCACAATGCAGGAAGGGGAGGAAAGAGGATTGGTTGAAAGGATCACAGGAAGTGAGGTAGGCAGCAGCAGATTCAAGTGGGGGAGTTAACTGATTTGATTATGGGATTGTTTATATGGGATTGTTTATAACCCCACCCTCCCTTCATCTCCATTCTGTCTCTCTGTGTGACCTGTGTAAAGCTGAACTAAAGGGATTAATACTCACCTTTTAAACAGTCCCTTGCCGGTGCCAGAATTTTCTCCTGTGTGACAGTTTTGGGCCATTCTCATTGGCTAGCACAAGATGACATCAATACTGAACATGTGCAGGAACCAGTCATTCTGGCATACAGGGATTGGGCCAGTCACTGTTAGCTGAGCTGCATACCCACAGCTTAGTTTACATTCCAGGGATCGCTGTGAGCAGGTAGGTGGGTGTAGTTTATTGCAGAAGAGACATTATAAAATAAAATGCCTGCCTTCTTGCCTGCCTGCCAGCCCACAGTATGTAACAACTGAACTTTAATGCCTTAAGCTTCCTTATCTCAAATTTTACCTCCCCCAATCTTTATCTACCCACTGTATGTGACATGTAGATTAATTCCTTCATCTCTTCTTTCTTCTGTGTACAACCTGTACATTACTATATGTAATAATATTTTTTTTCTTTGGTCTCTATTAGACAGGTGGCCCGGGGAGGGGGGGGGGGTGGATTTGGGGGTGTTAAAAATGTGTGGCTGAGCTGCAGTTTTACCACCCCCTTGCTGCCCACCCGAACTGTAAAATAAAAGCCAGCTGAGGCTGTTCATGTCTCGCATTTTTATATAATATATATATATATTGTAACCTGGGGGACAGGTAGCAGGCACAAAGCTCCCTGGGATGAGCAGTCTTTCAGGCACAGATACCAAATCCAGTGGAATAGTGACAAACAGTGCGGTGTTTATTTGTGATATATACAAGTCTATATACAGGTGCTGTACAGTGTTCCAAAAGAAACAAATAGGAACAAAAATAGCCAAAACAAAACCTAGCCGTGTCTCGGCACTAACTAAACAATATTTACAGATCCTAACTACTAAGCTGAGCAAGCCTACAGCTTGTCAGCTTCCACATACCTTTTTGCACTCTTACACAGAAGTTCTCTGAGTATCCCAGGCCAAGAGCAAGGCTGTCTTGCTCAGGTGAGCTTTAAATTAGCCTGGGGGAGAGGACCAAGACCAGAACTGGACCATGGATCAGAGATCCCTGAACCTGTATGAGAGGAGCCTGGGAGATGTATAAACCCCGAACAGGACTTTTCCTGTCTCTCTCTGGGACGCTCTGCTACATATCCTCCCCCCTTGTTTCAACCCCAGGGTTGGAACACCTGTAGCCCAACAGGAGTGAACACGGGACAGGGCATCTACATTCCCCATCTCAACACCTGGCCTGTGTTTTACAGTGAATGAGTAATCCTGTAGAGCCAAAAACCACCGGTTCACCCGTCTATTAGTCTCCTTCTTTTGGGCCATCCATTTCAGAGGAGCATGGTCAGTTATTAACTCAAACTGGCGTCCTAACAAATAGTACCTGAGTGCGTCCACGGCCCACTTTATGGCTAAACACTCCTTTTCAATGACTGCATACCTTTGCTCATGGTCGTTAAGCTTTCTGCTTAGGTACACCACAGGGTGTTCTTCCGCATTGTGTACCTGTGATAGTACTGCCCCGATACCAACATCAGACGCATCCGTCTGAACCAAAAAATCTTTGGAGAAATCGGGGGAATACAGTACTGGCTGTGCACAAAGAGCCTTCTTCAGGACTTGGAAAGATTCCTCTGCTACTGAGGACCATTTCACCATTACAGAGTCTTTCCCTTTCGTAAGGTCTGTCAGTGGGGCAGCTATAGTTGCAAAATTTGGGATAAATCTTCTATAATACCCCGCAATGCCAAGAAAGGCCCTGACCTGCTTCTTGTTTGCAGGACGTGGCCATTCCTGGATAGCTTCTATTTTATTCACTTGAGGTTTTATGACACCACGCCCAATAGTGTAGCCCAAATACTTGGCTTCCTCTAGACCAATGGCACATTTCTTTGGATTTGCTGTAAAACCTTCTTTGAAGAGGGAATCAAGGACAGCCTGGACACGGGGCAAGTGAGACTCCCAGTCAGTGCTATGTACCACTATGTCATCTAGATATGCTGCTGCATATTGTCGGTGGGGTCTTAGAGTCCTGTCCATGGCCCTTTGAAATGTGGCGGGGGCATTTTGCAACCCAAAAGGCATTTTTTTATAATGAAAGGAACCCTCCGGAGTCACAAATGCAGTCTTCTCTTTGGCGCTACCAGTCAGGGGTATTTGCCAATAACCTTTTGTCAAGTCCAAAGTGGTCAGATAGCGAGCCTTGCCAAGTCGGTCTATAAGTTCGTCCACTCTGGGCATTGGGTACGTGTCAAACTTTGTCACTGCATTAAGCTTCCTGAAGTCATTACAGAACCTCCAAGTGCCATCCGGTTTTGGGACTAACACGATGGGGCTAGACCAGTCACTATTGGATTCCTCAATGACATCTAGCTCCAACATTCTTTTAACTTCCTCGCTGATGTCCTTTCTCCTCGCTTCAGGAATTCGGTATGGTTTTAGCTTGACACGGACCCCAGGTTCAGTAACAATATCATGCTGAACTGCTGAAGTCGTGCCAGGTAACTCTGAAAATTTCTCTCTATTTCTTATCAGGAATTCTCTAGTTTCCTGCTTTTGAGAATATGACAGGGTGTCTGGAATCGTGACCTCAGGGATCAGAGGGGACTCGGTACCCTTAGGCGTTACCGGGAGGGACCTCGCAGTTAACGCCAGTCTATCCTTCCAGGGTTTTAACAGGTTTATGTGGTAAATCTGTTCGGGCTTCCTTTTTCCTGGTTGATATATTTTGTAATTGACCTCCCCAACTCTTTCAATTACTTCAAAGGGACCCTGCCACTTAGCCAGGAACTTGCTCTCAACAGTGGGAACTAACACCAGGACCCTATCACCAGGTGAGAAAACACGGAGTTGGGCCCCCCTGTTGTATATCCTCTGTTGAGCTGTTTGGGCCTGCAGTAAGTGTTCTTTTACCAACGGCATGATTGCTGCAATCCTGTCCTGCATTTGAGCGATATGCTCAATGACACTTTTATGGGGTGTCTGCTCCCCCTCCCAAGTTTCTTTGGCTATGTCCAAGAGTCCCCGAGGGTGTCTCCCATAAAGCAACTCAAAGGGAGAGTACCCCGTGGAGGACTGGGGAACCTCCCTGATGGCAAACATCAAGTATGGTATCAGGAAGTCCCAGTTTTTCCCATCCTTGTCAACAACCTTTTTTAACATGCTCTTTAATGTTTTATTGAAGCGTTCCACCAAGCCATCCGTTTGAGGATGGTACACTGAGGTTCGCAATTGCGTCACCTTAAATAACTTGCACAGCTCTCTAGTTATTCGTGACATAAATGGGGTGCCCTGGTCTGTAAGGACTTCTTTAGGGATTCCAACACGACTGAACACCATAAACAGCTCTTTGGCAATGTTTTTAGCAGACGCGGTGCGTAAGGGAATTGCCTCTGGGTAACGGGTAGCATAATCCATGATTACGAGGATATGCTGATGACCTCGGGCAGACTTGGGGAGTGGACCCACAAGGTCCATGGCAATCCTCTCAAAGGGCACTTCAATAATGGGCAAGGGCACTAAAGGACTTCGGAAGTGTTGTAGTGGGGCTGACATCTGACACACAGGACAGGATTGACAATAATTCTCAATATCCTTCTGTATTCCGGGCCAATAAAACCTGCGCAACACCCTTTCAGTAGTTTTCTCAACCCCTAAATGACCTCCTAGCAAGTGCCCATGGGCAAGTTCCAACACCACCCGTCTGTATGGCTTAGGGACCACCAACTGTTCAACCACTTCATCATTTTTTTTACATATACGATACAGTAAATCCTCATTGCTGCTAAAATAAGGAAAACAGAGCCTGTCCCCTGATTCGACAGGTACATCATTAATCACCATTACATTTTCCCAGGCCCTGGCAAGGGTTGGGTCTTTTCTCTGCTCGGTACCAAAATTTTCCTTGTGTACATTAAGGTCAGCAAACTCCAACGTAGGCTCAGATTCAGCAGATGGCTGTCCAGCTCCACTGGTTGTGGGGACCTCCTCAGGCTCCTCTAGCTCTCCTGCCATAACTGAGAAAGGAAAACCTGGGGAGCACTGAGAAGAGTCCCCTGAACCCACATTGTCAGTAGCGGCCAGGAGGTCTGGCTCTGTCACTGAGTCAGCTACTGCGACCGGGTCGGGACGATCCCACAGTTCCCAAAACTTAGGGAAGTCCCTACCAACGATGGCCTCATGCACCAAGTGGGGCACAAGTCCGACCGGATGGGTCACCGTACCTAAGCCAGTTTTAAACTGAACAGTGGCTATAGGATACTCGCGGGTATCCCCATGTATACAGATCACAGCAACTTTTTTAGCATGCAAATTCACAGTTTCAACCATCTCAGCTGTAACCAAAGTCACTAGACTTCCAGAGTCCAGCAAGGCCGTAATAGGCTTATTATTAACAGTCATTTGGCACATGTGTTTTCCCATACTTGGTGCTGCAGCGCATGAAACAGCAGCAAACATAGACTGCCTTCTAATAGATAGATCACACTGCATTGGTTCATCTGTCAATGGACAATTTGCTGCAACATGTCCCAGTTCTTGGCAACGAAAACACCTGATGTTTCCCCAGTTTGGTTTGCTGACAGGCAGTAGCTTCCCTTGTTTGGGACGCCAAACTTCAGTCCTGGCACCAAAAATCCTCCCCCCTATTTCCTTGCCATGCTTACCACCCACTTCCCCTGGAACAGTCTTACCGGTTGCCTGGGGAGACCGTGGCTTTGGGCGGAAAGTGCGTGCGGCTGTAGGGGTGGTGACCAGGTTCTCTGCAGCAAAGTACCTTTCAACAAGTTCCACGAGGTTGTCCGCCGAGTTGGGGTCTCCTTGACTCACCCACTTCTGCAGGGGAACTGGTAGTGACCTCAGGAACTGGTCCATGACCACACGCTCCACTATTTGTGGCCCAGACAGGGACTCCGGCTGTAGCCATTTTCTCACCAAGTGAATTAGGTCGAACATCTGCGATCTTGGGGGCCTCTCGTCTTGGAAGAACCAGCTGTGGACCCGCTGTGCTCGAACTGCCAGGGTGACACCAAGTCGCGCCAGGATTTCCCGCTTGACCTTTTCATAGTCTCCTGCTTCTGCTGACTCCAAATCATAGTAGGCCTTCTGCGATTCTCCAGACAGCAAGGGGGCGACCAGTCCTGCCCACTGGGTTTTGGGCCAACCTTCCCTCTCAGCGGTCCGTTCAAACGTTAAGAGAAAGGCCTCTGGATCATCATCTGCAGTCATCTTGGAAAGAAAGCGACCCACATGGATGGCTGAGGGCTTGTCTCCAACAACATTAACTTTAGCAGGTGACCACTGTGCTAGCGTCTCCACAACCGCAGCCAGGGTTTTCCTATCCTCTTTTGCATCAGTGGCTAGCTGTTCAAACAGCCTCTGCGATAGCTCCTGTACAGCACCAATCTGTTGGCACAGCGCCTTGGTTTGCTCCTGTGCGATAGCGTTTGTTTGCTGCAGTGCAACGTTTGCTTGTTGCTGTGCAGCATTGGATTGTTGCTGTGCAGCATTGGATATCACCAATTGTTTTAAGATTTCCTCCATGTTTAGTCACTCTAGGTACTGGCCTTTTAAGTAGTAACTAACTACAGCTGGTCGCAGTCTCCACCATATGTAACCTGGGGGACAGGTAGCAGGCACAAAGCTCCCTGGGATGAGCAGTCTTTCAGGCACAGATACCAAATCCAGTGGAATAGTGACAAACAGTGCGGTGTTTATTTGTGATATATACAAGTCTATATACAGGTGCTGTACAGTGTTCCAAAAGAAACAAATAGGAACAAAAATAGCCAAAACAAAACCTAGCCGTGTCTCGGCACTAACTAAACAATATTTACAGATCCTAACTACTAAGCTGAGCAAGCCTACAGCTTGTCAGCTTCCACATACCTTTTTGCACTCTTACACAGAAGTTCTCTGAGTATCCCAGGCCAAGAGCAAGGCTGTCTTGCTCAGGTGAGCTTTAAATTAGCCTGGGGGAGAGGACCAAGACCAGAACTGGACCATGGATCAGAGATCCCTGAACCTGTATGAGAGGAGCCTGGGAGATGTATAAACCCCGAACAGGACTTTTCCTGTCTCTCTCTGGGACGCTCTGCTACAATATATATATATATATACACTGTGTGTGTAGTGTGTATACATTTATATGTATATATATATATATATATATATATATATATATATATATATATATATATATATACAGTCAGGTCCATAAATACTTCTATTTCTAATCTTTTTGACTCTATACACCACCACAATGGATTTGAAATGAAACGAACAAGATGTGCTTTAACTGCAGACTTTCAGCTTTAATTTTAGGGTATTTACATCCAAATCAGGTGAATGGTGTAGGAATTACAACAGTTTGTATAAGTGCCTCCCACTTTTTAAGGGACCAAAAGTAATGGGACAGTTTAACAACCATCCATCAAACTTTCTCTTTTTAATCCTTTGCAGTCAATTACAGCCTGAAGTCTGGAACGCATAGACATTACCAGATGCTGGGTTTCATCCCTGGTGATGCTCTGCCAGGCCTCTACTGCAACTGTCTTCAGTTCCTGCTTGTTCTTGGGGCATTTTCACTTCAGTTTTGTCTTCAGCAAGTGAAATGCATGCTCATTCCTATTCAGGTCAGGTGATTGACTTGGCCACTGCATAATATTTCACTTCTTTCCCTTAAAAAAGTCTTTGGTTGCTTTTGCAGTATGCTTTGGGTCATTGTCCATCTGCACTGTGAAGCGCCATCCAATGAGTTCTGAAGTGTTTTGCTGATTATGAGCAGATAATATTGCCCGAAACACTTCAGAATTCATCCTGCTGCTTTTGTCAGCAGTCAGATCATCAATAAATACAAGAGAACCAGTTCCTTTGGCAGCCATAAATGCCCACGCCATGAAACTACCACCACCATGCTTCACTGATGAGGTGGTATGCTTTGGATCATGAGCAGTTCCCTTCCTTCTCCATAATCTTCTCTTCCCAACACTCTGGTAAAAGTTTATTATGTTCTCATCTATCCATAGGATGTTGTTCCAGAACTGTAAAGGCTTTTTTAGATGTTGTTTGGCAAACTTTAATCTGGCCTTCCTGTTTTTGAGGCTTACCAATGATTTACATCTTGTGGTGAACCCTCTGTATTTACTCTGGTGAAGTCTTCTCTTGATTGTTGACTTTGACACATATACACCTACCTCCTGGAGAGTGTTCTTGATCTGGCCAACTGTTGTGAAGGGTGTTTTCTTCACCAGGGAAAGAATTCTTCGGTCATCCACCACAGTTGTTTTCCGTGGTCTTCCGGGTCTTTTGGTGTTGCTGAGCTCACCGGTGCATTCTTTCTTCTTAAGGATGTTCCAAACAGTTGATTTGGCCACACCTAATGTTTTTGCTATCTCTCTGATGGGTTTGTTTTGTTTTTTCAGCCTAATGGATCTCATATTGAGAGTTGACAGCAACAGATTCCAAATGCAAATAGCACACTTGAAATGAACAATGGACCTTTTATCTGCTCCTTGTAAATGGGATAATGAGGGAATAACACACAGCTGGCCATGGAACAGCTGAGCAGCCAATTGTCCCATTACTTTTGGTCCCTTTAAAAGTGGGAGGCACATATACAAACTGTTGTACTTCCTACACCATTCACCTGATTTGGATGTAAATACCCTCAAATTAAAGCTGAAAGTCTGCAGTTAAAGCACATCTTGTTCATTTCATTTCAAATCCATTGTGGTGGTGTATAGAGCCAAAAAGATTAGAATTGTGTCAATGTCCTAATATTTATGGACCTGACTGTATATATACAGTATCTCACAGATGTGAGTACACCCCTCACATTTGATGATGAAATGACACTTTGCTACAATGTAAAGTAGTGAGTGTACAGATTGTATTACAGTGCAAATTTGCTGTCCCCTCAAAATAACTCAACACACAGGCATTAATGTCTAAACTGCTGGCAACAAAAGTGAGTACACCCCTAAGTGAAAATGTCCAAATAGGGCCCAATTAGCTGTTTTCCCTTCCCAGTGTCATGTGACTCCTTAGTGTTACAAGGTCTCAGGTGTGAATGGGGAGCAGGCGTGTTACATTTGGTGTTAGCGCTCTCGTGCTCTCAAACTGGTCACTGGAATTTCAGCATGGCACCTCATGGCAAAAAACTCTGAGGATCTGAAAAAAAAGAATTGTTGCTCTACAACATAAAGATGGCCTAGGCTATAAGAAGATTGCCAAGCCCCTGAAACTGAGCTGCCAATACGGTGGCCAAGACCATACAGCGATTTAATAGGACAGGTTCCACTCAGAACAGGCCTCGCCATGGTCGACCAAAGAAGTTGAGGGCACATGGTCAGCGTCATATGCAGAGGCTGTCTTTGGGAAATAGACGTATGAGTGCTGCCAGCATTTCTGCAGAGGTTGAAGGGGTGGGGGTGGGGGGTCAGCCTGTCAGTGCTCAGAACATACGCCGCACACTGCATCAAATTGGTCTGCATTGCTGTTGTCCAAGAGAGAATCCTCTTCTAAAGATGATGCACAAGAAAGCCTGCAAACAGTTTCCTGAAGATAAGCAGAATAAGGACATGGATTACTGGAACCATGTCCTGTTGTCTAATGAGACCAAGATAAACTTATTTTATTCAGATGGTGTCAAGCGTGTATGGCGGCAACCAGGTGAGGAGTACATAGACAAGTATGTCTTGCCTATAGTCAAGCATGGTGGTGGGAGTGTCATGGTCTGGAGCTACATGAGTGCTGCCGGCACTGGGGAGCTACAGTTCATTGAGGGAACCATGAATACCAACATGTACTGTGACATAATGAAACAGAGCATGATCCCCTCCCCTCGGAGACTGGGCCGCAGGGCAGTATTCCAACATAATAACGACCCCAAACACACCTCCAAGATGACCACTGCCTTGCTAAAGAAGCTGAGGGTAAAGAGGATGGACTGGCCAAGCATGTCTCCAGACCTAAACCCCATTGAGCATCAGTGGGGCATCCTCAAAGGGAAGGTTTAGGAGCGCAATGTCTCTAACATGTCCCAGGCACAGGAACTCCCTGCTTATGTTGTCTGAAGGAATAGTTAACAGCGTTTACATTTTTTCAGAGCGAAGGAAGTGTATTAGGATCAATAGCAGGTAATAGTGTACCTGTGAGCAATATGTCCTCTGATCCACTGCCACCTAAAAATCTAGATCTATGAACATTAAGACTTTCTGAAGGTACTCTGCATAGGTTTCATAAGGGGCCAGTGCAGCGCTTTGGGGAACAGTGTTATCATGATGTGACACTATGGGATATCTATAATTTATGAACTTTGTTACTTTCATTGTCATAAACAGGTTACATGTGATTTAAAGGGCAATAGGAAGTGGTGACTGTGGACCCTATCAAGGTTTTACATATTGAAACTGGCACTGAGAATATATCAAGGGGGTACAATTCATATTAACCAAAGAAAAAGAAAACAAGAGCAAAATGAGAACCCTCTATGGGCACAGCACAGGTTCACTTTAAAGACATCTTGACGTTATCTAAGCACATCTTGCCAGGTGTAGTTATCAATAGTTATCAATTGCCTATTTTGAAACAAGAATCCTATGCAATGCAAAATCCTCAAAATATCAATGTTCTTTGTACCTGATTTCCTTTATTGACATTTCTAGTGAGTTTATGATTTTTTATATTAAATATAGGTCAGTGATTGTGTCTGATTAGCTGCAGTTACAGCAATTTGCAAGAAATAATTGGCTGCCATCCAAGTGATTGGACAGGAATAAATAACTGATCCAGTAATGATAGGTTATGGTGTCCGTGTCAAGATACCAGTATTTTAGATATGAATGATTAATATTATAATTTAAATGACAGCTTTCTGAAATAGCAGCAGCAATGACTTTCAATTTCTGAAGCTCAAAATATATGATGAGATGCAGGGTGATATCTGTGCTGTAGAAATGCATCCTGTGCTCATTGCTGCTGGTATAAATCATACGCCCACACTTTGTCCTACATTTATGAGCTGGAGTTCATGTGTCATTTTCTTAAGGTAGCATAGTCCACTGACTTTTAATGCACAGTAGTACAGACCACCAGTGTTAAATATAAAACATTTAGTAGCCTTGACCACATTGGGCCATCAATCCACATTTGTGCATGTGTCTAAAGTGTGCTTAAAAAGTAATAATGATTGATTATACAATGCAATTATTGCTGACCAAATACAAAATACAGTACTAGTACAACACAAGTCCACTTGCTATTTTTAAGCTAGTGTAGCACCCTCTAGTGTAAAGTGCTAGTGTAAATAGTTTTTTTTTATAGTGTAGGTAAATTTAGGCTTGGCTGGCAGCCAAGCCTGTTTCAAATCTGGGTCAGGGTGAGTGACTCAGGGAGGCTGGATGACTCATTAGGCAGTGCCTCTGGTACCTACCCCCCTACTTACTGGAACCTTGGCGAAGCTTCCAGAAGAATAGGAGGGAGGTTAGGAGGAGTTGCCTGGAGTAATGATGAGGGCCTCAGCCAATCCCTGACCAAATAGGCTGACGGGGGGGGACCTCTTAAATACTCAGGGGTCATGCCAGCAGAGGCAGGTTAGGTGGAAGATGGAGATGGAGTGCTGAGGAGCCAGCTAGCACATCCAGGAGAAGTCAGCTGGGTGGCTGGAGAGTGTGACAGTCTGGGAAGACTGTGGGATGTAGCCAGGAGGGCTAGTGAGAGAGGCAGCTGCAGCCAGGCGGGCTGGCAATGCCTGAAGAGGTGATGCTGGAATCAGTAGTCACAGGAATGTAGCTGGATACTGGACGTTTCTCTAAACAAACAAAGGGGCCTGCAGTCTCTGACTGTAAAGGGCTTCTGCTTAATCTGACAAAGTGCCTTTTTGTCAGATTAATCAAACAGTGTTCCAGAACATTCAGGTCCTTCTCCATCATTGACCCCCCAGTTGTACTCCCCCTAGTATGTATGATGCATGCATATTCTTAGCCCCCAAGTGCATAGCTTTACATTAATCAACATAAAACCTCATTTGGCACATAGCTGCCCAATTAAAAAGTGTATTGAGGTTGGCTTGTAAGTTGGAAATATCCTGTAAGGATGTTATTCCACTGCATAGTTTGGTGTCATCCGCAGACTGAAATGTTACTTTTAATCCAAAACTCTATATCATTTATAACCAGGGCTTTTTTTCTGGCGGAACGTGCCGGAACGCCACCTATGCCAGACACAGACGGGAAAGCAGGGTAACCGCGACATGAAGGGGCGGCTGCATAAGCCGGCGATCGTATATATCTCTAGCTGCAGCATGCCTGAGACAGTGTAGGGCGGAGTGATATCATCCGCACTCCACCTGTCCCTGCAGACTGGATGCTCCTTTTGGCATCAGCCTCTCTTGAATCTGTACGAAGAGAGAGAGAGCGGGCTCATGTGACACGTGTAGCCTGACTACAGAGAAGCTGTGCAGCCTTTCTTGGTAAAGTATTAATACAGGATGAGGCTTTGTTGATACTGCTTGGATGTGGGTCTGTGAGTGTCTCTAAATTGAAAGGGGCTGTCTCTGAGCTAGAAGGGGCTGTCTCATACCTGGATTGGGCTGTCTCTGCTGGTTATGGGGCTGTCTATATGCTGGTTATGGAGCTGTCTCTTTGCTGGTTATGGGGCAGTCTATTTTCTGGATATGGGGCTGTCTATTTGCTGGATATGGGGCTATCTCTTTGCTGGATATGGGGCTGTCTCTTTGCTGCATATGGGGCTGTCTATTTGCTGTTTATGGGGCTGATTCTTTGCCGGTTTTGGAGCTGTCTCTTTGCTGGATATGGGGCTGTCTAATTTCAGGTTATGAGGCTGTCTCTGCTGGTTATGGGGCTGTCTATTTTCTGGATATGGGGCTGTCTCTTTGCTGCATATGGGGCTGTCTCTTTGCTGGATGTGGAAGTAATTCTTTGCTGGATATGGGGCTGTCTATTTGCTGGATGTGGGAGTAATTATTTGCTGGATATGGGGCTGTCTATTTGCTGGTTATGGGGCTGTCTATTTGCTGGTTATGGGACTGTCTCTTTGCTGGTTATTGACCTGTCTACTTGCTGGATATGGGGCAGTCTATTTGCTGGTTACGGGCAGTCTCTTTGCTGGTTATGGAGCTGTCGCTGCTGGATATGGAGATGTCTGTTTGCTGGTTATGGAGCTGTCTCTTTGCTGGTTATGGGCCTGTATCTTTTCTGGATATGGGGCATTCTATTTGCTCGTTATGGGGCTGTCTCTTTGCTGGTTATAGCTGTCTATTTGCTGGTTATTGGGTTGTCTATTTGCTGGTTATGGGGCTGTCTTTTTACTGGTTTTGGAGCTGTCTCTTTGCTGGTTACGGAGCTGTCTCTTTTCTGGTTATGGGGCAGTCTATTTTCTGGATATGGGGCTGTCTCTTTGCTGCATATGGGGCTGTCTCTTTGCTGCATATGGGGCTGTCTCTTTGCTGGATGTGGGAGTAATTCTTTGCTGGATATGGAGCTGTCTCTTTGCTGGATATGGGGCAGTCTATTTGCTGGTTATGGGGCTGTCTCTTGAGTGATATGGGGGTGTCTCTCTGCTGGATAGGTGCCGGTTGAAATCATCTGGAAGTGCCTCTGAGTTTACTTTGGTAAGAGCTGGATATTTCTAATGTTTTGTGCATTTTACTACTTTGCTTTCTATTAGCAAATTTTATACAAATTACTTGTATAGCCCCCAAAATGATACCTGTTCTCTAAAGGGGGCGATGCTAGGTGTGGAGGGGTGGAGACAAGGGGCAGTTCAAGGGGTGGGTAGGGGGCGGAGACAGGCATAGCCTAGGGGAGGGGCATGAGTTTCTGCACCTTTTCTCCGGGAAAAAAAGCCCTGTTTATAACAGTATTAAAAAGTAAGGGTCCCAACACTGAACATTGGGGTACACCACTAACAACCCTAAACCATTCAGAGTATGAATCATTAACCACTACTCTCTGAATACGTTTTTTTAGTCGAATTTCTATCCTTTTACAAACTGATTTTCAAGGCTTGTAGATTTCACGGTACAAATTCACTGTGTGCGGGGAACTGTGTCAAACACTTTTGCAAAATCCAAGTATACTATATCCACAGCCACTCCTTTGTCGAGAGTTTTGCTTACCTCCTCATCAAAAGAAAGCTGATTTGTCTGACAACTTCTGTCTTTCATGAATCAAATCTGTCTGTTGCTTAAAATATTTTTTTCTAACAAAAAATCATCTATGTGGTCTTTCGTTAAACTCTGCAGTATCATCCAAACTATAGAAGTTAAACGAACAGGTCTATAGTTACTTGGTAAAGTCTTTGACCCCTTTTTAAATATAGGCACCACATTGGCCTTATGCCAATTCAGTGGTACTAAGCCAGTCATTAAAGAGTCCCTAAAAATTAGAAACAATTACTTCAATTCTTTTAGGACACATGGGTATATGCCATCTGGTCTATTTACTTGATTCACCTTTATTGTCGAAATATTTCTGGACCATATCAATTTTAAGCCTTAGTGGTTCATTTGCCGTTATGTCAATATTATTCCCATTAGGGATTTGAGCTGCCTCTTGCTCCTTTGTATACACAGAGCTGAAGAAGGTATTTAATAAATTTGCCTTCTCTTTGTACCCAGTCACCCACTCCAGATTATTTTGTAAAGGGCCTATATGCTCAGACCTGACCTTTTTATTATTAATATATTTGAAGAATTTTTGGAGGTTTGTCCTACTATCTTTTGAAATCTGTTGTTCGCTTGTCAATCCCCTGCAGAAGCAGAAAGCTGCGCAAACATACAGGAAGTAACTTCAATAAAACATATCTTAGTGTGACAGGCAGTCTCTGAAGCTTTACATAGAATAACAGTTTGAAAGGATAATTAGTCAGTCTACCTGCCCCCATCGCCTGCCCTATCAAACAGATATGGCCTAACACAGATTACAAATCAGTGACTATACCTAAACTCCAGCCAGGTAGCAGTCCATTGCTCCTGTCAGTTCGCAGAGGGCCCTTGTTAAGTATAACGGGGCAACTGTATCTTTGCAAGCTTTCAAGGTGATAGTTTCTCCGTTATACTGTATGGCAAAATGTACATGTGTGCAGTACTGTGTAGTCCACTAAGTCAGTGAGTGAGGAGGAAAAACTTTTCCTGGGCTGCCACAGGCTGTAGTATTCTTAACAGGTTTATCCAAAGATTTTAATTCTGTGTTGGGTCAACTGTATCGAGAAGTTTCCTGGGGATACTGTAGAGGTTATCTTGAACTGTGCATCAAAGTTTATCTGCCACTGTGCTCTGGGAATGGGAATTTCAAACCAGAATCAGAATGCCACCAGCTCTATCGCTGTCCTTATTGCTAGTTAGAACCAGTGTATCCACTTTGGTTTCTGTAGAGGTGTTAGCCTAGCGTGGCTGAACCAGAGCAATTATACCACTCACACACACTTGTACCACAGCTTCTCTTATGACATGTGCCTTATAGCACTGTGATATTATCTGCATGTGAAAAATGTATCAACTTGATGCTATATCTAGGTTTATTCCCACATATGGGCCTAGTGCAGGGGTACGCAACCTCGGCCCTCCAGCTGTGGTTTCATGGGACTTGTAGTTTGCCTACCCCTGGCCTAGTGGGACCAATCAGGTAATAGGGGATGGACTCAATCTTCTCCAGATTTCATGCATTCATTCATGTTGATATGCATGCTCACTGTGAGTGATATCACTAATCTCGAATGTGCATAGAATAGATGACACAAGGTAGTGTGCTTCTTTAAGTTATGGGCATGAAATTTATACCCTATCTAGCAGTTGGCAGAAGATTGGATTCTCATCTAAATATTGTGTTTTGTTCTGTTAAAAATATATATATATATATTGTGCTTTGTGACAGACTCTCTTTAACACCTGTAGGTACCAAAAAGGATATTCTTGTCTAAAGTAGGCTGCTTATGGTGCTGTTTACTTTTCCAGCTTGGCCTCTTTTGACTATGTAGCAAAGTCTTTTACCTCTACCAATCTAATGAGAACCTTCAAGGCCAAAGACAGCTGACATCCTTCAATATGTAGTGGGTTGTGAGGCATAGTGGGTGTAAAGATGGTGAAAGTCATTGGGCGCCAGACACTTCTTGGATGCAAAAGAGGTTTATTTCTTTTAACAGTCCTTTTTATATTTTGCAAGGGAAAGGGGGTTAGGGCCAGGACACCCTTAAATAGTAACAATTTCAATTGGCAGACTCCGAGACTTCAATAGGAGGACAGCCATACAGGGAAAGGACCTAGCAAGGTCTCACTTCTGCACGTGCAGGTTTGCTGCCTCCTATGGAAACAGTATCTAACAGTTCCTAACACAAAGTTCAACACTTCTCTCAGCTTCACTACAATGTCTACTTGTAGCTCTTCAGCCCCTTGAGCTCCTAGTCTCTCACTGGACTCTGATTAACTGACTCTGAATCCCGTGAGCTTCTCAAGGCTTTTGCGGTGGTATCTCCCTCAAGCGTCACTCATGCTTCCCTGCTGGGTCTCTAGCCTGGCACTCCATATACCTTTCAAGCTTTATCCCTGCTAACCGGCTCGGTCCCTGGCTTGACACACAAGGCTGCTCTGCAAGCGTCACCTCCGCTGGCTGGGTCCCTGACTTGATCACGCCTGAAGTTTCCCAATTCTCCACCATGCCCGTTCAGTGAGAATACTGCTTCGGTACTTGCTTCAGTTACTCACTGTGGTCCCTGGTAAAGATGGTTGGTCCTTAATGGTGACAGCTTCCCTTCTACCTCCGACCATGACAGGTTCTCCAGCCGGCAGAACTGTCACTGTTGGATGGACTGCAAGCCGCATTCCCAACCCTGCGCTGCCCTCTTACTTCTGGATAGGCCCTAACACAGCCTGGCAGCCAGATGCCCCCTGGGATAAGCCCAATCTAAGGCCTAGCAGCCTGGGGCGTAAGATAAACGTCCACCCAGACAGCGGTCCAGGTGGCACAGAACATAGATCAGCAAATAAATAAAGTTGCGGAAATTTCCAAGTTTGCCCCCAGCCTGGCAAATCTTTTTATGGGCAAATGGGAGGAGGACGTCATCTATGCCAACAGGAGACCTAAGTTGGTCCTGTGGGCCAGGTACATAGATGACGTCCTCCTCCTATGGGATGGCACTCATGAGTCTCTTCAGTCTTTCATGATCTCTTTAAATAACAATGATCGGGGTATTGAATTTAAATATGAAGCTAGCCAGCATTCCATTAATTTTTTTGGATTTGAATATTTGAAATGAGGGAGACACCTTGGTCACCTCCACGTATTTCAAGGCCGCGGACAATAATTATTTTATACCCAGAGACAGTTGCCACTACTGCCCGTGGTTAGACTCGGTCCCTAAGAGTGAATTCATTCGCATGAGAAGGAATTGTACTCGAACTGATGATTTTGACGCACAAGCTAGGGTATTATGGGACAGATTGAGGGATAAGGGTTATGACTCTAATACCCTGAATGACAAAATGGAGGAGGTTCGTGGGATGGATCGCCAGTCTCTCTTAGCTGATAGACATATATCGTCTGGACGGGATTCAGATAATTTGATCTGCCCCTTCATTACACATTACTCCCAGCAGCACTTTTCTGTGAAAAATCTCATACGGAAACACTGGCACATAATTAATAATGATCCTGTACTTGGTAATATGCTTCCAGACAAACCATGCGTTGTATTCAGAGGAGCCCCTCCCATTAAATTATTAGTGGCCCCCACAGTCTGTAATCCACCCACACATAAGCCCATGTTTTTTCAGAATTTAGTTGTTTTTTTTAGGTGTAATAAATGTGCGGTTTGCTCTATTAATGCTTTTAAAACCAGAAAGACCACTGAATTTTCATCTGGAATCACTAACCACACCTTTCCAATCAAGTCCTTCATAACATGCTCTACTTCGTGTGTGGTGTACCTCCTGACCTGCCCTTGCAGTCTTCATTACGGTACGCCCCCTACAAGTTAGATTAAACGAGCATTTGGGCAATATCAGGAGAGGTTTAAAGGGTCATCCACTCTCCAAACACTACCTAGAGATTCACCAAAAAAAAACCCAAGGCACATCTATGGTTGGCATAGATAGATTGAAACTACCCTGGAGAGGGGGGCCTAAAAGAAGGGCCATTTCCAAATTAGAAATTAATTTGATTTATAAAATCAAATGCCTTAGACCCCTAGGACTGAACGTTGATATAGAAATTAACGCTTTTATGGACAATGCCTGATCATGTTCAGATTCTGGCTATATAGATATTTTCTTATTTGAATCTATGTATATTCTTTTCTCTGTGCACAAAGGGAAGCCTTACCTCGATTCTATCCTAAGTTTAAAAGTATCTTTAATCTATATATTTTTTAACTTATCCTGGCCCTTTCTCTATTGCATGAGTTATTTTAATTTTGTATAACTTTTTGTATCTATATGCAATTCTAAGTAAGCTAAATACTTCACATATTTCATGGGGCTGGGTGTTTTTACATTTATCGCCCCACTGCAATGCCATTAAATTATGCGGAGGGGGCTTTTGAAATTGATTGTCACTTTCCCTCTTGATTGCATTTAGTCTGCTTTTTAGATTTCCTAAGATGACACCCGTGACGCTATGGGCACATCTTATAGGAAGAGGAGATTGTATCAGATCGAGGTCTGGTTCCTTCTCTGCGTTCCATTGAATTACCTTCATGCCTAAATATGGCATCCGAATTGGAACAAGGCTTGGTCTGGCTCTCCTCTGCGTTCCACCTACTCTTAACGTCCAACATGGCGCCTAAGTCAAAACGAGGCTTGGCTGCGGACGTACGTTATTTAAGTGATGGTTCAGCACATCGCCCGTGCCCCAGGAAGACGCAAGGTGTTGCGAAACATGTAGGGCGGTGCATTGTGCTGACGTCATCACGCCACATGTGACCCCGGCACACGGGTGTTTTGTTTTTAGTTTTGTCTAGCCGGCTTTTATTGTTCGTTTTGTCTGTACTTGTTTTTTGCGGGCATCCGCACGTTTTTTAATAAATACACTTTTCTACTGCACGATTGGCGTCCCCTATCTCTCTTGCTTATACACTCGGGGCCCCGAGCCCGAGTGTGTTTCTTTTCAGAGCTCGAGAGACCAGTCCATTGGCTTTTTGTTCTGCTTCTCGCTGGACATCTGTACCTATCTGAGCGGATCGGTGACCGGAGACATCAGATACCACCACACCTACAGCTCCCCACAGAGGGTAATCTGTCTGCTTACATGACCCTGCGCTGGAGGGGGTTCACCTTGTCTGGTAAGGGACTGCACATACAGATTACCGCTCTATCATTGTGATCCAATTGTTCATTATCCAAGTCTCTGAGAGTTTCTATATATTTGTCACCCTGGAACTTAATACACACTGTTTGTGTGCACCAATCCTTCTATGTTATGCAATGTGGACTATGCTTTTTTGCACTTTGTGATTGCTTTTCACGTTTTATTTCACTATATAGGGAGTGCATTTAAATTATTCATCATATGAAATTTCCACAATATCACTGTTTTTTTAGCGCAACTTTATTTACTGGACTTTTTCACCATGGAGATATTATATGGATTCTAATTGCTGTTTCATACACATTATCTAGCGCTGTATTTTTCTCTTTTTATTGTTTACAGAAGATAGATCACCTGACTCCCCCTGAATATATAGGTTCTCCCAGCAGGCTAAGGGATTCAAGAAAACTCCTGCCCATTGGCTGCCATTGGCTGAGATATCCCATTTACCTATAACTTGACCTTGAAATGTCCTTCTCACATCTATTGCCACCAAGTGCCCGGTCACCTAGTGGCAGAAGAGAAAAGCACAACAAGGCCAAACTTAGGGAGAAATCAATGGATCTCTAATAACTATCTACAGTAGCTACTCCTGACAAGGAATTTGGTGAGGAGCTCCCTGACTAAACCCCAGGGCGCTACAACTATAAGGACAAGGTAGTCACTCTTTGTACACCAATTCCTATATCTTTTCATTACCTTATTAGTCATTGTGAGAATTATGTGCTTTTAGGTGAGCAGGTGAGCAGACCTGCATGGGTTTAATGTATGGGAACATTCAATGAACCATTTATAAAATATATAAAAATAAGAATAAACAAACCCCATAGAAGTCAATAGGAGGTAAACCTTGAACAACAGTTTTGTCCATTTTTTAGGCTAACTTGGGGATTAACAAGCAAAAGGCATGGGGAACCTAGCACTGATAGGGGGGACATGTACTAATGCAAAAATACATTTTAATAAATATTATTCGGGCCTTCAATTTATGAAACTTCACGGGTGACATGAGAAAAACTCAAATTATTTAAATTACATGCTTCAGAGATGCCTTTAAGCTATATGCATAATCACAGAATGGTATGATTCTCCATGACAACATCAACAACACTGTATTCTTGCATCTGATAATTTTGTATGTGTAATCATTTTTCTTTAAACGTGTAAATTATTCCTAGGCTCACATATAGCATTAGCACTCCCATCTGATTAATTGCAATATCTGTTTTTAGTTTTTTTTAGTTTTTGCTACATGTTTTTTATTTAGCAGTAATAAGACAGAATCAAGTGGTTGAAGTAGTAAATAGAACAGATCGTCCCAACCTCCCTCAAGCAAGGCATAATCAAACCCCTCCTAAAGAAGCCTAAACTCGATCCCAAAGACCCAAACAACCACAGACCTGTCACAAGCCTCAACACCATCTCCAAAATTATTGAGAAAGCAGTAGTACAACAGCTACAACTACATCTGGACACTCATAAACTCTTGGACTCACTACAATCTGGTTTCCACCCTGGCCACGGGACAGAAACTGCACTCCTCAAAATTTGGGATGACACCCTCGAAGCAGCAGATGAAGGAGAATCATGTCTCCTGGTGCTGCTGGACCCCAGTGCAGCGTTCGACACAGTAGACGACAAAACCCTTCTCACTCATCTCACAGAAATAGCTGGAGTTGTAGACTCAGACTTACCCTGATTCACATCCTTCCTAGAGGACCGATCTCAGAAAGTGAAACAAGGAGCTTTCACTTCGGAAGCATGAAAAATTACATGCAGAGTCCCTCAAGGATCACCCCTGTCGCCCGTGCTCTTTAATATCTATCTCCGCCCACTCCTCAAAATCATCAGCAAACAGGACCTACTTTATCACTCCTACGAGCATGACATACAACTCTACCTACGCATCACTAACAAAAAAGACCAATACCAGACACTGAAAAACTGTCTCTCATTGATTGACGATTGGATGACGAAGAGCACCCTTATACTCAACGGATCCAAAACAGAACTCCTCTTCCTCCACGCAAACCGAAACAAAAACCCTGGCACGATGTCCACACCAATCACCATCCTTGGACAACCCTTCACCCCCAGCACTAAAGCCAAAAGCATCTGAGTCATCTTTGACTCAAACATGACGATAGGTGCACAAATAGGATCAGTAGCCAGCGGATCCCACTACCTTCTTCGCCTATTCTGTAGACTCATCCCCTTCATCTCTGAAGGAGATACAGCAGCAGTAGTTGGAACAATCATCAATTCCCGATCCGACTACGCAAATTCCCTCTACCTAGGACTTCCAAAACACCAAATTTCACTTCTACAAATCATCCAGAACACAGCAGCCAGACTGGTAACTGGAAAAAAACCCTGGGAATCAATCACCCCTTTCCTGAGGACCCTCAATTGGCTAGCTGTGAAGGATCGAGTTATATTTAAGACCCTCTGCCATACTCACAAATGTACTCAAGGAAAAGCCCCGCAATACCTCTGTGACAAAATAAAGCACTACACCTCAGGTCGCCCTCTCCGGTCAACTAACCAGAACCTCCTCCACATCCCCAAGACCCGTTATAAATTTAAAGGTTAACGAAGGTTCGCAGTCCAAGGACCACGGCTATGGAACGCTCTACCCGCGGACATCCGGTCAGAAGAAAACCATCTGGCCTTCAGGAAGAAGCTCTTCTGAAGACCCAGACGGACACTGGTGGCAAAAGCACGCTGAGGCGATTTAGTTCGCATATGTAGCGCTATACAAGTTATTCATTCATTCAGATCTAAAATCTGTCATTTTGTAGCTGAGGAGCAACTGCAGAAACATTATGTGTGACACCTTGACATTAACAGGGCAGTATAGTACACTGCAAAACATTAATGCCCAACTCAGGAATGACCCCTGCAAAAAAAAAGGCAGAAACATTAGCTGTGGCACCATGACACTGCCAAAGCAGACTAGAGCTGTAGAAGCAGCACAAGTAATGCTGGTAGGCCAGAAGCAGTGGCAGAAGATGATAAAGGTGACAGATTTGGAGCAGTAGAAAGAGATGGAAATGGTGACGGGCTAACAGTGGTGACAGCAGATGGCAATGGTTGGTAGTAGATGGTAATGGTGACAGGCCAGCAGCAGTGGTAGGATATGGTAATAGTGACAGGCCAGGAGAGGTGACAGGAAATGGTAATGGTGGCAGGAAGTTGTAATGGTGGCAAGTCAGCAGCGGTGGAAAAAAATGGTAATGCTGTATCATATAATAATGTTTTTGAAGCCATACTCAACTTAACCTCTTCCCTACCCCGCTATAACCGAAAGACGGCTACATCGTGGGCCTAAATTGCCGGAAAGGCATCTGTGTACATCCTCCCATGTGCTGCCTGCGTGCCCCCTGCGGGGCGTGGGTGGCGCACTCTGTGATCAGCAAGTCCATGAGACTCGGCTGATCACAGATCAAAGTAAAGGGCCAATCCTGGCCCCTTACTACGTGATCAGCTGTCATTAGCTAACAGCATGAGGAGGAAGAAAAAGCCGATTACCGGCTTGTGTAAATGGGACATTGGTCCCGCACACTCCACACCCACTGCTGCTAAGCAGTGCCCACCAGTGCCCACCTACCAGTGCCCACTAGTGCCACCTATCAGTGCCCATCAGTTCTGCCAATCAGTGCTCATCAGTGCCACCTATCAATGCTGCCTATCAGTGTCACCTACCAGTGCCTATTAGTGCCCATCAGTGCCACCTATCAGTGCATTTCAGTGCTGCCTATCAGTGCCCATCTATGCCACCTATCAGTGCCACCTATCAGTGCTCATCAGTGTTTCCTGAACAGTGCCCACCAGTGAGCCTCATCAGTGCCATCTATCAATGCTGCCTTATCAGTGCCTATCAGTGCAGCCTATCAGTGCCCATCAGTTCATCAAATTTTTATAACAAACTATAAAATTAAATATTTTTTTTTTCTAAATTGTCAATCTTTTTTTGTTTGCTTATCAAAAAATAAAAATCCCAGTAGTGATTAAATACCACCAAAAGAAAGCTCTATTAGTGTGAAGAATATGTTTTTATTTGGGTACAGTGTAGCATGACCGTGCAATTGTCATTAAAAGAGCGACAGCGCTGAAAGTTGAAAATTGGCCTGGGCAGGAAGGGGGTTTAAGTGCCCAGTAAGCAAGTGGTTAAAAATGTACTAGTTTACATCAGCTGCAGGTGTTTTGTACTCAATGCTGATCCAGGACTCTTCATTTTTATAAAGGTAAGCCAGTCAACTCTGTCTGCAGACAGACAGGTTCCTTTTTCCGTTACAAAACCATGAGCTGCACTAAATAGTCTATCTGAGCAGCCCCAGAAGTTGGGCAAGATCAGGCCACTATTTTAGACAGTCACCACCCCTGTTATCCTTCTTAGCGCAAGAGTATCCAAGGCATATTGGCCATGAAAGAACATTGGCTGCAGGGCATCCAATCAGCTTGACTGCATGCTGGGCAAGCTAGGGGCACTGGTCTAGTCTGGAAACCCACTAGTCATGTGGCTCGTCCATTATCAGGGTTTCCACATCTATCTTTGACCCCATATAATCTCTGATCATATGGTTTATGCTCTGCCTGTGACTGGTACCATCAGCTTGGCTGGAGCGATAAACCATGAAGAAAGACCTGGAGGCCTCACTTAGGCAGCCACCAATACCTCTATCCCTCCTTTCACTAAGGCACATTGGCTATGAAAGGGCCACTCTCTGGGAGAAATGTTAGAATCATCTGAATCACTTCTTGTAGATGATGCATTTTTTTTCCCTTTGTGATGTCAGAATGAGCTCTAGAATTTTCCACTTAATGCATGGATCCAAAAGGGTGGCCAACCAGCAATGATTCCTCTACTTGATGTCCCAAATCCTGGGGTCTTTGCATAGGCACTGCATCATGAATGAGCCCATCTGCTACAAATTTCCAGTGGCAGAGGAACCCAAGTCCTTGATTTCGCTGAAAACAATACTGCCCTCGACCATCCCACCCTGCCCATGTACATTCCAGGTGTTTTGGAGTGGTGAAATATACCCCTGGAAAACCTGTTCAATGTCTTCCTCACCACCGATACCCCAACCCTTCTCCTTCTTGTGCTCCTCAGGTGACTGGTGCTGCTTCATAAGAACAGAGTCAGGATATAGAGGGTCCTGAGACAGCAGAAATCTCCTTTTCCTCCTGCTACTTAGTCTCCAGAGCCCAGTCTATTACACCTCAAAATGTTTGCACCAGAAGGATTGTGTTGCTGATCCCAGCCTTGTTGTGGCTCACCATTATGGTCACACTGGCAAAAAAGTACACCTGTCCTGAACGAGGAGCCAGTTCTTAGCTCATATTTGCACAAATACTCATTTGTGGTCAGCTAATGCAAGTGTATCTTTCAGTGGGTAGGCAGCTGGCAGGCAGCTGGTGTTGCTGCTAAATTTTAGCCAGTCAAACAATAACTGGATATGACCACCTGAAGTGTCCACACCCTATTCCAGCCTGATGCAGGACCTCCTGGAAGCTAGAGTACCCAACTAGGATTTGCTGCACCACCAGGTTAAGGATATGTGCCTGCTAAGGCATATGTTTACACTTTTCCTGCCAACGAGTGGACAGCAGATTGCTGCCCTTGTCACCCATGATCTTGGCTGACCAAGCCGGGGTGGGGAAAACCACCCCTAAGCCTGCCCCTGAAAACCTTGAAAAATCTTGGCCCCAGACTGGATCCTGCCCTCAAGGCACACCAGCTGCAAAAATGTGTGGCACTGTTTGCATAGGCCATTGAACAGGCTCTTAGTGGCATGGATGGGACTGGTAGCTCTAATGATTCGCTGGATGAGACCAATGAGGAAGAGGGTTTAGAGGTGACTGAGCTGTACTCATCACCAAGTAGCGCCACACAGTACATCACCACCAGCCCCAGTGGTGCCCCATCCTAAATCTTTACAACAAATTGACCCATAAACCTTGCCATAGTGTAGTATTTTTTAAAACATAGCCATTTTTTTTTTAAAAAGATTCCATGCACATGGAAAAAATGTCAGAATCGCATATAACAGTAAGCATCCAAATATAGCAGAGTACACTCCCGCCTTACTTCCGGTCCTGGCTCCAACATCATTTGGCTCTGCCCTAATGCATTGCGCCATGCATCACGTGACTTAATCTGATGTATGTACTGTTATATGGGGTTCTGACATTTTTTACATCTGAGTGATATTTGTTCTTGAGTTGGAAGGTTCCTCTAGTTCAGCACCAGTCAGTGGCAGCCCGCCCAAAAGCTCTATGGGCCTGCTGCCCCACTAATCTCCATGCAGGGCTCCGGAAGCATTAAGTTCTACAGGGTTTTTTTTTTGCAAAGCACATGATTAGAGCCAGAGGCTCCCATTGGCTTCAAAAAGGTTGGGATTGGGGCGCAGAGCACTGTGCCCTGAGAACACCCACTTGTGACATTAGCAAATCAACATTCGCTATTGTCTTCCTGCTTCTCCTCCCAGCCAATCATGACAGGAAGTGGGTCCTAAGACCGGATTGGCAGGGAGGAGAAGTGACCAGATTGGCCGGGAGGAAAAGCCGGGGAAGCTGCTGAAGCCGCCTGCAACTTGGATAGGGTAAGTGTGGGGCTGGCGGGCTTGCAAGCAGGTGGGCCAGTGGGGTTGTTTGCCCCCCACCCAAAAAATGGAGCACCAGCTGCCACTGGCACCAGCACATCCTGACATAGAAGTGTCAAGAGGAACATTTGATGCCACCTAAATGTGGGATACCACTTTAAAAAGTGTCAGAGAACAAATCACATTGGTTAATGAGGTGTATGAGGTGTCACAAAAGCCTGAGGCTGAAAGAAGGTTTTCAAACTTTGAATTGAGCAATAATTAATATATGACCAAAGTCCGGGGTGACGTAGTCAACCAACCTACAACCTTTTAGAAAGATGGTACTAGACTTTTCTCACAATGACATACTAGGAGATCACCTGGGTGCCGAGAAAACAGAGGGACAGATAACAGATCAATTCTACTGGCTGGGAGTTACAGCTGAGATGAAAAGATATTGTATTTTGGTTACCTGCTCTAGTGTCACATTTTAGGAACTCCTTGGTATCTCTGCCTATTATCGAACTACCATTTAAACAAATTGAAACAAATCTGGTGGGCACTTGGTGAAATTAGCTTGAGGTCATCAATATATCCTTGTAGTACTTGATTATGCAACAAGTTATCCAGTGAGGTCTCTCTGAGGAAGACCTTAAAGCAACTGAACTGCCATGCAATTATTTAACATGTTCTCAAGAACTGGGTTCCCTAAGGAAATTCTGAGGAACTAAGGCACTCCATTCATGTCGAAGGTAATGGCAGACCTGTGCAAGCTGTTCCAGATCAAACAATTGTGTACATCTGTCTACCACCCACAGAAGGATGGGCCCGTTGAAAGATTCAATAAAACCATAAAATCTATGCTCAAGATAGTGGTACAAAGGGATGAAAAAAAATTGGGATTGCTTGCTACCAGCATTTAGTTGATCACCCCCCACTGACCAGTGACAGCTCGACTGTGGAGAGAGTCAGCAGTAATAATTTCCTGGGAGTGTACATCTCAAAGGATCTTACCTGGAGAACCAACGTCATGTCACTCACCAAGAAGGCACAACAGTGCCTATATTTTCTTGGCTGCCCTAAAAGCCATTCTCCCTCCACCCATCCTTACTACATTCTATAGGAGAACCATTGAGAGCGTGCTGACCAGCTGCATCATTGTCTGGTATGGGAACTGCAGTTATAAACAGTTTTTCCCCCAGGCAGTGAGAGCCCTCAACTCCAATCCCCTTTTAAAACCTCTTTTTTACAACCTTTGGTGTACGTTTATTAAACGGAGAAGTTTTTTCTCAGTTCAGTTCTCGGCAGTTCTCAGAGGAAAATGATGTCCTCTGCAGCCAGGTTATGAAGCTGAGAACTTCAGTTCTCAGAGGGAGAACAAAGAAGAAGTGTTTCTTCTGAAAACGGCCAAGATCAGTGTAAACGTGGGACGGCTGCCTGTAATCTCATGAGATATCGTGAGATTACGGTGCAGCCGAGTTCAAAAAGTGAAACTAAAGTTTTCAGACATGTGATAACTAAGTAAATGTATATGTATGTATTCATGTGTTTGTGTATATATATATATATATATATATATATATATATATATATATATATATATATATATATATACATATACATACAGTATCTCACAAGAGTGAGTACACCCCTCACATTTTTGTAAATATTTTATTATATATTTTCATGTGACAACACTGAAGAAATGACATTTTGCTACAATGTAAAGGAGTCAGTGTACAGCTTGTATAACAGTGTAAATTTGCTGTCCCCTCAAAATAACTCAACACACAGCCATTAATGTCTAAACCGCTGGCAACAAAAGCGAGTACACCACTAAGTGAAAATGTCCAAATTGGGCCCAATAAGTCATTTTCCCTCCCCGGTGTCATGTGACTCGTTAGTGTTACAAGGTCTCAGGTGTGAATGTGGAGCAAGTGTGTTAAATTTGGTGTTATCGCTCTCTCATACTGGTCACTGGAAGTTCAATGGCATCTCAAGGCAAAGAACTCTCTGAGGATCTGAAAAAAAGAATTGTTGCTCTACATAAAGATGGCATAGGCTATAAGAAGATTGCAAAGACCCTGAAACTGAGCTGCATCACAGTGGCCAAGACCATGCAGTGGTTTAACAGGACAGGTTCTACTCAGAACAGGCCTCGTCATGGTCGACCAAAGGAGTTGAGTGCACATGCTCAGCGCCATATCCAGAGGTTGACTTGGGAAAATAGACGTATGAGTGCTTCCAGCATTGCTGCAGAGGTTGAAGGGGTGGGGGGTCAGCCTGTCAGTGCTCAGACCATACACCTCACACTGCATCAAATTGGTCTGCATGGCTATTGTCCCAGAAAGAAGCCTCTTCTAAAGATGATCCACAAGAAAGTTCGCAAACAATTTGCTGAAGACAAGCAGACTAAGGACAACTATGTCCTGTGGTCTGATGAGACCAAGATAAACGTATTTGGTTCAGATGGTGTCAAGTGTGTGTGGTGACAACCAGGTGAGGAGTACGAAGACAAGTGTGTCTTGCCTACAGTCAAGCATGGTGTGGGAGTGTCATGGTCTGGGGCTGCATGAGTACTGCCAGCACTGGGGAGCTAGAGTTCATTGAAGGAACAATGAATGCCAACATGTACTGTGACATACTGAAGCAGAGCATGATCTCCTCCCTTCAGAGACTGGGCCGCAGGGCAATATTCCAACATGATAACGACCCCAAACACATCTCCAAGATGACCACTGCCTTGTTAAAAAAGCTGAGGGTAAAGCATGTCTCCAGAACTAAACCCCATTGAGCATCTGTGGGGAATCACCAAACAGAAGGTGGAGAAGCGCAAGGTCTCTAAAATCCACCAGCTCCGTGGTGTCGTCATGGAGGAGTGGAAGAGGACTCCAGTGGCAACCTGTGAAGCTCTGGTGAACTCCATGCCCAGGAGGGTTACGTCAGTGCTGGAAAATAATGGTGGCCACACAAAATATTGACACTTTGGGCCCAATTTGGACATTTTTACTTAGGGGTATATTCACTTTTGTTGCCAGCAGTTTAGACATTAATGGTTGTGTGTTGAGTTATTTTGCGGGGACAGCAAATTTATATTGTTATACAAGCTGTGCACTCACTACTTTAAATTGTAGCAACGTGTCATTTCTTCAGTGTTGTCACGTGAAAATATTTACAAAGATTTGAGGGGTGTACTTACTTTTGTGAGATACTGTATATATATATATATATATATATATTTGTATATAGTATATATTTACATGTTGTCAATATTTCTTTTTAACCCGTTGGTGCTGATATTAGGAAGAAAGTAGCCTTCTTCCTCTAATCGCACCAGCTTCTCTCCCAGATTCTCCACCTGTGGAGAGTAAGTTCCTGGCCAGGTGGCAGGGGCCATTTAAGGTGGTAGAAAAGGTTGGTGAGATAAATTATAAAGTACTCCAGCCTGCGAAGTGAAAGCTTTACCAAATCTACCATATACATTTTTTAAAATCCTTGAAGGATTGAAAAAGCAGGTAGCTGTCCGGGCTCAGATTAACTCAAGGCCAACTGTAGGGGTGGAGTTAATACCAGTTTTTTCCAGAGTTTTTACAGAGAAAAGGAGAGAGTTTTTCAGGGCTGCCAGATCTTACTAAGATAATTGAGCATGACATTGTTATGTAACCTAATGTAAAGGTCTGAGTAAAACCCTATTGAATTTGTGAGACATACAGGAAAACAGTAGTAGAGGAGGTTTGAAGAATGCTTGAGCTCTAAATCATTGAGAAATCACAGAGCAATTGTGTTGGTTCCGAAGCCCAACTGGACACTGCGTTTTTGTAATAATTTCAGAAAGCCCAATGAGGTATCAAAGTTTGGTGCATATCTGATACCCCAAGTAGAAGAACTGATAGAAAGGTTCAGACTGGCCCAGTATATTACCACCTTAGACGTTACCAAGGGGTACTGGTATATAGCTTTAACCCCCCTAGCGGTATTCCCAAGTCTGGCTCGGGGTGGATTTTCAATACCAAAAGCGGTATCCCCGAGCTAGACTCGGGATCGCATCGCAGGATCCAGAAAGAGTTTACTTACCTTGTCCCCTGGTTCCTGCGATGTCTCTCCGCTGTGATCGGCGAGCCGCTGTGTCTCGCTCGATTCACAGTGCCGAGCTCCGTTCCCTGCGAGCATTGCGACGCACGGGGCGGAGTTCGGCGGCAAATTCAAAAAGTGAAACACACAGTATAGATAAAGTATACTGTAATCTTACAGATTATAGTACTGTATCAAATAATTACACATCCCCTTTCTCCCTAGTGGTCTGTCCAGTGTCCTGCATGCAGTTTTATATTATAAATACTGTTCTTTCTGCCTGGAAACTGGAGATTGTCCATATCAACCAAAACTGTCCCTTTACATCAAAAGTGGCTTTAGACCAGCTAGAAAACAGGGATAATAAATTAGAATCACTGGCAGAATTGAGTGATAGTGATTTGTGGGAAAATCCATCACCAAACACTAAAAGTAATGAAAGCGACAATTCTGCAACTGAGCAAATTTCAGTGTTTTTTATTTGATTACATTATTGAAAATTTTTTATTATTATTATATTATTATTTGTTATAATTATTTATAGTTATTTATTATATTATAATTTTTTTATTTCGTTTTTCAAAATTTATCATACCCGGGATGTCTACTAGACTATGGTTTGGACAGATTTAAGTGAATTATTCCTAAGAATTACAGGCCTACAATATAAAACGCCAAATTTCTGAGCAAAATAATGGTACCGCTTTAAGCACCTAAAATCTGAAATAATCATACCGCCAGGGAGGTTAACTAAGGAAGCCAGAGAAAAGACCTCATTTTCTACTTCAGAAGATCACTTCCAAATTAAAATATTGCAACTCAGGTTACTTTTCAGAGGAAAATGGATAGAACACTATGCCCGCACCAGAAATACAGCTCAGTGTATCTGTATGATAATTACTGGGAGCACTAAATGGAAGAGACCAGGTACCTGGAGTACATTGTTGGTAGGTGAAACCTCGGATGAACAAAGTATAGGCTAAATAGGCTTGATCCCACCCTTTCACAAAGATAGTTCAAGCATTTTTGGGCACTGTTGGGTACAACTGTTGGTTTGTCCCCAATTTCACCACTATTCTTCCACCATCGACTGACCTAAAAAAGGGTAAGAAGTCAATCATGGTCAAGTGGAATGATAAGGCTGAAGATTCTTTTCTGGAGCTTAAAACAGCTTTTTGTCACAGCAACATGTCTTGTCCAGGGGAGTTACGGCTGTTGTATTTTTGCCGAGACCCGAGGTGGAGGTTATTATGCAAATATCCCTATGTTCTAATAGGAGCTGCCCATAGCTTCTTGAGTGGGCATCTAAATCCTTATGACAGAGTATCTCTGTCCTATAGTTATTATCTCACATGCACAGTACCAGATCGCTAGATCTGTGCAACTATATGTGTGTAGTGGTCACTTTCCAGTAAACTAGTAATTGAACCTGTTTATTACAGCTGCTGTTAATTTAGTTATATACAGCTCTTGTTTTTATAGTTAACCTTATCCCTTCTGGTCTGTGATTCTATAGCTAGTTTTAGCTTAGGACTTGATAACCAGCATAGGCTTAGGATTCCAGTGGCCACTTATGGTAGTTAGAGGTCCAGCTGCTTGTCAGATTAGAAACTACTATGGAGAAACTAAAGTGCAGGCTTACCGTGAGTACCAGTGCCACACCATGGTTCCTGCCAGTGAAAAGCTACATTCCAGGCTGCTTGGACAATGGCTGAAGAGTTTCCCCATCACCACAGATCTTGTCTTCAGGTCTCTGACACCAAGATGTATGCTGCATCGCGATCATCCTCAAGGGCCCCTGCAACTGAACTTTGCTGCACCATTCATCTGGAGACATTTCTATTAATAACTATATATACCTGGGTATAGATGCACAATCCCACCAGGACTCTTGGGCCCTTTGCTGATAACTCCTGTTTGCACAATGGATGTATGCACTGTGAATAATTTTTTCTTATATAAAGCTTGTATTATAACCATGCTAGTGTGCATCTATATACTTATGGTTAATGATATACAGTATGCTGGTTTCAGTAGTTCCTCTGCTCCCAATGACATTGATTAGATTACTGGTTGATTTTCCAAGAAGGGAATTCCCTGTGTTCAGAGGCCCTGTCCTGGGTGGAGGCACTGACAACTTTATTATCAATCCCACTTTTCTACTTAAAAAAAATATTGTGCCTGTAGGTAAATAAGAGAATCAAGACGTTTGTTATTATTATTTAATAGAAGCACTTTATTAAATATGTTTTATACATTTATTTAGTGTTAACATATTACTAAGCTGTGAGCACACTAAAATACTCCATACCACAGAGGGAGCTCTAAAATTCAAGTGATAAAAGTAATTTGAGCAGACCCCCAATTAGTGTCTCACAATTTTTTTTTAAATTTAAAATTTTTTGTGGGTGGTAACTAATTCTTATATGGTGTCTCAAATTACACTTGTATGCTATGTCTTTCCACAGTTTTAAATAAAAATTGGACAGTGTATGTGGTACAAACATGCAAAATGTACTAAATTCTGTGTGAATGATCCTTTTTTTTACTTCAAAAGAATGTCTCTATGATACTTATGGAGTTTTCAAAAAAAAATTCAGAAATTTGCATATTTTACTGGAGAAAGAAAAAGAAAATCTATGATCCAGAAACCAATAATGCATTTTACCAATACATTGTATTATATTATTGTGTTGTATCTGGAAACCTGACAGCAAGTAACTAAATAAGTAAGACAGAGGAATATGTTTGAAATGTCTGTGTGGGTAAATTTATTTTTTTGTGGTACAGGATGCTTGTAAAAACCAAATAAAAGGTTTGGGTGTCCCCTCCCTTCCTGTGAATATTCTGTCCCAAACATTTTGTGCAAAATATCCAATACCTCTTCATACTTATGCTAATTTCATTTCTGAATGAGTTTGAACTATATTCAGTTTCTAAAAATATGATGGTATATTATATATAGCATTCGCACATTAAAACATTCCACTAAATAGATTTTATCTCTGCATGGCTGCTATTTTTTCCTCACACTATGTTCAATTAGATTTCTTTTTCTTCACAAATAACCTTCCCCTTTGCACATGTGTTACCTTCAAGTGCAGTTTAATTTTTTTTTGTAATAGAATATTAGAAGTGAGTTAAGGAAGGAAGGAAATCTGAAGGTCAGTGGAAGTGTCCCTTCGAGTATTCTATGCAGCTTATCTTCTCTCCCATTCCTATTTTGTCTTGTGGGGAGAGAATGGCCAATCGTGAAGAATAGACGCTTCCCAATAGCCCAGTGCCATCCCTCATTAAACTTCTTTTATACTCGTCTTTTAAAGAAGCTGTCAAGTTCTATTCTGCCTCTGACAGAAAAGGCCAAATCTCCAGTACAGGAACCAAGGCGCACACACGCACATGCACAGAAAGAAACTTTTTGTGTGAATGTTGTACCAAGTCGGCATAGACGAATTTTCAGAATCATGTAATTTACTCTGGAGGCATTTACTGTACATAGCCAATAGTGATGGTAATTTCTTTCATTGTTGAAGTGAAAAGATAACCATCAGTCAGTTGTCAATTGGTCAATTGTAGAAGTGATGAAAAGAGACTGGAAGGAACAATCATGTCTGTGGCTATCTGGACTAGTTGGTGTTTTTAGGAAAATGCGGGCTCTGGATTTTTTGAGAGACTGTATGCTGAAAAACAACTAATGTAAAAATGAATTAGCTGATTTGCTCAAAATAAACAATCTGTGTAAATAGTTGTTTGCATTTATATTATTATTTACTGACACATTTGAATCAAGTTTTTCTTATTTAGCTGTGTTTTTTGGTGATTTATCTAGCTGCATCCCAGAATTTTTGTCTTCTCATTATAAAATATGTAACATAAATCCTTAGTCTTTTTTAATTAATCTGAATTCCAACATCATCTAAACATATTCAATATTTTCAGCATTAATATTGCAATGATAAAATAATTGTTTTTATTTAATTATTTTAACACTTTCTGGTGGTTCTTCTCTCTGAGATTTTTTATTGTTTCTTAAATGATGTATGCTTATTTTGCATTCTTAACTGTGTAAAAAAAGACTTTGCCATTGGCCGTATTACCTGTGATGATATCACTATAATGATTGCTCTATTATTATTCATACTTCTAGACAGTGCAGCTTAGGGCTATTAAAAAGTGTTACATTACCCCACTCCTTCAGAGCTATTGTATTCCCCACAATTTCCCTTAACAGTTTTAATTAATCCCTTGTTCTTTTTTAAGTGTTGTGATGTTATTGATTTTAGGTTTCTGCTCTTTTGGCTGTGGTAGGTAATAAAAAGGATTACAGGCCTCCAGAAGGACGAGATATCATCAGCCTGTAATCCAGCCCGCGGTTTCCTAGATACCGTATTGTCTATTCTGTTCCGCTATGTGAAAAATGTTGAATATCAACAATGGGTTTCAGTGCTGTATTGTTGAGTTTTGTATGAACTAATCTTCCTTCACTAAAAAAAAAAAAAAAAAAAAAATACAGCTTTGGACAAAGTCTATAGCCAGTGCATTTGTAACTCCCTATGCACAAGGTCTGGCTGTGCAGGCAGAAGACATTTTGCTCATTTGCTCTCCACTTTCCTGTAGTTATCCTTTCAGGTGTCAATTGTGATTTTTTTCTCAAACCTGTTTGGGCACCGTTTCTGTGAAAGTCCCTGGACTTAGCAGCTGTAGTAGGCCTTGCAGAAAGAGTGCTGTCCAATGACTGAAAGGTAAGCCTTTGCTGATCTCCTCCGGCGTGTCACTAGTTAATAGTAGGGGATTGTTGAGATAACTCTTTGATTTTTATCCCGAGGCCAATGCTGCTGTTACATAGTATAAATGTCTAGTCACTAATTAGACTTAATATATTTAGAATGGGTTAAATACTAAGTCACCTTTGCATTTATCTCTGAAATGCACTACTTGTGCTGCAATCACTCATTCATTAATGATTATATTAATTGCAATACATGTAGTAATAGCTAGCTGCTGTTTCAATTATTTGCTAGCTAGTCAGGCTTATTACACAATAATAAATAATTTCAGCAAAGGAGAGACTGCAAATATGGCTTAATGAAATCAAATAATCTTTGTAAGGTAATATCATTATATGGCAATACACATAGTAATTCACATAGTAATGCAATAGACAGTCTTACATTGTATGAACTGAAAGGTAACAATTTCATTTTTTTTTTTAGTCCGTTCAAATTTGTAGTTAACTACTTAGTGGCCATGTAAAGGCTGATGTTTCAAACTTATTTTTAATTCTGTAAGTATTCATGCACTGATAAAGCAGTGCATGCGTATTGTGCAGGTATCAACTTAGCATTATGTTTTGTATAACATCTCATCATTGATATTCTAGAGATCAGGTGCTGCTAGAGGTGAGTTACCTTTGCACACTTGAAGAGGCAAACTTCCAGAAATGATTGCTTCCAGTATAATTGCTCTGTAATGGAGGCGCACAATTGAATTAGTGCCCTGCTGTAGATCGGCTATTCTTACCCAGGCACTTTAATCTCACTTTTAAAATCCATGAATTGGAAGACAGTGCAGATAAGAGTTGCTTAAGTCTGCATTTAGTGCCAGGCAATGATGGCCCCCTATGAAACCACTTCAGATCCTGTGCTTGCGGTAGTGAACCTGAAATTTTCCCCTTCCTTGCACATTATTGTCAGTCAATTATGAAGTGGAACTGAACCAGAAAATCTGGTACAGTCTGGTAATTAGTACAAAGAGTTTCCAGTCTAGTGTAAAGGCAGAGATGCAAGAGCCCCAGCAGCTACAGATACAGTTTTGATCAGCCTGGACACTACTTCTCATTCTGCTTGATTACCTCTTAAGATACTTGCTCCATCCCTACAAGTCTGTTTTAGATTTACCACTACTTACGGGCCTAGTTTTGCTATTCTCTTTCGTTTCCTACAGACGCATTCTCTATTTACAATCTGCCATTTTAGCTCATCACACAGACACAATGTGACTTGAACAACAAAGAGACAATTTATCAACACATCTTGAATTCAAACTTAAGCAGGTCTATTATTAGAGGGAATGAGATCAGAATGAAATATATGTTTATTTCATGTTTTGTTTAGTTTATGAAGCCGCATCTGCAATGTAAATGCTTTTTACCCAGTGTTTGGGAAGTATGCAACAACTACTATATAATTGCAAATATTAGAAAACCATCACCTGGGTTTGACTAAACAAGATTTGTTAGCTTGTGTATAAGGCAAGTAATATTTTTTTAGTGGATGTGTATGAATGCTTCAGACTGTATGGTCCTGCTTTTAGTCCTAGTGCTTGTTTATGTATTCATAATTTATAAATTTCCTTCCACAAAACTTTACATTGATTTACAGGAAGATAAGGGTTGCCATTGAGCTTTATTTTCAATATGCTTAACTTTCCTAGGTTGCTAGGAGATGGCTACCTAATGCCATGATGGTGGTAACTAATAGGTATAAAAGGAATACATCTCTGTTGCACTTATCACAAAGGCTAAAATTCATGTTTCTAAAAAATTACCGTGGATCACTTGCTTACATGCTGTGCCTAAAATAGCTCAGCAACTTGATGCTGTTAATAAATGAACTAGTTTTTTTAACAGCTTGTTTTACCATTTTATACATATCATATTTTAATACTATTTTTATGATATTTTTATGTTCCCTTTATACTAAACATGTTAGGTCTGTGCATGTTCTATATAAAAAATATATTATTATAATAATAATAATAATAATAATAATAATAATAATAATAATAATAAAATATCCATAGCTATTTAATTCTAGTATCAGAGTACTGAAAGACTGAAATCTACTGAATTACTAAATTGGTTTGCCAGTTTAATAAAGTCAGGATGCATTCATGCTCTGTAGTGGGTTACAAGCTTGACAGTGTTTGCTAGATCAACAGCAAAGCAAGGAATGCAGAAGCATTGAAAGTTTACCACACTTGTAAACATTTACTAGGACAACATCAAGACCATTAGACATTGTTTTAAAAATGTTCCTCATTTGCCATCCTTCCTGGACAGCCAAAGAATTTTTTTCCATAGAAACAAAATAAACTCACAGGCCTTTGAAGTATTGGAACTACAATATACACTAGCAAGTGATAGTTGCTTGGTCTTACTCTTGTTTAATTTGTGGTTCTAACTTTATAAGCCCCCTCCCCCTCTCAAATAGCTATAACTAATTTATAGGTGGTTAATGCTAGTCTTGGTTTATTTTAAAAATGAAGTAACCTAAGCACTTTTACATTCACAGATTTGGAAGAGTACCAGTGGCTGTTATACTACACTATGGCAACTGAACACAGAGACCACTATGGCAAAGCTTAAGTAAAATATATCTAACAATGCAAACATTGGAGATAGGGTTTTAGTTCTTAATATCATATTGTTATGATTAGAAGAAGTGAGTCTATTAAATACATTATGAACAGGCTTCTAGCCTCCTTTCTTGATGATGATTAACGGTAACACAAAGCCCAATTCCATCTCCTTGTCAAAACACAGGTTACTGTGTACTTAGAGCCAGAGATCTCAGAAAGGTCACATAGTGTCATGTGTCAGACCAATGAGAGTATATATATATATATAATGTCAGTGTGTCATTTGTCATACTAAATGTCCTATGGGTGGATTGGCTGTAATATTCTCATGTTTGCCTTTACTTGTGTAGTTAATGTAAAAAAAAAAAAAACTATTTAAATTAATAATCATATTGATGTAGATTGTTTTTCTGATATAAAGAGTGTTCTTCAGATTGAGAGCAGGAATATTAGGAAAAGGAGATTTAAGCATACTATGTGTACTTGTGCTACCCATTAAAATAAAGCTCATTTTTGCTCTGTCGCAAACTGGTGTTAAACTTTATTAAACATGTTTTAAAATAAATTCTTAAAAAATCTCTTAACCTAATCACAACAATTAAAAAAATCTCAGACATGAAATAATATTTTTGTTGCTTGGTTCATTGGTTAATATACCTCAGCAAAGTAGGGATTAAATGCTGCTTTTATTAGCAAAGATAAGGCTGTATTTTTTTTTTTGCAAAGTGTAGAATTTAATTAGCTATATAAATGCCAGAATGACAAATAAGGTGCCATTGTCTTGATATCTCCTCAGGAATTGGTCTTTTAAAGTAAATTTGCTGTATTAATCACCTAAAAATATTTTTGATCGCTGAATTAATAGCTTGCAGGCTGCTCCAGGTACTCATTGGCATAGGTGATTGCCTCTTAATTACTGTATGGACGCTTTCTATTCACTTTTATTAATTCATGTTTTCTGGCAAAATCCCAAAAGGCAGCCTTCCCCTATATCTCCTAATTACTTCTGTAATTGAATTTGCCCACTTTTTCAAGTCTATTTTTCTAACTTGACTGTATGTATTCATTCTTTATTGTATCTGTCTTGTGTTGGTTTTCAGCAAGCAGAATGTACATTGATTCTTCCTCAGTTTCTCATTAATTTTCAAGAGCTTTGCTACATGACTGTTTTTCTCGGCCCGTCAGCCCTATTGCTTTGGCCAAAGAAGATGCTTATTATTTAAGGTTAGGTAAAAGAGAATGAAGTTAATTAATTCATTAGTAACTCAGAGCCAATTATTACAGGCTTCATTTACTTATGCACTTGTTAACAAGACACAAATGGGAAGAGGCCAATGACAAATGGACATCCTTTAAAAGCTGACCAAACCTAGTACAGACATAGCACCTGCAAATTAATCTTGTGTTTATCCAGAATGGAAGTTTTTTTCTAAGTTTTGGTTTCTGTATAGAACATAATCCTAGCTCACCATGGGATCAGTAATTAATTTTGGCTCAGGATCATTAGTAAACTACTGTGTGAATGTCTGCTTAATCTTTATACTGAAAACACTACCCATTTGTTTCACGTACTGTATATGTAATATATATATAATTTTTTTATGTTTTTACATTGGGGAAACTGATTATTTCTAATATTTATTTTACAGGCGTAGATACTGTATTTTGTACATTTAATAAAACCACCAAGCTTTGTGAATGAAAGTAATCATTAAAAATGAAAAAATATAAAGAAGTGTAGTCACGTGTGGTAATTAAAAAAAAGAGAGAAAGAAAAAATGACAAGTTATATATCTTAGCATGCACCAATCTTGCAAAAAAAAAATTTTTTATCATGAAGTTTATAATAATATAACAATTACACACAGTGTTCCAGGGGAAAGTTGACTACTGTTTTTCACGGTGCATATTACTTTGATAACTAATCTTTTTGTGAAAACTCAGTTATGTTATATTACAATTGCATAAAAAATGTTTTTCATATGCGGTCTTTGACATAATATTTTGCAGTCAAAATTAAAATTATTGGTTTCAAAATTTTGAATATCAAATCTCATAAAATAAGCACTTTGTCTTGGGGTGAGTCTGAGCTTGTTCATATATGATCTGTGCAGATGCAGAGATTCTTACAGTTAAGTACAGTTACTAACTACATGTTTATAAATATAAACTAACTGATAGCTGTATAAGGTTATGATTATCTCATGTCTATGGGCCAGCCTTAGTGTCTGATGATAATCTCACTGCAGAATGCATATATGCTTATGGACAACCAATTTTGAGGGAAAAATATATTAGCCAGGTTGCCCTCTGGGTTCTTCAGGGGTGCTAGGAGATCATGGTTGCCAGCACATAATACCTGTGATCTGGTGTCATTAGACAGTGGATCACGGGTGTTAACACACAATACCTGTGATCTGCTGTCATTAGACAGCAGATTACCAGAAAAGGGCACAGAGCCAATCAGAATGGCTCTGTGCCTTGTGGTCTCTGTTGTGGTCAATCACAGAAATCACAAATGTAGACATACCTTGTGTTTTCATTTGAGAGCCCTCCTCTTCCTTCTCTGCCAGTGCTTCCTGCTGAACCTCTTCCTTCCTCCTAACAATGTGACAATGAGCAGAAAGGAGGAGCATACTGACCATCACTAAGCAGAAAGTTGGTACAAAGTAGGGCACAGGGACTACCAATGTGTGGGGGCACAGATACTGACCACTTATGTAAGAGGCACAGACACTGACTTCCAATGTAAAAACACACAGCACTGACCACCAATATATGGGGCACAGACATTGAGCACCAATGTAAGAGGGCACAGACAATGACTATTAAGATATAACTCTGACTACTGATGTAGGGGGCACAATACTGTCCACCAATGTAAAGGGCACTACACTGACTACCAATTGTAAGGGGAACACAGGCACTGACCAAGCAGGTTAGAACTATTGGAATATGTACTGCTGCCTTTCACATGCCAACATTTGTACACATCATCCCAAGCTCACTTTTGCCATTTATGGTAACTTTTACATTTTTAACCTTTAGACTGGGCTGTGTTGAGACTTTGCGTACTTTTAAAGAGTGCAGTGACCGTAAAAAAGTTTAGAGGCATTGGAATAGATCATCCAGGATGCATTTTCCTGAACAGACACCCTTGTTTCTGTGAGATAAGATTCACAACAGTGCTATTTGCTTTGTGCAAAAGCATGCGGTTTAGTTGATATTAGGGTGCATTTTTATGCCAAGGTCATTCTAAAGAGAAACTGTGTGAACAAATCTTACAGCTACTATCTTCTGTCTAGGGAGAGCTTAAGACTTCATAACTGTGCTGTGTGTCCAGTGTACAACCTGGGGTGCATTATAAGTGGAAGGAATGCAAAGTGGGCGAACCCTTTTAATATTTAGGTATATGGGACCTGAAGTTGGGCTATATATTTTAAAATGTATGATGTGTAAAATTAACCACTAATGATTATTGCAAGCGCATGCATGCTTTGGTCATGCAAAAATGGAAATGGACAGGGGATATGCAGAAGCTCCCATTACAAGTCTTATCTTAGAGCAAACAGATTAATGTGATAAAATTGGTGACTATTCTGAGAAAAATCTGGCTGTTTTATGTGCTGGTACCCATTTGCATTAATATTGTGAACTGGGCAAAGATCATCCTACATTTATTGTTTGCATAATCTATTGAAATCTTGGGCCCAAGGGTGATACTTAACAATCAAAAATGGTTCTTCAAACTGACTAACATCAGACTTAACAATTTTTCTATTTCTGTTTTAATTCTGAATGTAATCACAAAAACAAAATGATTTATGTCTTGGTTATGTTAAATAAAATATGTTATGCACTGTTCAAGAGGCAAAGGAACCTTACAGCCTATGCCCTTCAGCACAGTGCCAGTTAATGGACTGGGTGTTTAGTTAAAGCCAATGTTCCCCACCAACAGTTCATGTTTTACAAGAACCCAGACAGAAACTTAGGTGGCCTAATTAGTGTAGTTTAGATACCTGTATGGATATCCACAAGCTGTTGGTGGGATTAGAAGACACGTATACCCGGGTAACACCATGGGGTTCATTTATTAAGGGAGTATATGCTGTTCAATTAGCAAAGAGAATTAAAACTTTGTTTAGTGAATGAGGGGAATTTGTGCTGACTCATCCAATCACATGTAAAAATCTATTTTTTTTTTAATTTCCTTGCACATGACTGGGTATTTAAAGTAAACATTACTTCATTCCATTCGCCAAAGTTAGTAAATATACACATTACAAAATAAACATACTCTACTTCTTTAAAAAATGAACCACCATAAGCCAAAGTGTGAAACATAGCATTGGTAGGACTGCTATGAGGACCTCAGTTCATCATCTTCACCTATTACTCCATATGTACAGTTAGATGGTGCTAACAGTGCAGAGTATACCACTTTGTTGCTGAAGGTGGCTAAATTGCACATATATGAAATAGAGAGTCTTGTTTAGGATAGGTGTACAGCCTCCCCTAGATATTCACTATAGACACCTTTGTTTTCTATAGGACCTACAAACTTGTTAATCTGCACCCACATCACAGTTGCCAGCATGTATGTTCTTTTTAGGCCACCATGCTAATGGTTTCTGTACTGGACGCACAGTTTGGTAAGATATTTTCACAACAGTATGGAAGTAATCTCATTCTCTTTAAAGAAGACTTGGGTGAAAGTTGAAGAGCGGAGAAAACCACGCCATGTCTTGTCTTTACCACACATGTTCTGCATAGTCACTGCACAATAGACACTATCAATCTTCTACTACTGTTGTATTCACCCAGAGTAAAAGCATTCATTTAGCAACCACACATTTGGTACATTTAAATGGAAAATGAAGGATTAAATGGTAGTACTTAGTTTCATGTTACATTAAATACTAAGGATCCATTTATATTTTAAGCATGAGCTGCCATGGAAATCATTTTAGGATGAGTGAATTTAATGTAGGATTATCAGCTGAAATATAGATGTCACATACCATTTATTAATGTAAACTGTCTATAATATTACAAATTAATAACCCTTGAAGTATTCCATCAGACATGTAGCAATAAGTAGAGAAAATTCTTACTGTGTTGAACATTGAGATAAATGACTTGGATTCAACTCACTGCTCATGTCGACAAGAATGTCATCTACTCCAAAGCACAGTTGGCTTGCTACAATGTGCCAAAAATGCCAACTATTAATCTATCTCTTTGCTATTATATTAAAAATAGAACACTAAGCCCATCTATAATGTCTGGTTAATGTCTGTGTTCTTCATAGCAATGAACCATATTATCATTTTTCTTTTTTTTTTAGTTCATTAAAAAAAAATAAACAAATTGGTTGCTGTAGACCATAAAGGCATTTTGAAATGATTGTTGTTCTCAATTTTGTGTATGCAATCCTACTTGTTAATAAAATTGAGCATGATAAACAAACAATAAGTAATTTTATAACAGATGGCTAAGCATTAAAGTAGCAAAAAATGCTGGCAACTCGATTGCTTCTTCTTTAATCTTTATTGAGCACTAACAGTAGTGCAACATCTAAAACGCTAACGTTTCAGCCGGAGTCTTCCTCATAGCATACAGATTTACAATAACATCAAGTTTATATAGAAAAGATATCCATTCCTCCAGAAAAGGGGGCGGTACAATCCAATTTAAAATCAATTAACAATTAAAATTATGTGAAGTTGGCAGAACCAGAGAAAAAGTTGGAGGGAACAATGGAAACACAGACTGAAAACTCTAGGGGAAAAAATATATAAGCATTAAAGTGGCTTTAACAATGCCCAGACACTTTGGGGTTGATTTACTAAAACTGGAGAGTGCAAAATCTGGTGCAGCTGCACATGGTAGCCAATCAGCTTCCAGGTTTTTCTGTCAAAGCTCAATTGAACAAGCTGAATTTAGAAGCTGATTGGCTACCATGCACAGCTACATCAGATTTTGCACTCTCCAGTTTTAGTAAATCAACCCCTTTGCACATAGCTGGCATCCTAGCGCAAGGTGCTTCCCAATGTTAAAGTGTTTGTTAACCTAAAAAAAAATCCTGTTCCTTTAAGGCATGTTATACAGTACAGTGCTTGTGCTGTGTTATATGGCCCCCTGTAACACCTGAAATACCTGGCTGATCTTGCCTGGTTCTGCTTACCCCTTTGTAAACTGACCACGGTTAATCATGGCTGCTGAGCCCTGACACCATGGTTAGTTTACGCACCTCTGTCATCCACTCTCTCCTCTGTCCTCCTCTGTGCTCTCCCCCCTCCCCTCCCTGCCTCTCAGCTCTGTGTCCATGCCTGCCCCCTCCCCTCCTGCTGCTGAAATCATTGTTACATTTTTACAGTATCCTCTCTGTTTATTAATGTAATCTGCTCCTCTGTCTGCAACTTATAAAAAATGCAGCTATATATAATATTAATAATAATAATAATAATAATATACCTGTTTTCAGAGCACCGATCGGCGCTCACATGACCCGCGGCCTCTATCCTCTCTGAGCCTGACAGATGCAGTGGGCAGGACCACCTCTTTCCTCCTCTCCTTCTCCCCTCCTGACTGACGTCAGCGGGGGATCCTCGGCCCCACCCGCTGCAGCTGTCAGGCCGAGAGAGGCGGCCGGTCATGTGAGCGCCGATTGGTGCTCTGAAAACAGGTATATACCTGCATTTTTTTCATAAGGCACAGACACAAGAGCATATTACATGAAAAAACACACAGGATACTGTAAATTTTACTTAGTGGGTTCATAACCACTTTAAGCTTAGTATATTTTACTTGATGTAACAATGTGTTCTAACTTTAGCTGTCACTCCAACAACAAATTCAGCTCTAAGTTAGGATGTATTAAGTATGCAAACCCATACTTTGCATAAATGAGGAGCAGCTTTGATATTCCATTATGACTTAATGATTTATTAAAGAGAATAAGAAGTCCTTTCAATTATTTTTAGATTTACATATGAAGAGATTGTCTTGATGTAAATGATGTTATAAAAGTGTGATAATGTTTCTATGTGTACTTTTTAATTCTATAAGTGGATTTGGGCAGCCATATTTGTTTAATTTATATGCTCTACTTCCTGCTTTCTAGTGGTAGTGGTTTTGCTTCTTTACCCTTGCTCATAATGTAAAGCAAAACGTCACCCAAAAAGGGTAAGTTCTGCTTGTTTGCATTGCCCCCCTTCCGCTGCCACATTTGGCACTGTTTGTCCGGAGGGGAGAACGAGTACCTGGTTTTGATAGGTACCCACTCCCACTTCCCGTCAGATGTCCCATGCGAACTGAGCTGAAAGTTTAGCTCCGTCCTTCCCCCACAGCCTTCTGGGACACATCACAGGTCCCAGAAGACTGCAAGACCATTCACAAAGCACAGCTCGGCACATGTATGCGCTGTAGGAAACCGGCTATGAAGCCACAAGGCTTCACTGATGATTTCCCTTGCTTAAGATGCCGACGCCTAAAACCGAAGCTGATTGAAGAATTGGCTCGGCTGGATCCCTGGACAGGTAAGTGTCCTTATATTAAAAGTCAGTAGCTACAGTATTTGTAGCTGCTGACTTTTATTTTTTTGAGGAGGAGCCTGGAATTTTCCCTTACATTTAATAAATCAACCCATGTGAGTCAAAAGACTCTTGTATAGTAGATATCTTTTTTTTCAGCAGTTTTTAAAGGTAACCTGTAATGTGAAAGTATGGAGGCTGCCATGGAATTGCACTGGTTCTCATGCTGAAGGTTCTAAGTTACTGACTTGAGACAAGAATGCAGATTAGTTGCTCCGACATTTCTGATCAGTTTGACATTCCTGCTTGCTCCATTTTAGAGTATCGAATCGCTTAAGCCAGAGATAGCCAGACTATCTTTGCAGAATAAGGGCAGTCTCTAAATATGTGCCCATATATATTTTCTCTTAACAGGGAATCAAAATAATACCAAATCAAATACAGAGCTCCCTCTAGTGAATAACCTACAAATATTTGTATTTACTACAATAACAAAAATATGGACTAGCAAGTACTTAAAGCTGAACTCTGGGCAATGGGGCTGTGCCCGCACTACACGGGTTAACTGCTCATATTTGTCTAGGGGATTGGAGAGCGGAGATATACTTACCTAATCTTCTGATCCACCCAGCACAAGACCAGTCCCTGTGGCTTTTGCACCCCCCCTCCCTGCAATCTAGCGTCTGTTCCTGACGTCATCGCACCCATAGACCTGCTCTGGACATGAAGATGTCAGGAACAGTCCACCGCTGGATCCACCGTTGATTGACGGAGCAGAGAATTGGGTGAGTATACAGCTTTCCTGGTCGCCCCTTGACAAAATGAACAGTTAACCTATGCAATGCTGGCACTGCCCAGCTACATGGGAAACATTTTTTGGACCGGAGTTGGACTTTAAAAATGTAAAAGGTGCAGCAAAAATGAAATTAAAATAAATACTGCATTAAGAACTCAAAATGGTGGCTAAATAGAAGTGCATTATACTTTCCCTTGAAATACTGATGTTTGCAAACCTGAGTTTTCCAAGCTTATTTATTAAAATGATTGTTGAAAATCAAATATTTGAATTACCAGTTACATCCCGCACTTCCTCATACTTGATATTAGCTATAGTTAACTATAAAGGCTGACTAAAGACTGACTTGAAACTCTGACACATAGAAAGAAGTTGATTTACCCTTTATAAAAGAGAACCAGTCATGACTTGGCAGTTGCAAAAATGTATATATTCGAGTATTAAAATATAATGTTTGTGCCAGCATATTGTACTCTTTTTAAAAGAGAATCAGTCATGACTTGGCTTTTTCAAGAATGTTTATTTTCAGTATTAAATTGCCATAATTCTGCTAGCTTACTGTACCCTTTTTTAGGTATTTTAGATGTATTTATTTTGTCTCTGGCTCTTCAAATTAATATAAAAGTTAAAGGTTCTGCTCCGCACTCAACTCTGGCACTCGGAATCTAGTGGACAGTGTGTAAGCTGTGGCAAACTTTAGGCAACCTACCATCCCCAAATCAAACCTAAAGCAAAACTAAACTCCAGATCCTCTTCCCGCCTGCTGGACAGCGCAGTTCTCATTCTGGGTGGACGTCATATGACGGCTCTCCAGAACGACCACTCTCTGCCGCGCTGTCTTGCTAGGACACAGCGTGACCCCGATCTGTGTAAAGAGCCGCGGGCTTGGCTCTTTAACCATGTGATCGGATGTGTCCAATCACAGCCAGTCACATGTAAACACGAAGATGCCGTAATCGGCGCTCCTCGCCTCACACTGACAGGGTGTGAGGAGAGGAGAGCCAATCAGCGGTATCTCCTCACAAGGGGAAATCTAGGGATGTAATCAGGGCACTGATCATCAGTGCCCTGATTACAATTAAGTGCCAAGGCGTGCCAGCAATGCCACTGCCAGCAATCAGTGCCCACAATTGGCACCAATCTGTGCCCTCAAGTGCCAGACATCAGTGCCCACAAGTGCCAGCAATCAGTGGCCATCAGTGATGCCAGTCAGTGCTGGCTATCAGTGCTGCCCATCAATGCCCTTCACTGTTGCCCTTCAATGCTTATCACTGCTGCCCATCAATGCCACCCATCAATGCCCATCAGTGCCCATCAGTGCCACCTATCCATGCCCACCAGTGCTGCCTATCTGTGCCCACCATTGCTGCCTATCTGTGCCCAGTGCCCACCAGTGCAACCCATCAGTGCCGCCTATCAGTGCTCATCAGTGCCACATATCAGTGCCACCTATCCATGCCCATAAGTGCCGCCTCATCAGTGCCCATAAATGCCACCTCATCAACCTCCATCAGTGCTGCCTCATCAGCGCCCATCAGTGAAGGAGAAAATGACTTATTTACAAAATTTACTGACAGAAACTAAGAAAAACTTTTTTTTTTCAAAATTTTTGGTCGTTTTTTTAGGAAAAAATAAAAAACCCAGGAGTAATTAAATACCCCCAAAAGAAAGCTCTATTTGTGTGAAGTAAATTATAAAAATTTCACATGGTTACAGCAGCATGACCGCGCAATTCAAAGTCATTCAAAGTGTGACAGCTCTGAAAGCTGAAAAATGGTTTGGGCAGGAAAGGGGTGTAAGCACCCTGTATTGAGGTGGATAAACTGGTGGTGGTCTTTTGCATAATTTGCAGGTATGTTGTCCAAACTTGCACTTAAAGTCACACTTACCTCTCTATGCCCTTCTCCGGGTCCACGTTCAGTTTCCAGTCATCACTCTGACCAACAGTGATGCAATCTCCCCTGTTAATTCTTCTGGATCCTGTGGTGTTCCTTTTCAGCCATTGGACAGCAACTAATGACATAACTTGGCACATGCGCATATAAAACCTATGGTCCCCACATACCTTGTGTAGTGTACATGAGAAAAGAAAACACTAGCTCCTCTCATTTTTTGAAAGTGGGACTTTAGCAAAGTAAATAAGGGGCTAAAAAAATCGTCAGTGGCAGCTCTCATATTTATATCCTAATAGGTTCTATTTACAATAGTTTCTATTGTGGGTAATCAGCATTCCCACATACTAGGGATAACCCCTGCTTATTTTTGAAGTCCCTTCATTCACAAAAGTATTTGCACACTTAGTAGACTAAGTAGGAAATATCTGTAGTATTGACAACTGTATTGGTAACATTGAGAATTAGAATTACCCAAGCAAGTGTGGCTTGGGCTAATTTACAAAAAAGTATCTCACACAGAGATTAGTAGATCAATTAATTCACTAAGTCTAAGATTTAAATCAGCTCTGGGTGAATTACACAAGCCAGTGGTTTTTGAATAAAATATAATCTTCCAGCATTTTAAAGCAGCTACTTTTAATTTTTTTATTTTTTTTCAATAGAAAGGGCACAATGACCCCTCTCCCTTGTAAATACAATACTAACTGTAAATATGAGCCATACAGTATGGAATGCCATTTCTGGAGGGCCAAAAGAGTGCAGGCTCCCCTCCAAGTCCATATATTCTTCAGTCCTAGTAGGCTCCTTCAAGAGAGAAAAACCAAAACAAATGGATTCTCTGTAAGACCACGAATAAAGGTTATTAGAAGAGAAAACAGAAAAGTGCCTCTAAGTACAATATTTATTGTGTACAATGGCAAGCAGTCAAATGAACACTCACATAAGGTTAGGAAGGAGGAGGGACCCGCCGGGCACAGTCCTCAACAACTCCGGTCCAAGCGTGCACTCGCTGCTATAACCACGGTAAAACAGGAAGATGACGGCAAGTCCTGAGTTGTCCCGGGTAAGCTTGATGGAACCAGCTTGAGGCGCAGTGCCAGTAGGCATGTGACGTCACTGGAGTGAGGAGAGAGAATCACAACGCATTTCAGAGCAAGCACAAAGCTCGAATGAAGAGTATTAGGCTCAACAGTGCCCTAAAAAAGGAGGAAGAATGGAGATCATTTTAATATTAAAAATAAAAAATGAAAAAAGTTAGAGCTTGTTGTATTAAATACATATGGAATAAATCACAGGATTGGAGCAAATGAATTACTGGTTACCCAAGTTTCAGAAGTTCACTCATTTAAAAAAATGAAAATGAGCATACAATGTTCAACCTGTAATCCAATGGCCTGTAGCATTTTTGACAACTTTCTGTATCTGTCGACAAATTTGTAATAACTCATACAAGGAACTGACGGTGAATGTTTCTAGGCTCAATGTAGAGCACAATAGCGTCTGTTTAATCTGCTCTACGTCACCAAAACAGAAGAGTACGGCTTCATGTGCACTAGCAGCTCCTGGCAGCTCTTAAATTTGAGTTTAGAAGCTTTTGCTGTTTTTTTGCCAAAGCTCCTACACTCAACTCCAAAAAAAGCCTATGTGTCCATGTACACATAAGCTTTATGCAGAGTTTAGGAGCTGCCATGTTTAGGTGAGGTTAAACCTGCCTCTCCTGAACGTGGAAGAATTGTGTTAAGGGTAGGAACATTTTGATGGGCAGCCACAGGAAAACACAAATCGCAGCAAAACCGCAGTAAAAAAAACTGCCGTGCTTTCCCATGGCTGCTGTTAGGGTAGGCTAGTATACATGTAGCCGAAAATTGTCTTTTTATATTGTATGTATGTGGATATACATAGGGTCAGAGATACTGTACATGCAAAAAATTTTATATGTTATAAAAAATGTATATTTTTACTTGCTCAATTGTTCTTAAATGTACTGTAGATATGTCTCAAAACAGTAATAAGATGATCAATACTGAAGAGGATTTCTTTCCTTGTTTACTTAAAAAGGAATTTCCCTTAATACAGTGCATTACGTTAGGGTGATGTCAGTCAAATGTACTTATTGTGACAATGTACACTAACTCATCATTTGCGTGTTGCTAAGATATTAGTATAGGCAATCTTTCTATGGGACACCCCACATTAAACAGTCTTGAGCTACTTACAACTCTTTCAATTGGTTTTGTCACTGATAAACTGTGACATTGCATTGTCTTCTTGTCAGTGGACATTATGCCTGCAGTTCAGCAAAATATTTTTTCTCCTTCTGAGCAAGGCATCTCTCAGACTTTCCCTTCTTCTATTGATTTGTTTTCTCCTTCCCCTTTCTCTTCCATTGTTTTCTTATCATAGCTGCAGGTTATTACGTAGGAAGTATTGATGGGAGTGGATGGCCTGGGTCGATGCAGAGCTAATGCATCCCTAATCCTACTATTGTTATAGAGTTGTGCTTTAGTCTGGTCCCTGATGGGGAAAAGGTACAGAGCTGTTGATCTGAGTTTCATTTGTCACAAACCAATCCATCAATCAACCCCAAGCATGTCTGAATGGTGAATGACATGTGGGTTTCAGCTGAAAAAATTCGATAACACTGTATTGTCAGATTGCTCACTTTCCCTCTTCGATAAGAAAATACATTGGCCTGCAACAGATAAGCATGGAGCTGGTAATGATTTAGAGAGTTATATATGACAGCGGAGGTTATAGATTTTCAGTATTAATACTACTTATAGCCAAATAATATTGATTAAATCCTAGCCACCTAGCCTGTCTGTCATTTAATGACTTGTAATTGCAGTATTTTCAAACCTGCTGAATATATAGAATTTTTTAAGGGAATTTTCCCAGCACACTGATTTAAGTGTTAAAATCCCTGAGGAACTATCAACTTTGCTTAATAAACATGGCGCTGTGTCCTGTTTTATCCTTATGGGGCCCCTCCTACGGCTCGTCTCTTCACTTTAATGGAAATATCAATAGAAAACATAGCATTACATTACATTACACTTGCATGGACATTTTCCATTTGATGCAAAAGCATGAAGCATTACATAGGTTGGACTTGATGGACTTGTGTCTTTTTTCAACCTCACCTACTATGTAACTATGTAACTATATTATATTACAAGGACCACAAAGACATTTGGGAGAGTGTGGAAATACAGATAATCCCCACTTTGTGTAAAATATTCATGTTTTTATGTATTTTTTCAAATATATTAAAAAATACCTTTACATTGTATATGTTCATACATAACATGACTTCAGAACCTAAAGGTCTGGAGCCCTTAGCACAGTAACTGTGTAGGTTTCCAAGTCTTTTTCATACACCACTCTTTCTGGTGGTCTAGGAGTTCAAATTCTTTATGTCTACTACAGTGGCCCCTGCTGGTACAATCTAGTATCACGTCTCCTGTAGTCAGATAAAAACACATTCATTGAACTTATTTTTATTGGGGGTCTGGCTTTAATCCAATGAGGATTTGAAAGAAAAGAACAAGCATCCCATGGCTATTTTAATGGTGGGGGTAAAGGAGCAAGGTTAAATTAGTAGGCAGATTTTACGAAAGGAGCATCCCCTTTGTTTATTTTTTATAAATCCAAATATATCTGTCATTAATAAAACAGGTTTCATTACCAAGCTTTAATGGGAGGTGCTTATATAACATTTAATATCCAAATACAGGGAAAAAGTTAAAACTTCTCACGTCCGATAATCTTTCTGCTGTGGTATTTGACACCAAAACTGCTAATTATCCACTAGTACTACCAATTAATCAAAAATGGCAACATAAATGTATTAAAAAAAAATCAATATTTGCATTGTTAAAGTCAATTCCTCAGAAGAATTTAAACACTGGTTCACTACAATAGAAGACTGTGAATACTTACCCCCCCGGCAGGTGATGAGTATGAACTTCTCTGTCTTCCAGTGCTGCAGCTTCCAGGAAAGTCTTTAGCATTCCCCACTTCTGAAAGCATGAAATGAGGGTTTCCCTGTGGTTCCTTCCTCCATCCACATGTCACTACAAGACTTAGAAGTGACATGGGGCCGATGAGAGGACCATAGCGCATGGCGGAGATGCAGGCATTCAACACTTCTGAAGTGTCAAAAGATTTGCCAGAGGAAGACAGAGGATTTGGGACGCTCTATTCACTCTAGAGGTGGGTATTTAAAAAGGTGGGCAATTACAGATCCAGATTTTGGATTTTTGTTGGGATGCAACAGAGTTGCTTTAAATCTACTTTACAAAAGTGTGACCTTGTTTCACATATGGCAGGTTAACTTGTTACCTTACATATATTATGCCTAATGAACATTTTTCTTTACCCATTTATCATTCAGTGGAAGTCATAACATTGGCAGAGATACAATTAACTGTTCTGTACTAACATTTGCTTTCTCAACTCACTATGCCATAAACATCTGTGTATCATCTTACAGATTATATGAAACAATCTTTCCGGAAATTTGAAAAATGAACAAAAATGCACTGACTTTAAAAAAAATGCTCAAAAAATAAACATTTTTCTAGCTTTTGTTATAGCAAAACATATCTCTCTCTTTTTTTTAATAACTCCAATTACTTCCAATTGGAAATATTTCTGTCTCATTTTAATAGAGATTTGCAAAGTTATAATTACAGTGCAAATTTGGTATCTCTGTGCCATTATTCCAGTCATTGAATTGTACAGCTTAATATGTTATGAAAAAAAATACAGCCGTCTGGGTATGTACAATTTTCCTTTCACTCCTTATTCCAAGTTAGCAGCATGCAAAAAGATATGTTTAAACATCAAATTGTGCCATAGGTATATACATTTTAAAAAGGAATTCTTCCTCTGCCATGGGATGTTTAAAAGCCATTGTGTCATACCCATTAAAGTAAACCGATTGTAACATTAAAAAATGTTTTGAGATGACCTGTAACGTGTATCTGACTGATAACAATAAAATAACCTGGAAGGCAAGATGTTGGACATTAGGTAGCCTCGAGTATTTTTTAAATAAGATCTTTCATTCTGAGCTCGGTGGCTTGCAAACTGCAAAAAAATCAATGTTGGAGTGCTGTAAATTTGTTGGATAAATTACATGTGCTTGGCTGCTCTATTGTATCTGTCCCATATTTCCAACTAGATACTTTTAGATGGAACGATCCTATAGCACACATACTCAATATTGATTTTTATAGATTAAACAGAGCTTGAATTGAGCTCCATGGGGCCAGTAGCATGAAGAACTTAAGATTTCCATTTCTTCACAGTGGGATCCCATTCCTAGTGGATGCTTATTAGGAAAAGATTAGTATCTTCAGAAGGAATGCTCTTACTTTATGACTGAGCTGGCAAATGTAAGGTACAATGTATGAATTCTTTTGTGTTACCTATTTTTTAAGGTTTATTATAGCTGGGTGGTTAAAATCAATAGCATCAGACTTTTTTTTTTCCGAACACCATAAATTAATGAACCCCAGCAGAATGTAAGGTCAGTATATGCTTCCAGTCTTGTGATTATAAACACCATCTGTACCTTAATATGCAATGTTTAAATCAGACTATGCGTCTTTTCTTTTGTAGATATAATTATTATAAATGGGTCTTAGTGTGCCATATCTAGCTCCCCTTCCTTGGAAACTTTGTGATCCCAGAAGTTTTAATAGGTTTTTGCTACAATGCTTTAGTGATAATCACTGAAGAATAAAGTAGGAAATTGATTTGAGCAGATACTTATTATAAAATTTTGGATTTAAAACTAGAGTCTCATTGGCTGGTGTGGCCAGTGATGTCACAACAAAAGCTGCAGAAGTAATAACACCTCCAGGACTCATGACCTGGGGAGATTCAGGTCTGTTGCTGATTGCTGATTAGAAAATACTCAATGATTGTATAAATATAATTTACATTATAATAAGCTTAATTTATCCCCATAATAAGAGCCATTTGTATATTTGCTCACATTCTCAAAATGTATTTTTTAATGCAAGATAGAAATCCAATTGAAGTCTCACACTTTTTTCTCTTTATATTCTTGTACTGGCAAATGTAACAATATTTTAATTAATTGACCTAGGAAATGCTATAAAATATTCCTTTTAGTGGTATTGCACTTCTTGCCATTACACTATAGGATGGCATAGATGAGTGACAGCCACACATCTTACCACAAGTGTCCCTATATACTGTAAATTATATTTCTAAGGCCTAATTCTCATGCTCTAAATTGCCCACAAGCATACTGTGAATACCTGCAGCCAGGATTAGCAGAAAACATTCAGACTATACAAGTCAATAACAGGCTGAAATGAGCCAGGGCTATCCACAGCTGTAAGCTTGTATACGCATACATCTGCACATCTAGCGGTTACCTGTGGTTAGGGCCAGATGTTCAGCTCTGTAAGCACTCTGTTCCCAGGGTTGAACATCTGTTCTACTTCTAGCTGCAGGTAACCACTGGATATGCAGATACATGTGGATGTATGCTTACAGTCATGGACAACCCGGCTTCTTTCCACATGTAATTGAGTTGTTCAGACTAAGTGCCTGCTACTGATTGGAATACCTAGGATCCTGGTTGCAGGTATCCCCAGTATGCATGCCAAACCATGGCCAATTTCTGTAGCTCACCCCTAAGAAAGGGAGAGTTTGTGGCAAAGCTACCTGTTAGATTATAAAGTTCACTAGACAGTGCAGTGAAACTCAAATGCTTGATGTCTACACAATCACATTGAGAAATAATAAGTACTCACTATAACAGTATCTGAATGAATATCTGTTTTATGATCATTTTTGCAGGGGTCTCCAAACTATGGCCCTCCAGTTGATCAGGAACTACAATTCCCATCATGCCTAGTAATGTCTGCGAATGTCAGAGTTTTAAAATGCTTCGTGGGACATGTAGTTCCGCAACAGCTGGAGGGCCGTAGTTTGGAGATCCCTGCTTTAAACTAATTTGTTGCTGTGGGGCATCCCAAGCATTTCTAAATTCAGGCACTTTAATATAAAGGTTGAACTGTATTTGTTAGTTGGGAGGGTATTTCTTGCTTATACATACTGTATGTTACAAATTTTGTGTGTATAGTAGCCTTTAAACATTAAAGTGATTGTAAAGTCTCGTTTTTATGTTATACTTACCTGCTCTGTGTAGTGGTTTTGCACAGAGCAGCCCAGATCCTTCTCTTCTCATGTCCCTCTTCTGCTCTCCTGGCCCCTCCCTCCTGGTGAGTGCCCCCACAGCTAGCAGTTTGCTATGGGGGCACTGAGCCGAGCCGCAGCTCTGTGTGTCCATTCAGAAACTGAGGCCCAGTTTGGCCCCACCCCCTCTTTTCTGATTGGCTCACAGGGCTTGATTGGCAGCAGCGGGAGCCAATGGCACCGCTGCTGTGTCTCAGCCAATTAGGAGGAGAGTCCCGGGTGGCCAAGGAACTCGTGGACATCGCTGGAGAGAGATGGGGCTCAGGTAAGTATTGGGCGGTGTGAGGGTGGCTGCTGCACACAGAAGGTTTTTTAACTTAATGCATAGAATTTACTATCACTTTGAATGTTGTAGCATCCTGGTTCCCATCTTTTATCAGTACTCAAAGAAGCTCTCCCCTGAGGGTCTTACAAATGAGATCTAGGATAAATATGAAAAATGTATGACCTAGATTCCTTCATATTGTATAACTAACATTCTTGTCACAGTCCCTAAATCACTAAGCATGGAGATGAGGATAAGAATAATAACACCAAAGAATGTCCCTTGAAACATACACTATATTACTAAAAGTATTGGGACGCCTGCCTTACACACACACACACACACGAAGGAACTTGACTGGCATCCCAGTCTTAGTCCGTAGGGTTCGATATTGAGTTGGCCCACCCTTTGCAGCTATAACAGTTTCAACTCTTCTGGGAAGGCTGTCCACAAGGTTTAGGAGTGTGTCTATGGGAATGTTTCACCATTCTTCCAGAAGCGCATTTGTGAGGTCAGGCAGTGATGTTGGATGAGAAGGCCTGGCTCACAGTCTTCGCTCCAATTTATCCTAAAGGTGTTCTATTGGGTTGAGGTCAGGACTCTGTGTAGGCCAGTCAAGTTCCTCCACCCCAAACTCACTCACCCATGTCTTTATAAGCCTTGTTTTGTGCACTGGTCCAAAGGTCCAAATCATTTGGTGAGGGAGGGATTAAGGTTGTGGGGGATTTTTTCAGAGGTTGGGCTTGAAGGGAACTCTTAAGGTATCAGCATACCAAGGCATTTTGGACGATTTCATGCTCCCAACTTTGTGGGAACAGTTTGGGTATGGCCCTTTCCTGTTCCAACATGACTGCGTACCAGTGCACAAAGACATGGATGAGCGCGTTTGGGGTGGAGGAACTTGACTGGCCTGCACCTGTCCTGACCTCAACCCGAAAGAACACTTTTGGGATTAATTCGAGCGGAGACTGTGAGCCAGGCTTTCTCGTCCACATCAGTCAAGTGCACAGTCATGTTGGAACAGGAAGGAGCCATCCCGAAACTGTTCCCACAAAGTTGGGAGCATGAAATTGTCCTAAATTGCTTGGCATGCTTGACGCCTTAAGAGTTCCCTTCACTGTAACTAAGGGGCCAAGCCCAACCCCTGAAAAACAACCTCCCCACCATAATCCCCCCTCCACCAAATGATTTGAACCAGTGCAAAAAACAAGGTCCATAACGACATGGATAAACGAGTTTGGAGTGAAGGAATTTGACTGGTTTGCACAGAGTCCTGATCTCAACACGATAGAACATCTTTGAGATGAATTAGAGCGGAGACTGTTAGCCAGACCTTCTTCTCCACATCAGTGCCTGACCTCACAAAATGTGCTTCTGGAAGAATGATCAAACACTCCCATAGACACACTCCTAAACCTTGTGGACAGCCTTCCCAGAAGAGTGGAAGCTGTCATGCCCCCTACACTTGGTCGGGAGCTTGTTGTCAGAAATTCCGACCGTTTGTAGCCTCCATCGGACATTTTCCATTGGAATTTCCATCAAACAAAATTTGAGATCTGGATCTCTACTTTTCCGACAACAAAATCCATTGTCGTAAATTCCGATCGTGTGTACACAATTCCGACGCACAAAGTTCCACACATGCTCGGAATCAAGCAGAAAAGCCGCACTGGCTATTAAACTTCATTTTTCTCGGCTCGTCATATGTGTTGTACGTCACCGCGTTCTTGACATTTAGAATTTCCAACAAGATTTGTGTGACTGTGTGTATGCAAGACAAGTTTGAGCCAACATCCGTCGGAAAAAATTCCATGGATTTTGTTGTCGGAATGCCTGATCATGTGTATGGGGAATAATAGCTGCAAAAGGTGGGCCAACTAAATATTGAACCTTACAGACTAACATAGGGGTGGCATTAAAGTTCATGTGCATGTAAAGCAGGTGTCCCAATACTTTTGGAAATATTGTGTTTTTTGGTCTTGATGGGATCTCTTTAAGCAAACCCTATGCCTGACTGTTGAGAGGCATTATATCCATTTTTCTCCACCAGTTGGGGACTTTTGCATTCAGACCATTTACCTTGTGCTACTCTAATCTTTTTCTTTCCTGTTCGGTCCATGTCATACTGATGTTAATGGATTTTTATATTCTACAAAGCACTGTGTAATATTGATGTTGATAGATCCCCAGTAACCTCATTGTGATACATTTTAGAGCTGTGCATTGGTTTAGATTTTACTTTGTATTTGAGTGTCTTTTAATGCTGCATTTTTTGTATTTAATATTGTTAGCTAATTTGAGTGTTTATTAGTTGCCTGATCTTCTTGCTGTGTTTAACATGCTTTGTTATTATTGGCTGCAAATGTATTTTTTACCTTAAAAATAAACATATTTTGCTTATTCTGGTGTCTATTTCTTCATTGCAAATTACCAGTATGGTCACATATCTCAAACAGGATTCTTGCATGGAAACCTATGCAGTTTTTTATTGTCCTGTTGCCTTGTCCTAATGCTACTGCTAAAACCACATTTTTTGCTCTGGGCCAATCCGCATGCTTTTTTTATGTAAGGCACTTTGATAAAGAGGACCATGCTTGCTGAAATAACCTCATCAGAAGAAACTTGGAAAAGCTACAAATGATTGTATGTTTAGTTTCTATACCATCTCCCTGTCCAACCTAGAGTGGACACCATCACCAAAGGGCCATGTCATGCACAATTCAAAAATGGCTTCAAAGCAGGCCATAGAGGACTAGAGCTTGATCCTCATCTGTGTTTCAGGTCAGGATTTCCCTGCTTAAAATTCGTCCACAGCATGTCATGTTTCTTGTTTGTAAAACCTTTTCATGATCTAGTAAATTAGCTAGTGCTTGCTAGTTTGCTAATCAGTGACCAGATATAGCTGGCCTGATGACAAATACAATTATAGTCAATTGTTATGTCAGTAATCACAGTCACAAAGCAAAAAATTGTTAATTCTGCAGGGCAACATTTTTTTTAAAGTATGAAGTTGTCATCACGCAATCTCCATGCACCTATAACAATGGATCCCCAATATACCATAGGTTACCCCAAAGATAACACTAACACAACACCAAGAACGTAGCAATTTTTGCAACAATTAACAGAAAGGTACATGCTTAAAGAGGAGTTCCAGTCAAAATAAAAATAAATAAAAGTCAGCAGCTACAAATACTGCAGCTGCTGACTTTTAATTGGACACTTACCTGTCCCTGGGTCCAGCGATGCGGGGGATCGAAGCCCCGCTCGTCTCCCCCTCCGTTCGGTGGCGCCGGCATTGCAACTGTGGGCGCCGGGCTGTGGCTTCAGCGAGCGGCGTTGAGCGCCGTGATTGGCCGCTCAGTTACCTGGGACCTGTAATGGGTCCCAGATGATTGACAGGAGGGAGCGAGCCCTTCCTGTGCCGAGGGGGAAGTGATGTCACCAGCCCAGGCACTGGAAGAGGCAGACTACGAGGGACCCCCTAGCAACAGGCATTTAGAGGTGAGTAAAAAAAAAAATCAAAATGATTTTTTGTAATTTTTTTTAGGATTTTTCATGTAGTTTTTTTTTTTGGGTGGAACCCCACTTTAAATCTGACAATTTGATATTTTTAAAAGATGGTTATTAGATATTAGTACCTTATAATTATTATTAGGTACATTACTACCCTATTAGTACCTTATAATTTTATAGGTTTCATTTCAATTGTTGGTGCAAATGTTACATTGTTTTCAATTTAAATAGCAAGCAAACAGCTTGTATTTATCATGGTAGGCTGTACTGATTTTTTTCTGACGCTAAATGTTTACTCTGTTTAGCAAATCACTGTGTTTTTACATATAAATGAAAGGGATAGAGAGTGGTAGAGAACATTTGTTTGAGTGCCCAGTCAAGGTCAAGTACTGAGTTTAATGTATACAGTATATAGTACTGGGACAGCATTTACATTTATGCTTTACATAAGGTGCATATAAAAGTGTTTTGTAGCCATGCCAATTGCATGTCCTTCAAGTGCATAGCCTCATGTTGCGTAAGCACCTGCATCCTTTAACCACTTCAATACAGGGCATTTTCACCACCTTCCTGCCCGGGCCAATATTCAGCTTTCAGCGCTGTTGCACTTTGATTGACAATTGCGTACTTATGCAACACTGTACCCCTATGAGATTTCTATAATTTTTCACACAAATAGAGATTTCTTTTGGTGGAATTTAATCCCCACTGCGTTTTTTTATTTATTTATTTTTTTGCTAAATAAACAAAAATGTGTTTTCTTTGTTTCTGTTATAACATTTTGTAAATAAATAATCACTCTTTGCAAATTTAGGCCAAACTGTATTCTGCTACATTTCTTCGGTGAAAAACCCAAATCAGTGTTTATAACTTTCCTACTGACTAAATAATAGAGTCCACAAACTATAATCAGTTTTTAGGTATATATATACCAATCGATCAATCCTGATGTACTGATGGACTATTTTATTTCTTGGAGCCCAAAAATGCCAGGACAAATATAAAAATATCCCCCAAATGACCCCTTTTTTGAAAGTAAACAGTCCAAGGTATATAGTGAAATGAGGTTGTAATTTTTTTTTGTCACAATTTTTTAGAAAATGTGTTTTTACATATAAATGAAAGGGATAGAGAGTGGTAGAGAACATTTGTTTGAGTGCCCAGTCAAGGTCAAGTACTGAGTTTAATGTATACAGTATATAGTACTGGGACAGCATTTACATTTATGCTTTACATAAGGTGCATATAAAAGTGTTTTGTAGCCATGCCAATTGCATGTCCTTCAAGTGCATAGCCTCATGTTGCGTAAGCACCTGCATCCTTTAACCACTTCAATACAGGGCATTTTCACCACCTTCCTGCCCGGGCCAATATTCAGCTTTCAGCGCTGTTGCACTTTGATTGACAATTGCGTACTTATGCAACACTGTACCCCTATGAGATTTCTATAATTTTTCACACAAATAGAGATTTCTTTTGGTGGAATTTAATCCCCACTGCGTTTTTTTATTTATTTATTTTTTTGCTAAATAAACAAAAATGTGTTTTCTTTGTTTCTGTTATAACATTTTGTAAATAAATAATCACTCTTTGCAAATTTAGGCCAAACTGTATTCTGCTACATTTCTTCGGTGAAAAACCCAAATCAGTGTTTATAACTTTCCTACTGACTAAATAATAGAGTCCACAAACTATAATCAGTTTTTAGGTATATATATACCAATCGATCAATCCTGATGTACTGATGGACTATTTTATTTCTTGGAGCCCAAAAATGCCAGGACAAATATAAAAATATCCCCCAAATGACCCCTTTTTTGAAAGTAAACAGTCCAAGGTATATAGTGAAATGAGGTTGTAATTTTTTTTTGTCACAATTTTTTAGAAAATTAAAAAAAGAATAAAAGAAAAAAAAGTTATTATTTTATTACTATGCTTTTTACTATGCTTTTTATATACTGTCACCAGTGCAGTACAGCATCATCACATAACTGGCGAACAAAAACTGGTGACAGTGTGTAAAAAAAAATTAAAAAACCTCCCTGGCGGTATGATTATTTCAGATTTTAGGTGCTGAAAGCGTTACCATTATTTTGCACAGAAATTTGGCGTTTTATATTGTAGGCCTGTAATTCTTAGGAATAATTCACTTAAATCTGTCCAAACAAGAGTCTAGTAGACATCTCGGGTATGATAAAGTTTGAAAAATGAAATAAAAAATTATAATATAATAAATAACTATAATTATAACAAATAATAACATAATAATAATAAAAAAATATTCAATAATGTAATCAAATCAAAAACACTGAAATTTGCTCAGTTGCAGAATTGTCGCTTTCGTTACTTTTAGTGTTTGGTGACGGATTTCCCCACAAATCACTATCACTCGATTCTGCAAGTAATTATAATTTATTATCGCTGTTTTCTAGCTGGTCTAAAGCCACTTTTGATGTAAAGGGACAGTTTTGGTTGCTATGGACAATCTCCAGTTTCCAGGCAGAAAGAACAGTATTTACAATATAAAACTGCATGCAGGACACTGGGCAGACCACTAGGCACAAAGAGGATGTGAAATGATTTGATACAGTACTGTAATCTGTAAGATTACAGTGTACTGTATCTATACTGTGTGTTTTACTGTTTGAATTTGCCGCCGAACTCCGTCTCCGTGCGTCGCAACGCTCGCAGGGAACAGAGCTCGGCACTGTAAATCGAGCGAGACACGGCGGCTCGCCGATCACAGCAGGGAGACATCACAGGATCCTGGGGACAAGGTAAGTAAACTCTTCCTGGATCCTGCGATGCGATCCGGAGTCTGGCTCGGGGATACCGCTTTTGGTATTGAAAATCCACCCCGAGCCAGAATCGGGAATACCGCCAGGGGGGTTAATTACAAATTTTTGTTAACACACTGTGACCAGAGCAATACAGTGTTACCATAGTAACATTGTACTACTCTGGGGAAGGAATCAGGATTTTTGTTGTACACATTATGATTGATTATACCAGTGCATTTCACTGGTATAAGCAACCATTTTTACTGAATTAAATTAATTCATTCAGTGGGATTGATTTACTAAAGCTGGAGAGTGCAAAATCTGGTGCAGCTCTGCATCAAAACCAGCTTCCAGGTTTTTTTGTCAAAGAATAATTGAATAAGCTGAAGTTAGAAGCCGATTGACTACCATGCACAGCTGCACTAGAACTGTCCAATTTTAGTAGTACAACCCCAGTTTGTATTGTTGTGATTAGCTGTGATTGGTCAGAGTACATTGGTCCATTGTCCCATTGGTACAAATGGGCTGCGATTGACCCTGTCTGTACTATGTGATCACTGTGGCCAATCCCAGCTAGCAACACATTTTTACGCAATGAATGGCATGAAAGGAAGTCATCCATTGTTTACAATTGTTATGTGTTCTGCTGTGATTGGTAACAGCAATCACATGACCAGCAGTCATAGCCAGTGTCTAGCGGTCACAGTCAGTGACAGATCACATTGTATCGTGGCCCCATGGCCGAAGATAAGGCACGTTCTGAGAGGATTTAATATGATGTCCACCCAGAATGACAATGGTTGTTAACCCAATCTTGCTCCATATACAGTATCTCACCAAAGTGAGTACACCCCTCACATTTTTTTTAAATATTTTATTCTATCTTTTCATGTGACAGCACTGGAGAAATGACACTTTGCTACAATGTAAAGTAGTGAGAGTACAGCTTGTATAACAGTGTAAATTTGCTGTCCCCTCAAAATAATTCAACACACAGCTATTAATGTTTAAACCACTGGCAACAAAAGCGAGTACACCCCTAAGTGAAAATGTCCAAATTGGGCCCAATTAGCTCTTTTCCCTCCCCGTTGTCATGTGAGTCGTTAGTGTTACAAGGTCTCAGGTGTGAATGGTTAGCAGGTGTGTTAAATTTGGTGTTATCTCTCTCACTCTATCAAACTGGTCACTGGAAGTTCAACATGGCACCTCATGGCAAAGAACTCTCTGAGGATCTGAAAAAAAGAATTGTTGCTCTACATAAAGATGGGCTAGGCTATAAGAAGATTGCCAAGACCCTGAAACTGAGCTGCAGCATGGTGGCCAAGACCATACAACGGTTTAACAGGACAGGTTCCACTCAGAACAGGCCTCACCATGGTCAACCAAAGAAGTTGAGTGCACGTGCTGAGCATCATATCCAGAGGTTGTCTTTGGGAAATAGACGTATGAGTGCTGCCACCATTGCTGCAGAAGTTGAAGGGGTGGGGAGTCAGCCTGTCAGTGCTCAGACCATACGTCGCACACTGCATCAAATTGGTCTGCATGGTTGTCATCCCAGAAGGAAGCCTCTTCTAAAGATGATGCACAAGAAAGCTTGCAAACAGTTTGCTGAAGACAAGCAGACTAAGGACATGGATTACTGTAACCATGTCCTGTGGTCTGATGAGACAAAGAAAAACTTATTTGGTTCAGATGGTATCAAGCGTGTGTGGCGGCAAGCAAGTGAGGAGTACAAAGACAAGTGTGTCTTGCCTACAGTCAAGAATGGTGGTGGGAGTGTCATGGTCTGGGGCTGCATAAATGCTGCCGGCACTAGGGAGCTACAGTTCATTGAGGGAACCATGAATGCCAACATGTACTGTGACACACTGAAGCAGAGCATGATCCTCTCCCTTCCAAGACTGGGCCACAGGGCAGTATTCCAACATTATAACGACTCCAAACACACCTCCAAGATGACCACTGCCTTGCTAAAGAAGCTGAGGGTACAGGTGATGGACTGGTCAAGCATGTCTCCAGACCTAAACCCTATTGAGCATCTGTGTGGCATCCTCAAACAGAAGGTGTAGGAGCGAAACGCCTCTAACATCCACCAGCTCCGTGATGTCGTCATGGAGGAGTGGAAGAGGACTCCAATGGCAACCTATGAAGCTTTGGTGAACTCCATGCCCAAGAGGGTTAAGGCAGTGCTGGAAAATAATGGTGGCCACACAAAATATTGACACTTTGGGCCCAATTTGAACATTTTCACTTAGGGGTGTACTCACTTTTGTTGCCAGCGGTTTAGATATTAATGGCTGTGTGTTGAGTTATTTTGAGGGGACAGCAAATGTACACTGTTATACAAGCTATACACTCACTACTTTACATTGTAGCAAAGTGTCATTTCTTTAGTGTTGTCACATGAAAAGATATAATAAAATATTTACGAAAATGTGAGGGGTGTACTCACTTTTGTGAGATACTGTAGATTGGTACCCTAGGCTCATTGATTAGGTTAGGAGAAGACAGAGTCCATACAATGACAGCAATGGCTTTACTGGAACACAACTGATGTACATATTTACACACTTACAGGCACCCCAGCAGTGATGATACAATCCTTGTACCTACAAAATGCAAACAGATAACAGCAGAGGAGAGAAGCAAGTCATAGAGCAGTCCATTCCCTCAAAGTCCTACATCAAATACCCAAGGTATATCAGTAGTCCCATAGACCTGCACCTCTCCTTTCTTGCTTCCCTCTGCTCCCAGAAGCTAGAGCCTCAAAGATTATATCTTTACTGTGGTTGTCTTTGTATTGATGACTAGCTGACCCCAAGTAGACTCCCATTATTTATACAGAGTCCTTTACCCAAGATGCCCAACGGTGGTAGGGCCAAGGCTGGTACTCCCTCGCTTTATTGTACACACCATTTACTACTCTGGGGACCTCTAGCAACTGCTTAGGCAACTACAATGTCTACTTTTACTACGGGGTTCCCAAGTCTAACTATGGTGATATCTAGTGGCCAAATTGGGAAACTAGGCTGGGCACCATGCCCTGACCCTACAAATCTATAAGCTTTACCATGTTATTGTCATTTCAAAAAGTTTTTTTTTCAATCTTCTTAAATATACATCTTTCATTCAAATTTTACCTAATGACACTGCTTCAAGGTTATTGTTCAGAAACAGTGTCTCCTGTGTTGTCGGCCTGTTAGGATATGATCTCTGCTTCAGAATACTGGTGTGAACAAGTGTATGAAGACAGGGAGTGATTGAAGAAGACTAGAAGACATCAGCAGTTCTGAGAGATGAAAAAAAAAAAAGATAAAAGGGTGAAAACACTATTTATGACAAAAAAAAATGACGACTGTTTATGATACACAATGCTTTTTCAAACTTAACGGCATCCAGTTACAGTTTAGATTTACTTTAATATCGTACATGGAATGTTTTGTTGTGTTTTGTAGAATATCATTGATTGAAAGCAAACACAATTTAATATGTTTTTTTTTTCCTTTGATATCTTTTATCATTTGGTAGCGATCATAGCTCCTCTTTCACTGATAACTGCCATTATAGGGATAAAGGTCAAGAAAAGGACTGGTCTAAATCTTGATAGCGCAGCCATTGCTAAAAAAAAAAATTGAAGGTGAATAGAAAAAAAGTGTGGCTCTCCCCATCATCTGTTGTCCAGAAGCTCATTTTAATTAATGATCTTGTTTTCATTTTGTGCATTGAGCTTAACATAACCTCCTTTTCCTGGCGTGTGATCTCATGAGAAAGAAATACTTCCTCTTTTGTCTTTCTTTAATTTGCTGTGATATCTCTTCAGATACTATTGATCCTAACCTACCACATTTCTTTCTCTCATCACTGTGCCTACACTTTCATCATCATGAACATGTCAGTGAGTAGGCCTATCATGCCTTATTCTCTTCCTGCCTCTGCCACTATGTCAATATTTAATGTCACACTCTTTTAATCCAGTTATCTGCTCTGTCCTTCAATTATTACTGGCTAAACTTTGGAAAGTTAATTTTTTGCACATTTTGTATTATACATATCCTTCTAGCTATGTCTACAATTCAAAATCAATCAGTATTGTACTTGTACTTCTTTGCATTTTGTATTATAAATTTATGTTTGGAACTATGATTCTACATACAATTTTTGCTTATAAAATATATATATTTTTTTAAATAATGTTTGCCATCATGTTTTATTGTATACAATTTTCGTAAGCAAATTCTTTTTGTGGATCTATTTAAAAATGTCTTACCTGGAGATCCTGCCAGTAACAGCGGTTTCTGTAGCAGGTTTTTAATGCTAAGTCCCTAACTCTCAAATAGCAGCAGATTTTTTAACCATTGGGCTGCTAGGGATGGGCCGAACCCACCTCGGCTCGGTTCACAGAGATTCAGCCAAACATATCAAAGGTTTAGATAGAAACTCCATTAACTACTTGCCGACCAGCCCACGTCGATATACGTCGGCAGAACAGGTCTGCTGGGCGAAACCCCATATGAATACATTGTGCCCTTTAAGAGCCGCCAGGGGGAGCGTGCACGCCCCGACGCTCGTGGCCAGCGGGCACGATCGCTGCCGGATACCCGCAATCATGGGCACAAGAGCCAGCACGGGGATTTGTGTGTGTAAACACACAAATCCCTGTTCTGTCAGGGAGAAGAGACATATTGTTTATTCATACTAAGTAGGAACAGCGATATGTCTCCTCCCCCAGTCAGTCCTATCCCCATACAGTTAGAAACACTAACTAGGGAACGGAGTTAACCCTTAATCGCCCCCTAGTGTTAACCCTTTCTTTACCAGTGACATTTACACAGTAATCAGTGCATTTTTATAGCTCTGATCCCTGTATAAATGTCAATGGTCCCAAAAATGTGTCAAAAGTGTCCGATCTGTCCACCACAATGTAGCAGTATCGCTAAAGATCACTGCCAATACTAGTAAATTAAAATTAAAATAATAAAAATGCCATAAATCTTTCCCATAGTTTGTAGATGCTATACCTTTTGCGCAGACCAATCAATATACGCTTATTGCACCTTTTTTTACCAAAAGTATGTAGAAGAATATATATTGGCCTAAACTGATGAAGAAATTTGTTTTTTAAAAACATTTTTGGGGGTATTTATTATAGCAAAAAGTTAAAAGTATTGTTTTTTCTTTCAAAATAGTTTTTTTTTTGTTTATAGCGCAAAAAATTTAAGCCACAGAGGTGATCAAATACTATCAAAAGAAAGCTCTATTTGTGGGAAAAAAAGATGCAAATTTTGTTTGGGTACAGCATTGCATACCCGTGCAACTGTCAGTTAAAGCGACGTAGTGCCAAATTGTAAAAAGTGCTCTGGTCAGAAAGGAGGTAAAATCTTTCGGGGCTGAAGCGGTTAAAGTCAATGGGAGCTGAACCTATCAAGTCAATTGTCACCCTTTTTAAGGTTAATAGTGAAAGGATTGACAGAAAAGTGCATGAAGGTCTGGGCAGTGGGCACCGAGGTTCATGTACCATACCAAGGCAAAAAAAAAATTGAAAAAATACAGTTTTGCAGAGAGTATTGAATTGAATAATGCTTGAAGTGCAGCATTAAAAATGCACTATTCCTTAAAAAAACTGCTTGGGTTTTTTTCTCTATCATGTACACAATGTAGTTTAGAAAAAGTGACATTTACAAAGGAAAAAAGTAGTTTAAAATGCTTTTAGTTCATATTTCTATGCAATATTATTTTCCTTTGTAAAAAAACAAAAAACAAAAAAAAAGCAATGGGAACCACCCAAAAACACACACAAGACCCTCATGTTATTTATGCTATACATGCATGTAAAAAATGATGTGGGGGTCTGATGTGCCCCCCCAAAATCAATACCAAACCCTTCAGCTCTGTTATGAATTTTTGGGGGCATATCAAAAAGGAAAATGGCATAGGGTCCCCCAAAATCCATATTGCCTGACCCTTCTGATCTGGTACAGATTTAATCACTTCCCAACCGGCTCCCATACATATACGGTGGTAGGTTGGCTCTCCTGCGCAAATTGCTGTATATGTACGATGGCTCCATAGCCAGTGGCATCGCTATGGGGGTGCGGGGAGTGCGGCCCGCACCCGGGTGACACCCCCCAGAGGGTGACACAAAGCCCAGACTGACACCGGCATTGAGAGGAGCGCAAGGTATTGAGTGGAGCGCAGCGGCTCCCTCCTCTTCCCTTCCGAGATTTCGTTAGCTACACATGATGTGTGGGGAGGGACCAGGGAAGAGACAGGCAGGGTGCCTGAGGTCTGTTCATCACGGTCCCACACACCCCATCATGCTGCAATTGCATTCCTCTCCCCAACGGCTGCACTCACTGACACTGGACTATAGCTGCCTCCTCCTCGGTTCTGACATGACAAGTACACAGACCAGGAGGAAGAGCTGAGGAGAAGGAGGAGGGACAGCTCACTACAGCATCTGCCCAGGGGTCGGGGCTGCGGTCTGTAATAACAGGGGTCTTGTGGGACATTGTGATGGGGGGTGCTGGGGGGCCTGGGACTGGGTAGGTAACAATTATGCTGCCAGGAGTACATTTAGGGAGTGGGGTGGGGGTTAGAGCATATGTGGTAGAAGGGTGCTTTGTTTTGGGTTAGAGAGGACTTGTGCTAGAAAGAGGGGGAAGATTTGAAGTTTGACACCCCCAGAACAATTCCTCTCCCCTCCCAAAGCACTCCCTAGAACATATTCTCTAATCCTCCCCCCCTAAATCAAAGATCCCATTCCAGCTCTATCCATCCCCCCAATCCCATCCCAGCTCCATCCACCATCCTGATCCCATCCCAGCTCCATCCATCCCCCGATCCCATCCCAGCTCCATCCATCACCCGATCTCATCCCGGCTCCATCCATTCCCCTGATCCCATCCCAGCTCCATCCACCACCACGATCCCATCCCAACTCCATCCACCACCCTGATCCCATCCCGGCTCCATCCATCCCCCAATCTCATCCCAGCTCCATCTACCACACCAATCCCATCCCGGCTCCATCCATTCCCCTGATCCCATCCCGGCTCTATCCATCCCCTGATCCCATCCTGGCTCCTCCCATCCCCGCTCCTATCCCGGCTCCATCCATTCCCCTCAATCCCATCCTAGCTCCATCCATCACCCCGATCCCATCCCAACTCCATCCACCACTCCAAACCCATCCCGGCTCCATCCATCCCCCAATCCCATCCCAGCTCCATCTACAACCCAATCCCATCCCGGCTCCATCCATTCCCCTGATCCCATCCCGACTCTATCCATCCCCTGATCCTACCCTGGCTCCACTCATCCCCGATCCCATCCTGGCTCCATCCATTCTCCTCAATCCCATCCAGGCTCCATCCATCACCCCAGTCTCATCCCGGCTCCATCCATTCCCCTGATCTCATCCCAGCTCCATCCACCACCACGATCCCATTCCAACTCCATCCACCACCCCGATCCCATCCCGGCTCCTTCCATCCCCCAATCTCATCCCAGCTCCCTCTACCACCCCAATCCCATCCTGGCTCCATCCATTCCCCTGATCCCATCCCGGCTCTATCCATCCCCTGATCCCATCCTGGCTCCACCCATCCCTGATCCCATCCCGGCTCCATCCATTTCCCTCAATCCCATCCCGGCTCTATCCACCACCCGATCCCATTCCGGTTCCATCCATCCCTCCAATCCCATCCCAACAGCTTCCATTGTGGCAGGTTAAGGGGGGAGAGCTGCACCGAAGCACTAGCCTGTTCAGTGCTGGGGGGTTGGGGTGACACTATGTTTTACTGCACCAGGAGACACCAACCCTAGTGACGCCACTGGCAATAGCAATCGCCCCCGGCCACCCGCGATCTCAGGCACAAGAGCCAAAACCTGGATTCGTGTGTTTAAACACACAAATCCCTGTTCTGACAGGGGAGGACAGACAGATCGTCTGTATAGGAACAGCGATCTGGCTCCTCCTCTAGTTAGTCTTATCCCCTCACAGTTAGAAACACACCTAGGGAACACACTTAACCCCTTGATCACCCCTAGTGTTAACCCCTTCCCTGCCAGTGACATTTACACAGTAATCAATGCATTTTATAGCACTGATCTCTGTATAAATGTCAATGGTCCCAAAAAAGTGTAAAAGTGTCCGATCTGTCCGCCGCAATGTCGCAGTCCCACTAAAAATTGCAGATCGCCGCCATTACTAGTACAAAAAAAAAATATATATATATATATATATATATATATATATATATATATATATATATATATAAATGCCATAAATCTATCCTCTATTTTGTAGACACTATAACTGTTAAGCAAACCAATCAATATACGCTTATTGTAAATTTTTTTACCAAAAATATGTATCGGCCTAAACTGATGAAGAAATTGTTTTTTTTACATTTTTTGGGGGATATTTATTATAGCAAAAAGTAAAAAAATATTGTTTTTTTTTTCAAAATTGTTGCTCTTTTCTTGTTTATAGCGCAAAAAATAAAAACCGCAGAGATGAGCAAGTACCCCCAAAAGAAAGCTCTATTTGTGGGGAAAAAAGGACGTCAATTTTGTTTGGGTATAACGTCACAGAACTGCGCAATTGTCAGTTAAAGCGACGCAGTGCCGTAACGCAAAAAATGGCCTGTCATTAAGGGGACAAATCCTCCCGGGGCTGAAGTGGTTAAAAAGGGAGCCCTGTGCAGAAAAATATTGTGTGCTTTCCTCCCCCCAAGTCCAAACCTGACCCTTAATCTGAGCATGCAGTCTTGCAGGTCAAAAAAGGGGGACAGCCTTTCTGCCTCCACTTCATACACCATAACAGGCCACATGCCATCAACATGAAGGGCATGTTAATGAGGACAAGGGCCTCTTCCCCACTGACTCAGTGGTTGTGGGGGTGAAGGAGCAGATTTATCAGAATCTGGAAGCCCCCTTTTAGGATAAGTATTGTTCCAAACTTGTGTTTTACTGAACCTCGAGCCTTGGGTTGCCTATCAGATAGACAGCCCAAAGATCAACTACAGGAAGTAAACATGGCAGGTACATAATGCTGCTGCTATCTGCAAGGCTATCTGCAAGGCAGAAATACTTTCACTGGCGGAAGCTCCAGGTAAGAAGATTTGCAACAGATTCACAAAAAAAGAAGAATTGCTTAAAGGGTTACTCCACTTTCGTGGTGAAAAAAAGTAGCAAATAAAGAAAAAATAATATAGCACGTATAATTGCAACACAGGTCATATTGTAATTGAATGTTATTAAAAATTACCTTTCCTTTTTAATCTATAATTTTCTGAAAATGCAATGCAATATGGCTACCCGGAGGTGTTCTGTACACAGAATGTGTACTGAACACACCCCAGAAACCTCATTTCCTGCTTGTGTGATTGGCTCACCAATTTTCCCAGAAGTCTGCCTAAGATACAAGTCAGATTTCAGGCATCCCCTGCAACAAAAATGTCATTTTTGGAAAGATACTTTCAATAGGAACAAGTCTAAAGGGATGCAGGCCCAGCAGATTTCCTCATTAGTGCTCTCCAGATAATTATTAAACCACTCCCATTAGACCCACTTAGCACATAGAAACACATGGGGATTTCTTCAGAATAACAAAAGGTAGGAATCTGCAACAAAGTTTGTTAAAATCCTTGCAATGTACATAGATCACCCAGAGGGGAATGTTTTTTTCTCAACAAAAGTGGAGTTGCGCTTTAAGAAACCTCTATACCGTACAATAAGGCATGGAGGTTGATTTACTAAAACAAAATCTAGTGCAGCTCTGCATAGAAAGCAATCAGCTCCCGGTTTGTTTTTTATGTCAAAGTATAATTGAACAACGAACCTTGCTAGAAGGCATAAATTGGGATAAAATCTTAGAAACAAAGAACACGGAGCAGAGATGGGTTTTCTTTATGAGCATATTAAAAAAGGGCATTAGCCAATGCATCCCATTGAGTAATACATTTAAAAGAGCGAACACAAGTCCTGGATGGCTTAACTCCAATGTAAAAATGCATATAAAAGCAAAGGAGAAGGCCTTCAAAAAATGCAAGGTTGAGGGATCATCTTCAGCATTCAGACTTTATAAAGAATGCAACAAGAAATGTAAGGGTTCAATAAGGACGGCTAAGATAGAACATGAAAGACACATAGCAGAGGAGAGCAAAAAAAATCCCAAGAAATACTTTAAGTATGTAAACAGTAAAAAAGGGAGGATAGACCATATTGGCCCCATAAAGAATGAGGAAGGACATCTGGTTACAAAGGATGGGGAGATGGCGAAGGTATTGAATTTATTCTTCTCCTCAGTCTTCACGAGGGAATTGTGAGGCTTCAGTAACCAAAACTGCAGTGTTTATCCTCATGATACAACACAGGAAGCACCTCCATGGTTACCAGAGGACAGAATTAAAATTAGACTTGGGAAACTCAACATTAATAAATCACTGGGACCAGATGGCTTGCACCTGAGGGTACTTAGGGAACTCAGTCAAGTAATTGCCAGACCATTGTTCCTAATTTTTACTGACAGTCTACTGACTGGAATGGTAGCAGCTGATTGGAGAAAAGCCAATGTAGCACCAATATTTAAAAAGGACTCAAAATACATCCCTGGGAATTACAGACCAGCTAGCCTAACATCAATAGTATGTAAACTCTTGGAGGGGATGATAAGGGACTGTATACCAGATTTTAGTAATGAGAACAGTATCATTAGCCATAATCAGCATGGATACATGAATCGTTCTTGCCAAACCAATCTATTAATCTTCTATGAGGGGGTGAGTTGCCATCTAAATAAAGGAAGGCCCGTAGACGTGGTGTATCCGGATTTTGCAAAAGCATTTGACACAGTTCCTCAAAAACGTTTACTGTACAAAAAAAGTCAGTTGGCATGGACCATAGGGTGAGTACATAGATTGAAAACTGGCTACAAGGGAGAGTTCAGAGGGTGATGATAAATGGGGAGTACTCGAAATGGTCAGGGGTGGGTAGTGGGGTCCCCCAGGGTTCTGTGCTGGGACCAATCCTATTTAATTTGTTCATAAATGACCTGGAGGATGGGGTAAACAGTTCAATCTCTGTATTTGCAGACAATACTAAGCTAAGCAGGGCAATAACTTCTCTGCAGGGTGTGGAAACCTTGCAAAAAGATCTGAACAAATTAATGGGGTGGGCAACTACATGGCAAATGAGGTTCAATGAAGAAAAATGTAAAATAATGCATTTGGGTGGCAAAAATATGAATGCAATCAATACACTGGGGGGAGAACCTCTGGGGGAATCTAGGATGGAAAAGGACCTGGGGGTCCTAGTAGATGATAGGCTCAGCAATGGCATGCAATGCCAAGCTGCTGCTAACAAAGCAAACAGAATTTTGGCATGCATTAAAAAGGGGATCAACTCCAGAGATAAAACGATTATTCTCCTGCTCTACAAGGCTCTGGTCCGGCCGCACCTAGAGTATGCTGTCCAGTTCTGGGCACCAGTCCTCAGGAAGGATGTACTGGAAATGGAGCATGTACAAAGAAGGGCAACAAAGCTAATAAAGGGTCTGGAGGATATTAGTTATGAGGAAAGGACAAGAGACGCTTGAGACGGGATATGATTTCAATATACAAATGCCGTACTGGTGACCCCACAATAGGGATAAAACTAGTTTAACAAGACTCGTGGCCAATCATTAAAATTAGAAGAAAAGAGGTTTAACCTTAAACTATGTAGAGGGATCTTTACTGTAAGAGCGGCAAGGATGTGGAATTTCCTTCCACAGGCGATGGTCTCAGCAGGGGGCATCGATAGTTTCAAGAAACTATTAGATAAGCACCTGAATGTCCGCAACATACAGAGATATACAATATAATGCTGACATATAATCACACACATAGGTTGGGCTTGATGGACTTGTGTCTTTTTTCAACCTCACCTACTATGTAACTATGTAACAAGCTGAAGGTGGAAGCTGATTGGCTACTATGCAGTGTGCACAGCTGCACCAGAGTTTGCACTCTCCAGTTTTAGTAAATCGACCCATGATGTCAAACATGCTGAAAATAAATTATCAGTATATGTACTAGACATGTGCACAGCCAAAAAATTCGTTCATTTTCGTTTTCGTTTCATTAGTTTATAATTTTTTTCGTTTTTCGGGTCATTGGTTATGATCGCAATTCGTAAATTCGTTCATTTGTAAATTCGTAAATGCATTCATTCGTACATTCGTAAATTCGAACATTCGTTCATTCGTACATTCGTACATTTATACATTTGTTCATTCGTAAATTCCTACATTCGTAAATTCGTAAAATCGTACATTTCTAAATTAGAAAATTCGGAAATTTGTAAATTCGAAGTTTGAAAATCCAAAAACCTGAAAATACAAAAATCTGAAATAGTAACTAACTATTAAATTATAGGTATTGTAATTTCCTTTCAAATTTGACTGTCAGTGAACGTAACAAATACAAATTTATCCAAAGTTACGAATTATCCAAAAGGAATGCTGCATCTAAACAAATGGAACGGAACAAATTAATAATAAATAATAATAATAAAATGTTGTTATTATTATTATTGTTATTTATTATTATTAATTCATTAGTTCCATTCCGTTTTTTCGGATTATTCATAACTTCGGATAAATTTGTATGTGTTATGTTTACTAACAGCCAAATTTGAAAGGAAATTACAATACCTATAATTTAAAAGTTACTAGTAATTACTAATAGTTAAGTTATTATTAGTTTACTATTATTTCAGATTTTCGAATTTTCAAATTTACAAATTTACGAATTCACTAATTTACTAATGTACGAATGTACATTCGTAAATTGCGAATGTACGAATGCCCGAATTTACGAATGTCCAATTTTATCAAATTTACGAATATTCTGAAAAAATTAGTTAAACGGGTTTTCGTTAATTCGGATATTCCCGAATTAACGAATTTGTCGAAATTCGTTAAAAAACGAATTCGGAACGAAATGAATTGCACATGCCTAATATGTACCCTCTGCTGCAGGATCTCAAACATAACAAAAACAAACATATATTTTCTTCATTATTAGCAGGAGCATTTCTTCTGGTGCAACACAATTTATGCTGCTCCAGTTTAATAAGAATTTGTTTTAAGCATCAGTTCTATACTTGTCCAAATGTCCAAGTACTGTGCATCATGCAATAAGATAATTAAACTTGCCCAAAAAAAAAAAAAAAGAAGTTAAAGTGGAACTTCACTCTTCCAATCAACGTTGATTATTTTTAATTCTCATGCTGCTTGCATTAGCAAATAGATAGGAAAGTATATCATATTCACTTGTTTTAATCCTTTTTTTCTTACATTTCTTCTGTTACTTCCTGGTTTACTGCCTAGGCAAATGATGTCATACATCCCAGGAGTCTTGAGGAGGGGAGAATGTAAAGAAGGGGGTTTTCTCAGCTAAGCACACTCTCCTGCATGCATGCTTGAGCTAAGGGCAGATGGATTTCAGGAAGTAATTGTTACACAAATCATTTGCCCTTACTCAAGATGGCCACGGCTAGAAATGCTAGGGAGGTGTTTTACGAAGGGTTTTCTCAACAAAATAAAGCATCGAGACATGGATGGATGAGTGAGTGTGCTTTGAATAGTAAAAATAAATTAAACAGTGCTTTTAGTTTGTGGTGCTCAGATGCAGTGAAGATCCGCTTTAATGAGGCCCCGCTCAGAAAAACAGACTTTCATCTGCAACATTTTGTCATACATGTGCATTCAGATCAACCAGGGGTGTGGTATGTAGGAACTAAAGCCTAGTACACACTGCTAGCTTTTTTTTTTTTTTTTGTTCAACTAAGCGGGCTGAACGAAAAAGAAACCTGACCGTTCAGGTCGGAGCCGCTGTACTAACAATCCAATGTTAGTACAGGGATCTCCCCTGCTGTTCTATTGTGTTCTTGTGTTCCCGCCAGAACACTCTCAGCCATTGGCTGAGTGCACCAACCTGGAGCCGGTCGGCAGACCTTTTTCGGTCATGCCCCTTCAACAGAAGCCGTCTGAATGCCCCGCTTCTGTCGGACCGACTTCAGTACACACGGGATGAACCAGCTGATGCCACACAACATTCGGCCCATGTGTACGGGGCTTTTTCCCTTTTCTCAACCCTTCTACTTTTAAAAAACAATTTTATACATTGAAAAGGTGTAAAAACCTGTGATTATTAGTTAAAACAAATAATAAAGTCAAATCTAGAGAACAAACAATGTAGTAGATTCCTAAAAAAATAATTGCTTATCTATAACCATTGGTGTACCTGGTTTAATAGATAAGCTAGTGGTGAGCTAATTATATTACACTAGTCACAACAAAAGTACAGGGACAGCCACTGACTACCTCCTGGTAGTATCTAGAAATAGCTAGAGCAGCAATAGATGGAGCTAATTTATTTCCTGCAACCACGAGTTCCCCATCAACACAGACAGCGTTGACAGGGAATCCCTCTCATTGTGTTCTTCAGGCGGGGTAAGCCATCCCTGCCAGGAGAACACAGTGATTATTGCTAGCCTCTATAACAGCCCCTTGCAATATTCACATGTAAAAACATGTAAAATCAATCAATTCCCTTGGGTACATTCAGCCTGTCCAGGCATGGTTCGAATCTTGGCCGGTTTCTGCTGAACCAGATTCAAACCGTCTATGGCCACCTTTATTGTGCCTACGTACTCTGAAAAATGTACCTTTCATCTTGAATTTAGAAAAATAGTGGTGCACATTCTGTGTCTAGGCACTCCTATTTGATAGTTTCATAGCTGTTCATCTTCATTGTGAGATCAAGGAATCTTAAGTGAGTAATGGGGAAAATATAAGCTGCTGGGAGTACTATGCTTGACTTTATTAAGTTTAGGTCTTCCTCAAAGCTTTCTGTGTCTTGGGCCCAGAACAAATATAACACAGGAAAGTTGATGAAAATTCAGTATGCTAATCTGCATACTTTTTGTAAGTCATTGATTTGACATTTTGAAGCATGTGGGTCAGAATGACAGAAAACTAAATTTGTAACATAGAGAACTATGGTAGCCTCTGTGTTTTTCTCCAGACCATTTTCTTTTAAGCATTGCAAATATAATATGCATGCATATAACAAAGAAATTACACATTATAGCAAGATAGCAAGGACTGAATGTACTTTAAGTCAACAATTTCAAAGCAAACCAAAATAATTCTAGGGAACATTAATTAAATTTTAAAAGCGTGAATAATTTTAAAAAGGATGAGGTCAGTATTATTCAAAAGAAATCTGAGAGGCAATATACTTGGCTGTGTTCATTTCTTGCATAAGATCTGTCTCTATTTGACCAGAAGGACCCTTGTACATCAACCCCATCTACCAGATATTGATGACAGAGCACTAAAGTCTATTGAGATTGTTTCCATATTTGTTGGCAGTGAGGGTTAACAAAGATGTGTTAGTCAACCATAACTCACTATAATCACTTGTAAGCTCAAGAAAAATAACAGTAACAGCTGACAGCTTTTTAAAGTTGTGTTTTATCACATCATTGTCATGTAATCTTTAAAGACATAGATGGAATCACACACATTCCGTTGACAAATGTTATTATTTCCTATGATTCCTGACATAGAATTTAAACCAAATATGTCATACATCTTGGTTCCATGTACAGTAAATTAGGCATACATATTTAGTATAGAATGTCAGAGAAGCAAATGAATTACTTCTGGGCATACCAGTCATTGTTTATTCCATATTAATAAACAATACAAAAAGATGCACTCAGCTGCAAATGTGTGAAATCAAAAAACTGCTGCAATTAAACACTCCTTGAATAGTGAGGTGAAAAAAACATAAAATAAATAAGATGCGCTGTTTTTGACTAAAATATTATCCTAAAATGATTAGGTAACAGATGCAATTACCAATGTGCAATAAGCAAAATCAAACAATAGTGAATGTTCACAAATGGCAAAGTGTCACTTAATAAGTGAAACTCTAGTTGCCTGGAACGGTGTATCAGGTGATTTACATCAAAAATAATTTTCTTTTTGTGACTAAGTAGCCACGATCTGTTCACAAAAAATGACAAATAATAAATGGTGCAAAAAGTTCATAAACTGTCCAGTGCTCCACAATTCAATGTGTTTAGTGAAGAGATGATGCTCCAACTTTCCCACATGAAAATACAACAAACTATTTGTAGTGCAGCTTAAATAATCTACAATGGAAAGTGTGTCACCGCTGTGCTCTATAAGTGCAAATTGGCCGCTTACCAAATTATACCACCAAGAGATCATATGCGTGTGAGTGGAAGTGTCTCTGAAGACAAGTGGTCAGCCAGACCCTGCATGCTCTCCATGGTGGTCGTCACATTACTCCTCACTCTTTGTCAGCAAGTTCTACCATGCCATCATGGTGGAGGACTTGTTGGATTGCTCTCCATGCCCACCATTCCATCTGGTCCTGTTTGCACTGCTGGGCCCTTCGAATCCCATACCCACAGTTCCTGGGTCAGACATTCCCAGGTGACTACCATTGGGTCATGAGCATGTGACGTCTTGCAGATTTACAATTGTTTGTGCATCAACCCCTGAGGAAGTGAAGCTATGTCACGAAACACGTCGGGTTACATAGATGAAAGTTCACAACCATTATGGATTAATCTTTGAAACACTGTATCTGGCTATGGAATTAATATGTATATACTGACCAATCTGCTTGACTATATGGCAGTTATGTCACTGTTGATCTTTTGGAAATTGCATTTACCAATAAATCTTTACTTTATTGATTTTATTATTGAGTGTGTTGCGCCTCATCTAAAGTCCCACGGGCATTTCATGTTTCTTTGTCCCATTCATTCTAAATGAGTAAGAGACAGTCATAGGATGAATGTAGTAAGTAACTCACATGCGCGGTTGTTGCTGGATGAGGGTGGTACTTTTCTTCTGTGATGGCTACATAGTGTCAGGCAGGGGTTGGACAGTGCAGTTCTCAGTGGGGAATTGGAGGTAACTAATTAATTCACTGCCACTAGGGATGAGCCGAACACCCCCCGGTTCGGTTCGCACCAGAACCCGCGAACGGACCGCAAGTTCGCACGAACGTTAGAACCCCATTGACGTCTATGGGACTCGAACGTTCGAAATCAAAAGTGCTCATTTTAAAGGCTAATTTGCATGGTATTGTCCTAAAAAGGGTGTGGGGACCCGGGTCCTACCCCAGGGGACATGTATCAATGCAAAAAAAACTTTTAAAAACGGCCGTTTTTTCGGGAGCAGTGATTTTAATGATGCTTAAAGTAAAAAAAAAAAAGTGAAATATTCCTTTAAATATCGTACCTGGGGGGTGTCTATAGTATGCCTGTAAAGTGACGCGTGTTTCCCATGTTTAGAACAGTCCCTGCACCAAATGTCATTTTTAAAGGAAAAAATCTCATTTAAAACTGCTTGCGGGTTTAATGTCATGTCGGGTCATGGCAATATGGATGAAAATCAGTGAGACAAACGGCATGGGTACCCCCCAGTCCATTACCAGGCCCTTTGGGTCTTGTATGGATATTAAGGGGAACCCCGCACCCAAATTAAAATAAGGAAAGGTCCCTATATACTCTGAACAGCAGTATACAGGCGGTGCAAACAAGACAGGGACTGTAGGTTTGTTGTTAAGTAGAATCTGTTTGTAATTTTGAACATTTTTAACGTGTTTAGCTCCAGCCAAAAAATCTTTTCTAAGCTTTTTGGAAAACATAGGGAAGGGTTATCACCCCTGTGACATTTGTTTTGCGTCTTTCCTCCTCTTCAGAAGATTTCACCTCACTTTTTTGTCCCAATGAAAAATGTTTTTTGAAAATTTGGGTTTTTTTGTGGAACAAGGATTGGAAAGCATCAGTGGAAAGGAGAAATTGTTTTCCCATATTAACTCTTACAGGAGAGAATTTCCCTTCCTAGGGGTAGATTTCATCTCACTTCCTGTTGTCTCCTTCCGTTTGCAAGTAGGAGTCGTTTGTAAGTTAGATGTTTGAAAGTAGGGTCCTGCCCTATATACTCAGCAGAAATTTGGGCCTTAGGTGTTGCTGTGGCCAAAACACTGTAAGCCCTCACAGGGCCCTGCTGTGAAATATTAGATCAAGAATTGTAATTACATGCCCCTGTTGAACAGGAGCTGAAAAATTAGGCCTTAGGCACTGGTGCTGGTGCCACAACACTGCAACCCCTCACAGACACTCTAGTTGGAACGCAGGAACGAGCCCTGCTGCAAAGTATTGCATCAAAAATTGTAATTACACGCCCCTGTTAGACAGGGGCAGAAAAATTGGGTCTTAGGCACTGGTGCTGGTGCCACAACACTGCAACCCCTCACAGACACTCTAGTTGGAACGCAGGAACGAGCCCTGCTGCAAAGTATTGCATCAAAAATTGTAATTACACGCCCCTGTTAGACAGGGGCAGAAAAATTGGGCCTTAGGCACTGGTGCTGGTGCCACAACACTGCAACCCCTCACAGACACTCTAGTTGGAATGCAGGAACGAGCCCTGCTGCAAAGTATTACATCAAAAATTGTAATTACACGCCCCTGTTAAACAGGGGCTGAAAAATTGTGCCTTAGGCACTGGTGGTGGCGCCCAGAACCAAAAATGTTCTTACAAGCTATCAGCGTGATGATTGAGGAGGAAGAGGATAATTACTCAGGGATAGTCACTCAGCATCAGCATAGGCAGTCTTTGAAGGGATCTGAAAAAAATTATTCAGTTACATCAGCATCAGGTGCTTGGTAGCTGGTGGTGATCCAAGACTGATTCATTTTTATGAAGGTCAGCCGATCGACCGAGTCAGTGGACAGACGCACCCTGTGATCGGTTACCACGCCTCCAGCAGCACTGAATGTGCGTTCCGAAAGAACGCTGGACGCAGGACAGGCCAGTAGCTCAATTGCATACTGTGCAAGCTCTGGCCAGTGATCCATCCTCAAGACCCAGTAACCCAGAGGATTTTCAGTGGGAAAGGTGTCCAAGTCTGATCTTGCCCCTAGGTATTCCTGCACCATGTAAAACAGACGCTGGCGATGGTTGCTGGAACCGATCATACCTTGGGGCTGCGGACCAAAAAATTGTCTGAACGCATCGGTCAGACGGCCACCTTCTCCACCGCTCCTTCTTTGACTGACCGAAGCCTCAGCAACACGTTGTCCAGAAACAGGAGTTTGTAACCTCCCAGTCTCTGGGAACGCGTTGCACAGACCTTTCTGCAAGGCCTCCCGAAGATGTTTCATCCTCTGCTCCCTCTGCGATGGCAAGATAAGGTCCGCAACCTTACCCTTGTAACGTGGATCAAGGAGGGTTGCCAGCCAGTATTGGTCCTTCTCCTTGATACCACGAATACGAGGATCCTTACGCAGGCTTTGCAGGATCAGGGAGGCCATGCAGCGTAGGTTTGCTGAGGCATTCGGTCCGGAGTCCTCTGGGTCACTAAGGACAACAACGTCCGCAGCCACCTCCTCCCAGCCACGTACAAGTCCATGTGTTCCTTGGGACTGATCCCTTAAAGACTGCTGATGCTGAGTGCCAGGCTCCACCTCCATACTGACACAATCTTCCTCCTCCTCCTCCTCCTCCTCCTCCTCGTCCTCTTCCTGTGTGATCGGCGGGCACGCAGGAACACTGTCTGGATAAAGGGGGCCTTGAGAGCTAAGGAAGTCCTCCTCTTCCTGCCTCTGTTCTGCCTCAAGTGCCCTGTCCATTATTCCACGCAGCGTGTGCTCCAACAGGTGGACAAGGGGGACAGTGTCACTGATGCATGCACTGTCAGTGCTCACCATCCTCGTGGCCTCCTCGGATGGTGACAGGACAGTGCATGCATCCCTGATCATGGCCCACTGGCGTGGGGAAAAAAAACCAAGGTCCCCTGACCCTGTCCTGGTGCCATAGTCGCACAGGTACTCATTGATGGCCCTCTGCTGCGTGTGCAGCCGCTGCAGCATGGCCAATGTCGAGTTCCACCTGGTGGGCATGTCACAGATTAGGCGGTTCTTGGGCAGGTTAAACTCCTTTTGGAGGTCCGTCAGCCGAGCACTGGCATTATATGACCGGCGGAAATGCACACAGACTTTCCTGGCCTGCCTCAGGACATCCTGTAAGCCCGGGTACCTGCCCAAGAACCGCTGCACCACCAAGTTAAGGACGTGAGCCAAACAGGGCACATGGGTCAGTTGTCCCTGTCGGAGGGCAGAGAGGAGGTTGGTGCCATTGTCGCAAACCACCATTCCTGCCTTAAGTTGGCGTGGCGTCAACCACCTCTGAACCTGCCCCTGCAGAGCTGACAGAACCTCTGCCCCAGTGTGGCTCCTGTCCCCCAAGCACACCAGCTCAAGCACCGCATGGCATCTTTTGGCCTGCGTACTTGCGTAGCCCCTTGAACGCCTACGGAGCACCGCTGGTTCCGAGGAAGAGGCCATGGAGGAAGAAGAAGAGGAGGGGGTGGAGGAGAGAGGTGTGTCACAATCAGCATTTTGGAGGCGTGGTGGCGGAACAACCTCCAACACTACTGCACCTTGTCCTGCATCCTTCCCAGCTGCCAGCAGAGTCACCCAATGCGCCGTGAAACTTAAGTAACGTCCCTGTCCATGCCTGCTGGACCATGAGTCAGCGGTAATATGCACCTTACCGCTGACCGCCCTGTCCAGCGAGGCATGGACATTGCCTTCCACATGCCGGTAGAGAGCCGGAATCGCCTTCCGTGAGAAAAAGTGGCGTTTGGGTACCTGCCACTGAGGAACCGCACATTCCACAAACTCACGGAAGGGGGCAGAGTCTACCAACTGAAAAGGCAGCAGTTGAAGTGCTAGCAATTTTGCCAAGCTAGCATTCAACCGCTAGGCATGTGGATGGCTGGGAGCAAACTTCTTTCGGCGGTGCAGCAGCTGGGGCAGGGAAATTTGCCTGGTACAATCTGACGTCGGTGTACCAAAAGCAGATTGCCCACAAGTACTTGGCTGTGACACACCTAATTCTACACCTTCATTCCTCTCACTGCAGGTCTCAGAGAGGACTGAAGGTCTAGTGGGGTTGGAAATCTCAGCTGATGAGGAGCAAGGAGAGATCCTCTTTGTTCTTTGGTGTGGGTCTTTTAGATATGCTTGCCAACGAACTGCATGGCAGGTCAACATATGTCTGGTCAAGCATGTGGTACCCAAGCGGGAGATGTTTTGGCCACGCGAGATACGCTTGAGACATATGTTGCAAATAGCAGCGGTGCGATCTGATGCACTCGTCTCAAAAAAGGCCCACACCAAAGAACTTTTTGAATAACGCGCAGAGACTGCAGCGCCCTGCACATGTGGAGCTTTGGGGTGTGATGCAGTCAATGTGCTGCCCTTAGGCTGGCCCCTGGAGGGCATCCTGCCTCGTTGGTGATGTGCCGCCTCCTCCTCCTCCTCCTCCTCTCTCCTATCAGGCACCCACGTTGAGTCAGTGACCTCATCATCCCCTCCCTCCTCATCACTGGAGCAAACCTGGCAGTATGCTGCAGCAGGGGGAGCATGACTGCCAGATTGCTGTCCTTCTTGGGCACCCCCTCTGTCCGTGCTCATGTTACTGCCTTCATCGAGCTCAGTATCATCATCAGAGCCTTCCAAACGCTGGGCATCCTCCTGGAGCATGTACCCAACACTGTGGTCAAACAGTTCGAGGGAATCCTCAGGAGGACATGGTGGAGCTAGGGAAGGAGTCACTGATGACATTGGGCTGAGGGAAGAGGCCGCTGCTTTGCCAGACAAAGCACCCTGGGCATGGGTGAGAGAGGATGAGGAGGATGAGGACGGCTTGGTCATCCACTCGACCAAGTTTTCTGCATGTTGCGGCTCAACACGGCCAGCTGCCGAAAAAAAGGCCAAGCGTGTCCCATGGCCACGGGCTGATGAGGATGCACCGTCTCCATGACCAGCACTAGACACAGAGCCTGCTTGCCCTCTCTTATTGGCTTGTGACTGTCTGCCTCTCCTTCTTGGCCTTCCAGACATACTAATGGCCTGTAGCTGCACTAAGCTGGGATAGAACAACTGTAATTTTCTTCAGGTAGCTTTATAAACTGTAACCAGACAAGCCTGCCTGTCAGTAGGAAGATAACAGGAACTGATCTAGCTGAACACTGTGAGCAGGACGCACTGACTGCACTAAATGTAAATAGCAGGAACAGATCTAGCTGAACACTGTGAGCAGGACGCACTGACTGCACTAAATGTAAATAGCAGGAACGGATCTAGCTGAACACTGTGAGCAGGACGCACTGACTGCACTAAATGTAAATAGCAGGAACGGATCTAGCTGAACACTGTGAGCAGGATGCACTGCACTAAATGTAAATAGCAGGAACAGATCTAGCTGAACACTGTGAGCAGGACGCACTGCACTAAATGTAAATAGCAGGAACGGATCTAGCTGAACACTGTGAGCAGGACGCACTGCACTAAATGTAAATAGCAGGAACAGATCTAGCTGAACACTGTGAGCAGGACGCACTGCACTAAATGTAAATAGCAGGAACAGATCTAGCTGAACGCTGTGAGCAGGACGCACTGACTGCACTAAATGTAAATAGCAGGAACAGATCTAGCTGAACACTGTGAGCAGGACGCACTGCACTAAATGTAAATAGCAGGAACAGATCTAGCTGAACACTGTGAGCAGGACGCACTGCACTAAATGTAAATAGCAGGAACGGATCTAGCTGAACACTGTGAGCAGGACGCACTGCACTAAATGTAAATAGCAGGAACGGATCTAGCTGAACACTGTGAGCAGGACGAACTGCACTAAATGTAAATAGCAGGAACAGATCTAGCTGAACACTGTGAGAAGGACGCACTGCACTAAATGTAAATAGCAGGAACGGATCTAGCTGAACACTGTGAGCAGGACGCACTGCACTAAATGTAAATAGCAGGAACAGATCTAGCTGAACACTGTGAGCAGGACGCACTGCACTAAATGTAAATAGCAGGAACGGATCTAGCTGAACACTGTGAGCAGGACGCACTGCACTAAATGTAAATAGCAGGAACAGATCTAGCTGAACACTGTGAGCAGGACGCACTGCACTAAATGTAAATAGCAGGAACGGATCTAGCTGAACACTGTGAGCAGGACGCACTGCACTAAATGTAAATAGCAGGAACAGATCTAGCTGAACACTGTGAGCAGGATGCACTGCACTAAATGTAAATAGCAGGAACGGATCTAGCTGAACACTGTGAGCAGGACGCACTGACTGCACTAAATGTAAATAGCAGGAACAGATCTAGCTGAACACTGTGAGCAGGACGCACTGACTGCACTAAATGTAAATAGCAGGAACGGATCTAGCTGAACACTGTGAGCAGGACGCACTAACTGCACTAAATGTAAATAGCAGGAACGGATCTAGCTGAACACTGTGAGCAGGACGCACTGACTGCACTAAATGTAAATAGCAGGAACGGATCTAGCTGAACACTGTGAGCAGGACGCACTGACTGCACTAAATGTAAATAGCAGGAACGGATCTAGCTGAACACTGTGAGCAGGACGCACTGCACTAAATGTAAATAGCAGGAACAGATCTAGCTGAACACTGTGAGCAGGACGCACTGCACTAAATGTAAATAGCAGGAACAGATCTAGCTGAACACTGTGAGCAGGACGCACTGCACTAAATGTAAATAGCAGGAACAGATCTAGCTGAACACTGTGAGCAGGACGCACTGCACTAAATGTAAATAGCAGGAACAGATCTAGCTGAACACTGTGAGCAGGACGCACTGACTGCACTAAATGTAAATAGCAGGAACAGATCTAGCTGAAAACTGTGAGCAGGACGCACTGCACTCAATGTAAATAGCAGGAACGGATCTAGCTGAACACTTTGAGCAGGACGAACTGCACTAAATGTAAATAGCAGGAACAGATCTAGCTGAACACTGTGAGCAGGACGCACTGCACTAAATGTAAATAGCAGGAACGGATCTAGCTGAACACTGTGAGCAGGACGCACTGACTGCACTAAATGTAAATAGCAGGAACGGATCTAGCTGAACACTGTGAGCAGGACGCAGTGCATTAAATGTAAATAGCAGGAACAGATCTAGCCTAATCTAGCTAACTCAAATCAAATGACACTGTCTGTCTCTCTCTCTATCAGCACACCGGAACACACTACACAGGGCCGCCGTGCAGGCGGCCTTATATAGTGTGGGGCGTGTACTAAATCCCCTGAGCCATAATTGGCCAAAGCCACCCTGGCTTTGGCCAATTACAGCTCTCTCTACTGACGGCGCTGTGATTGGCCAAGCATGCGGGTCATAGTGCATGCTTGGCCAATCATCAGCCAGCAATGCACTGCGATGCCGCAGTGAATTATGGGCCGTGACGCGCCACACGAATTTGGCGCGAACGGCCCATAACGTTCGCAATTCGACGGACGGTCGAACAGCCGATGTTCGAGTCGAACATGGGTTCGACTCGAACACGAAGCTCATCCCTAACTGCCACTAATGCAGGTGAAAGAAGATTTAAAAGACAACTTCACTGAAAGTAAGTAACAGACATAATTCAACAGTTTCCACAAGTTCTCATTGTTAACCTTCTCCCATTAAAAAAACATTGCTGGAAATGTATCCTGCAATTCCATCTGATTTGATATTGGCTTGCAATGTCAGCTAAATAAAGCTTGCAGGACTTAAAACATTTGTTGATCTGAGGGCCATTGCATCATGCTACATGTCAAACTGCAGCGATTTAGCCACACCATCTAAAGTCTGCTTTTTCTATCTCAGAGTGGAAGTACAATACAGCTGTAACACATATCAGAGCTTGCACAGTATGTGCTGAAACTTTTGGCTTACCCTATAGACAGTGTATTGTTCGAAAGGGTCTACAGCACAGCAGGAGGTTTTATTACAGAAAAATGAATACCCCTGTACCCTGACAGTGTGGACTGACTCATTTTCATAAAATGAACCAGTCCTGGACTACAAGTGACTGAAAATCCTTGCTGCTGATGCCACAGAAACTTTGCAGTGCCGCCCTAAAAAAAAAAGATACCTGCCACCACTCCTGGCCTAGTCTAGTTCTCTGCCACTGGAAAGATGCCTCACAGGATGTCCGCAGGAGTAATCATGTGCTGTTCTTCAAAGTTTGCTGCCTATTCTAATGCTCTCACACTGTAAAAGTGCCACACAATGTTTCATCAGCTGGAACTCAGCTGCCAAATTTCTAATATTTGCTGCAGGATAAATCCTGTCTCACAGTTTGCAGTTTATTCCAGTGCTCCGGCTCTATAAAGGTGCAACATAATGTTTCTGCAGCTGGACCTCAGCTAGCAGATCATAATGTTTGCTGCAGAGTAAATTCTGCATTGTGCCTCAAATTTTACAGGCTGTTCTGGTGCTCAAACACTGTTAAGGTGTCAGTGAGACCTCAGCTGCCATATTTCTACTGTTTGCTGCAGGGTAAATCCTGTGTTGTATCCTAACTCCCGTGGCATATTCCTATGCTCCAGCACGATAAAGATGTCTCATAATGTTTCCAAAGCTGGACCTTAGCTCCTGTACTTCTAATGTTTCCTGCAAGGCAAATCCTACCTTGTGTCGCATAGTTTGCAGCCTATTCTAGTGCCCAGGCACTGTAAAGCAGCCACACAATCTTTCCACAGCTGAACTTCAGACGCCAAATTTCTAATGTTTTCTGCAGGGAAAACCCTTTGTTGAGCCTGAAGGATTGCAGCCTTTTCTAAAATTATTTAGACTCAAAATTATTTGTGTTTTTTGTCTTCAAGATAATGGATTTTGATGTTTATTTCAAGTTAAAACCCGCCTCATCTTTCCTTCTTGAATTGTGGCCTAACCAAGTTGCTTACATACTATCCAGCTCTAAACAATATTATGGCTTTTGTTGCTCAAATAATAAACTCCAATGTTTTTTTTCAAGATAAAATCTGTCTTGTCCCTGCCTTCTGTATTGCAGTCTAACCAGGCTGCTTGCATACTGTTAAACAACTGAACAATATTTGTGGCGTACTCTAAATTTTATTGCAAGATAAAACCTGCATTGTCTCTTTGTATTTGCTGCTTATTGAAGTGCTTGCATACTGTCCTGACACTAGCTCATTTCTACCAAACACATACCTGAAGTCTGAAATTTTGGGAATAACTGAAATGGAAGGGGGTTCGGGGAATGTGGAGTTTTGGGTGCTTTTGTGTGTAGTTTTTGCACCATACTTTGACAGATAATGCAGTGTGGTACAGTGAAAAAAAGAAACTCACGAACTATACTATTAAACCTTTGTGCCAATTGACAATGTACCAAGTTAGGGGGTTAACTACATTTTTTAATAGGAGCTATTGGCTCCAGCTGCTGTCAATCACAACCAGGAAGGAGGGAACAGGGCTGAGCCCTATTCTGTGTCAATTAATACACAGAGCAGAGCTCGGGAGCGAGCACACACAAATGCCCCCATAGCAAGTGGCCTGCTATGGGAGCACTCAGCAGGGGAAGGAGCCCAGAGCACTGACGGGTTACCTGAGAAGAGGAGGATTGGGGCTGCTCTGTGAAAAGCCATTGCACAGAGCAGGTAAATATAACATATTTGTAATTTATAAAAAAAAACAACTAAAAAACTTTTAGTATCACTTTAGATTGACAAGAAGAATTTGGGACGATATTAAAGGGGAACACCAGCTATGTGAAATAAATGAGCTGTACACTGCCCATCCCCCCCTTCCCTGGCCCCCCAGGCTGCATGTTTGGATAAAGGTCTAGTATGGATTTTAATAGGGACTCACACAAAACAAAAGAAAAAGAAAATGTGTGATTGTGACGTTCTTATATAGATGGTTTCTTAACCCCCAAAAAATGTTCCAGGGTGTAAATCCAATATCAATAAAGTTACCAATGAAGATCCATCAGCAATCATGATGAGTGGTGTCCCCCGAAGACCCACCAACACAAACACAATGACCTGCACCATGACCATGAACTCTGACTGGACTCCCATAAATGACAGCTCCCCATCTGGCTGCTGAATGTCAACAAACTGGCTAGGGGTGTTGGCTGATGTCATTGACCACATGTGGTCATGACCATATGTAGTCAAAGACATCAACCAGATTTCCTTGGCCTGTTTGTTTGCAAACATAAGCAGGCTGTGGATCAGCAGTAGTGGATCAGAAGTAGTTTTTGCTTTTTCATGTTACTTTTGTAGGAGTATATCTAACAGATGCATAACTTCACGTTCAGGTTTAAGGCATCCTCCAAGCATGTTTTATAAAGGAATTGTGTATTTCTAATGTTTAAACTGTTTTGAAAGACCTGCTCCCTACTAAATGGCATTTTTAAAAATGTATTTTACATTGGTACATGTTCCCCATGATAGTGACCAGCTAGCCATGCTCTTTTTATTAAAAGCTTTCAAACTGACTATTATAAAATTACAAGATTTGGCTTACATAGACTTCCATGGGGTTTAGATACTATAATTCAGGTTTGCACTTTTTTTTAAGCATTCTGCAAACTTCCAGAAAACCAAACTTTGCTTGGTTAACTCATCATTAGTCATGAACATGTGAGTATAGTGTGAGGAGTGAATGCATGTGAAACTGCATACATTATTAGAGGTCCAGCAGAGGCAATTTTGGCATTTTAACTGGTTATCTCAATTGGCAAAAGCATAATGCTACTAATGGTCATTTTGAGTTAGGAAATTTTTTACATTTGTGTGAGAAATACTGTATATTTTAAATTGTTATTCTGTGCCTTAAAATGACTAGGTCCCCACTAACAAAAAAATATCTGATTTGAGACCTCTAATGACATCAGTGCCTCTCTCCTGCACATCTGCACATCTTATGTAATTAGGTCATGTGCATAGGTGTGTGCAGCCTATTACATTAGGGTGTGCACCCTAAAGCTCAAACAAACGTGTGTGACCCTGGCACATTGATCTCACTGCCGGCACCGTGAAAGAAGTGCGTAAACTCTTCTCTTATGGCTAATGCACATGGGGTGATTAGGGTGTGCCTAGGCACCTCCGGCATACCCTGTGCGCAGGTCTATGATCATGTGTCCTAATTTTAGTAAACTGTTTTTGATAGCTTCACAATGTGCTTGTAAGTGAAGATATTTAATGCATGTATTTTGGGATTTCTGCAAAAAAAATTATTTTTACTGTGCTTAGACTTCCACTATGACATGCAGTAGTATGGATTTCTAATTTACAGAAAAAAAAACATAAACAGGCAAGCAGAGCTTCAGTCAAAAATATTAAGATAAAAATGAATAGCTCATTAAAAGATGAAATATCAAAAACAGTTTGTCCTGCAATATTCACCTTCCAACCAGAGATTTTTCCGCAGTACTTTTTTTTTTGCCACTACTCAGTCTGTTGATAAGCATCATTCAATCAACCCATCTCCTATGAGACCAGGTCATCCTAGAACTTACCCCAAAGACAGTTAAAGTTAGCAAAGTGATTTCATGTCTCTGTCACTCCTCCATCCCATTCCTCCTCCAGTCCCAACTCATCCACCCCATGTCCGCCTCCTCCTGTAGTCCCATCTACTCCATTCCATGTACTCTTACTCCAGTTCCATTTTCCCCATCCCATGTTGTCCTACTCCAGTCAAATGTTCTTCATCCCATGTCCTCTTCCTCCTCCAGCCCCATCTCCTCCATCCCATTACTCCTCCAGTCCCAACTCATCCATCCCATGTCCTCCTCCTCCTTCAGTCCCATCTCCTCATCTCCTCCTACCACAGGAGGGGGAAGTGGAACAGGAGGGGAGCAGTGGGACAGGTTGGGGGCAGTGTTTTAGGAGGGGGCAGGGAGACAGGAGGGGGAAATGTCACAGGAGAAGAGCAGCGTGACAGGAGGGGGCAGTATGACAGGGGGGCAGCGGAACTGGAGGGGGTAGTGTCATGGGAGAAGGTCAGCAGGACAGGTGGGGGGCAGCAGGACAGGGGAGGGAAGTGTCATGAAAGGGGGGCAGCATGACAGGTGGGGTAGTATAACAGGTGAAGGGGCAGCTGGAAAGGTGGGGGACAGTAGAACAGGTGAAGGGACAGCAGGACAGGTGGGGGGCAGTGCCATAGGTGGGAGGCAGTGTCACACACACCTTGGGAAGCACCAATCCTCCCAGCTCTCACCTGTCCCATCTCCTGTGTCCCATCTCCACTAGGCTCTCCGGCGGCAGAAGCAAGAAAGAGCGGGGGTGGGGCTCCTCCTCCCTAACCTCTTCCTCCATGGGGCCCTCCGCTGGCACCAACTGGCCTCAAACCCCGCACAGACCAGCGCACACTGTAGTACTGGAGCGAAGCCTGGCTGACAGCGGGCCCCCGACCTGCACACACAAAAGAGGCGGGGAGCTCCACCACCCTGACCTCCTTCTCCATGGGGCCCTCTGCTAGCACCTACTGGCCTCACCCCCCCACTCCCCCTGCCGCACAGCCCGTTGCACACTGTAGTATCGGAACGGAGCATGCCTGACGGGCCCTGACCTGCACACACGTGGGATCCGCCCACCTCTCCACCCTCCTCTGAATCCTGGCAGCCAATCCACTCTGATGGCAGCTGCTGTGTGGCAAAAATGGCCTGGGTTGTGACCCATGGTACAGGCCCCTTAGACGCCCGGGCCCCTTACTTGTATATCGGTTGTACCCACCTGATGGCAGCCCTGCAGCCACCACATCCAAGGACTGGTAAGCTGTAAATATACTGTATAAACATTTTTTTCTTGGGCTTATATACACCTTAAATAGTCATTTTCCATCTTTAAACTTGTAAAAAAGATGGAAGCCAGGGAAAAGAAGCCTCCATCAGCACCTGCAACAAAATCTTCTCAATGCTACCATCAAGAAACAGAAAAGGTATGATGTGCCAAATGATGAAGAGGTAATTCACCAGTCTTGTATTAACTCTTACCCACCAACAATCTGTTTGAAAAAGTTCCCCAGCCAATGCCCTGTGCTGGTGATACAGTAAAATGCCCCCCCCCCTTAGGGCGGCTTCACACTGCCCCGCTGCTCTTTTGCTAAAGTGCAGATTAGCTGCGCTTTACCATAGACTTCTATGAGCACGCCTCAATTTTGGTATACCAAAACACCTGCTTTCTGCATCTTTGGTACAGTTTCTGAAACTGCACCAAAACCGTGGGACTACATAGAAGTCAATAGGAAAGCGCAGCTAACCCACATGAAACCATAGTGTGTCAATTCAGTCATGCCACAAATTCTCTTATTGCGTTAATCATTGGGAGCTTATATTAAAATTACTTCATAGAACTTACCTAACACCTATGAGATTTGTTCAGATCTTTCCAAAAGAGTCACCTCTTTGTTGAAGGTATTGTGGTGCAAATGGTAATATAGTTCACATAACGTGGTAATGCAAAGCCCTCAGAAGCTTTTGGAATTCAGTTTTTTTGCTGATCGCATCAGTTACGGGTCTTATTATTTCTCCTAACCCCTCCCTAGCTATAATTGGCCTCAGAATTTACAACATCCCAACCCAATTTAGGTGTCTTATCACCCACATTTTAATCACTGCAAGGCTAACTATTACATCAAAATGGAAATCAATAAATGCACCCAATGTATCTGAGGTATTATATAGAGTTAAAATGCAATACTTCCAATACACTAAACATGTTCAACTCATGATGGGCTTCATGGTCTTCATTATACCCTATTGATAACTTAGTAGCAGTGGTTGGGCTCCCAGATTCAAGGGAACCTAATGGGTCAGCCTTAACGTAATGATACTATGTTTCCGTGTTAGTTTAGTCTATTCTCTTTTTGTTGAATTTTATTTCCCTAATTTGCAATTTACAAATGTATTTCATGGCATTTCTCTGTTAGTTTATATAGCGCTTATCGGTATAACTACTTAACTATTTGCTAAAAATGTCATTGTAGCATATTTAAACCTTGACCATGTATGTACATTTTTTTTTTCTTGTATGGTACAAGCTTTAGACCCCTTTCACACTGGGGCGGTTTGCAGGCGGTATTGCGCTAAAAATACCGCCTGCAAACCGCCCCTAAACAGCCTCCGCTGTTTGTTCAGTGTGAAAGCCTGAGGGCTTTCACACTGAATCGGTGCGCTGACAGGACGGTGAAAAAAGTCCTGCAATCCGCTTCTTTGGAGCGGTGAAGGAGCAGTGTATTCACCGCTCCTTCACCGCTCCTGCCCATTGAAATCAATGGAACAGCGCGGCTTTACCGCGGCAATACCGCAGCTATAGCCGCGCTGTACGAGGGATTTTAACCCTTTTTCGCCCGCCAGCGGGGGTTAAAACCGCACCGCTAGCGGCCGAATACAGCTGCAAGAACGACGGTACAGCCCCCACCGCCCCAGTGTGAAAGGGGCCTTAAGGTTTGGAGTTTTCATTGGAAAAATGAGCCTTCAGCTTGCAGGTGAACACTACCACCTTCAGGCTGCACTGCCCTCAATTTAATAGTGTAATTGTCAGATACAATTACATTATTTAAATTAATAATACTTAATTAATTAATTTAAAAAATTGCAACATTTAGCCTGAGCACAAGATATCAATGACCTCTGAACATGAAATCATCTAAAAAACTGGACTTTTCCAAATAGACTGTTAGAGAGATTCATGGAAACATGATGCAACTCATACTTGACTGTCTTCAAATGTATGGCATGTTCTATTATAGCCATTTTCTTCTTCTTTTTTTTTTTAACTGGTTACAGATCCGTTATTCCCTCATTTGCCTCTATATTGCTCCTTAGGTGATCCTCTCATGAGTCAGTTTTTGCTTACCCTACCACTGTTGTTTTTCTGCTTACTTAATGTCATTTTTTATTTTGTTGCCAATTTCACATATACCCTGTTGCCCTGTTTTTCTATTCTCCACTGTGCTGCTTCATTTTAGTCGAAGTCTATGTACCAAATTTGCACATCCATCAGCTGATGTGCAAAGTAGACAGTGATGTCAACAATCCAAATGATTGCATTTCATCAGCATGTCCCAGTCAAGATCAAAGATTTCACAAAAACACTGTTCCTTACTGTGCACTTTCATTATCTGTCTACGCCTATAATATAAAATTTAATACATATTTACTTTTTCTAGTTCAGATATGCATATCATATTATATCATACTATAACTTAAAAATGAGTGAGCTTAAAACCAGGACACTCTGAATTGAAACCAACCAAATACCAACCCTAGCTGGGGGGTGCACAACAGGATGTAAAATGTATTTCCTTTGTTGTAGCCAAAGTGGAATAATACCTAATTTATATTATTATGTATTGTTACATGTTCCCATTCATATACCTTTACTAATTGCAGCTTGCCTTTTTAGGTGATCTTTTCTGCAAACTCCAGAACTGAAAAAAAGGTTGAAGCAAAGAAAATCTCTTGATTCCCCCATCAACACAGTCACTGATGAGGGGGAAACCCTTCCGCTGCGCTATTGTATTCTGACAGCAGGAGGTTTCTCCGCCATCAGAATACAATGATCACTGCTGAAGGCTATAGCCAGTAGCAGCGATTGTATGAAAAAAGCCTGAAAGGCTGGTTGTATTGAAGTCGATCAACAGATCAACTTCAGTACAACCAGCCTTCCCATAGATCGAAATTAGCCCGGTTCCTGCTGAAGTTTTTCTATTGGGACAAACTCACACTTGTTCAGAAATGCTTGCAGTCTGTTGTGACACTTTGATCCTAAGAAACATCTAAAATGTGAGTTTTTTATTTTTTTAGGTGCGCTGTGTGAATGGGAACACATAAAACCATAGTAGGCTTTTCTCAAATTTGACTACAAAAGTGAAAAATATACTTTATATTTGCCCATAACAAGAATATATAGGATCGTTAGAAAGGAAATCAGCTGTGTGTGGGTAAAATCTCCCCTGTGGTGTTATGTTATCATCTCATCTCTTTGATAAGGAGCGCTTATTATTTATGCTGGAGCTACCTGAATTTGAAAAGGTATGATAGTTAGCAGAAGTATATCCCACCTGTTCACTCTCAGCCATAATTAGAACTTCTATAAATCATTTTATACCAATGTCTTGGTATATATATATATATATATATATATATACATATACATATATATATATATATATATATATATATATATATATATATATATATATATATATATATATATATATATAAAACTACATTTATTTATTTTAATAATAGTAGCCTTTATATTGCTGATTCTTTGGCAACCTTAACGGCTGAGGTTTGCACATGTAGTTAGAGTCTACACAGTTGTTTAGGTTTTGGAGCTTTGTGCTATTAGCTTTATTGTATTTCCAGCACCATATTAATTTAGGCAGCTTTTCTACAATCTTAGCCTCCCCAAGAAAATCGCTTGATTCCCCCATCAATAGAGTCAGTGTTGATGGGGAAATTCCCCTGCAGAGCTATTGTGTTCTCCAGGCGGGGGGAGCCGTCCCTGACTGGAGAACACACAGTGATTATTGCTAGTGGCTTGACTTGGGTATAATGAGCCTGACCATAGACGGTTTGAATCTCGGCCGGCCCCTGCTGAATCGGCCTAGATTCCAACTGTCTATGGCCAGCTTTGAGAGAAAATATGGAACTAGCACTGCTCCGAGTCATTGACTTGTGTAGCTAAATTTAAGCTTGAGTAAATGAACTCTATAAACAGGCTTTTTAAACAAAAGAACAGAGCTAGTAATGGAAATTGTGTGAAAAAGAGTCTAAAGTGCCTCCTTCTGGCTGGATAGAAAAATACATATTAACATGCAACATTTCCTATTTACCTGAATAAAAACATTTTTTTTTAATCTGAAAGAAAAATGTTCAAATCTATCATACATCCTGTTATGGTATGAGCTAGCAATCCTACCACACCACAATCTTTCCCACTAAATCCTCATTTCGTTCAAAAGTCCATGATATTTTACAATGAGCAATGTGTAAAACTGTCCAAAAATGTGTCAGGTAAACATTTCACATATATGTATTTCAGCAGTTTGCCCAGTGTTCAGATCAGGTCTTTGGTTTTGACAGGCAGATTTCAAGTCTACTACATGCTTCATTATGCCTTATATTTAAACAAAAGCCTTCTTTTCACTTTCAGATAAAATATCTATTTCCTTGCAAAATCTATTTAAGCTCTTCAAATCCTAATAGACCAACACTCATGAATAAACCACACACAACACTAGTCAGTCAATAAAAATAACTGAGTTGATTAACGTGTTCAAAGAGCACTGGACAGTTCCCTGAGGAATGGATCAAGAATCAAATAATTTAACTGTTCTGACTGATTTCACAGCCCTTTGTCCATAAATATATCCATAGACATGGTGACTTCATTCTTCGAGACACTCAATGACTAACATTAGCCCTGAAAATCTTTCTAGGTATAGCTAACAAGAAATGTAATGAAATCTACAGGAAAAATGCTACTGACTTCTGTCATTTGAGTAACTGATTTGGAACAAGTATACTGAAAGAAAAGATATATTTGGTCCAGGACAGTAGCCTAGAAGTCATTTAAGCCCAAGGATCAGCATAACAGACAGTCGACTAACTAGTATCTTCACAAAGATTTGTCAGCAATGGTAGCCTACATATTTCCCTCTGCACAAATTTATTTTAAAATAATGGTCAATGAAGTAAAATTTGATAGCATTCAAAGAAATCCTTTAGCATGATGAAAAATGTAATAATAAAATCTGGATTTTACATTTGCTTTAAAGATTTACCCATTAATGTCTGCCTGAACCTGAACATTCAAAGATTTCTTGTGAAGACCATTTTGCTAAATCTGTATGAACCAAAGATTTACAAGAGATTCATCCGACCCCAACATTTGCTGCTCAGCTGAATAAATATCAGTGAATGATGATATTACATGCTGGTGAATTCAAGGGCACCCAAGCTGGCAAATATGGCACGACTTTCGAAGTTCTTATAAATAGATTCCCATGTGACAGATAATACGTAATTGATATAGTGATGCTAGATTAATTAGAGAAGGGATTATTGTCATACTGTGTGATCTACCATTTTGTGCAACCAAAACATACAAGAAGGTATACAATTTGCAGTGCACCTCAGAAAACTACTATTTAATACAAATTAAAAGGAATATATTGTGTGTGTGTATATATATATATATATATATATATATATATATATATATATATATATATATATATATATATATATACATAGATATAGATATATCTATGTTTATATATATATATATATATATATATATATATATATATATATATATAATTTTTTTTTTTTAATGCTTATAAAGATTTTGGATGTCTAAATGTTCTTTTTCATAAACATTAAATGCAGAGTGTTTCCCATGCCCATACAGTCCTTATAAGCATATTGGATTTACTAATAAGAAAGCTTGTCAGTTATACATTGTATCGTCTAGCTGTCTCTAGTTGATTAAAACTTCATAGGGGACAGTAGAAGCTAAAAATGAGGGGTGGTTGTCTCTCCTACTACTTCTGTATTCATAACATAATGTTAAAATGACCTAGTGCAGCTAGTTAAAGCGCAGGTCCGCCTACACCTAGAAAATTAAAAGTCAGCAGCTACAAATACTGCAGCTGCTGACTTTTACTATATGGACACTTACTTGTCCAGGGAGCCCGCGATGTTGGCTCTGCAGCTGAGCTTCCGATCGACTGTCGGGTGCAGCCGCCGCCGCCATTGCCGGTAAGGGAATCCGGCAGTGAAGCCTTTCGGCTTCACAGCCGGTTCCCCACTGCACATGCCCAAAGCACGCCATGCTTTCTAATTGGCCCGGCAGCCGAAGAAGGAGGAGGGGGGCCAAACTTTGGAGAGATGGCACCGCAGCCCCGTCTCCCCGAAGTGGGGAAGGGGACCAGTCAAAAACAGGTCTCCCCCTGAAAGGTGTCAAATGTGGCCCCAGAGGGGGAGACGAACAAGCGGAAGTTCCACTTTTGGGTGGAACTCCGCTTTAAGAACTGACTTAGGCCTCATCCACACTGCAGCTTGAAAAAGCTCAGTACAGCTTTATTTTTTACTAAGTTAAAATACAGCCCATTAATTGTAATACACCTTTGCACGCAGTGTATACAAGTGGCGTGCATTGTTCAGTAAAAAAAAAAATAGAAAAATCTGCATTATTGGTCAGTAATTTACGCCTCATTCGCGCAAATGTCCATTTCCATATTCTACAAAGCGAGAATGCGAGAATAAATTAGCACAAAATTGTGCGTGTGTGTGCGCAAAATTGCACGAACGCGTATACGTGAAAATGCGTGCAAAAAACGCCTGAAATTATGTCTGAAAAAGTAGATGCTCAAACAGGAGTATCATGTGCAAGAGACCTTAAAGTGTTACTGAACCCAGGAGCCTGTATTTACTATATCTAGTCTCTCACAGTACACAGAACATGGATATGCAATTATTTTAGTAAATGTAAACTGCTAAATACCTTTTCTCATTAGCAGTATATAGCAGTCTTGTGACCTCTATCAGTGTCTGGCCAAGCACTGGTTAAAGCTTGTAGTAGGAGTTTTCATTCTCCTCTGACTGCCATATGAGGCTGCATGACCCCTGACCCTCTGTCTGGGCAGTACTGATTGGCCTTGTGTTGATCACATGCACCCTCAAAAAAAAAAAAACTCTCTAGCAATACACACCAAACTGAGCATGTGCAGAGAGTCTACAAGGCTCTGTTCTAACAGGAGATTGATTGGGGACAGTAAAAGAAGGAGAGGATGAGAGAAGTCAGGATCAAACAGCCTTTTTGAACAATGTGGAAGATTAACCTCTTAAGTTCCACGGTGAGTATGACAAGCATGCTTTACTGCTTATACAGACTGATTTCACTGTTGTGGGTTTAGTAATGCTTTAACTGCACTACCTACTGACCTGCAGATGGTATGTAAGAAATATTATTTTGTAAAATGTAAAATTACATTTTTAAAAAATGTCAGTCCCGAATATAAGAAAATACATTAAAAACGCTACAGTCTCCTACACTGGGCTTTGGAAGTCTCTGCACAGCACATCTTCTGTACAGTGACTACACAATGGCCACAGCCTTGAGCTCAACAGAAACATGTTTACTGGAAAATATCCATGGTGTGGATCACATCCCATAATTTCAATCATGAAGCCTTATTAATATTCAATATTAAAAGTAATAAAAAACTAAAAGTACACCCAAGCACACACCAAACATCAATTGAGCTACACATGTTACATGTTAAAATAATGTTTAAACCCAAAACCAAAAATGTAATATATTGCAACTTACAAATCATTAGATGTGATGCTGCATTAGTTATCTTTTCTTAGTCTTTTTTCGCCTTGTTTTGATCCGGTAATCTGACTAGTAACACACTTTCTGTATTAGAGAGCTTACCGTCTGGATGAAGAAGTACAGGGGGCACAGTGTTAGATATACTGGCAGATTAAGATACACTAACAATTTGAAGCCAAACTCCAGCTCACACTTTATAAGCAGTTAAAGCAAACTGTTTATTTTCTTTTTGGGATGAAGGTTTTGCATGAATAAATAAAAGCTGATCATTGTAAGCTGCTAGTGTTTGGCTTAGTCTCATCTCTGTAACTGATACATTCTGCAGGAGAAGCGTGTTCTCTTGAAAAACAACAGACTTACTGGCTGGATCAGCAGGTGAAAATAGAAGAAAGAAAGCCAAAAAAAAGAAAACTAATACAGACATCACATCTAAGAATTGGTAAGCAGCAATGTAATAAATGTTTGCCTTTGGGCTCAATACCACTTCAGTGCATTTGTTTCCTGAAAATTAGCTCTTTATAAACCATTGTGCTAATATTTCATGAAATAAATATATATATATATATATATATATATATATATATATATATATATATATATATATATATATATATATATTATTTTTTTTTAACTACCACCATTTTATTCTTTAGGGTCTCTGCTTTCATTAAATATATACTGTTTAGGGAATTTTAAAAAAATCTTTAGGATGTCCAAAATGGCCTGTAGCTAGAACATTTCCTATAATTATTTCTGCTAATATTTATAGTGCTATAATCATTATTTCTGTTCCTGATTATAGTACAGGTTGTGTGTATATATATATATATATATATATATATATATATATATATATATATATATATATATATATATATTTGCTATACTTGGAGATACATTGAAAAATGCTTAAAAATTATAAAAATATTACAAAACTGTATCACAAAAAATGGTGCAAAATAAAGTCCACATTAAAGTGCTCTGTGCTGTATGTGAAACAAGTCCAAACCAAAAGTGGTGCAATTTTCCTCAAAGACCAATATCTGTGAACTTCACTACACATTTGTGAGCTTTGTGCACTCCCAGCTGCTGCCCGCACTCACCAGTTATAGTTGACCTCTTGCACTAACAAGTAAGTGAAAGCACTCTTAATAATTTTTCCTGCTTAATTTTGGTAGACCTGAGCAAACATGCACCCTTTCTTTCTCAACAAGCTTGTGGCAAGCCATGTGACAAGTACTATAAGGAAAAGTATCTTTAAGTAATTTCCAAGTGAACATCAATTAAAGCCTACTGTACGACATTCCGACAACAAAATCCTAGGATTTTTTCAGACGGGTGTTGGCTCAAACTTGTCTTGCATACACACGGTCATACAAAGTTGTTGGAAAATCCGATTGTTCTGAACGCGGTGACGTAAAACACATACGTCGGGACTATAAACGGGGCAGTGGCCAATAGCTTTCATCTCTTTATTTATTCTGAGCATGCATGGCACTTTGTGCGTCGGATTTGTGTACACACGATCGGAAATTCCGACAACAGATTTTGTTGTCGGAAAATTTTATAGCCTGCTCTCAAACTTTGTGTGTCGAAAAATCCGATGGAAAATGTGTGATGGAGCCCACACACGGTCGGAATTTCCGACAACAAGGTCCTATCACACATTTTCCGTCGGAAAATCCGACCGTGTGTACGGGGCATAAGTGTACTAAAAAAAACACAAAAATCAGCGCAAGAGACATGACTTACTATTATTGTGTCTCTTGTGCTACTGGTTTCCTTGGGATTTTCCTCCAATTATCCCATCATGAATGGAGGAAGAAGGGAACTGAGAACTGAGGGCGCTGTCATTTGCATTCTACAAGAGTTGCTGACTCTGCCCGCCCTTTCAACTCAGCGCTGTCATTCATAGAAACCAGTACTACAATTTCTATGATTGAAATGCAATCTATGAATGAAGGAGGCTGGCCTTTCAATCATCTGCCTGTCCTCCATTCATAGAAGCTCTAGTACCGGCTTCTATGAATAGCAGAGCTGGGCAGAAAGCGTGGGGATATTCGGGCACTCTTGATGAGTGCAAATGACAGTTCACTCAGTGCTGTTAACCCCCGATGCACCATAAGAATATGACAGCGGGGTATGGGGGGATCGATGAAGGAAAATGCCAAGGAAACCAGGAGCCTGCAGAACAAGGGACACAGTATATTAATAGTAAGTCACGTCCCTTGTACTGATTTTTGTGGGGGTTTTTTCTATGGAATATAAAGAGAGTGCAAGAATTCAACTAGGAGCGCCTTCAGCTTTGCTGTAGCACCTTCATGAGGAAACCAGCTCTTCTGGTAAATCTTTGGAGGAGAAGCATATTAAAGAATGGACAAATGTGGATACAAATGTCAAACACCAAAAGGATAAGAGAAGGTAAAAGGGAATATATAGCTGAAAGGGACCAGAAAAGTGCTCAATATAGATGTTGCGGAACAGAGTACAAGAAAACCCTCTTTGAGCTGTTGCAAGCTCTAACCTGCTATTTCATTAAAGTCTATCTAAAGCCAACATGTTTTGGGTTTTTTTTTTTGTTTGTTTTTTGATACAGTGGTGAAGGTTTAGAACCCCGTCAGGTGTACTCTCTTTTTATCCTGGTGATCACCATCACTGGGACCTAAAGTAAGGAAATACCCAACATTGTCTCCAGAACAAGGATAAAGGGGAATTCTTCCAATGAGGCACTTGCTTCATTGACAACTAGAGCCCTCAGCCAGCCCAAGCTTTGTTTAATAGTGTGTGCCCTATGATGATACAGATTTCCCCAAATTGGCATCTTGGGTCTAAATTCACACTTTTAGAAAGAAAGACACCTGCAATTGTCTGCTTTCGATGCCATTTTGGGAGAATAACATTTTTAACTGTACCTTAAAACAGAGCTCCACCCAAAAGGGGAAACTCCACTTGTCTGCCACCCCCCTTTGCTGCCACATTTGGCACCTTTTAGGGGGGCAGGGGGTACAGGTACCTGGTTTTGACAGGTACCTTTCCCACTCCCGGCTCAGTTCACCACGGCGAACTGAGTCAAAAGTTCAGCCCCCCTCCATTTCCTTGCAGCCTTCTGGGCTTTGGGCATGCACAGTAGGAAACCGGCTGTGGAGCCGCAAGGCTTCACTGCAGGTTTTCTTCAGTCAAAATGACAGTGCCAGCACCCGATAGTCGATTAAAAAATTGCCTCAGGTAAGGACACCACTGGATGCCTGGACAGGTAAGTGCCCTAATATTAACCACTTGCCATCCGGGCCAATTTGGACACTTTACTCCTACATGTAAAAAATCTACTTTTTTTTGCTAGAAAATTACTTAGAACCCCCAAACATTATATATTTTTTAGCAGAGGCCCTATAGAGTAAAATGGTGAGTGTTGCATTTTTTTTATGTCACACTGTATTTGCACAGCGGTTTTTCAAACACATTTGTTTTGGAAAAAAAAAAACTTTCCTGAATTAAAAAAAAACAAACATTAAAGTTAGACCAATTTTTTTGTATAATGTGAAAGAAGATGCTTTAAACACCTTTACAGGTTACCAGTTTAGAGTTACAAAAACAATGTAAACAGTGGATGTTTTTAAAATAATGAATTATAACTTTGTTAGGATATCACAGTCCATGGATGAAGTCCATAGTAGATGTTTAGTCAGCACTTGGAGGCAGCTCCCTTAGAGCGAAGCAGTGGACTTTGTAGGTTAAAGCAGGAACAGAGGAGCGCCAGACTAAGTGCAGTATTAAAATCGTTGGTTTAATAAATAAAACCAAAATGGCAACTCACAGAGTGGACGAGTATTATGGGCATAGAAAATGTAAATCGTCAGTCCCGGAGTCTCTCCAAGCCGTCCTAATGGCCGTGGCACCCTCAAGCGCAGACTGTGTTGTAATGGAGACAGGAATTAGCCAATCACCGCCATAACCAGCGCGGAATGCAAGATGGCTCTGGGCCGGATGTGACGTCACAGGAAGGGAGTGCATGTCGTGTTGACGTATGGAGGGCTGTAATACATTTCGAAGCTACTGCTTCTTCTTTAGACCCCTGTGAGTAGACATTTTGCTTTTATTTATTAAACCAACGATTTTAATACTGCACTTAGTCTGGCGCCCCTCTGTACCAGTTTAGAGTTGCAAAGGAGGTCTGGTGCTAGAATTATTGCTCTTGCTCTGACCTTCACGACAATACCTCAGGTGCGGTGCGATCACAGTTTACATATGTGTGCGGGAGTAATGTATGCGTTAGCATTTGCGTGTGAGCACAGTGGGACGGGGTGCTTAAATTAAATTATTATTATTATTTATTTTAGGCAAACATTTTTTTTACACTTTTTCTTTTGGATTAACTTTATTGCTATCACAAGAAACAAAACAACATCCCTTGTGACAGCATAGTCTGTGACAGGTCCTCTTTATGGAGAGATCTGGGGTTGATCTGGGGACCCCAGATCTCTCCTCTAGCCTCCCATGCAGGCAATCAGACACAGATCGGTCTGATCAGCTGCTTTTCTGGCCACTGGTGGCCAGGCAAACAAAGAGCCGGAACCGGAAGTGATGAACTACTCGTCGATCCCGGTTTCCGGGGTTACAGAGGGAAACAACGTCAGTTCCCCTCTCTCTCTGTTCAGGGCAGCCATCGCCGCTGGCCACATCGCTCCCAGGCACCACAATCACACGGCAGGGCCCAGGAGAGGTGGTGGTGAAAGGGGTGTGGGACCCCTTTTTGGCATCCACAGAAGTGATCAAGTGGCTAATTAGCCACTCAGATTACTTCTGCATGTTAGGGAATCGCCGGCTGAAAACATACATACTGGAATGATGCCTGTAGGTGCAGGCATCATTCCGATATAACCACTGAAACCGGAGGACATCCATGGATATCCTCCCAGCAGGGAGTGGTTAAGTCAGCAGCTACAGCATTTGCAGCTGCTGACTTAAAAAAAAAAATTGAGGGGGGGGGCTGGAGCTCCTCTTTAAAATAGAACTATAGGCAAAACTTTTTTTTTCATTTTGGATAGAGCTGGGGAGGTTTATAACCCCTGTCAGACACACATCTGTGTCCCTTTACAGAGATTTCCCTTTACTTCCTGTCCCATAGCCAAACAGGAAGTGAGAGGAAATCCCTGCAAATTAAGGGAATTCCTTGGGGACCCCCAAGTTACCAGAACTAGTGCCCCGATTGGAAGCTTTCCCATCTATTACTTTTCTGGGGACAACCCAAAATTTGGGACTTTCTTTTACTTTTACTTTCAATGACAATGGTAAACAGGACAAATAGAGGGGGTGAATCTCCCTAACGGGGGCACAGACAGCAATAAAAACTGACAGGTGTTCTAATACCCCCCCCCCTAAATTAAACTAAATAAAATGTTAACGTAGGAAGGGCAGAAGCAGGGCTGTACCTATAAGTCATTAATAGGCCGGTGCCTAGGACAGCAGGGTTAGAGGACAGTGGCAAGTCTCTATGTGCAAATTATGGTAAAATTCAGCAAGAGAACTGTAGGGATAAGGGGGTGAAGGGAATGTCTGAAGGCTCTTTATAGTTCAGAACACATTAAACCAATTTCCCTTTTTCTATTTTGGTGGTCTCTACAGTTGAAAAGTAGCTCTGCATATAAAGCAGATACCATGCTGCCTCCTGTAGCACATTCTAGCAATAGTTTTTATTAAAATAATCCCATGGTACAAGGGGTGAACTTTACAAAAGGATGTCATCGTTCAGATGTTCCTAGGGGAGCATGACATCTAAATACTGTGCAAATTTAGATTAAAAGATATTTTACATTTATCACTGTTTGCCATGCCAAAAAATGAACAACCCTCTTTGTAATTAGCATAACTTTAGTACCAGCAGGGGCTCCTGTTCATGGGTAGACAAGGAGGAAGACAACCTCTGTGCTTGCTGTGGATTGATTTGAAGGGCACATCTAGAGTGGGGGCTCCCAAAATTTCCTGTCCAACTTATAATAAATTATTACAATTTTACATAATATTTACGTCTTAATTACAATATTACATAATATTACAATTTTACGCAACTTATAATTACATTTTAATTGTATATATTACCGTAATATTTAAAATTAAGTTAAATATTATATTCTATTACCTGACAGATACAAGTGCAAGTACCCAACATGGCTAATGATGTCATGCAGTGAGTTGTGGTACCTGAACCTTAAAGAAGCTGCTAAGCTATGCTTTATATATATATATTATATACATTATAAAAATTTGAGTGAGCTCACTTATAACAAAAACATAAAAAGAAAACTGGATGGGGGGTGATATATATATATTCATATGCAGTATATACTGTATACTGTATATATATATATATATATATATATATATATATATATATATGTATAGTATAGTATATATCACCCCCATCCAAAAAAATGTTATTCTTTTTACATTTCTGTTATAAGTACGCTCACTCAGATTTTTATTGCTATCTGTTTCCTGAACCTGGCTAACCCCAGTGACAGGAGGACAAGAAATAAGTAGTGTTTCTCCCCCATGGGGTCACTTACAGAAACGTAATCTAGGTTTGAACCCTTCCATGCTCACACACACACATCATTTAAACATGTTTCCAGCCTCTTCATTCGTATTGTGTGCTCTTTGCACATCCCACTTCAATTTTTCTGGTTGTGATGGGTGTATCTTAGGAATGCCCTAGGTGTACAATAATGGAACAGACTTACTTACATTTTTCCAGTCGCAAGAGAGAGATGCATGCAGGGAGAGCTGAACACTAATACGAATAAATATTATTGTAAATGCAGAAATATAAAAGTAATAAGAATGATAAAAGCCTTGTGTCACTTTCAAAACTTGTTTTGTCTTGTAGATTGTTTTAGTGCCACCATTTTTTGCTCGTTTTACATTTTAAAAATACCCATCCAAAACAGCATTAAAAAAATGTTTATATAATTTTTTATGTTATTTTCTAGAGTAGGAAAGTGACGTTTGACTTTAACCTGAATGGTTGTTTACTAGAAACTCAGATACATGGGGGAAGGTGGTGTTGGCGTCTGACGGCCTGTCTTGTACGTCAACTTTCTTATTATTACTATAGCAGAAATTCAGAAATTGTTAACAAGATATTTCACATAACAGACAAAAAAAAAAGTGTAAAGACAAATAGTCTAGGTTTTTAGTGTGAGGACAATTGTCTGGTTGGTTGTATTGTGGTGACAGATGCTGGCAGAAAGAACCAGCTAAAGCTTACAGCTGTGCACTACATGACATCCACACAGGAGGGGAACAGATGTTCACACAACTGTCAAGATCGGCTGACACACAACAGCACTTTCAGAGGAACCATGGATTCCTGGGCTCCTCTTTTACCATCAAAGTTGGAAAGAAGCATAAATCAATCACATCTTTTATTTAGCCATTGCAAACACTGGCTGTGCAAACACTGCTATTACAGAACTTTTTTTCTGTCCTGACCTACTTGTGAAATTCTCCAAGGTTAGAGTAAATATGAAGATCAGTACCATCCACAAGCACCTTGTACTGTTACACACTGAAGACATCCATATAGTTTAACCCTTCGATCCCCGTGGAATAAGGTAAAGTGCAATGACCAATAACAACCAGTCATTAACCATTTATTGCTGTGGCTAATCTGAAAAGTACTTTGCCTAGGATGATATGACTGTTCCAAAAGCATAAAACCCTTGGACAATTCTTCATCAACTGATATGTACATGGAGTGCGTATTGGATTGCTCACAGTTACTGCTATGGGACAATACAGTGTTGTGCTTATCTATTTCTGTTATATCAGTGGAGATCATAAAAAAATCAACATCTGCAACTTCCTGTGTTCCAATGCTGAGATATTTAACGCAGGGCCTTCTTAATGCATGGGCGTCCCAGGTGCACAGGGGCCCCATGATAATCTTGCATTGCTTCATACTTGCCAACTGCCCCAGATTTGCTGGGACAGACAAGTTTTTTACTAAACTGTCCTAGGATAGCCAAGTGACCCAGGCAGCATTACGGATCCTGTACGGTGCCCTCCTGATCCTAGTATTGTGCCCTCCTGATCCCACCCTGTACTGTGCCTTCCCGACTCCCCCACCATCATACTGTGTCCCCCCCTTACTGTGCCCTTTGTGTTGATTAGTCTTTGATTTATAGTATTTTTTTTCAATTTTATCAAAAGTACTGATAAATATAAGTTTAATTCTAACAACTATTTATACTTTCATTCTTGAGAGTAGGTTTGAATTGGGGCAGGCTGGTAGAGGCCCAAGTGCATTACTTTGCCCAGGGGCCCATGATGCTATTAAGACGGTCCTGATTTAATTCCCCTATACAGCAACCTTTCGCTGCTGAAAGTATTTCACATCCACGCTATAAAACCCCTGGCAAAAATGATAGAATCACCAGTCCCTGAGGATGTACCTTCAGTTGTTTATTGTTGTAAAAAAAAAAAGCAGATTACAGACATGGCCAAAAACTAAAGGCATTTCAAATGGCAACTTTCTGGCTTTAAGAAACACTAAAAGAAATCAACAAAAATAATTGTGGCGGCCAGTAACAGTTAGATTTATAGAACAAGCACAGGGAATAAATTATGGAATCACTCAACTCTGAGGAAAAAATTATGGAATCATGAAACAAACAAACAAAATAACACTCCAACACATCACTAGTACTTTGTTGCACCACCTCTGGCTTTTATAACTGCTTGCAGTCTCTGAGGCATTGACTTAATGAGTGATAAACAGTACTCTTCATCAATCTGGCTCCAGCCTTCTCTGATTGCTGTTGCCAAATCATCTTTGCAGGTTGGAGCCTTGTCATGGACCATTTTCTTTAACTTTCACCGCAGATTTTCAATTGGATTGAGATCCGGACTGCTTGCAGGCCATGACATTGACCTTATGTGTCTTTCATCAAGGAATTTTTTCACAGTTTTTGCTCTATGGCAAAATGCATCATCTTGATAAATGATTTCATCATCCCCAAACATCCTTTCGATAGATGGGATAAGAAAAGTGTCCAAAATTTAAATGTAAACTTGTGCATTTATTGAAGATTTTAATGACAGCCATCTCCCCAGTGCCTTTACCTGACATGCAGCCCCATATCATAATTGACTGTGGAAATTTGCATGTTTTCTTCAGACAGTCGTCTGCATAAATCTCATTGAAACGGCACCAAACAAAAGTTCCAGCATCATCACTTTGCCCAATGCAGATTCGAGATTCATCACTGAATATGACTTTCATCCAATCATCCACAGTCCACAATTGCCTTTCCTTAGCCCATTGTAACCTTGTTTTTTTGTGTTTAGGTGTTAGAGATGGCTTTCTTTTAGCTTTTCTGTATGTAAATCCCATTTCCTTTAGGCGGTTTCTTACAGTTCGGTCACAGATGTTGATTCCAGTTTCCTCCAATTTGTTCCTCATTTGTTTTGTTGTACATTTTTTGTTTTCAAGGCATATTACTTTAAGTTTTCTGTCTTGACGCTTTGATGTCTTCCTTGGTCTACCAGTATGCTTGCCTTTAACCACCTTCCCATGTTGTTTGAATTTGGTCCATATTTTAGACACAGCCGACTGTGAACAACATCACCAACATCTTGTGCAACACTGCGTGATGATTTACCCTCTTTAAGGAGTTTGATAATCCTGTCCTTTTTTTCAATTGACATCTCTGGTGTTGGAGCCATGCTTCATGTCAGTCCACTTGTTGCAACAGCTCTCCAAGGTGTGATCACTCCTTTTTACCTACATACTAACAAGCAGATTTAATCTGATACAGGTGTTAGTGTTTGTAATGAAAATTTACAGGGCGATTCCATAATTTTTTCCTCAAAATTGAGTGATTCCATAATTTATTCCCTGTGCTTGTTCTATAAATCTAACTGTTACTGGCCACCACAATTATTTTTCCTGATTTCTTTTAGTGTTTCTTAAAGCCAGAAAGTTGCCATTTGAAATGCCTTTAGTTTTTGGCCATGTCTGTGATCTGCTTTTTTTCTACAACAATAAACAACTGAAGAAACATCCTCAGGGACTGGTGATTCCATCATTTTTGACAGGGGTTGTAGATGACCATACTCTTTAAAATCTGTAGTGGTGGGTAATCAAGAGAAATATGGATATATACTGCTGAGAATAGAGGGATTAAGACAAACATGCTGTTTTGCACTGAATGGCCAACACCTATCTGTGTTCTTCAAAGCATTTACATCTACTTAGTACACAATCATCCATATTCCTGTTTATGTGTCCCTATAATTAATTGCAACGCACTATTTCTATTGCACACTTTCCTGTAGAGATGGCTGTGTATGTAAGTGTGTGCTGAAGCAACCACCGGCTGGAACCGTGAATAATCAGAGATGTCACTAGCACACCAAGATCTCCAAATGGGTCCTAAGCTTTATTCAGTGATCATATCGTTACAGCAAATTGCACCATTTCGGAGCCACGCAGGACCCGTTCATGAGGCACGTGATTGTTACTTGAGCTGAGCATCCATTGTCCTCTTTCAGGCATTTTGTGAGTGTTTGTACTGGGGTGTAAATAAGGCCTACAGGTAAGTTCATGGGGATGCAAAAAGCTGAAGAGTACTCAGCACCTGTGCTATGTAAGCTCAATTCAAACTCCATTTTGAGGATACATACCACTGGTCTGGAATTTGTGACCTATAAGGCTACCCATAGACCTAAGACAATGCTTATGAGGCTTATGATTAATTCCTCAGTCATGCAAACTTTTCAACAAATAGTTATTCCATAAACTTTGAAAAACCGTCTCATGGTGTTAAGCGAAATAGAAATAGTGCTTCCAGGTTCCAAAAGATGTGTGCATAATAATTCAATTATATTATGCAAAAAAATTCTTCAGATGTTGAAAAATAGACAAATAAATCCAGCCCCACATGAATTGGATGAAATATTCCTTAAAGTTTACCTTTTCACAAAAAATCAAGCGGTGAACCAATACTCTACACCCTCCCGACCACCCAGTCCTCACTTACCTTTGTGGGTAATTAGGATATCACTGCCCACATAGACAGTGTAGTGGCCCAGGGATTAGTAATCTCCACTCTTCCTATACTTTCTTTCTGTAGGGCTTTCGAGAGAGAGAACAGAGCAATTCTGATTGGTCAGTGCCAACACGTGACTGATTTGACCAATCAGAACTGCTCTGATCCATCCCATCTTTACAGAAAGAAGAAGAAAGAGAGCATAGATTTCAAATCCCCATGCCAGTACACAGGCTGCATGGGTAGCGACAGACAAATCACCCAAGGACGTAAGTGCAGAAGGGATCGGGGGGATGGGAAAGATATGTGGTGTTAGTTCCCTTTTTCATTTTTTGTGAAAAGGTGTACTTACACTTTAAAGCTGAACTTTAGGAAAGACAAATATTGTCTAAATGCAAGAGGCATGTGTATTCTTACTTTAATCTTTAAAGTGGTTGTAAACCCAGATTAAAGAAAAAAAAATACCTGCAAGACAAAGGTATAATGAGCTAGTGTGCATCGCATACTAGCTCATTATGAAATACTCACCTTAGAACGATGCTGTTGCAGCAGTCCCGACACACAGCTTTGACCAGCGACATGTCGTTCCCGAGCTACTTCCGGGTTCGCGGGCTCCGGCTCTGTGACTGGCCGAAACCGCAATGACATCATGCACGTGGGAGCCGCCGGTAATGGCACAGCAGCTGAAAAAATGGCACAAGCAAGACGATTCTTCAGTGCTCATGTACTGATGACATCGGCACATGCGGATACAGTGAATATCTCCCAAACTGTGCAAGTTTAGGAGAAATTCAAGGTACCTACAGCTAAGCCTTATTATAGGCTTACCTGTAGGTAAAAGTGGTTGTACAGGGTTTACTACCACTTTAATCTTGGTGTGATTGGCGTATTTCTTCCAGACCTGTGCAGTAATCCAGTATGCATTAATCCAGTATGAAAATTTGCCTCAGTGCAGAAACTTCCTGTATAAAGACCAGTCACAGCTGCTCCCTCTTCTTGTGCAGGGTGACTGGTCTTGTATCCGCCCCTTTCTGCAGTTTCCTGCTAGCCTATAGTGGGCGTGTCAGCTGGGTTCCTCCCACAGCTCTGCTCTTTGCACAGGCCAGGTGCAGCACAGTGATGATATTACTGATATTACTGCTACTTTTACAAGTTACAAACTAGGTTTGTAAATATATTTGGTGTACACAAAGGGGGTGGTTTACTAAAACTGGAGCACTCAGAACCTGGTGCAGCTGCGCATAATAGTCAATCAGCTTTGACAACAAAATCTGGAAGCTGATTGGTTTCTATGCAGAGTTGCACCAGATTGTGCACACTCCAGTTTTAGTAAATCCCCCCCGCCCCCATAGTGTGTTTTTGTGGATCAGCTTTAAATAAACAAGTGATCAGCTCTAGATTGCATGTTTATTAAAGCATAAGTTCACCTTCCGGAGCAAGTTACACATTACACCTATATTTATTCTCGCCTCAGGGATGACCAGGAACTCCTCTAAAGGTAAAATGAGTGAAATTTCGGAGTTGGAAAGCATTGTTAACCCACTAATTTGTTTCTTGTTGCCTGGCATTGTTGTTTAGCCCCCTTCCAATGAGAGTATGAATATATGGGGCTTCACAGAAGTGGATCTTTTGTGTGGAGTGTAGAGGCCCGTACACACGATACGAAAATCAGATGGGAAAATTCGTAAGACGAGATGTCTGCAGATTTTCGGATCGTTAGCACGATGCTTTTTGACAGCCGATTTCACTTTTTCGTCAGACAAAAGCTGGATGTGCAGGCTATTAAATTTTTGTCGGATTTGAACTCAACGTCTGATTTTCGGATGGACAGTACAGAAATTGTCTCACAAAAGTCAAAAGTACAAACATGCATGCTCGGAATCAAGGAACGACTGGGAAGAGTTCGGTCTTGTAAACCACTGTTCGTTCTAGAATTAACATTCGTAACGCGGCAAATATCGAAATGCAGCGCACATCTTGCCTACCAGGCACGAACACCCCCTTCCTGCCCAGGCCATTTTTTAGCTTTCAGCGCTGTCGCACTTTGAATGACAATTGCGTGGTCGTGCTACACTGTACCCAAACAAATTTGTTATCATTTTCTTCACACAAATAGAGCTTTCTTTTGGTGGTATTTAATCACTGCTGGGTTTTTTTTTTTACAAAAAAAAGGACCAAAGATTTTGAAAAAAAAAAACTTTTTTTCTGTTAGTAAATTTTATAAGTAAGTAATTCCCTGATGTGCGCTGATGAGGCGGCACTGATGGGCTGAACTGGTGGGCATTGATGAGGTGGCACTTATGGGCAATGATGAGGCGGCACTTCTGGGCAGTGATTAGGTGGCACTGATGAGGAGGCACTAATAGGCCACACTTATGTGGCACTGATAAGCATTGATAGGCAGCACTGATGGGCACTGTTAGGTGGCACTGATGGGCACTAATAGGCGGCACTGGTGGGCACTGATAGGTGGCACTGGTGGGCACTGATAGGCAGCACGGATAGGCAGTACAGATGGGCATTAATGGGTGGCACTGATGGGCGACACTGATGGGCATTACTGATGGGCATTGATTGACAGCAGTGATGGGCATTGATGGGCAGCACTGATAGGCGGCGCTGATTGCCAGCACTGACTCGCATCGCTAATGGGCACTGATTGGTGGCACTTGTGGGCAGTGGTGGGTACTGATTGCTGTCACTGGTGGGCACTGATAGCTGGCATTGGTGGTCAATGGTGGGCACTGATTTGTGACACTAGTTTGCAATATTGTAATCAGGGCACTGATGATCAGTGCTCTGATTACATTCCTAAATGTCCCCCTGCATGGAGATGCCGCTGATCGACTCTCCTCGCCACACACTCTGGCAGTGTGAGGTGAGGAGCATCGATTACCGGCACTTCCTTGTTTACATGTGACCGGCTGTGATTGGACACAGCCGATCACATGGTTAAAGAGCCGCTTTCACGACTCCTTTCAGAGATCGGGGTCGCGCCGTGTCCTAGCAACACGGCATGGCCGCGGTCGCCGCGCTGCGCGCCCCTCACGGGCACACTGAAGCGGCCGTTCTGGGAGGCCATCATACGATGTGGTCCCAGAACGAGAAGGTGGGGCGGGCGGCAAGCAGTTAATGGGATAATAATGAAGCTGCTTTGATGCTGATACTGATGTAGTTATAGCAAACTTGTTTTGTAGTGATATAAATAATAATAATATTATGGTTGTTGTTTGATTTTTGGGCAAGTTACCACAACACCATTATCCAGTAGTTTTTAGATCAAAGATACAACTATGTCCCTTGTTAATTTTCCATTGTGTTGTTTTTAATGTAACTGCCTACTCCCAAACTGTCATTTGAAGAAAAACACATAGCCAAGTATTATAATTCTCCACAATTTCTTTATTTTGCAGAAAAAAAAAACAACAGAAAATAAATTAGAGATGCTATCTGCCATCCAAATAAAAATAACTTAACAAAAAAGTGCGAATCAACGCTCACCAAACTTCTATAACATGAAATTAGCAAAAGAAGCCCAAAGGAAGGCGCTCAAGAAATGAACTTACTCTTTATATTCTCATAGTTCGTTATGTTTGTGTTTGTCGAACAACAATTTGCAGATAGTTAGTATGCTAGACAAAATCCTGCACACGCGCTTTTGACAAAAATCAGACGCTCGGTCGTACAACAATAGAACCGTGTGTACGAGGCTTTAGAGTGACTGGGTCTCGTACTCAACAAACAGGAACCTGGAGGCCTGGATCCCGATCACCTGATCGTTGCGATTGGCTATCACAATGATCAATCACTGTAAAGCCTGCCCATGTGTTTATTTTTCTCCTCTTGCATGGATACATTGTATCTTTTTCTCCTTGCTAGAGAAGAAAATTGTACACAAAGAAGTGTGGGTAAAAAAAAATAATAAAGATAAAAAAACTATATCAGGGTTAGATCTAGATCAGTGTCAGGGTTAGTGTTAGTGTCAAGGTTAGGGTCAAGGGTCAGAGTCAAAGACCGTGGTCAAATCTCAGGTTCAGTGTATTTTAGGTAGGATTAATAAAAAGCATTTTTTAATTCAGTATCCGTGTCAATTATTGTTTCGGGGCCCTACTACGGGTCCAAACAACAAATACATACTATGTCCAAACAACAAGTAATATGTGGTATTGCTGCAATCGTCAGGAGTAGGAACATTTATTTATGATTATTTTTTGATGATGAGGTTTTGGTAACAGTAAGAAATATATGGTTGAATTTTTTTTCAATTATATTTTTACCATTTCATGCCAGGTTTTCTTTGATAATAAAAAAAAGAAATCAGGAAATATCCATTACCATTTACCATCTAATGAAAGCCTGATTTGTCCTGAAAAAAACAAGATATAATTAATCTGGATATGCTAAGTATTTGTGATGATATGTACGGTTTTACTTCAAGCATTAAGATTTGATTTATTCTCCATCATGAAGGGATTCAAATGTATTCCCACTTTTGCAGTCAGATTATAGTCACACGGCATACCTAAAAAATATTTTTTTAAATATTTCTTACTTTTTCATTAGTTTCTTTAGAGCAGGTTTATACATACACTATATTTTCAAAAGTATTGGGACGCCTGCCCTTATACACACATGAACTTTAATGGCATCCCAGTCTTAGTCCATTCGATTCACTATTGAGTTGGCCCACCCTTTGCAGCTATAACAGCTTTAACTCTTCTGGGAAGACTGTCTACAAGGTTTAGGAGCGTGTCTATGGGAATGTTTGACCATTCTTCTAGAAGCGCATTTGTAAGGTTGGGCACTGATCTTGTAGAAAAAGGCCTGGCTTGCAGTGCAATTTTGGGTTGTCCCCAGAACAGGAATAGAGGGGAAATCTTCCAATAGGGACAAGAGTTTTGGTGATCCTGGTGATAACCAGGGATTTCCTCACTTTGGGCTGATTTCCTCTCATTTTCCTATTTGGCTATGGGACAGGAAGTGAAAGGGAAATCTCCCCAATGGGACACAGCTGTCAAAAAAACTGTCAGTGGTTATAACCCTCCCTTACTCTATCGAAAATGAAAAAAGTTTTGTCTTTAGTTCTACTTTACCGTACAATGTATCTCTCTAGTCTTGAGATCTTTATCCCTTTGTTATCCCTTTGTTAGGACAGATAGTGTGCACATTTAGTATACATTTGATAATGAAGATCTGCCAGCAAACTACAGAAGGAGGTAATTATGGTAAATATAACACCCCATAACCCTCCCTAACATTACATAGCAGGTAGGTTAGGATAGTAGAATGTTTAACCGCTTGCCGACCGCCTCACGCAGATATACTGCGGCAGAAGGGCTCGTACAGGCAAAACCACGTACCTGTACGTTGCCCTTTAAGAGGCGGCCAGCGGGCCCGCGCGCCCGCGGAGAGCTCCATGAGTCAGGTCGCGGGTCCCGTGGACTCGGTCGCCGCAGGGATACCCATGATCGCCTCACAGGGAGGAAGAACGGGGAGATGCTGATGTAAACAGAATCTCCCCGTTCTGCCTAGTGACAGTGTCACTAGATCTCTGCTCCCTGTGATCGGAGCAGAGATCAGTGACGTCACACACACAGCCCATCCCCCTGACAGTTAGAAACACGCCCCTAGGACACACTTAACCCCTACACTTCCACCTAGTGGTTAACCCCTTCACTGCAAGTGTCATTTACACAGGAATCAGTGCATATTTATAGCACTGATTTCTCTATAAATGACAATGTTCCCAAAAATGTGTCAAAAATGTCAGATGTGTCCACCATAATGTTGCAGTCACAATAAAAATCGCTGATCGCCACCATTTAAAAAAAAAAATTATTAATAAAAATGCCATAAAACTATCCCCTATTTTGTAAACGCTATAACTTTTGCGCAAACCGATCAATAATAGCTTATTGCGATTTTGTTTACCAAAAATATGTAGAAGAATACGTATCGGCCTAAACTGTCAAAAAAATTGTTTTTTTATATATTTTTGGGGGATATTTATTATAGCAAAAAGTAAAAAATAAAGCGTTTTTTTCAAAATTGTCGCTCTATTTTTGTTTATAGCGCAAAAATTAAAACCCGCAGAGGCGATCAAATACCACCAAAAGAAAGCTCTATTTGTGGTAAAAAAAGGACGTCAATTTTGTTTGGGAGCCACGTCGCTCGACCGCGCAATTGTCAGTTAAAGCGATGCAGTGCCGAATCGCAAAAAGTGCTCTGCTCAGGAAGGGGGTAAATTCTTCTGGGGCTGAAGTGGTTAAGCAAGTAAAAAGGTAAGCAGAATTATTTTAAAGGAGTTGTAAAGTCTCAATGTTATTCACCTTAATGCGTTCTATGCAATAAGGAGAAAACCCTTTTGTAGTGTAGAAGCACCCCAGAGCCCCCCTTTTACTTACCTGAACCTAATTTTTCAAGACAAGAATGAGCACAGCAGCTGCAGTCGCTGCCTCGGTTCTTCATTGGACAGATTAATAGCAGCAGAAGCCATTGGCTCCCGCTGCTGTCAAACAAATCCAGTGACACGGGAGACGGGGGTGGAGCCGAGTCCTACTGTCTGTGTCAATGGACACAGCAGCAGGACTTGGGAGCGCGCCCACATGAGTGCCCCCATGAAATGCAGTTCTCCGTGGGGGCAGTCGATGAAGAGGAGGAGCCAGGAGCACCACCAGGGGGACCCCAAAAAAGAAAGATCGGGGCCAAAAACCTTGCCCAGAGCAGGTAAGTATAACAGGTTTGTTATTTACAAAAAAAAAAGAACTTTACCTTTACACTTTAAGTTATGCTATGCGAATGAGAATAAGTAATAAATATTAAGTACCGTTTTTATCGGCGTATAACACGCACTTTTTTCCCCTTAAAATTGGGAAAATCGTGGGTGCGTGTTATATGCAGCAAGGTGAAAAAACACAAGGGTTTACAACCCCTTTAAAGCAGAACTAAACCCATTGATTTAACTGTTTCCAAAAACAGTTATATTCAAGGCATGCCGTGAATGATAACTGTCACGGTTGCTTGTGCTCTCAATTGGAATGTCAAGTCACCAAATGGCTGGTGTTAGAACTGGTCATATGTGCAACACCATGGCAATACCAAACAGAGACTAAGATGGCAGATTCCTTGACTGTAGAGAATAAGAAGGCTTATGTTTAATTTTAATGCAATTCGTGGTAACCAAATTACATTTAGTTTGCTAAAGCAATATGTCAATAATTATTCCCATTTGTTTTCTTTTATTAAAATGTTGTATTTTCATCCTTTGTTTCCTCTCTGTGCTGCTCATCTCCTGCGGTCTGTTTGCAGCCACTTCCAGTGTACATGCATGCACTCTTGTGATGGCTGCATGGAATTTCTCAAGGCAGGTTTCCTAATAGTAAAAACAGTGGACCATACCTATGACATCTGTATTCACAAGGCCACTTGTAGTCTCCATCAGAAGCCTGTGTGATAGGGTGACAATGCAGTAACACAATTGGAACTCAGGGACTGGGCGTTGTCACCCTATAAAACAAAGTATCTAAATGAAGACCTTCATGGTGGGATGACGGGTTATTATTTTAACAAAAGCTGCAGATTTAAAAATATTTAAAATGACTTTTGAAGTGCCATTCATAGATTAGTGCTTATAAGAAATTTTGGTGATTGGGTTTACATTTATTTTAATATGCACACATGGATGTGCCTCTCTTGGGCTTACACCATAGTTCCCATCATGCCACTGGAAATAAAAATATAAAATGGCAAATTTATGCAAGATCTTTTCTAGGACAGATAGAAAAGAAAAATCCTGCATTATGCAATATAAAATATAAGGAGATTAACCCTATCTATAGATTAGTAATAGAGAACTATTGTTATTTGTAGCAAATTAAACCCTCGTTAAGGGTTTCTCTTAACATTAAAAGCTAGTCTCCAAAGTGATTTAGTCATTTCAATGTTGTGTTAACAATTAGCACAGGCCTAGTAGGCTGCCTCCCAGTTCGTATAGAAATATAGCGCTAAATTGTACATTTTCCTGTGCTTGATTCCAAATGACTCCCTGCACTTAATTATGAGGATGAGAGGGGAAGCCTATTCCTCTTTGTTATAGGATAAACTTTCAGTAATCCCAAACAAAGGAGCCAGTTCTGGAAGATATGGGATTTGCAGTCGGATTATGGTCTCAGAGATAATAATGTGCAGTCAGTAGAAGCGCGGTTTTATTTTAATTCAAATAAGCTGGTAAACAACCCATGACATGCCTGGTGCTGGGGAGAGCTGTCTACTGCCTGCTACATTGCCTGGCCAATTTCTCAGCTTAGGAGGAATCTATTATTATTATTATACCAAATTAATAACAGATGCAGAATAGACTAGCCACAGTCTAATAGAAGGACAATGCACTGGAAGGTATGGGACTGTTTCAGGTTTACATTATTATTATTATTATTATTATTATTATTATTATACGAGATTTATATAGCGCCAAAAGTTTACTCAGCGCTTTACAATGTATAAGGGGGACAACACAATTACAGTACAGTTCAATACAAAAGGTACAGGAAGACATTATTGGCTCTTTCAAAGGAATCCATGCAAAACAACAAATATTAAACCATTTGACTGACATACATTTTCCTATAAAACTGGGGGAGCACTGATTGGAATGGGGGTTAGTAATTAGAATGAGGGAGCACTGGTTGAAATGAGGGGTTATGGTTAGAATGGGAGACCATTCACTCAAATGGCAAGTACTGGTTAGAATGGTGGAGCACTGATTGGAATGGGGGGGGGGGGGGTATTAGAATGAGGGAGCACTGATTTGAATTAGGGGTATTAATTAGGTTGGGAGAGCATTGAATCAAATTACTCATATGGGGAGTACTGGTTAGAATAGGGGAGCACTGATTGGAATAGGTGGTGCTGAGTAGAATGGGGGAGCATTGACTGGAATAGGGGAGCACTGATTAGAATGGTGGTACTGATTAGAATGGGAGAGCACTGATTGGAATGGGGGTACTGATTAGAACAAGGGAGCATTGATTGGAATGGGAGGTACTGATTAGAACAGGGGAGCATTGATTGGAATGGGAGGTACTGATTGGAATGGGGAAGCATTGATTGGAATGGGGTGTGCTGATTAGAATGGGAGAGCACTGATTTAAATAGGGGATAATTATTCCAATGGAGGAGCACTGATTGGAATGGGGAGCACTCATTATCATGGGGATCACTGACTGGGGGTACAGACTAGACTTGGGGAGCACTGATCAGAATGGATGAGCAATAGTTGAAATGTGAAATTCTGATTGTAATGGAAGATGTACTGATTAAAATAAGGGGAGCAGTACCTGGTATTTGTGAACTGTAATTGGAATGGGGTGCATTGGTTGGAATGGGGGGGCATTGATTGAGATGGGTGGAACACTGATTGGAATGGGGAGAGCACTGATTGAAATTTGGAAAGCACTGAATGAGAAGAGTCCAGATTGGAATGGGGAGAAGCACTGATTGAAATGTGGGTCCGTGACAGTAATTAGAAAGAGGGGAGCACTGACTGGAATGGAGGTAAGTGATTAGAAAGAGGGAGCTCTGATTGGAATGGAGGGAAGTGATTATAAAAGGGGGAGCTTTGATTGGAATGGAAGGAAGTGATTAAAACGGGGGCTCTGATTGGAATGGGGGGAAGTGATTAGAAAGGGGGAGCTCTGATTGGAATGGAGGGAAGTGATTAGAAAGGAGGAGCACTGATTGAAATTGGAAAAGCACTGTTTGCGAAGTAGTAAATAGAAGTAGTAATTAAAATAGGGGGGGAGGCACTGATTGGAACAATGGGGGCTCAGTGAATAAAGTGGGGTAGTAGTGACGGGAATGGGTGGCGCAATGATGGCAACTAAAAAAGGACAGAAAATAAGTATTATTTATTATTGTGTTCTAAATGACTCATAATAAAATGTAACCTATTTATTAGAAGAATTGCTGAAAATCATAAGCTTCACAGAGCCCACCAGATAAAGAAGCATTGTGGGGATTTTATAAAGCCAACATAAATTAGGCTAAAAAAAAAAAAGAGAGAAACATCGCTGCTTTAGTAAGACCAATCTGCCTATGGAATTAGACCTGATACATAAACATGCAGAATACAGAATATATTTCAGAGTGTGTATCTGCGATAATTTCTGCAGAAACCATTCTAGATTTATGTCAAAAAACCGAGCAAGTGACTCACTAATGGAGCGATCTGACAGGCGATTCCAGGAGAGCAAAGGATCACACTATCAGCATCTCATCTCATGCCATTGCTATATATTGAATTTCTTTCTACCTGATATATATTATAAATTATATATATATATATATATATATATATATATATATATATATATATATATATTTTATTACTATTATCCTTTTTATATGTAAATATTTATATCTATATTTATTTGGAAGATGTCAACATTTAAAAATCCCTAGAATCTCTTAACATTCAGAATAGCCAGCAATGGAAGTTTCATTAATAGGGCATTATTAAATCAGATATCACTATATATATATATACATTGCGCTCAGTGAGGATGCAGTGATTTGCTGTCACTCATTGGGTTAATGTATGTGATGAGCAGACACTTTCCTGTATCCAGCAGCAGTGTCGGGATAATCGTTCTCCATACTGTACGGATAAATACTACACCAGGCGAGAAACCTTCTAATTTCAGCCTTGCCTCAAATAGCATCTTATATTTCTAATTACAAGACTATTTATAGAGAGATGCAGCATTGTTACAGGGGGGAACCTACTGTGCACTATTTATTGGAGCTAGATCCATGGAAAGAAATAATA